>JAZHRO010000039.1:18050000-18742500 GCA_037157565.1 Thalassia testudinum
TGATTTTTACTGATATGATCCACCCATTCCTACTGCTATCGGGCACATAAAAGACTTGTGATACTTGGCATGCTAGTATGGATGGTTAAGCTGTGCAGGGAAACTATTCCCACGTGGGAGAGCCTCTGGAGTTCCTTCTTGAGGGTGAATAAACCATATTTGCCCATGGTGGTAGTACTATGGTCGGTGTGGAGAGCTAGAAATGAGTGTTTGTTTCAGGAGAGACCAGTGAATGTGGATAATATTGTAAACAATTGCTGGAATCTCATACATCAATGGGTTTCACTTATGTAATTTTTTGCCCTCAATCAATAAAAGCTCTCCCGGACTGCTATCGGTGATTCGATAGCACTCCTATTCAGTTTAAAAAAAATGAATGGTTAAGCTGTTTGAAGAATTCAACAGTTCTTATTTAAACTGATAAAACCATGTTTATTATCTTTTTTGAAACAAATCACTTCCTTGAAAACATCAAACCAATCACACTTAGATAAAACCACCTTGCAACTGTATGTGAAACTCATCTCCACAATTTCAACGATTTGCCTATAGTAGCCATCACAACCCGTTCCAATATCGCAACTAACGAATTTTAGCCTATTGCGATGCCTTCGCGTCATCGATTGACTTAATTCTGAACCTGAATTCGTTAATTATGTACCTAGAATAATAATGTTCATAACCAAATGGAGTCTCGCATATTACATCGAAGTCATTCACTGAACATGGGTCATTGTTTTCTTTCATCGGATACACACATTGCTTAAACCAGTCAAGGAGCTGTAGCTCCTGAATGGCATGAGCTGAAGACTATTTAAATTTATCAAAAAAATGATCGACATCGGGAATTTGTTTCAAGATACATAAGTGACCTAACTGCCGATCTATTAAATCGATCATTGTGTAATTTGTGTGCAGTATCGACCTTGCCCTCGTGTCAAAATTGTTAGAGAACCATCATTAATTTTGTTGTATCCTCCATCAAAATTTCTCTCAAGTCGATTGAATCTGTTGTCGACATTTTCCATGTACATAGTACGGAAATTTGTGCATTCTTCTAAAAGGTAACCCTCGACGATTGACCCCTCTCGCTTAGCTTTATTTAAGATATAATCTTTTAAATTCTTCAGAAATTGTTCAGCTGGATACATTCATCTATACTGTACAGGTCCACCAACTCTTGCTTCATTTGCAAGATGTAGCGTTAGATGTACCATGACGTCGAAGAAAGCCGGGAGAAAAATTTGTTCCATTTTGTAGAGTGTAATTATGATTTGATCATTCCAATAGTCTAAACTTTTATTCAAAGTCATCAAGCAATCGACTTTAAAAAATCAGCTCATCTCTATGGATGAATCGATCGCTGGATCTAGAAACACTCCACGAATAGCTAGTGGAAACAAAATCTGCATGTAAATATTTGAATCATGACTTTTCAATCCATCGATCTTCTTTTGAACTTCATTCACACAACATGAGAGCTATGAGGAAACCCCTCTAGGACCTGTATTCCTTTCAAAAAAGAGAATATCTTATCCCTCTGTCCTTATTGTAGATTGTACATTGCTGGTGGCATTTCTTCTCCTTCGTTAACATGTAGCTTAAGACGGATATCCAGTTTTTCATGTCATTTCTCGATCTTAACGTGTCTTTAGGATTATCAGTTAAATTCAACACGTCTAAGATGTTATCTAAGACATTTTTCTCAATATGCATGACATCAACATTGTGACGTATTGTAGGATCTTTCCAATATGAAAGCTCTATGAAGATGTTTTTTTTTTTTTAAATTAGAGTCCTTTAATGTTGTCAAATCTTTCATGAAGGGGCGACCGAGTCATACGTTAGCAAACTGTTTGAATGGAATTTGTCGACAACTTATTTCTCGGATTACTACTAGAATACTGGTAGCCTATATCGTCAAATCTATCCTTAAACTGTGCACCTCGCTACCTGTGTTCAATGGGAAGAAATCTGCGATGCCCTAAATATGCAAATTTGTTACTTTTAAGTAGACGCAAATGATGTGTATCTTCCATACATATTGAGCAGGCAAACTTCCCTTTTGTATTCCATACAAAAAGGTTCGCATACACTAGGAAGTCATTAATATTTCAGAACAAAGCTGCGTATATTTGAAAGAATTCTTTCTTTACATCAAAGGTCTGAACATCGTCGTGCCACAATTGTTTCAATTCATCTATTAACGGCTATAAGTAGACGTCAATTGCATTTCCTAGTTGCTTGGGACTTGGGATTAAGAGGGTCAACATCATAAACGAGAATCGCATGTATAGTCAGGGAGGTGAGTTGTAAGTAACCATCACGACTGGCTAGATAGAGTACGACGAGTATATATTCTGAAATTGATTAAATTCGTTGTTTGCAAGTCCAATATGACATTGCACGAATCTTCTGCAAAAGATAAATGTTTGCTGTCAAAATTCTTTCACTTCTCTGAATTAGTTGGATGGCGAATAAGGTCATCTTTTGGCTTGTTCTCGTTATGCCACCTCATCCACGTTGTAGTCCTACTAGAAAAAAATAGCTAGCCGTTGTAACCTTGGAATCAACGGAGAGTAATGATGAAGTACCTTTCTAGCTTGTCTCCTCTCTCCTTTATATTCTTCCTTACCACATTTCGAGTAGGAAGTTTACCTAGCGTACTCACTTCTATATAACACACAGTCATTGGGACATGCGTGAATCTTTTCAAAATTCATATCAAGCACTCAGATTTGTTTCTTGGCTTCATACCATAACTCTGGCACACCGCTGGAATTATTTAACAACTCCCGTATAAACTGAAGCACCTTCGACATCAATTTCGTTCTACCTCTATTCATAACTTTCATGTAGAATAATTTCAACAGGAATGACAGCCTTGTTGGTGCGTTGAAAATCATTGTAATTAGTGGTAGTGAAGTGCGTCGTAGTATAGTGATGAAAATCGCAACAACATTTAAATTTATAAGTACTCAAAAAGTCGTGAGTTTCGACGTTGTTCGCAGAGAGCAAATATAGAATTCAAACACTAGTCAAAATGAACAATAATGAGCATAATAATTCACAATAAAGATATGCAATGAATAATAAAAATAAACTCAAAATGATATTCAATAATAGTAAATTGTGTTTCAGAAATCAGTGAGATAAAAAGAATAATCAAAACCTGAAAATGGTGATTTGAATCACCACTTCGATCCACAATTAAGCACATGTCCCAACCAACTTCTCGATATCTCAAACCAATTAAATTTCCCAACAGTAACCACAAACCACTTATACACGTCAGCCAAGAGCCAATATCTCTACAGTGATCAGAACCAAGTCAAAGTCAGACGTCGGACACCAATGTCAGGTGCCTTAATGTGTTCAAAACCTCAACCCAAACTAACTCAGAAATGCCTAAGTGTTGGTACGTTTGCATGCATCCCGAGGATGAATAATGCAAAACCACCCCCCACCCTGAAATGACCCTTCCCAAGGGTCGTGAGGCCATTTTCTGAAATTTAGTGGGGTTGTTGCAATTTGTAGCCCCTGGTTTTCTTATTTTGGGGGTTCTGCGGATAAATGAGGCTCTTGCGGGGCATTTGTTGCAAAATGCCCCAGCCCCACCCACACTCATGCACATCCCTAAACCCTAAACCCCCCTCTCTATTTAAACCCCTTACCTCATTTCTCGAGCCACCTTCCCTCTCCCATTTCCCTCTTCCAGCGATGCCACCCTCCTCTCGTTCCTTTGCTATTGGCAGGAGAGGGAGGAGTCCCAAAGATCGAGAGTGATCGAGAAAGAGAGGGCAGTGTTGCTGTTGCAGGTCTTGGTGAGAGGGGGTGCGGTGTTTCGCAAGGAGTAAGGCTTGCGAACTGATGAATCCATTTTAGTGGACTGTTGTTACGCCTAAGTACTTCAATTCTAACATAGTATGTTTGTTAGTAATCACATTAGGTCATCAAATAAGTGCATGCATCATTACTTGAGTTTTTATCTATTTTATCGCATTCTATACCTTAGTATATAATTATTTTATGCTTTGTTGTTGTGGGAATAATGTTGGAAAAGAATAAGGAGGGGGGATAAATTTCCCCCAACAAACTGCCGCCTCAACACCTCCCTCAACCTCCGGCCGGCCTCAACACCCCCCAACAACTGCTGGCCAAAATTAGTAAGGGATTTGAAAATCCCTTAACTCGTCCGTGGAGAGGAGTTAAGAGGAGGCTGAGCAAAGGAGGGGGGGTCGGCTTCTTCCGCCCCCCTAAGGGGATATCCTTCTTCTCTACCCTCCCCACCGTGGAGAGAGCGGACACTGTGGAACCAAGTGTGCACTGTGCACACCCTCCACTGCCTGTCCACTGCACGTAAGCGCCTTTGCAACCACGCCAGCCTACCCTTGCCGCACCACAATCTCCACTGCAAGTACACGCCACCCTGCATAGCACCCTTCTCCGCCTGCCCACACCTGCACTGCCTGCAGGCGTCACACCCAACCCCGCGCTATTGCTATAGGCGCGCCCTTCCAGCCTGCGTCATGCCACAGCCCCACCTCAGGCGCCCCCACGCTACACCAGCGCCAGCAAGCAGAGCTAGCCGCAGGTGACCTATGCCCGTAGGCCACTCCAGCTGCGCCTTAGCACACCTTGCGTGTGCGCGCCCAGCGCGCAGCCGCGCGGGTTGCAGCAATGCTGTTCTTCTTCTCCAAGCGCGGTGAACCTCCTCCAATAGGGCCAACAGGCCAGTGGCCATTCTCCTCCACTCGGCCGCCGCCAGCCACAGCGTCACCACCATTGCATAGCCCTTGTCGAGGCGCACCACCCCGTTGACTCTCGTCGCCAACCGTGCACGGCCGTCCACGTGAGGAAGAGAGAGGAGAAATCCTCTGTTTTCTCCTCAATTAATATTTACATCTAATGCCATTTTCATTTAGATATTAATATTTTATTCAGGCCACATTGCATTGATGCACTCATAGTTTTCTAAAATCACTTCACTTGTGTTATGTGTATGATTTAACTTTGAATTTCAAATCAGATTTGCATGCAAGTTAAATTTACAAGATATGCCATTACACATGCATCATGCACATATTTTTGGAGCTTAATTTCTGAGGTGAAAACTGCATAAATACCCTTGAGCTTTTAAGGAAATTGCAAGCTCCATTTAAAATAGCATATTCCTCGCATTAAAGTCGCGGTAGTGTCTGCAAACAGTATATTCCTCGACTCGTGAATTTATTGGTCTATTCCTCCCTGTGGATGCGATATCTTTACTGTGGTTAAATTTGATATTTAGTTTTGATTGAGAGATTTTCCACCACATAAAACACGACATATCATTCTATTGCTATCATAAATAAGCGAGAATCTCTCCGTCAATGGCGCTGTTTCTAGGGAGGCAACAGACGCAATAGATTCAATTCATTATTTTTGAATATTCTGAGTTGCGCAGTTATCTGATCATTTTTTTTTATCGTGCGAGGAATCTGACGGGGCGACAGGTGCAGCAGAGCGACGACATTGACCTTGAACGACGTGCACGGCAGAGACGATCTTTTTGGTAGACCTTGACGCCACCTGGAGGTCGGCAACCGGAACACGTGGGCCTTGATCCCACGTGCATAGGCTTACGGAGAAGCTTGTTTTTGATTTAGTTAGTAGATCTTAGTTTAGATTTAGTTTAGATAGACGTTAGAACTTAATTTCTGTCTTTTGGACCCTTGTCGGGTATTTTTGGGAACGTGTTTCGAGCGTTTCTTTATTTCCTATCGCTCTTGTATGCGGGAGTGTATTTTTGGGAGCGTGTTCTCATTTATTTAGATTATAGGATTATTCGAATTGGTTGAACTGCATGTTAGTTAGTTAGTTAGATTAGGTTTGTTTACTTATTATTATTATTAAAAAAAAATATTCGAACTGGTTGCTAGAAGCTGCATATCTATAGGACGACCATCTAGGACTGAATGAGCAGCATCTAGCTTATTTTTACTGTATTGCATACATTATTGCACGAAGAAAGCTGGAGTAAGGTACCTCTTCTCTTAAGCATCAATTACTTGTCATGCATCTGCATTGGACCTAAATCTAAGACCACTAAAGTGCTTGAATCGAATTAATTCAGTGGTCACTTTAAAAATTGGGACTACTAAGATGTTAGACCTTAAAATTTGTGACTTAAAGTTGTGTGCAAAAGGATCTTGTTTGTGAATTTTCAAAACTCAAAACACGATCGTATGTTTGCACACCTGAGACACTGTGCACCTCACACATAAGGTGACTAGACAAATTTCTACCTCTCCTCTTTTGCATCACATGGGAAGTTAGTCGGAAATCAACAAGCCTATCCACCAAGTTACTTCGGTTCCTCGTGTGTGGGCGTGATTTGAGACTTCCATCCCTTGCGAGTAGGTTAAGTCTATGGGAGACTCTCGGGGACAAAACACGTCAATTGAGGATTTATACCCCGAGAAGAATAACGACTTCAGAGATATAGGCTTGCTCTAAAATATTAAGACTGATCCCCTTTTAGGAATAATTAATGATACTGATCCATTTCCTGTCTTCACTAATGAATCACATATACACCCTGACAAAAATTTGAGTGAACCAAACGAATCCAAGGATGAGCTTAATGATAATGATTCTGATATTTTGACCCTGCCATCAAAGAGTTGCAATTTGGAGTCTACCCTTGATTCAAATATGATTTCGATCATTAATGCTAGGCAGGGTAACGTGAAGTTGTCTACAACTGTTAGGGAGTATACACAATCTGAATCATTGTTGGAATTGGACCTAAAACCAACTAAGCCCTCTCTGGACTTAACCATTACCTTTCAACACTACAAATAATCCTTATACTCCCTAATGGATCCTTGGCTCAGATTTTTGCTCATTTACATTCTTTTTTGAGAACATATTAGGCCAGTACAACCTCGGGTAGAATGGCGAGTGTGGATTGATGCTTGTACTTTTAGTCTTGCCATTCAAGGGTTTCAAATATTAATAATTATATCTTTTAAAAGCCATCCTGTTTTGGAGGATCCTTGTTATCTTCCACTTATTCCGTTTCGGGAGGCCTCTTTTCATATTTCCTTTCTTATTCCTAGACCTCCCCAGGTAGCCAATGAGGTTTTCTGCTTTCATACTTTCTGGCGGGAATTTGGGATTACGTTGCATCATCAGCTCGCCAACATCCGTGGCTGCCTGTTTTCTAGGCCTGCGCTGTTACGCATATTTTTAGGGCCTAACTTTCTCTGTCTGGAACCAGACTTACAGGTTCCTTCTAAGTCTGGCTGCTGACAGAAAATGCAACGCATGTTGGGAGGCAACCCAGTGTTCTGAATAACACCGTTGTCAGGTGATTTCTTTCATTTCTCCCCCTGTTTTAATTTTACAATGGGGACATTGTAGGATTTAGGCATGGGGGAGTGCATTTTGCATTTTAGGAATTATTCATGTATTTAGGTTAGCATATATATATAATTCTCTTTTCTTGAGTTGAATGGGTTAGTCTCTAGCAGAATATGTTATGAACGCGTGCCCCAGACGTCTGGGCCAGACGTCGGACCAGACGTCTGGAATCACTTCCAGACGTCGTATCAGACGTCTGGGATCATTGCTAGACGTCTGTAAATCTGTTATCTTTGACACGCGTGGGTCGTCTGCTCGCTTGAGCGTGCAGACCCGCATATTCGCTTATTCCTTCCTGCTGCGGCTGCAGATTCCCCTGCCGCGCTCCTTCTCTCTCCTCCTCACGCGGCCTTAAAAGGCCACGCGCTCTTCCGTCACCACCGCCTCCTTCCTCTTCTCCTTCAGCCAGTGAGCGCGAGAGCGAGCGCGAGGTTGCAGCGGCAGCGGCGGTCGCAGTGAGCGCAAAGGAGGTGCTGCGTGCGAGAGCGGCGCTTAGCCGTGAGGGCGAGCTCGCCGGGGCTGCCTGGGCCGGCCGGCGGGGAGCGCAGCGGGCGCGGGGCGACGCGGGGGGGACTGCTGCTGTCCGAGCAGCAGGCGCATGAGGTGCGACGAGGCGCGGCGTCGCGAGCGGAGGGCGAGTCGCGGCCTGATTCTGGAAACATTTCCAGAATCAGACGTCTGGGCTGATAGCCAGACGGCGGGGGCGACGTCTGGAAGACCATCCGGACGTCTGAAAGGTGAGTTCTTCCGTCTTCTTCCTTCCTGTCGACTGACCGTACTGAGGGAGAGAGTTGGGTGCGCGCAGGCTCGGTGATTCACCATCCAACGCGAATCAGATGTCTTGCTGTAGTACCAGACGGCAGGAGAGACCTCCAGACGTCCGGGGTGGCCATCGGACGTCTGGGAACTAGGCCAGACGTCCCCGCAGGCTTCTGGACGTCTGAGAAACCACGCAGGACAAGGTAATTCTCTGATCCACTTTTTAAGACGTCTGGAAGAAGTTCCAGACGTCTGATTTTGCACAGTGTCGTCGTTTTCGACCCGTTGAGGGCCCGTTCGGGTTCCGTTTTCCGCGTTTCGAGTTGCGTTCTTTCCTGAATTAAATCCTCTACCCGTCTACAGTAGCTATACACTGTTTTGAGACACTCCTTGTGTTTGATCCTTGTGATAGGACCTCGTTCCGTTGTAGTCTTGGGGGTCGCGGAGGCACGCGGGATTCCCGATCACGCCCCCATTACTCCCGTCGTACCTGGTAGAGTGGCTTTTAAGTATAACCTGTGAAATTTTGGAATCATAAATAGAACCTAGGACATTGCATGAATCCTAGGAATGAAAAACTGATTGAATGATAGATCCTAGGTGTTGCATGAATCCTAGGGCTGGAAAACTAGATTGTATGATAGATCGTAGGATACGGTATGAATCCTAGGATGGGAAAATTAGTGGAACAGATGAATACTGCAGTCTTGGAAAAATTGAAAGGAACAAATAGCTGCCTGTAATTGAATTAACAGCTGCCTGTTGAATAAATAAACATGTTTGAGAACATGGCTTGTGATAACGTGAAACTGCATGGTGAAACTTAGACGTTCTGAGCTGGAACCCTACGGGGAAGTAGGAGTAGAACTCCTGGAAAGTGAATGGAATAGAATTGGGGAAGTGAGCTGGCCCTTGAGTACGGAGTACCAAGGAGAGCGACTGTCCCCCTGTTTAGTGCAGAGCAGAGCTAGCCGCCCCAGGGACCCGGGGTTAGGATTGGCCACTCTGTACCGACTTGCTGGCCCTCGTGTATGTAGTACCGAGGAGAGCTACTAGTGTAGGGAGGTACTAGCTACCTCACGGGCCCCGGGGTTCTGCTATTCTCCCACACCAACTTGTTAGGCCCACTGGGGCAAACCAGGGTAGTCAGGCGAGGGTGCGCGGACTGTGGAGGGGCAAGGCCCCTGTTTGGTTACCTTGGAGGGGTTGGACCCCTGTTACTGAGAGGGCTCTGCCCTGTACTGGTTCCGTGCTGTGCTTTGGGCTCACCCGTTAACGGAAACAACTGACCGCGTTCCAGTGCGGGTTAGCTACCCGTGCGTTTACCGCGCGTGTCGTAGTCACCGTTACGTCTGTCAGTGACCTTGGGGTGGTTGACTGAGGGTAGGATCACCACGGGGGTCTCTCCCGGCCAGGAGAGCACCACGTGCTACTTCTACTATTCGGAAAAGACTGCAATCAAGATCGTTCCCACGAGGAACATTCGAGATCAAGTGAAAGATCTGAGAAATAGATAAATCGTGAGATAGTTGAAAGACTTAAATAAAGAAAGTAACAGAACTTAACAGCTACTGTACACTCTACTGTTTCTTTAGTTTTAGTTGCCACTCTACTCAACGTTTTGCTGACGTGTTACACTCGTTACCTTTCAGGACCAGGTGTTGAGCAGCCAGGGTCAGCGGCTGCAGAGGACGCTGGGCCGAGTAGGGTCCAGTAGAGTTACCACTGTTTCTTGTACCTCTTTTTGTTCTGTTATAGTGAGTAGTTCTTGTTTCCGCTGTACTTTTCTTTAGCTGCGGTTCATATTTAGTTATGAATGTTCTACTGTTGTGGTGGTATATACTGTAGTAGTTTCTTTCCTTGCTGCTGTATTTTCTTATTATTAGTTATATTCATGTTGAATGTGGTTTATTTTACTGCTCTTTTGGTTACTTCCTCGTTGGACGACTAGGTCTTGGGATTAGTTGAGTCGGTCCGTCTCTCGTGTCTTGTAGGGGCTCGGAAACCGGGTTGTTACAAGATGGTATCAGAGCGAGGTCGTCCCGAGAAGTGAATCAACTGACTGTAGAATAACCAATTCACATGTTTATAACTAGAGTAGCCACCACAACATATCTCTTGACATGAGCTCTTGGAAGTTTCGTTAGGTACCGTTTGTATTAACGTTTTTCCATTTTGTTTCGCGTCTCCTTACAGGAGATGCCTCGTCGCGGGATTGGTGAGGCGGGCCGCGGGCGCAGCCGAGGACGAGGTCGGTGAGGTGGGCGTGCCGTTGCCGACACCCCAGTGGACCAGCCACTACTCCCGGGCGTCCAGGCCCAGGACCTCGCCCGGCTGATACGAGACATTGTACGAGAGGAGCTCCACCCACCGCCCCGTGCACCTCACCCTGGGGTTGCGGAGGGGGAGTCCTCTGTGGGACGACTCGACGGACGCAGCGCTGGACACGGGGGAGGGGATGGGCCGCCGTAGCCCCCACCTTCCTTCGATACTTTCATGCACGAGGCACCTTCGCCTGGAGGTGCACCAGCACCTCCCCTACAGCGCCACTTCGAGCTTTTCGGGCAGTTCCGGAAGCTGAAGCCCCCCTCCTTCAAGGGGGATGAGGACCCGACCGAGGCAGAGGACTGGCTTGAGCAGCTGGAGAAGATCTTCGACACCCTTCTCCCCCCGGTGGAGTGCCGCGTGGCCTTTGCCACGTACCAGCTGGAGAGTGCGGCACACAGGTGGTGGAGGGCGGTCCGGGGACAGGAGAGAGATGAGCCGACGTGGGACCAGTTCGTCACCCTCTTCTGCGAGCAGTACTTTCCCCAGACGTGGCAGGACCAGAGGAGGCGGGAGTTCCACACTCTCCGCCAAGGGACGATGACTGTGAGCGCGTACCGCACGCGTTTCTTGGAGCTGTCCCGCTTTGCAGCGACAGCGGTAGCCACTGAGGAGGAGTGCCTTTGGAGGTTCACCGAGGGGCTCCGGTTTGCGATCCGGGGGTATGTCAAACCCCTGAAGCTGCCTACATTTTCGAGGGTGGTAGGGGCAGCTATGACTTACGAGGAGACCAACCCATCCGCGCGAGACACCGACGGTGGGCGGAAGAGGCCTTTCCAGCCCGACTTCTCACAGGGCCAGCGAGAACGGAGACACGTGGCGTCCGCAGGAAAGCCGTCACGTTTTGCAGGGCCATCAGTGGCCTTTGGGGGCCCTCGACAGGGGCCAGTCGCCAGCACCGGACCCCCGTGTAGCCGACAGCAGGGACCCACTGAGGGCGGGAGTCGGGTTCCCCTCTGTTACCAGTGTGGCCAGCCAGGCCACATCAGGAGGGACTGCCCATCTAGGGCAGGAGGTCAGCAGATACTCCCCGCGCAGAGCACTGGAGGGCGCGCAGGAGGCCGCGGTTCCCAGGCGCGAGGAGGAGGACAGCAGTCGCGAGGAGGGTACCGGCCAGCACCTACCCGTCCGACGCAGAGTGTGGCTGCTTCGTCTGCACCTAGAGCTGAGGGGCGTATCAACGCCCTAACACACAGGGACGCCAGAGCTTCGGGATCGGTGGTAGCAGGTATGGTTTCAGTTTTCGGCAGACTCGTTTACACGCTTTTCGATTCCGGCGCTACGCACTCGTTTGTCGCAGCTAGTTTCACAGTTAGTTTGGACTAGGATTATACACTGTTAGAGAATCCGTTCGTAATCAGAGGTCCGAGTGGTCAGCTGTTTGTAGCTGAGGAGGTGTACACGGATTGCGAGGTCAGCGTCGGGGGCATAGCCTGCCAGCTGACCTGATTATGATACAGATGGAGGACTTTGGAGTGATTCTGGGGATGGATTGGCTGTCCGCTTACCACGCCTTGGTGGACTGTTTTGAGAGGAAGATAGTCTTCTCCATTCCGGAGTTGCCTTCTTTCGAGTTTCACGGACAGCCAGTGGATGTATGTTTCAGGTGCATTTCGGCACTTCGGGCGGCGAGACTTTTGAGCAAGGGGTGTGAGGGCTTCCTAGCTTGTGTGGTGGCAGAGCCCAGCCCTGTGGCAGACTTCCAGAGCATCCTGGTGGTCAGAGAGCACCCTGACGTGTTTCCAGACGAGTTACCAGGACTACCACCCGAGCGTGAGATCGAGTTTGAGATCTCACTAGTACCAAGGACCAGCCCCATCTCCATCGCGCCATACAGGATGGCACCGCTTGAGCTGCGAGAGCTCAAGTCTCAGTTGCAGGTCCTTCTGGAGAAGGGTTTCGTGAGGCCCAGTGCGTCTCCGTGGGGAGCCCCGGTACTGTTTGTGAAGAAGAAGGATGGGACCTTACGCCTTTGTGTGGACTACCGACAGCTGAATAGGGTTACCATCAAGAAAAGATATCCGCTGCCGTGGATCGACGACTTGTTTGACCAGTTGCGGGGTGCCACGGTGTTTTCCAATATCGACTTGAGGTTTGGATATCACCAGTTGAGGATCAGGGAGACCGACGTCTCTAAGACAGCTTTCCGCACCCGGTACGGACACTACGAATTTTTGGTCATGCCGTTTGGGCTGACCAATGCCCCCGCTGCTTTCATGGACCTGATGAACCGGGTGTTTAGACCGTACTTGGACCAGTTCGTGGTGGTTTTCATAGATGATGTACTCATCTATTCTAGAGATCGGACGCAGCACGGACAGCACTTGCGGATGGTTCTGGACACTCTGAGACGACGCCGACTGTACGCCAAATACAGCAAGTGCGAAGTTCTGGTTGAGGGAGGTGACCTTCCTAGGTCATGTGATCTCTTGAGACGGCTTGGCGGTGGACCCAGCCAAGGTCGAGGCAGTGCTCAGGTGGGAGAGACCGTGTTCAGTTACTGAGATTCGCAGTTTCCTGGGACTGGCAGGCTACTACAGACGATTCATCAGAGGATTTTCACAGATTGCGCGTCCTATGACACAGTTGACCCAGAAGGACGTGCCTTTCGCTTGGACAGACGCCTGTGAGGCGTGTTTTCTGGAGCTGAAGGAGAGGTTGACCTCGACTCCCGTGCTCACCATCCCTGACAGTAGTGGCGGGTTCGTTGTGTACACGGACGCCTCCTTGCAGGGGTTAGGAGGTGTGCTCATGCAGAGGGGTCACGTTGTTGCTTACGCTTCGCGGCAACTGAAGCTCCATGAGCATACCTACCCTACCCTACACGGAGTTGGCAGAGAGGTATATCCGTGATGTGGTACGACTACACGGAGTTCCGCGGGAGATCGTATCCGACCGGGATACCCGCTTTACGTCCCAATTTTGGGCTGAGTTTCAGCAGGCCTTGGGGACGCGGTTGAGGTTTAGTACGGCTTACCACCCCCAGACGGACGGACAGTCTGAGCGCACGATACAGACACTTGAGGACCTTTTACGTGCCTGTGTACTGGACTGGAGGGGCTCTTAGGAGGATTACCTGCCCCTGGCAGAGTTTGCATACAACAACAGTTATCACTCAAGCATCGGCATGGCTCCCTACGAGGCTCTGTACGGACAGAGGTGTACGGCACCCTTGAGTTGGGTTGAGGTGGGGACCAAGTGGGAGGTTGGCCCCAGGTTGATCCGGCAGAGTCAGGAGGTAGTTGAGCAGATCCACAGACGACTCCGCACTGTCAGGAGCAGACAGAAGAGCTACGCGGATCAGAGACGCAGAGAGGTGCAGTTTGAGGTTGGGGAGCACGTCTTCCTTCGTGTTTCGCCCATGAAGGGCTTACAGCGGTTTGGGGTGAGAGGGAAGCTCGCGCCGAGGTTTGTGGGGCCCTTTGAGGTCCTGGTGCGGGTTGGACCCGTTGCTTACAGGCTTGCCCTCCCCCCGCAGCTTTCTGGTGTGCACGGCATGTTCCACGTGTCCAACCTCCGGAAGTACGTAGCCGATCCCAGTCACGTACTGAGTCATGAGAGCGTCGAGGAGGGCAACGAACTGACCTACCCCGAGCGGCCATTGCAGATTCTAGACCGAGCCGTCCGCAGTTTGAGATGGAAGGAAGTACCCCTGGTAAAGGTTTTGTGGAGGAGCCAGCGATACGAGGAGGCTACCTGGGAGCCTGAGGCGGCAATGCGGGAGCGGTACCCGGAGCTCTTCGCGGGTACGTCTTTTCGGACCGGCTTCGGTCCTCTTTGAGTTTGTTATGGTTATTTGGGCGTCTTTTCCGCACCCTAGTTAACGCAAGTTTCGGGGACGAAACTTCCTTTGAGTTTGTTATATTGTTATGAACGCGTTCCCCAGACGTCTGGGAGGTGGGCCAGACGTCGGACCAGACGTCTGGAATCACTTCCAGACGTCGTATCAGACGTCTGGGATCATTGCCAGATGTCTGTAAATCTGTTATCTTTGACATGCGTGGGTCGTTTGCGTGCCTGAGCGCGCAGACCTGCATATTCGCTTATTCCTTCCTCCTGCGGCTGCAGATTCCCCTGCCGCGCTCCTTCCCTCTCCTCCTCTCACGGCCTTAAAAGGCCACGCGCTCTTCCGTCACCACCGCCTCCTTCCTCTTTTCCTTCAGCTAGTGAGCGCGAGAGCGAGCGCGAGGTTGCAGCGGCAGCGGCGGCCGCAGTGAGCGCGGAGGAGGTGCTGCGTGCGAGAGTGGCGCTCAGCCGTGAGGGCGAGCTCGCCGGGGCTTCCAGGGCCGGTCGGAGGGGAGCGCAGCGGGCGCGGGGTGACGTGGGGGGATTGCTGCGGTCCGAGCGGCAGGCGCACGAGGTGCGATGAGGTGCAGCATCGCGAGCGGAGGACGAGTCGCGGCCTGATTCTGGAAACATTTCCAGAATCAGACGTCTGGGCTGATAGCCAGACGGCGGGGGCGACGTTTGGAAGACCATCCAGACGTCTGAAAGGTGAGTTCTTCCGTCTTCTTCCTTCCTGTCGACTGACCGTACTGAGAGAGAGAGTTGGGTGCGCGCAGGCTTCGTGATTCGCCATCCATCACGAATCAGACGTCTGGCTGTAGTACCAGACGGCGGGAGAGACCTCCAGACTTTCGGGGTGACCATCGGACGTCTGGGAACTAGGCCAGACGTCCCCACAGGCTTCTGGACGTCTGAGAAACCATGCAGAACAAGGTAATTCTCTGATCCACTTTTTAAGACGTCTGGAAGAAGTTCTAGACGTCTGATTTTGCACAGTATCGTCGTTTTCGACCCGTTGAGGGCCCGTTGGGGTTCCGTTTTCCGCGTTTCGAGTTGCGTTCTTTCCGGAATTAAATCCTCTACCCTTCTACAATAGCTATACACTATTTTGAGACACTCCTTGTGTTTGATCCTTGTGATAGGACCTCATTCCGTTGCAGTCTTGGGGGTCGCGGAGGCACGCGGGATTCCCGTTCACTCCCCCATTACTCCCGTCGTACCTGGTAGAGTGGCTTTTAGGTATAACCTGTTAAATTGTGGAATCATAAATAGAACCTAGGACATTGCATGAATCCTAGGAATGAAAAACAGATTGAATGATAGATCCTAGGTGTTGCATGAATCGTAGGGCTGGAAAACTAGATTGTATGATAGATCCTAGGATACGGCATGAATCCTAGGACGGGAAAACTAGTGGAACAGATGAATACTGCAGTCTTGGAAAAATGGAAAGGAACAAATAGCTGCCTGTAATTGAATTAACAGCTGCCTGTTGAATAAATAAACGTGTTTGAGAACATGGATTGTGATAACGTGAAACTGGAAGGTGAAACTTAGACGTTCTGAGCTGGAACCCTACGGGGAAGTAGGAGTAGAACTCCTGGAAAGTGAATGGAATAGAATTGGGGAAGTGAGCTGGCCCTTGAGTACGGAGTACCAAGGAGAGCGACTGTACCCCTGTTTAGTGCAGAGCAGAGCTAGCCGCCCCAGGGACCCGGGGTTAGGACTGGCCACTCTGTACCGACTTGCTGGCCCTCGTGTACGTAGTACCGAGGAGAGCTACTAGTGTAGGGAGGTACTAGCTACCCCACGGGCCCCGGGGTTCTGCTAGCCTCCCACACCGACTTGTTAGGCCCACTGGGGCAAACCAGGGTAGTCAGGCGAGGGTGCGCGGACTGTGGAGGGGCAAGGCCCCTGTTTGGTTACTGTGGAGGGGTTGGACCCCTGTTACTGAGAGGGCTCTGCCCTGTACTGGTTCCGTGCTGTGCTTTGGGTGCAAGCGTCAACGGAAACGACTGACCGCGTGCCAGTGCGGGTTAGCTACCCGTGCGTTTACCACGCGTGTCGTAGTCACCGTTACGTCTGTCAGTGACCTTGGGGTGGTTGACTGAGAGTAGGATCACCACGGGGGACTCTCCCGGCCAGGAGAGCACCACGTGCTACTTCTACTGTTCGGAAAAGACTGCAATCAAGATCGTTCCCACGAGGAATATTCGGGATCAAGTGAAAGATCTAAGAAATAGATAAATCGTGAGATAGTTGAAAGGCTTAAATAAAGAAAGTAACAGAACTTAACGGCTACTGTACACTCTACTATTTCTTTAGTTTTAGTTGCCACTCTACTCAGCGTTTTACTGACGTGTTACACTCGTTTCCTTTCAGGACCAGGTGTTGAGCAGCCAGGGTCAGCGGCTGCAGAGGACGCTGGGCCGAGTAGGGTCCAATAGAGTTACCACTGTTTCTTGTACCTCTTTTTGTTCCGTTATAGTGAGTAGTTCTTGTTTCCGCTGTACATTTCTTTACCTGCAGTTCATATTTAGTTATGAATGTTGTTCTACTGTTGTGGTGGTATATACTGTAGTAGTTTCTTTCCTTGCTGCTGTATTTTCTTACTGTTAGTTATATTCATGTTGAATGTGGTTTATTTTACTGCTCTTTTGGTCACTTCCTCGTTGGACGACTAGGTCTTGGGATTAGTTGAGTCGGTCCGGTTCTCGTGTCTCGTAGGGGCTCGGGAACCGGGTTGTTACAGAATACCTTTGTCATTGAAGGTTTTTCTTCTTGAATTATTTCTTAAGATTAGAATCCAGTACATTTACTTCACATGCACATGGACCGGGTAATGGATCATTGAAGAAAACCAATAAGCATTTGTAGTCTACTGAACCCTTGGACAGTTAATAGGGAGTCAGGCATACTATCTTCTAGTAGATTCACCCCATATTTGTGAGGTGAAAGTAGAGAGATTACTGGTGCACTAAGTCTAGTGCAAGGACTCTTAAGTTTTGGACAATTAGATGATGATACTTCAGAGTTAGGCGTAGTTTTCGTTCTCTGTTCCTGTGTGCGTACCTTGTGTGAATTCTTGAGAATCACCAAATAAGGCAGATACACAGAGATGAAGTCTTAATAAATCTATGACTAAGGTATTATTTCTGAGGCAACAAAACACCTATCGCGTTCCACCAAATATAACCCATACCTACCTTTTAGTATTTCTGATCGCCTAAATACTGGTTGAGGACTCTAGCTTAGTTGTAGAATTATTAGGACTTTAATTGAAGTGTGGATGCCATGTGAGCCCACCAAACAGTGAATACAATTACTGAATCTAGCGAGATTTGTGATCTTAGAAAGGAAAGAAAGAAAAGAGTGAGCGTCCAGGAACATCAAGAGAGCACATTTGTTTATCCTCTCTCCGAGTTGACTTGTCTAATAGTCTAGAGATCTAGAGTTTGTAGTACTAGATTACATGTAGCACTAGATGAGTGTGTGCTACCAAATACAAATACATTCAACTCGATATCTCCTACCTAAGCCGAAAGCCGGGGTCAAATTACAGATTATCTTCTGCTTTATCCCCGAGGGAAGTAGTTGCCTATCCTGACAGCAATATTTACCAAGGGTGAAGTACGAACTGCAAATGGGAATTGGCTTTTCACTTAGATCTGTTACCTAGGCTATCATCACTTCACATTTGTCTGGATCTCTAAAGTTTTGAAATAAGAAAAGAAGAAATCTTCTGATTACTTCTATTATTTTTTCCTTTTTGCTAGGGACTAGCAAATCTTAGGCATGGGGGTATTTGATGAGTCCATTTTAATGGACTATTATTACGCCTAAGTACTTCAATTCTAACATAGTATGTTTGTTAATAATTACATTAGGTCATTAAATAAGTGCATGCATCATTACTTGAGTTTTTATCTATTTTATCGCATTCTATAACTTAGTATTTAATTATTTTATGCTTTGTTGTTGTAGGAATAATGTTGGAAAAGAACAAGGAGGAAGGGATAAGTTTCCCCCAACAAACGGCCGCCTCAACACCTCCCTCAACCTCCGGCCAGCCTCAACACCCCCCAACAGCCGCCGGCCAAAATTACTAAGTGATTTGAAAATCCCTTAACTCGCACGGGGAGAGGAGTTAAGAGGAGGCTGAGCAAAGGAGAGGGGGTCGGCTTCTTCCCCCCCGTGAGGGGATATCTTTCTTCACCACCGTCCCCACAGTGGAGAGGGCGATCACTGTGGAACCAAGCGTGCACTGTGCACACCCTCCACCGCCTGCCCACGCTTGCGAGCGCCTTTGCAACCACGCCAGCTTGCCCTCGCCGCACCATCATCTCCATTGCAAGTGCACGCCACCCTGCACAGCGCTCTTCTCCGCTTGCCCGCACCTGCACTGCCTGCAGGCGCCGCACCCAACCCTGCACTACTGCTACAGGCGCGCCCTTCCACCCTGCGTCACGCCATAGCCCTGCCCGCAGGCGCCCCCGTGTTGCACAAGCTCCAGCAGGAAGTAGCTAGTCGCAGGTGACCCACGCCCGCAGGACACTCCAGCCGTGCCCTAGCACGCAGCAGCGTGGGCTACAGCAGCGCTGTTCTTCTTCTCCAAGCGCGGTGAAACTCCTCCAACAAGGCCAACAGGCCAGCGGCCATTCTCCTCCGTCCGGCCGCCACGTCACCACTATTACGTAGCCCTCGTCGAGGCGCACCACCCCGTTGACTCTCGCCGCCAACCGTGCACGGCTGTCCACGCGAGGAAGAGAGAGGCGAAATCCTCTGTTTTGTCCTCAATTAATATTTACATCTAATGCCATTGTCATTTGGATATTAATATTTTATTCTGGCCACATTGCATTGATGCACTCAGTTTCCTGAAATTACTTCACTTATGTTATGTGCATGATTTAACTTTGAATTTCAAATAAGATTTGCTTGCAAGTTAAATTTACATGATTTGCCATTACACATGCATCATACACATATTTTTCTAGATTAATTCCTAACGTGAAAACTGCCAAAATACCCCTGAACTTTTAAGGAAAGTGTAAGCTCCATTTAAAATAGCATATTCCTCACATTAGAGTCACGGTAGTGTTTGCAAAGAGTATATTCCTCGACTCGTGAATTTATTAGTCTATTCCTCCCTGTGGATGCGACATCTTTACTGTGGTTAAATTTGATATTTAGTTTTGATTGAGAGATTTTCCACCACATAAAACACAACGACGTATCATTCTATTGTTATCATAAATAAGCGAGAACCTCTCCGTCACGAACGGTTCTGTAGAGTCATTTCTTCGCAAAACCAGATGTCTGGGGAGTCCAACATACGTTTGGTCGGACGTTCGGAGCTGTCACCGGACGTCAGATTCCGTGCAAAATCTGAGGTAACACCCTGTTCAGGACTTATACGCGATGTTCCGCATATTCTCCTCTGCACAGTATGAGCACCTTGGTGTGTGTGTGCTGCACACGGCGTGGGCGCTTTCCATGAGGAGTGGAAGGCTCGCGAAGGGCTCTGGGAGAAAATTTCTCCACAGATCAGATGTCCAGTGGTGGCACCAAACGTCCGATAAAGTGGAATCAAATTGTAAGGTCCTGTTCGCCTGTATTTTTAGTATGAGTTGTCTGCGAGTGACTGTACGTCACTGTACGCATGCAGAGCCGTTGGGAAGAGGCGCAAGTGCGGCTCCCCTGACGTCCCTTTAGACAACTGATACCCGTCCCAGACGTCCGAGTGCACTACCAGATGTCTGGAAGGACCCCCGGACGACCGTGAGGGGTTCCAGATATCCGATTTCAGTGCAGAACGCAAGGTGAGCATTCTGGTGTCGTTTAAGAATTTGGAAGCTGTTCCAAACGTCTGATTTTAGTCTGTTTGGAATATTCTAGGTATCAGGCTGCCAGTCCAGCTGGACCAGCCTGCTTGGTTCAGTTCAGGTGAACTGGGAAGTGTGTTTTGGCTGGTTCAGGGCCTAAACGAGGTTGATTTTTCGTAAACAAAGTACCGTTGGCTTCCTGTTTGATTTTCCAATGTGATGGAGCTTTGTTCTAATTATTTTGAGGGCATTTCTGTCATGTGAGGTATTAGTAATGTGAGGTTTGACCATTCGTGTTAAATAGGTCGTCCGTTCGTGGTGTGCACGAGACCTGCGGAGGCTGCGAGGTCCTCCGTTTGTGCCCCCACATCTCCCGGTTACCCTAGTAGAGTGGTTTTGCTATGCTCTGTGAATTACATAAATGAAGTGTATGTTACATTAGAACTATTGATTGAACCCTTAGGATGTGAAGTGAACCCTTGGGCTGAGATAGAGGAATATGCACTATTTGAATGCTTAATCTGTTGTGATGTTTCCTGAATGTGGTAAATCATGAGCTGCTGGTTTATGACTATTGAACCCTTACTTGATCTGAAATACATGTTGTATCCTGTATAATTGATTGTTGTGATAACTGCCGGATTGTGAAACTATGAGCTACCTACTATGTGTTTAATTAATCATGAAATGAATAGAGATATTTGGATGCTACGGAAATAAGGAAATCTATGCATGAACCCTATGGGGAACTTGAAAGGAAACTGAAACGTGATGTGGAAAATCTGTGGAATGATGGAACATGTTGCCTATGGGTGGTTGTACAGACTTAGTAAGGGAAGTGAGCTGACCCTCGTGTACATGGTACCGAGGAGAGCATCTGTCCCATAGTATGGAAGTGAGCTGGCTCTCGTGTACGTGGTACCAAGGAGAGCTACGGTTCCTTTTGTGTAGGGGGAGTTGGCCGCCCCATAGGGCTCGGGGTTAGGATTGGCCCCCCTAGACCGACTCCTGTTGAGGCCCACTGGGCAAACCGGGATAGTCGGGCGAGGGTACGCATACTGTTGAGGGGTGAGACCCCTGTTCTGTTATGTTCTGTGCTATACGTTTAGGTGTACCTGCTAAAGAAAATGACTGACCTCGTGTTAGTGCAGGGTAGCTACCCGTGCACTTATAATGTATGCCGTAATCACTGCTGTTGCAACCGTGACCCCAGGGTGGTAGACTGGGTGTATAATTTCCACAGGGTGCTCTCCCGGCCAGGAGAGTGCCACGTGTACATCCTGCATCTCGGGAAAAACTGTAATCAAGATCATTCCCTTAAGGAACAGGAAGATTAAGAGGCATTGTGGATCCTTGTTAGAAGATCGACTCATGAACACTAGTAGTTAGATTAACCGTATGATTGGATAATTGGATAAATGCATGCATAAAATTACTGTTCTTTACTGTCTCTAGATGCTATAACTGTTTTAAATATACCACTCTACTCAGCGTTAGCTTACCACCGTCATATTTAACCGTGTACAGGTCAGGGAGTCGAGCAGCCAGCACCACCAGCTATAGAGAGTGCTAGGCCCAATCGAGTCCAACCATAGTTCTACTTTTTCCTTTTCGTTTCCGCTACTTTCGGTTGTTAGTGAGTACTTCTGTCTTTTGTTAAGAATTGCTATCGTTATGCCCTTTTTGCCTTAGTTGTGATGGCTTGTGACTATGTTTTTTGCCTATGGTATGTTATCTTTCTGGAATCTGATTTATATTTCCGCTGTTGGCTTTATTTAAATTGCTTAGCTACTTGCATGCGTGGTTATTAAGACCCATACAGTTTGAGCCTTTTAAGACGTCTGGACTGTGGGTCAAACGTCTGGACACCTTCCCATACGTTTGGAAATCGAAAATTTTGAGTACGAGCTCGCGTCTGAGCGTGGGCTGCACGTAGACAGTACTCTCATTTTTCCTCCCCTTCTTCTCTCTCTCCCCGCCTCCAGCAAAACCCTAACCCATCGATCTTAGAAAACCCCCCTTCCCCTCTCACGTTTTCCTCACACCAGCCCCTTCCCCTCTTCTTCTCCACTCCAGCGAGAGAGCGCGCGGGCGGCGTTGAGGAGGAGCGGCATGCGAAGAGGAGAGTGAGCACGCGAGCTCGTGTGGGAGCTCACCATTGAGCACACGGCCAGAGCGGTGCGTGCGTGAAGAGGAGTGTGTTGGGGAGGTCCTCCATAACACTGCTACAGGCGAGAGGGCGCGGCGCGGCCAAACGCGGCGCGAGAGCAGCGGAAGTAGGTTCTCTGTTTTTCCCAGAATCAGATGCTTGGAGTGACCTCCAGACGATGGTGAGGATGTCTGGAGGCGATTCCAGACGTCTGAGGTGAGAGTTTCGCGAAGGTACGTCCCCGTGCGGATACGGCCATGCAGGCAGCTCCGCTGCTACCACTTTGCATGCCATTTTTGAGAGGATTCGGTGTCTGCGTGCAGGATTCGCTTCGGGAAGGAGCGGGACACACCCTCCCACGCATTTCAGACATCTAGGTGACGTACCAGACGATGGGAAGCACTCCCAGACGTCTAGAGAGGTAGTCGGACGTCTGGAGTTGGGTCCAGACGGCCCAGAAGAGTTCTTGGACGTATGAGGATTGGCGTAGAGACTTAGGTATGTTACTAAACACTTTTAAGACGTCTGGAAGTTGTTCCAGACGTCTGATTTGAGACAGAAACCCTATTTTTGACCCGTTTAGGGTTCGTTTGAGTTCCATTTTACGCAAATATGATACCGATGTGTTCCTTGTGAGTTCCTCTACTTGTTAGAAGGCTTTCCATACTGTTCTGATAGTTTCCTTGTGATTGTTCCTTGTCATAGGACTTTGTTCTGTTGCGAGTTCGGGGCTTGCTCAGGCACGTGAGCCTGCCGTTTAAGCCCTAATACCCCTGGGTTTACTGGTAGAGTGGCTTCCCCCTAATTTAATTATAACCTAAATGCATGTGTGGAATAAATAATTAGAACTTAGGTTTGCTGCAGAGGGCGCTGGGCCCAGTAGAGCTCAGTAGCTGTAGTTCTTTTGTTGTACTCCTTTTGTAGTAGTGAGTAGACTCTTGTACCTTTATGTTCTGTACTTTTACATTCTGTACTTTATATTCCTGTACCTTGTTATTTTCTAATGTTGTGGTGGTGATATGTACTGTAGCAATTTTTACCTCTTTACTATTGTACCTTTTTACTGTTACCTTTTGGTTACTTTCTCGTTGGACGACTGGGTCTTGGGATCAGTTGGGTCGGTCCGATCTCGTGTACTGTAGGGATTTAGGAATTGGGTCGTAACAGTGGTTTGTGGTTTGTTTAGTGCGTTTAGGATAGTCTCTCATTGGATGATTGAGTCTTAGGGTTAGTCGAGGCGAGCTGTTTTCGGGTTCCCATAGGGGTTGGATTCGGGTCCCAATATGTTTAGGGCTTTCACTCGCAAGGATGAGTGGAAGGTTGTAGTGGTGGTGATTGTGTGTTTGGGTGTGTGTGTTTAGGGCTTTCTTGCTGAAGCTTTGCCAGTTGCGAAGAAGACGGGGGAGAGCATGGATCAGCGGTCGATTTGGAGATCTAATGTCTGAATCCTAACCTGGGGACTATGGGGAGTAGAGAAAACCTAATTACGTGGACAAAGGGGGTAGGATTTGTGTCGACGTGTCTTGCTGGACACGGAGAAGATGAAACCTCCGGTGAGAGGAGTGGCGAGGAAGAGAGGGGTTGGAGACTCCTGCTTTGGTCAGTGGGGAGCGGATGAACGTAAGTGAAATGACCCTTCCTAAGGGTCATTCGGGAATTTTCCAGAATGGAAGGGGTGTTAGTGCAATTTTAAATCCCCTCGGTTTTAATTTGTGGGCTCTGCGAGAAAATGGAGGCTTTGCGGGGTCAACCTTGCAATTTCCCCCACCCGTCCACCCTCAACCCACGCACACACACACCCAACCCTCCTCCATAAAAGACCCTAACCCTCCTCTATAAAAGACCCTCACCTCTTGTTACGACCCGATTCCCGAATCCCTATAGGACCCGAGACCGACTCGACTCGACTAATCCCAAGGCCCAGTCGTCTAACAATAAATAATCGAAAAGCAGGAAACTAAACCACATTCACTATGCAAAGTAACTAACAGTAAAGGACTACAAGCAGTAAAGTAAGTAAAAGCTGCTAACAGTACATATCACCACCACAAAAGTAAAGTAGAACAAAAGTATAGAACAGTAACAGTAACAAAGTCTGAACTGACTAACAAAAAGGGAGTACAACAATAGGAAACTACTGCTGGGCTCGGCTGGGCCCAGCACCGTCTGCAGCCGGTGACTTGGGTTGCTCAACTCCTGGACCTGTAAAGGGTTACGAGTAGAACGGAGTCAGCAAACGCTGAGTAGAGTGGTAACACAATTAACTAAGGTAGTAACGGCTAACAAGTAAATTTATTTTCTTCAATTATTTTATTTTACAGTTCATTTCTTTTCACCCATTGATTTACTTTCAGATCTCTTTCTTGATCCCGTATGTTCCTCCTGGGAACGATCTTGATTGCAGTCTTTTCCAAGAGTAGAAGGCACACGTGGTGCTCTCCTGGCAGGGAGAGTCCCCCGTGGTAATCATACACCCAGTCAACCACCCCGAGGTCATTGTCTTGGCATAGTGGTGAGTACAGCATGTGCGATAAGCGCATGGGTAGCTACCCCGCGCATGGTCAGTTATTTCCACTAGTGGGTACGCCCAAAGTACGACACGGAACAATATAGGGCCTAGCCCTCTCAGTAACAGGATCTAACCCTTCAGAACCAAATAGGGGTCTCGCCCCTCCATAGTCCGCACTCTCTCGTCTTACTACCCCGGTTTGCCCAGTGGGCCTAACAAGTCGGTGTAGGGTGGCTAGCTCCCTCCCTACACTAATAGTTCTCCCTGGTACTGTATACGCGAGGGCCAATAGAAGTCAGTGTAGAGTGGCCATTCCTAACCCCGAGTCCCAACCCAAGGGAACCTAGCTCAGCTCTATGCTAAAAAGAGGACAATCGCTCCCCCTTTGTACCAAGTACTCAAGGGCCAGCACTCTTCCCATTCACAATTCCAGACCTTTTCATTCATTCACAGGAGCTCTACTCCTAACTCCCCGTAGGGTTCATGCTCATGTTCACCATGCTATTCCATACCAAGTCTCATCATTCATGATTCTATTCTTATATTATACACATTCATCTCGTATTTCCACAATTAATATATGCAACAAGTGATATCACAGGTAACTGTTTAACTAGCACAGGCATTTCATATTCTAATAGGCAGATTGAGTTTATTAACAGATAATTGTTTACAATTCTTCTCATTCATTTATGACTGCAATCTCAAACACGCATACAAACAGTGCAGCTATTTCTCGTCGTAGGATTCATGCCACATCCTAGGTTTCTAGTTATCTAATTTCACATATGCATTCATGTTTTATAATTAAAACAGGGGGAAACCACTCTACCAGATAATCTGGGAGTACTGGGGGTTCGAGCGGCAGACTTACGTGCCTCTGCAAGCCCTGAATATGCAGCAGATCAAAGTCCTATACCGAGGAACATAACGCAACGGAATGTTCAGAACAGTATATAAGTATTTCTAACATGTAGAGGAACTTACAAGGAAAACATAGATATCTTCTTTGCGTAAAACAGACCCCAAACGGACCCTAAATGGGTCAAAAATAGGACTGTAGAACCAAATTAGATGTCTGGCACAAGGTCCAGACATCTTAAAAGTCACCAGGGTCTATCCTCAAGTTCCTACGTTGACCTCAGATGTCTAGAACCCTCACTTGACCGTATGGAATCAGCTCCAGACGTTCGACTTCTCCTCCAATTGTCTGGGAGTGCTTCTGGTCGTCTGGTAAGCTGTCCAGACGTCCGAAATGCGTGGGAGGGTGTGCCCCGTGCCTTCCCATAGATGTCCCAGCATGCGACAGACAAAATTTCCCACTTTTAGCCACACAGATCGACTCTGCGGTGCGGCCTGCATGGCCGTAACCACAAAAGGAATGTACCTTCTCGAAACCTTGCTTTTAGACGTCCGGTGTTGTCACCAAACATTGAACCCGTCGTCTGGATGGCACTCCAGACGTCTGATTTTGGAAAATCCCAGAACCAGAGTAAACTCCCGCTCCTCTCGCTGCACGCAGTCGCGGCTCCTCCCTCTCATTGCAGCTCCGACTGCAGCAAGAAGTCCGGGATGACTTCCCTGATGCACTCCTCCCACACGCCCTGCTCCGGCCGTGCATCCTCCGACGAGCTCCCACGAACTCGCAAGCTCAACCTCCTCATCCTCTCTCCTCGCTCTCGCTCCCTCTCTCTCGCTCGTTCCTTTCACGGTGGTGGAGCGGAAGAAGGTGGTGGTGGTGGAGTGGAGAAGAGAGGAATGGGGGAGAGGGGTCTTATATAGGGAGTGGGGTTAGGGTTCGGGAAGGAGAAAAGAAGAGAGAGAAGAAGAGAAAGGTTGTCTACACGCAGCCAGCGTGCAGACCCGACCCTGCGTACAAATTTTTCAATTCCCAGACGTTTGGGAAGGGGTCCAGACGTCTTAAAAGGCTCAGCATAGAACGGGTCTTTACACCTCTCCACCCTCTCCACACCCAACGCCACGACACCTCCACCTTTATTCCTCCATAGCCGACGACCATTCCCTTTTCCCCTTGTCCCCTTGTAACCGTGAGTGGGGGAGAAGGAGGAGGGGAGCAGGAAGATCATGGAGGCGAGAGATAGAGAGAGAGAGAGCTTGGGCGAGGGAAGGAGCTCGGAGGAGCTGGGAGTGGGAGCAGCACGGAGGATGCCTCTCCATTCGCCTCGCCACCGTTGTCCATTAGCTTCCCATTTTCCCTCGCAGTCGTGCGTGGGAGAGGAGGAGAGGGGAGCCGGAGGAAGGGTGCGGGGGAGAGGCAGAGAGAGCGTGGAAGTGGGAGAGCAGCAGGAAGAGGAGCTTCTGCAACTCCACAGGCGGAGAGGAGGTGTTCGCAAGAAGAAGAGCATCGTTTGGAAGCTCTGCGTGCGAACATTTCCGCAGTATCAAACGTTTGCAACCTCTGTCAGACGTCTGGAGGGGTCATCGGACGTCCAGAGAGGGCTTAGGACGTTTGACAGTACATAGGGTGCCGAGGTATGTACCCTGTACGAGCCTGTGATTGGCCCATAGTTGTGGGTTATTTAAGTATTTAAGTGCCTAGACATTAGGTTAATTCGAACATTTATTTAGCATAAATTATAATGTAAATAGATTAATTCATATTTCTAATTCAATTACATAATTAATGCATCTTATTCATATTTAAATGCATTTAGAATTAACTTAGAATTGCATTAGTTAACTAATTAGGTACATTGCATGCATTAATTATGGTTAACATAAAAGTTGAGGGTTTGTATATAAATAACCATAATATTTTAACATTATTTTCTTTATTCTCCTTCTTGCAGGAACGGCTGGCTGTCGCTCCAACGCCACTAGCTGCCGCAATGAAGAACCCATTCAAGGAGGAGCGGATGTGTTGGATCTGGTCGGGCAGCTGATTTCAAATTTGTGCAGGCCACTACAAAAGGAGGAGAGAGGATGCTGAGCGAGGTAGGCCTCCACCACCGACCCACCACTGTGTAGAGAGATCTTCTCTCTTCCATTCCATACCGCCGGCCTCAACCGTGGCGGCGAGTCTCCACCACCGTGGGCGTGTGGTGTGACAGGCCACACCGCCATTTGGAGCTCGTTCGCATTACCGTGAGCACCTTAGCGTGCATCTCCCTCGCCGTCGTCACCAACAACCACCGCCGCAACCACTGTGCAATCACCTTCTCAATCAGTTAAGACGTCAGGGAAATTTCCTGGACGTCTGAAGCCACCCGCTCACCTTCCGCCTGCAACCTCATCGCAACCACCCGCCTGCAGCCGCACCCGCACAACCACATCCGCCAACTTCACCTCCGGTGCCATCTCCACACCCTCCAACCTGCGCACACGTCTGAAGCCACCTGCTCACCTTCAGCCTGCACCTCATCGCTCACCCGCGCGCACCCGCCTGCAGCGCACCCGTGACACCTTCAGCCTGTAGCACCTCACCGCTAGCACCCTCCCGCCAGCAGTCCTGCGCGCACCTCACCGTGCACGCCCTCCTCCCGCGCCTGCAACACCCGCTCTCACTGCCAACAGAGCGTGCACCGGCTGCAGTGCGCGCCCACGCCTCCAGCCAGCACACAGCAGCAGAGCTGGCAGAACCGCCAACAGGCCGCGCGCGCTCCTGCACCCGCCTGCAACACACGCCAATAGCAGCTGCAGTACCGGCTGCAGCCACCTTCGCCGGAGCTCGTCCGGCTGGCTCCGGCCGCCGTGCGACACGCCGCCACCACCGTTTCGAAGCCCTCGGTCCAAGGAACTTCCTCCGAGCTTCCCGCGTCCGGCCGTGCACTCCTCGTCGCGCACGGCAAAGGGGAAAAAATCCCCTGTTCTACTACAGTAATCGAGCCATTAAAAATTACATTTTCTGCCATTGTCAATTTTTAATAATATTTTATTGATTCTGCATTGCGACAAATATCCTCTAGTTACTCATAATTGCTATTTCAGCATTGTTTCTTGTTTCAACCTTAATATGAAGGCAATTCTGGCTTGATTCTTGTCCAAACTAATTACGAACAAACGTTTTTAACTGGTGCGAATTTAAATACGTCATTGCCTCCCTGTGGATACAACCCGCTCCTCTGCGAGTGGTTATTTCTTTATAAATATTGATTAGTCGATTTTTCCACTACATAAATCTGCAAACGACTTTAAAGTAAACAATCGACTCGTCAGCCTGCATGCATGTACGATAGTAATTAGGTGTCACTTTTTCACTGCACATGCATGCGGAGGTGCGAGTACGTTGGAAAGGCACGTGGTGCGACCTTCGAGGCACTTTAGGACATTTGGAAGCCGTGTTAGACGTCCGACTGTCCTCCCAGATGAGTGTCAGACGTTTGGAGACCCCCATAGATGGCTGTGCGGGGTAGCAGACAACGGGTATTGGCGCAGGAGTGTAAGGTGAGCTACTGAAGAGATCAACCACGGTTCGTATAAAAAATGTCGTTGTTGTAGTATATGTTACAAATATAAACCATTATTGCGTCAATTTTGTTTAATTACATAATTTTTGCTGGTTTGTTCCAGGTCGTTCTTTAGGAGATAGTTATTGATATATATTACTCTCTAAGTCCAATATTATTCTTTAATTCAAAAAAGATTTATTTTAAGTACAATTATAAGTGAATTAATTAATGAATAATCAATTAGTGAAATAATAGCTTAATTATATACAACAGAATGAACAAAATGCTTGCAAACAGATATATACAAACAAGTATCAAACACTATAATTAAATACTGTATACTATCTATTTATAACTTATAATACTAATACTTACATATCCATAATGTAATAAGTAATAATATATACTATACTAACTAAACTTAATATACTAACATATATAGTAACATATATCGTATGTACAGTAATATATATAAACGTCACTAATCCTTATGAAAAAGTGTGTACATAAGCTAAGGTAAAAACTAGGGTCTATAGTGACACTTATTCTATCTTCAGTGTCGGATTAGTCTGTCAGTAAAGCTATTATGTTATTTATGTACATATATAGCTCAAACATTACTTATACTAAGTATATATATTATACATATTTACAGTATACTATATACATATGTTATATTTATACCATATATATATTACATATATACATACGCACATATACACTTTACTCATTCTTCTTCTTCTTTACTTATCCGCTTCATTTCTTCTTTGTTCTCTTTTAGTTAATCCCTTATTAACCCTCACTTAATACAAAAATTAGGTTTTTAATTGGCGAGCAGCCTTTTCGAGGGATACACAGCACCCTATTAGGTTGGACCAGACCTTTACTAAGAGCCACCCTAATTGGTTAATTAACCTCTTAATTCTAGTTCAAGCTCAATATTGGGTCCACACAAGCTCACGCACAGTACTAGGCTCCCGGTCCATGCACTGCACACACAATGCTCAGAGCAAAGTATCATTCATGCTTAGATGAAGGTATCAGATGGTTGTTTAGCGTCGAGCACTTGACGATTGGGAAAAGAGATGCCAAAATTATATTTAAGGCGCAGCGGGCGCTCCTTTGGCCATGATGTGGCACTATCGGGGACGCCTGCTAGCGCTGCAATTCTAGTGGGTGTGTTCTGTTGGCTTGATTTTGGTCCTCGATTTGAGGGCTATAATTTATTATAATTTAAAAATAAATTATGGGGTTACAAAGTCTTTACATAGGATTACAAGATTATATAATTTATTTTCAAAATTAATTACATTTATTATATAAATAAATTAGTCAAATTAGGGAATTTATTCACACTGTTAGTCATGTTAAAATTCTAATTACAGGTTAAATTAGTTAATTAATCTTCAAATTAACTTAATACAGAGTTAATATGTATATTAAAGTATTTAATACACATTTTATTTGTATTTTACACGATTTATTTTGATTTATTTATATTTAAATATGGGAATTCAGGGTGTTTTCAAATAATTTAAGTTATAAATAGTATAATATATTATAAATATAGTTAAATTAGTGTAATTTACTTAAAATGTAATAATACCAATGTAAAATATAAATTATCTCACTTATAACTTAATTTACTGATTTATTTTGATTTAATTTAATAACTTAGGTAGTAAATTAATAAATTCATTATTTATTACATATATAATTAAATTATATTACAGGTGTTATAATGTACTATATACATATATAAATATATATAGACAATATCATCAGTAAATATAGTTATTAACACGATTTTGTATATTTACTTAAGTTATATGGCTTATAGGCTAACATAAATAATAAATAATTATACAATTAAGTTATAAAGATTTTAAATAATCTTAAATATTTAATTTATAATATATAATATATATAAGTTATTTACAGCTATTATACATCTATTTTACATCATATACAGATAGCTTACTATATAGCTTATATTTACAAGTATATACATACTATACATAGTATTTTTGTGTATTTTTGGGGTTTTTCTTAATTTTATGGGTTTTGGATGTTTTATAGAGTTAGGGTATGAGATAGAAAGAAAATGATATGAGATGGAATGTGTTTTTGGCATTTTTATAGGTTAAGGCCTTTTATTAAGTTTTAAGGTAGACTGAACCGTCAGCTAGTATGTTCTACCAAGTCGAGGGTTCAGAATGCCTTGAAATTTTACACATGTGTAAAAATTTACCTAATCTTCATTAAGACAGGTTTATTTTATTTTATTTTTTTTATAATATTTTTATTTATTTACAAAGTGAGTACAATTTAGGACCTAAAAGAGGGTTTCAAGTGGATCCTAAAGCCAAAAAGTGAGCTCTATATGCTGAACATAAGGGTTAAACATTCAACATCATTCAACACAACATATGAAAGATTTATGGGCAGCTAAACACAATTTCCACTTCAAATTTAATTAATTTTCCAAATTGGACAGTTATGCTACAAAGTTAGCTGACAAAGAAAGATTTGTGCATGAAACAAGCCATTCTAAATTGAATTTAAATCGAATAAAAGTACATGAAAGCTTGTATGCATAAGATACAACATTAACATGTTAGCTATTTTAAATACTAAAACCTAAGCCTACTGCTCTTCGAAAACAGATTCTGGAAGTCACTACTGTACGCTGCAGTAGCAGCAAGAGCAGATCCTACAACTACTAAAACAGCAGCTATGTGATTCGCTGTTGTTGCTGTAGCCCAATTCGGATCATTTGAATTGAAATCAGACGTCTTAAAGATAAGTTCCAGGGCTACTGTGCAGCCAACAAAACAACCAAAACATCAGCAACTGCTGAAGAATCATCAAAGCAACACCTACAGCTTCTCAAACAACAGCTATAAGGTCTGCTGCTTCAATTGCATCTCACTTCAGAGCTTCCAAATTAAGTTCAGATGTCTTCAATAAATTCCAAATGTCTGCAGTTGCATCTGAATTCTAAAATCAGTGGCTTTTATCTATATTTCAATACATGAACACCGTAAGATCAGACTAATTAAGATTGATCTGGGGATGTTTATTTACTGAAATCAGATCTGATCTTCTTCTTTAAAACCTCCATAAAGAATCATGCAAGTGAAAATATGGGAGGAATAAAATGTCACCCCATTTGGGGCTTTTGATTTGGATCTTACATTGATTTCTCCACTTGATCTCCTTGAACACTATTGATGGGTGTTCAAGGCAATCATATGGATAGATCAAGACCCGTTGGGTCCTTGTTCAACCTTAAATTAGTCTTGCTGATCATCCTTGGTCAAATCTCCAACATAGGGATTTACTTAGATACATGCTCATCCATATAATCAAAACAAAACTCCAAACCATTGGAATCATTGCATATACCTAATCAACCCCATCCAATCTCAAAAAGCTCGATTAAATCTGATAAAATCCAAATGAGTTTCAGAACACTGATATGAACAGTAACACCATTTCAAATAAGATCGAGCAATTTGAGTTGGTGAATTAAGATCGGGGGGACTTTGTGGATTTTGCGAAATGAGTGGGAACCCCACCAAGATGGGTTATGACGCTAATCTCAGATCTGAGATCCAAAGCTCTCAGATATGAAATTAGATCTAATGAAGGGGTGATTAAGGAAATTAAAAATAGAGGGAAAACAGAATGCGAAATGAAAATATAAAGGGGAAGAAATATGATCAATGGGAAGGGTGTGAATTCGTCTCCTCTGATCTGAAATGATCAGAGGAGGTGCAGTGCGAATTCTACTCTAAATCTACTCCTAAACTACACTAACAGTGATCAGATCAGCTTTAATTACTCCCAGAAAGCACGTAAGTCTAATCTATGAAAGTAATAAAAATCTAATCTAAGGGAAGAATGGGATGCCTGGGCTGCAGTTGGTCACTGCAGCGACGAATGGGGATGAAGACTCTGCGGGGAATGGGATCCCTGGCCTGTAGCTGGTCATTGCAGCGACGAATGTTGAGGAGAGTTGCACCCCTATCACTGACGCAGTGATGAATAGGGGAGAAAACTGGAGTGGATGAAAGTTGTCATGACCAGTTCCCGGCTCCCTACAGTACTTGAGAATGGCTCGCCTCGACAAACCCTAAGACCCAGTCGTCCAACGAGAAACAACCAAATGTATACTCATTTCACAACCACACGTGCAATGTAACTAAGCAGAAAGTACGTAAGAGACAGTAAAGGAAACAGAGCAGTATATCTCAAGGATATAACATGGCACAAGCGGAAAAGTACAGTTATGAACATAGCCATCACAACAGAAACTGGTAGAAATATAACCGAACATAACAGAACACTCTATAGGTTACTCACTACTAACAAAACTCTGCAGCAGAAAAGAATGGACTACGGCTGGGTTTGATTGGACCTAGCGCCCTCAACAGCCGGTGGTGCTGGCTACTCAAATCCCTGACTTAAACATGGTTATAGAAATTCGTGGTCAGCTAAAGCTGAGTAGAGTGGTGGTTAAGTCATTTACATGCAACTAAACATTATTTAAACAGGCAACTAGCTAATTATACTTTGCCGGTTATTCATTATCATTCCTTTTTCGTTTATCTCATTTATGCATTTTTGAGTTGAGTACTCTAATCAGGATCCATAACATTGTTAAATCTTCTTGTTCCCTAAGGGAACGATCTCAATTCAGATCTCACTTGTAGTTTTCCCACGATGCAGGATATACATGTGGCACTCTCTTGGCCGGGAGAGTCCCCCGTGGTAGTCCTACACCCGGTTTACTACCTTGAGGTCACGGTCGCGACGTAGCGGTGACTACGACATGCGTGATAAGCGCACAGGTAGTTACCCCTCACTGGCACACGATCAGTTGTTTTCGCTAGCAGGTACACCCAAAAGCACGGAACAACATAGAACCTCGCCCTCTTGGAGCAGGGGTCTCGCCCCTCAAACAGAATAAGGGTCTCGACCCTCCATAGTCCACATACCCTCGTCTAACTGTCCTAGTTCGCCAAGTGGGCCTAACAAGAGTCGGTGTAGGGTGGCTAGTCCTAACCTCGAGTCCCATGGGGTGGCTAGCTCCCCTCTACACTAAAGGAACAATGGCTCCCTTGGTGCCACATACTCAAGACAGTCGCTCTCCACGATACCGTGTATACAAGGGCCAGCTCACTTTCCACACTAAAGGAACAGTTGCTCTCCTCGATATACGAGGGCCAACGCACTTCCCTTAACCAAGTCCGAACAGCCGGCCGTAGACAACATTTCTCAATCATTCACCAGATTTTCCCATATCGTGGGTTTTGGTTTCCTTTCAAATTCCCTGTAGGGTTCATGCATAGATTTCCTCATTTTCGTGGCATAACATCTTTCTTTATTTATGTCTTGACAAATTTAAATACATAGCAGGTTGCTCATGGTTTCATTATTCAGCAATCATCTCATCAATCAATTATACATGATACAACATGCATTTTAGTTCAATCATGTAATCCGACAGCTTATGATTTACCACATCTAGGAAACATCACAACAGATTAAGCATTCATCTTATTTCCTAGGGTTCATTTCACAACCTAAGATTCAATCAATTATTTCTAAGTCATGCATTTTAATTATTAACTCTGGGATTAAGGTGAAAACCACTCTACCAAGATAACTGGGAGATGTGAGGGCACAAACGATGAATCTCGCAGCCTCTGCAGGTCCCGTGCACGCCATGAACAGACGATCTATCACATTGACCCACATGTCAAAAGGAGCTCAAAACAGTGTAGACATTATACCACAACATAGAGAATTTCGAACGAAAATCAACGATAATTCGTTTGCGGAAAACTGACTCAATTTGGGCCCTGAACTGGCCCAAAAACACAACTCTGACCAAATCAACCGTCTGGGAAGAGTCCCAGATGTCTTAAACGAACGCAGTGGCTCACCTTACTCTTTGCGTCTTTTTTGGACATCTAAAACCTCCTCGATTCTTGCACCAACGTGCCTTCCCAACCTCTGACATACGCATGCACGATCAGAACTCTGTAGGGAAAAATTAATTGAAAATTACGCACCATCAGACGTCTGGTATTACCTCCAGACGTCTGTCGAGTTCCGCAGACGTCTGATTCTGTGGAAAAATGCCTCCACAGAACAATTCACGAGCTTCTTTCCTCTGTGTGCTACTGCACCCCGCAGCAGTAGCTTCTACCAACATGTTGCGAACCTCTTGCCGCCCCTTTTCGCCCACTCTCTTTCTCTCTCCCTCGCCCACGCTCTCCTCTCTCTCGAGCTCCTCCCTTTCCCTGTTCTTCCTCTCCTCCCTCATTGGGTTGCGATGGTGGGGAGAAATGGAGGAGGGGGGGTTTATGGATGGGTGAGGGATGGGCATGGGTATGGTGGGTGGTATGGGGCATGGTAAAGTAGGGGCATGGCATGGGGGTTTTTGCAAAGATGACCCTACGGAAGCCTCCTATTCCTGCAGAGCCCACAAATTAAAAACCCAAGGGATTTACAATTGCAGTAACACCCCCATAATTCTGGAAAATTTTCGAATGACCCTTGGGAAGGGTCATTTCAAAAGTGATCACTCAGGTGGGAGGGAGCGATCCAGCGGTGAGAAAACTCGCTAGTGGAGTTCTGGGTCGCCCTCAGGTGCTATGAGGTCCTTAGTGGCGTGGAGAGTTGGAAAGGATGTGGTGCTTCATCGCCGGTGGCAGTGAATCTGAGGTAATGTGGGGAGAAGAGCTAGAGTGGATGAATGATCGACTCGAGAGGTGTAGAAGGGAGTCGACCTCTCGCGTGCGAGGCAACGAAGGTGCTTAAGTAGAATCAAGAGTGATTAAACTCATCGCAATGATGAGATTAGGCGCAAAGGGTTTGGGCGGTGAGGATTTGAGGAGAGAGTGTGCGCAAGTTTCAAATCAAAAAGTGGCCGTTGGATGGGATCTAGGTGAGGTGGTGATGCTTCGTGCCGATTCGCACGAATCCTCCAATGAAGGCGACCCACAGATCGTGAAGTGAGGGAGGATCGATGGCCAGGATGGCCTATGTTCGTCGTGGTGAACAGTGACTACGTGAGCTGTAGGTGGCTGTGTTCTAAAGGTAAATTTGTGCTAGAAGCCCCTACTTGAAGGGGTAGAAAACTTGTACGGGGGCACATAAGTGATAGGGAAAGCTATCAGAGCAGTCCTTTAGGTAATTCAAATAGGTCCTTACGACCTTCAAGTAGGTCCTTGTCTGGTTTTCTAATGAATGAACTGTGATGAAAGGAGGACCTAAATCTAAATCTATAATTGCAAGGTCCTAATGATGTTCAAATGTAATTAAGTTTTTATGGGAGCTTAATTGAACATTTAGGAAGTTAATTACACTTTTGATTTGGAATTTTGAGCTCATTTGTGTGTTTAATTTGCAATTAAATTACCATTTTACATTATTTAATAGAATATCTCAATAAATGACCCAATTTTGCATTTTTAGCATAAAATTGATGTTTGAGGTCTTTTTCTCTATTTTCCACACGTAACCCTTTTTATATGTTAATTTGATAGTGTTTAACCTAGTTTGTAGCATAACTTAGGTGATTTAGCTATGATGAGTCGCAACTCATTAGCTACTACGTTCGTTTAAGACGTCTGGGACTCGCCCCAGACGTCTGATTTTGGTTAAAATGCATGTTTTTGGGCTGGTTCAGGGCCCAAACGGAGTCGATTTTTCGCAAATGAACTATTGTTGGTTTTCTCTCGGAATTCTCTATGTGTTAATGACATGTCTATGCTATTTTGCGTCATTTGACATGATTGGTCAACAATATAGGTCTTCAGTCCCTAGTGTACACAAGACCTACAAAGACGTCGGGATCCAGCCCCCATATCAGCTGTATACCCTGATAGAGTGGTCCTCTCTAATACTGCAATTTAAATGATTAAAGTGTATGCTATATTAGAAGTATTTGATTGAAACCTAGGATATGAAATGAACCCTAGGGCTAAGGAGAATGAATGTACATTACTTGAACCACGCTGTTATACTCTGAAATGCATGTTAAAGTCTTTACTACTAGCAACTGAATAATTAATTGACGTAGTGATTGCTTAATTTGTTGAATCACGAGCTGCCTGCTATATAATTAAGAATCGGAATGTGAATGGAGATATGTTACGAACGCGCTTTCAAGATGCCTTTTTAAGACGTCTGGGAGGTGGCCCAGACGTCTGACTAAACGTCTGGAACCCCTTCCAGACGTCTGGGATTTAATTTCTGCGCCACGCACAATTGTGTCTGCGCGCCTGTGCGCGCAGACCTGCAAATGCCTCTTTTTCCCTCTCTCCTCCTGCAGGCGCAGACTGCACTCTCTCTCTCTCTCTCTCTCTCTCCCTCTCTCCCCGCGTGGCCTTTTAAGGCCCTCGCCCTCTCCCTCACTCTCATCTCCTCTCCTCCGCTTCCTTCTTCTTCTAGCCGGTGTGAGAGTGCGAGCGCGAGCGAGCGGCGGCAGCGGCAGCCGCGGCGAGTTGCGGGAGGAGGTGTTGCGCGAGGGAGGAGACGCCCGACCGTGAGGGTTCGAGCTTGCCGGGGCAGCTAGAGCTGGCCGGCGGGGGAGCCGTGGGCGTGGAGCGTCGCTGGAGGGCTGCTGTAGCTCGAGCAGCAGGCGGAAGAGGCGCGGCGCAGCCGTGCGTCGCGGGCGGAGAGCAAGTGGAGCTCTGATTTTATAAATTTTTCCAGAATTAGACGTCTGGGCTTCCAACCAGACGACGGTGGAGACGTCTGGAGGACTATCCAAACGTCTGGCAAGTAAGTTATTTTCGTCATTCTTCCTTTTCTGCGATCGTTCGTACTGAGAGCGAGGAGTGGGTACGTGCAGGCTCTGAGATCCGCATCCAACGCGAATCAGACATCTGGCCGCAGTGCCAGACGACGGGAAGGACTTCCAGACGTCCTGGGTGACCATCGGACGTCTGGGAGCTAGGCCAGATGCCCCCCAGGCTTCTGGACGTCTGAGAGACTACGCAGAACAAAGGTACCATCTGACCCACATTTTAAGACGGACTGCTTCGTCGTTTTCGACCCGTTTAAGGCCCGTTCGGAGTCCGTTTTCTGCGTTTCGAGTTGCGTTCTTTTCGGAATAGAATCCTCTACCTGTTTACAGTAATTATATACTATTCTATGAAACTCCTTGTGTTTGATCCTTGGGTTAGGACCCCGTTCCATTGCAGTCTCGGGGGTTGCGGAGGCACGCGGGATTTCCAACCACGCCCCCAGTACTTCCGTTGTAGCTGGCTTTAAGAATTATTAACGTAATTTGTTACAATTATGGAACAATTAATAGAACCTAGGGCATTGCATGAATCCTAGGAATGAGAAATCAAATTGAATGATAGATCCTAGGGTATTGCATGAATCCTAGGGCTGGAAAACTAGATTGAATGATAGATCCTAGGGTACGGCATGAATCTTAGGACTAAAAAACTAGTGATATGAATATAGATATTACAGTCTTGGAAAATGTGGAAAGGAAATAATAGCTGCCTGTAATTGATTTAACAGCTGCCTATTATGAATAAATGAACATGATTGAGAATATGGGTTGTATGAACGTCAAACTGAAAGGGTGAAACCTGAATCTGCTGAGTTAAAAGAGCTGGGACCCTACAGGGAATTAGGAGTAGAACTCCTGGAAAGAGAATGAAATGGAACTGAGAAGGAAAGATGTGGAAGTGTGTTGTCTCTTGGGTATGTAGTACCAGGGGAAGCACCTGTTACCTGCTTAGTGCAGAGCGGAGCCAGCGGCCCCAGGGACCTGGGGTTAGGTCTGGCCACTTTGTACCGACTTTTTGGCCCTCGTGTACACAGTACCGAGGAGAGCTACTAGTGTAGAGTGAGTACTAGCTACCCCACGGGCCCCGGGGTTCTGCTAGCTCACCTACACCGACTTGTTAGGCCCACTGGGTGAACCAGGGTAGTCAGGCGAGGGTGCGCAGACTGTGGAGGGGCAAGACCCCTGTTTGGTTATTGTGGAGGGGTTGGACCCCTGTTACTGAGAGGGCCCTGCTCTCTACTAGTTCCGTGCTGTGCTTTGAGGCGCACCCGTTAACGGAAACGACTGACCGCGTGCCAGTGCGGGGTAGCTACCCGTGCGTTTACCGTGCGTGCCGTAGTCACCGTTACGTCTGTCAGTGACCTTGGGGTGGTTGACTGAGAGTAGGATCACCACGGGGGACTCTCCCGGCCAGGAGAGCACCACGTGTTACTTCTACTTTTCGGAAAAGACTACAATCAAGATCGTTCCCACGAGGAACATTCGAGATCAAGTGAAGGATCTGAGAAATAGATAAATTGTGAAACAATAGAAAGACGTAAATAAAGGAAGAAAGAAAATAAAACTGCTACTGTACACTTTACTGCTTCTTTAGTTTAGCTGCCACTCTGCTCAACGTTTCGTTGACGTGTTACACTCGTTACTTTTCAGGACTAGGTGTTGAGCAGCCAGGGTCAGCGGCTGCAGAGGATGTTGGGCCGAGTACGGTCCAGTAGACTTACCACAGTTCTTTTGTACCCCTTTTGTTCCACTGTAGTGAGTAGTTCTTGTTACCCTCGCACTTTTCTTTACTTATAGTTCATGTTATGTTATAAATGTTGTTCTACTGTTGTGGTGGTACATGCTGTAGTAGTTCTTTTTCTTACTGCTGTATTTTGTTACTGCTAGTTATATTTCATGTTGAATGTGGTTTATTTTACTGCTCTTTTGGTTACTTCCTCGTTGGAAGACTAGGTCTTGGGATTAGTCGAGTCGGTCCGGTTCTCGTGTCTCGTAGGGACTCGGGAATCGGGTCGTTACAAGATATATGCCGTATCATGAAATAAGACGAATGTTGATGGACAAACCTTACGGGAAACTAGAAAGGAAATCAAAATACTGTGATATGGAAATCCGATGTGTGTTGGAACATGTTACCTACGGGCTTGTTGGTTGCATAGACTTGGTTATGGAAAGTGAGCTAGCCCTTGTGTACATGGTACCAACGAGAGCTATTGTCACTTTAGTGTAGGGTGGAGCTAGCTGCACCTTGGGTTAGGACCCAGGGTTATCATTGGTCACCCTACACCGACTTTTGTTAGGCCCAATGAGCAAACCAGGATAGTCGAGCGAGGGCACGTAGACTATTGAGGGGTGTGGTCCCTATTCTGTCTTGTGTTGTATGTTTGGGCGTACTCGCTAGCGGAAACAACTGACCACGTGCCAGTGCGGGGTAGCACCCGTGCGCTTATTGCATGTGCCGTTGTCACCGCTACGTCGCAACAATGACCCCAGGGAAGAACTACCATGGGGTCTCTGTTGGTGCTAGAGCACCACGATCATTTGTTTTGATGATAACAAAACACGTGTCATTTAACATTTGCACTTTGAGTCCTAGATTTCAGGTCAATCGCAAATGGATACGTGATTAGACAGAGTTTGAGCCCACATCCAGGACGGATTGGACGAGCTTGATGGAAAACAGAAGAGATTTGCGAGGAACGATATATTAAAGATGGAAGGAAATGAAGAATAGGATAGATTTCCTTCTTTTATACTTGTTGTATTTTTCGTTTCTTTTGTTGCTCTTTATTTCCTTAGAGAATTCATGTTAAAGAGCCTCAAAGTACCCTAACAGTAGTCCTAGGAACACCTGCACAACCCTAGGATACTTAGGTTTTCTGTAGAACACTTAGAAAACCAATATAGGGTTCAAATAGCACTTCCAGACGTCTAATTCTCAAATCAGACGTCTGATAAAGTATTTTAAGACGTCTAACTGTTGTTTCAGACGTCTGATAACTATTAGGCTGGACATAGTTAGTTCTGTCTGATTAAATCAGACGTCTAGACCTTATACCAGACGTCTTAGCAGACGTCTGATGATTTTGCCAGACGTCCAATTAGTGGACCGTTGCTGGCTTAGCATACACTCAAGAATATGACCGTTAGAGCCTTATCGGATGTCCATATGACTATCCAGACGTCTGATAATTGACCGTTTTGCCTCGGCTGACCCAAAATCTCTTCTCAGATATTTTCTAGCCATTGCAACGTTTGGAAAATCCATTCCCACAGTAAAAGTAGGTTTCCAGACGTCCAGACATAGTGCCAGACGTCCTATATGTCGTCTGATGGACTTGTGCAAGAACCTTGTTTAGATCTGATTCAAGTCAGGAAGAGACCCGCCCAAAATCAGACGTCTGACCTTGGAATCAGACGTCTTAAAGTGAACTTCCAGACGTCTGATAAGCAAGTCAGAACAATGATTGTTCCTGATTTCGGGCTGATTCTCTTGGGCTTTGTTCTCAACGGCTATAGAACCTTTCCTAAGCCTTCTAAAGCCTTCCTAAGGCCTCTATAAATAGAGGGGAACCTTTGCAACACAAATACACACCTACAAACACCAAGACACACCTTGCAATATACTTTCAAACCTTTTTGTGTCTCTCTTGCTCTCTAAGCTAAAGTTCTACATCTTGAGAGCATCAAGCTGTTGCACACCCACTCTCCCGCCGTAGTCCACGAGAGCGAAGTTGCGTCGTCGCGTGGCTCATGCACCGCGTCATCAACTCGACGCACTCCTTTCAAAGGGGAGTTTCCTAATTCCTATAGAAGCTAGGTTTATAATTACTTTGTTGGCTCTATATGACTTGTTGTTTCTTTTATCTTTGTTATTTGGTTGGGTATTCGCTTTGCGAATTCCCGTCTCCTTCGTGAGACAAAATCCTTCTCATGAAGAGAAGGGGTTGAGGAACGCTACCCTCGTACTTATAGCGTGGTTGTACTGAGGTTGAATCACCCTCGTTTTAAAGTGATTTGGTTAGTGGATTTGATCAACTAAGTTGATCGGAAAATCCTAACTCGAGAGGGTTAGGTGGTGGTTTTCACCCGGTTTGGGTTTCCACCTAAAAATCTTTGTGTATTTGTGTGGTTGTCTATTCTGTGATATTGTTTATATTTATTTCCACATTTTATTATGTCACCCCTCTTGGTAGGGAAAACCTACAGCCTCCTGGCTAGGAGAGTGTCACGTGTACATCCTGTATCACGGGAAAATTGCATCAAGATCATTCTCTTAGGGAACAAGTGGATTAAGAAATGTTGTGGACCCCTTACTAGAAATTGAATCAGAAACACATAGATGAATTAAATGAAAACAGATATTAATACATAACTGGAAGTTGTATGATTAGTTAATTACTTGTTTCCTTATGTTTAATTGCAATGTAAATGACATATACACCACTCTACTCAGCGTTAGCTGACCGTAGATATATATAACCTGTTCAAGTCAGGGAGTTGAGCAGCCAGCGCCATCGACTGTAGGAGGTGCTGGGCCTAGTCGAGTCCAGCCATAGTTTTTTCTTTTTCTGTTGCAGTGGCCTTTTGTTGGTAATGAGTATTTTCTGTGTAATAGTGCATGTTTTTGTTATGTTTTTCTTTGCTTCAGTGTGATGGCTATGTCTGTACTCTTACTTTCCGCTTGTGGCATTTAGTACCTTTGAGATTTTCTGTTCTATTTTTCATTACTGTCTATTATCTATTTCTGCTTAGTTACATTGCATGCGTGGTTATGGAATGATTTTGTGCATTTGGTTATTTCTCATTGGACGACTGGATCTTAGGATTTAGTCAAGGCGAGCCATTCCCAATTTCTGTAGGAAACCAAGATTGGGTTGTAACAGAAAGGAAGAGGGAGGGCCAATCAATTTGGCCTTTGGCCAACCTGCGGAAGGAGTTGAGGTAGCTCGCTGAAGCCGGTGGAGTTCGTGGCTGGAGAGGAGGAAGAAGGTGGAATTTCGACGTAGACCTGGCTAGGGAAAATGTGGGAAGGTCCTAAGACTTAAAAAGAGCTCAAAATTGAGTTCAAATTAAGAGAATTCCCACGTTTGACTTGCGATTTAGGCAAGTTTTGATTCCGTGAAATAAGGGCTTCTCTTATGGTCTTGCCTCTAAATAAGGACTTGGGATTTGGTCCAATGGATTGGGCAACTTCTCTAGATCAATCCCTCCAAGTTTGGAGGGAGTTGATCAGGAAACCAGAGAGAAATTCGTGATTGAATGATCACGATTTGGGTCTGAGGTGCTGTTCACATGGCATAGCAGCGGGGACCTTTTTGTTAGGATGATGAAAAATATAGGGGGTAAATACAATAAACTTGAAACCTAGGGGTCTAAATGTGAGAAAGGACTTTCTAAGTGCTAAAATGCAAACTAGGTCAAGATGGACTTTGATTGACCCCAAATTTTGTTCTTCACTTAATTTGGATTTGAATTTTGACCATGTTTGACAGGGTAAATTGCAAAGAATCCTTAATGAGGGTAAATTCTCGTATGAATCTCTATTTTAGGTCAAAAAAGGTTCAAATGGGAAAATCAAAAGTACCAAACCTCTTAGAATATTTTTCTATGAATTTTAGGAGGTTTAGATTGATTTTATCCTGACCAGAAACTTTCCAATTTAAGTGGGGCAGACAATTAGGGTTTTCAGTCTTATTTTGGTTCTCAAAATGCGTGAAACCCTGATTCTGTAAGTGTGACCCCACTTCTTGGACATTTATGCTCAATTAACCTTTAATTAAACCTTTTGTAACCCAGTAGTTAATCTACATTTGTGACGTGCTGTTAAAACAGTAGAATTAATCTTGTTTTCTTGTTTTCTCAAATTTGATTAGAGTGGAATTATTGTTCTCGGACTATTATTTAATATCATTTATCTCTTGATTCTGATAAATTTAAGTTAGTTATAACGAATGATGGTGTTACCATCGAGCCTCGACATTGAACTTATTCTAAGCGTAATAGGCTCCTTAGCTGCCTTCATTGCATCATAAAACTGATTATGACAATTGAGTGGTTCCTCATCAATTGTAATATCAAGATCAACCTCTTGTTGGTGCTAGAGCACCACGATCATTTATTTTGATGATAACAAAACACGTGTTATTTAACATTTGCAATTTGAGTCCTAGATTTCAGGTTAATTGCAAATGTAGACGTGCTTAAACGGAGTTCGAGCTCGCATCCAGGACGGATTGGAGGAGCTTGACGGAAAACAGAGGAGGTTCGCGTGGAGCGACAGATTGAAGATAGAAGACAAGAAGAATATGATAGATTCTTTTTAATCCTTTCTTGTATCTCTTGTCTTTATTTTCTTGCTCTTATTTTCCTTAGAATATTATGTTAAAGAGCCTCAAAGAACCCTAACAGTAGTCCTAGGAACACCGGCACAACCCTAGGATACTTAGGTTTTCTGTAGAATACTTAGAAAACCAATATAGGGTTCAAACAGCACTTCCAGACGTCTAATTCCCAAATCAGACGTTTGATAAAGTATTTTAAGATGTCTGACTGTTGTTTCAGACGTCTGATAACTGTTAGGCTGGACATACTTAGTTCTGTCTGATGAAATCAGACGTCCAGACCTTAGACCAGACGTCTTAGGAGACGTCTGATGACTTTGCAAGACGTCCAATTAGTGGACCGTTGGCTGCTTAGCAAACACTCAAGAATATGACCGTTAGAGCCTTATCAGACGTCCATAGGACTGTCCAGACGTCTGATAAATGACCGTTTTACCTCGGCTGACCCAAAATCTCTTCTCAGAGATTTTCTAGCCGTTGCAACGTTTGGAAATCAATTCCCACAGTAAAAGTAGGTTTCCAGACGTCCAGACATAGTGCCAGACGTCCTGTATGTCATCTGATGGACTTGCGCAAAAACCCTGTTTAGATCTGAATCAAGACAGGAGGAAACCCGCATAGAATCAGACGTCTGACCTTTAAATAAGACGTCTTAAAGTGGCCTTCCAGACGTCTGATGCAATAATTAGACGTCTGATCACCCTGTCAAGTGTAATCATTGTCCTGATTTCGGCCTGATTCTCTTGGGCTTTGCACCCAACGGCTATAGAACCTTTCCTAAGCCTTCCAAAGCCTTCCTAAGGCCTCTATAAATAGAGGGGAGCCTTTGACACACCAACATACACTTGGATACACCTAAGCAACATACTTTCTACCCTTTTATGTCCAAGAAAAGATCTTGCTCTCCAAGCTTAAGTTCCATCACCTAGAGAGCTAAATTACCTTCGCGCACCCGCTCTCCCGCCGTTGTTTACGAGAGCGACGTTGCGCCGTCGCGTGGCACACGCACCGCGTCATCAACTCGACGCACTCCTTGCAAAGGGGAGTTTCCTAATTCCTATAGAAGCTAGGTTTATAATTACTTTGTTGGCTCTATTGGACTTGTTGTTTCTTTTATCTTTGTTATTTGGTTGGGTATTCGCTTTGCGAATTCCCGTCTCCTTCGTGGGACAAAATCCTTCTCGTGAAGAGAAGGGGTTGAGGAACGCTACCCTCGTACTTGTAGCGTGGTTGTATTGAGGTTGAATCACCCTCATTTTAAGTGATTCAGTTTAGTGGATTTTGATCAACTTGGTTGATCGGAAAATCCTAACTCGAGAGGGTTAGGTGGTGGTTTTCACCCGGTTTGGGTTTCCACCTAAAAATTCTTGTGTTCTTTGTGTGATTGTCTTTTTGTGTGATTGATTTTCTTTGGTGAGATTGCTTTATATTTTATTTCCGCATTTATTACGCCACCCCTCCTCGTAGGGCCAAACCTACACCTCTCTCATCTCATGCAGCTTCTCATTGATTTGATTATCATCATCTTCATCGTCATCAGACTTATCCACCTCTACTGTATTCCGTGTCTTATCCTATGCTGGTTCTTTTCCATGTGTAGTTCATTTTGAGTAATGCTGCCACCAACTATTACAGATCACACGCTCTAGAACTGTTTTCTTATTGTGGACAAATCCATTGAAACACTTTTTACACGGACAGAATATTTTCTCCAAAAATTCTCCATGTCTGTATTGTTTCCTATCTTCATGGAAAGCCCAATTCAAGAATGAAATCACCTCACTCTTATACTTAGTGTAATCTAAATTCCTCAGACCAATCAAAGACTTATCGATGATAACCTAAAATTAATTTGCACGTAACCCACAAGTTAGGAATGAATATACGGAAGGTATTTGAATTTTTTAGAAAAATTTCACTTGATAGCCTATCGCGGAAGATTTGATCACAACGTTACTTGTTGCATGCAAGTAGTGTGTAAAGAAATGTCTACAGCATTTTCCCTCACTTCTCCAGTGTACCCCCCAAGATTAACATTAACTACATTTTCAATTGCCCCTACTAAAGGTGCTTCAGGAACAAAGCTGAGATTAGTTGGTTTAGTAGAGAAGAGCGAGAAAATGTGTTCGAAATTTCTCTACACATTTGTTACATGTAACATGTAACCCTAAGTTGTGATCATATCTTCAAGGACCCCCTTGAGCTCAGAACTTCTCTAAACTAAGGACGACAACACTCATGGCATGTTATAAAGATAACTCATCATGCATGTAAGTAAAGCTTATGCACACTCTGCATTGCCTGTATAACATGATTATAAATCTCACTAGGCTAGTATTTTGACACAATTATATCCCTCCCACAACTTGCTAGCTATTAGTTATAATTCCTATTATTTGTCATGAAATGCTAAATTTGTGAAAGTGTGTATGATATTAAAAGATGACAGTCAAATATTTAATCTTTTGAATTAAATTGTTAAATGTAAATTTAAATTAAATTTTAGTTTTCAATTAAATTTCTGTAACTAAACTTCATAAACCTAATCTAACATGCAAATTAAAATTTAATAGAAATAATTTAAATTTAACAGGAAAATTTAAACAACAAAAATAACCTAATATAAAAGTCAAATTTAAATTTAACATAATTGCATGCAATAATTTGTAATAAGTAAACAAATTTAATTAATTACATGCAAATTTCATAAAAAATAAATATATTACATGCAAAATTTAATAAATTTCATGTTGACTACTTTTCATGCCAGAGAATCCATTAAACATCAATTTGCATGCATTAACATCTAATTAAATTAACGAACTAATTTTATGCACTACAATTAAATTTATTACACAAAAATTTAATGTAATTAATATAACAAAAATCTAATTAAGAAAAAAAAGGGTAGGGGGCATTCAGAGGGGGTTGGGGAGGGGGCGGCCTGGCAAGGGTGGTGGTGTGGGGTGTGGCATGGGTTGGGGCAGGGCAAGCGAGGCGGCAGTGGGGGGTTGCGTGGGGGGGTGGCTACGTAGGGTGGGTGGGTGGGGGTTGCGGTTGCGAATGCATGGGGGGTTACAGCGGCGGCGCGAAGGGTGTGGGTGCATTGAGGTGAAGGTGAAGGAGTCGGTTGGGGGAGAAGAGGTCTGTTGGAGGAGGGTGCAGAACTTCACCTTGATTGCGGCAGGTCAGTCGGAGGTGGAGCTCGAGGTAGCAGAGGTCGCGGGGGCTCGAGCACAAGAGGTCTATGCAAGGTCGCATGTGTAGAAGAGAGGGAGAAGAGAAGGCCAATTGTTTTTAAAATCGAAGGCCAAGGTTGCGTGTGACGGCTTATCTAAAAACCATTACTAAAGGAGATTATTGGGGGCGCTTAATGACGGTTGTTTTTAAAATCGTCCCCAATTGTTCGCATCAAAATTTAGACGGGCGTGCCTTTTAAGAGGATGATCGGTGACGGTTTCCTAAATAACTGTCGCCGATCGCCAATTATTTCACCTATCGCGTGCAAAAAGCCTACCCTCCCCAATTGTCATTGGTGATGGTTATAAAAAAAAAAATCGTCGTTGATTGCCAGTTATTTCACTTATGGCGAGGAAAAAGCCTGCCCTCCTTAGTGGTCATTAGCGATGGTTATATATAAAACTGTCCCTACATCTTACCTTGCCTCATGCTTGGTTGCGAGGAGGGAGGAGGAGGCTTTTCGTAGAGGTTATTTATATAACTGTCCCCAAAACCACCAAATGGCGACAATTCTAAGATGTAATGACCCGGTAAAATTTTTGCCGTTTAAGACATCTGGAGTCTCAGTCAGATGTCTGACCAGACATCTGGACTTGTTCCCGGACATCTGAAAGTGGAATTTTTGTACTGCACGTTGCACCCTGGGCACAGGCGGCGCGTAGAACCGTTCTTCCCTCTCTCTCTTCCTCATCTCCCCTAAACCCTAAACCCCACACCCTCCTATATAAACCCCTCCCTTCCCCTCTCCTCTCCTCCTCACACCCCAGCCACCACCACCTTCAGTTCTTGTGCGGGAATGGCAAGAGGGGGGCGAGCGAGGGAGAGCGAGAGGGAGAAAGGAGGAGAGCAAGGGAGGAGGAGGCCTAAGGTCAGTGGACCTTCGGTGGAGCTTCGATGGAAGCTTGACGGAGCTCCAGTGGAGGCTCGACTGGACTCTGAGGGGTTCGGGGAGGCAGCTCCAACCCTCTGCAGCCAAGAGGGGGGCGAGTGAGGGAGAGAGAGAGGGAGAAAGGAGGAGAGCAAGGGAGGAGGAGGCCTAAGGTCAGTGGACCTTCGGTGGAGCTTCGATGGAAGCTTGACGGAGCTCCAGTGGAGGCTCGACAGCGGAAGCTCCTGCAGGCGAGATCTCGAAGGAGACAGCTCGTGGGAGAGGTTCTGATACTGGGAATTTTCCAGGATCAAACGTCTGGAGAGTCGACCAAACGACCGTGGCGGCAGCTGAACGTCTAGGTCTGAGAGCAAATGTTACGACCCGGTTCCCGGATCCCTACAGGACACGAGACCGAACTGACTCGACTGATCCCAAGACCCAGTCGTCCAATGAGAAAGTTACCAAAAAGCAGTAAAATAAACCACATTCACCATATTAGCAACTAACAGTAACAAAAGTACCGCAGTAAAGAAGTAAACTACTCCGGTACACACCACCACAACCGTAGAAAATTAAACGAGGTACAGGAATATAAAGTGCAGAATGAAAGAGTACATAATATAAAGGTACAAGAAGCTACTCACTACTACAAATGAGTACAAAAGAACTACGACTACTGGGCTCAACTGGGCCCTGCACCCTCTGCAACCATGTGCTCTGGCTGCTCAACACCTGGACCTGAAAAAGTTTATGAGTACAAAACGTCAGCGAACGTTGAGTAGAGTGGCAACCAACTACTAAAGCAGTAAAGGTGGACAGGTAGCTGTTGTTTTTCAATTTCTTTCTTTCTTTAACTAATTATTCTTTCTTTCACCACTTAATTTAATTATCAGGTCTCCTTCTTGATCTCAAATGTTCATCGTAGGAACGATCTTGATTGTAGTCTTTTCCGAAGAGTAGAAGTAGCACGTGGTGCTCTCTTGGTCGGGAGAGTCCCCCATGGTGGTCCTACACCTAGTCAACCACCCCAAGGTCATGGAAAGACGTAACAGTGACTACGGCATGCGCGATAAATGCACGAGTAGCTACCTCGCACTGGCACGCAGTCAGTCATTTCCGTTAGCGGGTGCGCTCAGAACACAGCACGGAACTAGTATAGGGCATAGCCCTCTCAGTAACAGGGGTCTAGCCCCTAAGAACCAAACAGGGGTCTCGCCCCTCCACAGTCCGCGCACCCTCGCCTGACTACCTTGGTTAGCACAGTGGGCCTAACAAGTAGGTGTAAGGCGGCTAGCTGAACCTCGGGCCCCATGAGGTGGCTAGCTCTCTCCCTACACTAGTAGCTCTCCTTGGTATTGTGTACGCGAGGGCAAAGAAGTCAGTACGGAGTGGCCAATCTTAACCCCAGGTCCCAACCCATGGGCGGCTAGCTCCGCTCTGCACTAAATAGGGGGACAGTCGCTCTCCTTGGTACTCCGTACTCAAGGGCCAGCTCACTTCCCCGCCCACATTCCCAGTTCCATTCCATTTATTTCTATGAGCTCTACTCCTAATTCCCCGTAGGGTTCACGCTCATATTTCTCAGGCCAAGCCATACCAGGTTTCATCATTTTTATTTCCATTCTCAGGTTATACACATGAAATTTGTACTCTATTTCATTTTTAGTTTATTCACAGATAGCTCGTGTTTCCAACATTCACCTTTCCATTTTCAAGGTATATACATGTACCTCATATTACGTCATTTCACGGGTATGACAGAAAGGTTACATTCAACAGTTAACTAACACAAATACTATATATTTCCCAGGCAACTGTTATTCATTTATCAGCAATTGTTGTCATTCTATCCACTCATTCATTCATTCAGTACAGACAATCCAGTATTTTTAGTCCTAGGATTCATGCCATATCATAGGTTCTAATCATTCATTCCACACAGGCAATTAGGTTGTAATTAAATTAAGGGGAAGCCACTCTACCAGTAAACCCAGGAGTAACGGGGGCTTGAACGGCAGGCTCACGTGCCTAGTAAGAACCGAACCCGCAATGGAACAAGGTCCTATCATAAGGATCAATCACAAGGGAATACTCAGAACAGTATATAAAGTATTCCAACAAGTAGAGGAAATCATACGGGAAACATCGGTATCTTAATTGCGGAAATCGAATCTCAAACGGATCCTAAATGGGTCAAAAACAGGGATTCTGACTCAAATCAGACGTCTAGAACACCTTCCAGACGTTTTAAAAGAGTCCAGAGCCATACCTCAAGTCTTGCACCACTCCTCAGACATTCAGGAACTCCGCTAGATCGTCTGGATCCAGTTCCAAACGTTCGACCACCTCTCCGGACGTCTGGAAACATTTCCCGTCGTCTGGTGCCTCGCCCAAACATTTGAAATGCATGGGAAGACATGTCCTGCACCTTCCCGAAGTGAATCCTGCACGCGTCAACGAAAAATCTTCTCAATATGACACGAAACAGCGCCTCGGCGGAACGATCTGCATGGCCAAATCCGCAAAGAAGGTGTACGTCGCAAAGCTTACCTCTCAGTCGTCTAGAACCTCCTCCAGATGTTGTATGGACGTCGATCCAGACGTCTGATTCTGGGAAAAACCCAGAACTAGAACCTGCCTTTGCCTTCTCACACTGCGCATGGCTGCGCTGCGCCCGCTCGCCTACTGCTCCGGTAGCAGTAGTGTCGGGGAGGACCTCCCAGATGCACCTCTCCGCCTCGCGCATGCGCCGACTGGCCGTGAGCTCTTCGACGAGCTCCCATGCGAGCTCGCGAGCCTTCTCTCCTCTCCTCACGGTGCTCCTCTCCTCTCACACCGCTCCTCCCCGCCGTTCGTCGCCCGGCTGCTCTCGCTAGAGGGTAGAGGAAGGTGGTGGCTGGGAGTGGGGTAGTGTGAGGGAGAGGAGGGGGGTTTATATAAGGTGTGGGTTAGGGTTTGCGTCGGGCGAGAGGAGAGAGAAGGAGAGGAAAACGAGGGTCGCGTATTGTCTGCGCACAGCACACGCGCAGACGCGAGGACATACATGAAAATTTTGATTTTTAGACGTCTGGGAATGAGCCCAGACGTCTTGCAAGACGTCTGACCCTCAGTCCAGACATCTTACCAGACGTCTGACCTAATGTACGGACGTCTTAAAAAGGCTTAATGACACAAGTCTTAACAGCAGACGTCTGAAAGCACTTATATCGCAAGGTACGTTCCTTTTCGTGGTTACGGCCATGCGGGCCTCTCCGCAGAAGTTGCCTGTGTTTAATGAAACTTCCTGTGAAAACACCAGTTGCATGTATTAAGAATTGAACTATGAAAACACGACCTGCTTGTATATGGATGGGGAATGAATTATGAAACTAGAGATCTAGATCTGGATAATGAGGTGAACACGAGCATGAACCCTATGGGGATTTAGGAGTAGAAATCCTGTGAATAGACGAAAATCTAGAATGTAAACAGGAAGTGTGCTAGCCCTTTAGTACGTGGTACCAAGGAGAGCAACTGTCCCCTTTTGTGTATAGTAGAGCTAGCCTCCCTTGGGTTGAGACCCGGGATTTAGCTAGCAACCCTACACCGACTTTGTTAGGCCCTCTGGGCAAACCGGGATAGTCAGACGAGGGTGCGCGGATTATGGAGGGGCGAGACCTCTGTTTGGTTCTAAGGGGCAAGACTCCTGTTCTGAGAGGGCAAGGCCCTATACTGTTCCGAGCTGTACTTTGGGCGTACCTGTTAGCGGAAATGACTGACCGCGTGTCAGCGTAGGGTAGCTACCCATGCGCTTATCACACGTGCCGTAATCACTGTTACGTCTTAACAGTGACCTCGGGGTGGTTGACTGGGTGTAGAACTACCACGGGGGACTCTCCCAGCCAGAAGAGCACCACGTGTACCTTCTACTCTATGGAAAGGACTACAATCAAGATCGTTCTCACGAGGAACATGTAAGATCAAGAAATTTCTGGATACTTTGAAAAATGGGTGAAATGGGAACATATAAAATAGATAAATATAAATGAGAATTAAACCTGTTATTTTTTTTACTGTTTGTACTTAGATAAATAACACCACTCTACTCAGCGTTCGCTGACTCTGTGTAACGACCCGATTCCCGAGTCCCTACGAGACACGAGAACCGGACCGACTCGACTAATCCCAAGACCTAGTCGTCCAACGAGGAAGTAACCAAAAGAGCAGTAAAATAAACCACATTCAACATGAAGTATAACTAGCAGTAACAAAATACAGTAGTAAGAAAAAGAACTACTACAGCATGTACCACCACAACAGTAGAACAACATTTATAACATAACAAGAACTGCGGGTAAAGAAAAGTACAGAGAGTAACAAAACTACTCACTACAGTGGAAACAAAACGGGCACAAAAGAGCAGTGGTAACTCTACTGGACCCTACTCGGCCCAGCGTCCTCTGCAGCCGCTGACCCTGGCTGCTCAACACCTGGTCCTGAAAAGTAACGAGTGTAACACGTCAGTGAAACGTTGAGTAGAGTGGCAGCTAAACTAAAGAAGCAATAAGGTGTACAGTAGCTGTTTTATTTTCTTTCTTCCTTTATTTACGTCTTTCTATTGTTTCACAATTTATCTATTTCTCAGATCCTTCACTTGATCTCGAATGTTCCTCGTGGGAACGATCTTGATTGCAGTCTTTTCCGAACAGTAGAAGTAGCACGTGGTGCTCTCCTGGCCGGGAGAGTCCCCCGTGGTGATCCTACTCTCAGTCAACCACCCCAAGGTCACGGACAGACGTAAGGGTGACTACGACACGCGCGATAAACGCACAGGTAGCTATCCCGCACTGATATGCGGTCAGTCGTTTCCGTTAACGGGTGCGCCCAAAGCACAGCACGGAACCAGTACAGGGCAGAGCCCTCTCAGTAACGGGGGTCCAACCCCTCCACAGTCCGCGCACCCTCGCCTGACTACCCTGGTTTTCCCAGTGGGCCTAACAAGTCGGTGTATGTGAGCTAGCAGAACCTCGGGGCCCGTGGGGTAGCTAGTACTTGCCCTACACTAGTAGCTCTCCTCGGTACTGCATACACGAGGGCCAGCAAGTCGGTACAAAGTGGCCAGACCTAACCCCGGGTCCCTAGGGCGGCTGGCTCCACTCTGCACTAAGCAGGTAACAGGTGCTTCCCCTGGTACTACGTACCCAAGAGACAGCACACTACCACGTCTTTCTTTCTCAGTTCCATTCCTTTCTCTTTCCAGGAGATCCACTCCTAATTTCCGTAGGGTTCCAGCCCTTCTAACTCAGAACATTCAGGTTTCACCTTTCCAGTTTCACGTTCATACATCTCATATTCTCAATCATGTTCATTTATTCATAACAGGCAACTGTTAAGCCAATTTACAAGTAGCTATTATTTCCTTTCCACATTTTCCAAGACTGCAGTATTCATATATTCCACTAGTTTTCCCATCCTAGGATTCATGCCATACCCTATGATCTATCTTACAATCTAGTTTTCCAGCACTAGGATTCATGCAACACCCTAGGATCTACTATTCATTCTAGTTTCTCATTCCTAGGATTCATGCAATATCCTAGGTTCTATTTATGGTTCCATAATTTAACAGATTATACTAATAAACTTAAAAGCCACTCTACCAGTTACAACAGGAGTACTGGGGGCGCGGTCGGGAATCCCGCGTGCCTCCACAACCCCCGAGACTGCAATGGAACATGGTCCTATCGCAAGGATCAAACACAAGGAGTTTCTCAAAACAGTATCTAATCACTGTAGACGGGTAGAGGATCCTATTCCGAAAAGGACGCAACTCGAAACGCGGAAAACGGACTCCGAACGGGCCCTAAACGGGTCGAAAACGACGAAACAGTACAAAATCAGACATCTGGAACTTCTTCCAGATGTCTTAAAAATGGAGATCAGATGGTACCTTGTCCTGCGTAGTCTCTTAGACGTCCAGAAGCCTGCGGGGGCGTCTGGCCTAGTTCCCAGACATCCGATGGTCACCCCGGACGTCTGGAAGTCCCTCCAGTCGTCTGGCACCGCTGCCAGACGTCTGATTCGCGTTGGATGCGAATCTCAGAACCTGCGCGTACCCATTCCTCGCTCTTAGTACGGACGGTCGAAGAGAAGGAGGAAGTACGAAAATAACTTACCTTTCAGACGTCTGGACAGTCCTCCAGACGTCTTTCCCGTCGTCTAGTTGGAAACCCAGACGTCTGATTCTGGAAAAACTTCCAGAATCAGAGCGCGACTTGCCCTCCGCCCGCGATGCACTGCCTTGCCGCGCCTCGTTCGCCTGCTGCTCGAGCTGCAGCAGCCCTCCAGCGAACCTCCACGCCTGCGGCTCCCCCGCCGGCCGGCTCTAGCTGCCCCGGCGAGCTCGAGCCCTCCCGGCCGAGCGTCTCCTCCCTCGACTCGCCGCGGCTGCCGCTGCCGCCGCTCGCTCGCACTCGCACTCACACTTCAGCTGGAAGAGGAAGAAGAAGGGAGCGGAGGATATGAGAGTGAGGGAGAGGGCGAGGGCTCTTTTTAAAGCCGCGCGGGGAGAGAGAGAGAGCAGCGCCTGCGGAGGTGAGAGGGGAAAAGAGCATCTACAGGTCTGCGCGCGCAGGCGTGCAGACGAAAACCACCGTGCCGCGGAAAATCAAATCCCAGACGTCTGGAAAGGGTTCCAGACGTCTGGGCCAGCTCCCAGACGTCTTAAAAGTCGTTTTGAAATTGCGTTCGTATCACTCTGTCTTTTCATAATACTATTCAGGACTAGGAGTTGAGCAGCCCGAGTTTTTGGATGTGGAGGGTGCTGGGCCTAATTGAGTCCAGCCGTGGTTTTCTTCAGCACTTCCTTCTCTTTTTTTCTACTGTTATAGTAAGTAATGGACTTTTAGTTACTGTTCTGCTACTACTGTTCACTTTCCGCTTTCCATTGTTGTTGTTATTGTGGTATGTACTGAGATAGATATTCTTCTTCCCTTACTGCTTTTTACATTTCTTCTGCTTAGTTATATTGCATATGTGAATGTGGTTTACTTTCTTGCTTTTGGTTATTTCTTGTTTGACGACTGGGTCTTGGGATTAGTTGAGACGAGTCGATTTCGGATCCTGTAGGGATCCAGGAACCAAGTCGTAACATAAAACAATCACTAAAGAATCGTTGCAAATCACCTATTTTCTAGTAGTGGAAGATAAGTTCAGATTTTTTTCATGAGATTTGTTTTAGGTGGAAAGGAATTTTTTCGTGGAATTTTTTTGAATGTTGTAAGTAAAATTTTCTAAACATTAGAAAATATAATCCACATACTTATAATCAAGAATTTCTCATAAGACATATTGCAAGATTTAGTTTTATATAGGATTTATTTGAACCATCATTTGACATTTCATAAGTTATTATATAAATTTATTTACATCATCATCCAACAATACATAGGTTTGTAATTTATAATCAATGGTTAACATTTAAAATGAACTCAATTCTAACAATATATCCCTCCCTTGATTCTTCATTTTTACTTTTTTACATCTTTCATTGGTACTAATTAATATGATATCATGATCTCTTTTTACGTTGGAAAGACCAATAAAACTAATTTTATAAAAAAAAATGTTGTCATATTGATAATTGTGTATATATTATAGTGGTGACAATAGTAAATATTGTATGATTTATCAATTTAGGATATCGTTAATTAGGGACCGTAAAAGTATTTATTTATTTTTTAACAGGCATGATCGAGTGATGAGAGTTTTTTTTTTGAACAACTATGATCGGTTGATGGAAGAGGAGAGGAGTGGGTTGGGGTGGGAAGGAATTTTAGTTATAAGAAAGATATTCTTTGATTATAAAAACATCACGTTAGTGTTCTATTTTAGCTTTAGGTGATTTTAAAATCGAGAAAGAGGGATTAGGAACGTGGAAGGAAGTGAAGGTGACGTGGGTGGGGACATGAGACAACGGGATCAGGGATGATGGTGAGGGTGTAGAGGGTGGGGTGGGGATGGGGGTGACGTGGAGCGCTGATGGGGTCACACACGTTCTTTCATATTTTGATGAAATATTATATTATAAAAAATTATGATATACATGAGTAACATATCAAATGTGTCATATTTTTGAGGAAATGTCCATTTAAGATTTTGAAATCCTCGGTACCTGGAGATTTTAAGATAAAAGGAGGTGCTATTTTTATATTTTTTATCTTATTTTGTTTTAAGTAAGGGGAGGGATTCGTGTAAATAGTTGGTGTATGAGATTTAACGCAAAAATGATATTTATGTTTATTTAAATAGAGACGTAAGGAAGATGTTTTTTTTTAATTTTTAATTATTTTTAAGTAAGGAGGGATTTATCATATTTTATTGTGAAAAAGTAAAAAGATGCATACTCTAATGTAATGTAAAGAGTGTGATGATTTTAAACGATGTGTTTTAATTTTTTATTGATGGAAATTATTTTCTATTATGAAAATTATTTTATATAGATGGAAATTAATTTTTATAAATAAAATATCACTTTTTATAGGTGACATGATACATTTTTAAAAAGAAATTATTTTTTATTGATATATTTTTATATTTTATTTTTTCATCTTATGAAAAATCATCCTTCCAAGGATTTAATTTTATTTGAGAGAGACGTAGAGGGACAGTGACGGGGTGGGGGGACGGAAGGGATGACACGTGGCCGGCAAAACCTTTCTTTAATATAGAATAAAATATATAGACAGGTTGTACGATTGTTCCTTTCATTTGGATAAACAAGTTTTGTCGAGTTCACATAATATTTTTGAGTACAAGATATTACATGAAGGCAAAGATATTGCAGTGAACTTGAAGACACGAGAAGCACTTGTAGTAGGTTTACGTTGTCCATGCTAATGTGTTATTGACTAGATATTCAAGGCAACCTAAAGATTCCCCATTCTCAAGGATCTCCCAAGGTTTTTCCTTTTTCTCAGTAACCCCAGAACCTCATTTGGATAAATTAGAAAGAAATTAATTATTTTTTACGCACCAATCCAATCCTTCGAATTATGTAGAGGTGATGATTAAAACCTAAATATATTCTGTCATAGTCAAGAGTTCCCATCGTCTGTCTATATAGAGCGGTGGGGGACCTTAATAAATGCCTAGCTAGACACTCATATTGGATAAGACAAGGATAAGTACTTTCCCAGAAAGTAGGGTTTTATTAAAATAGAATATGGGGATGGAAGAATCTATTATTATTATTTTTAATTTTGTAAAAGATGAAATAAAGTTTGAATTTTGATGCGATAGTTATTATTTTTTTTAAAATTTAAAAAATTAGTAAATTTATTTTATTTTTTCTCTCTCTCTCTCCAATTCTCCACCCCCACCCCCCCCTTGATTTTTCCCCTCACTCCCTCACCTCAGAAAGCCCGCATGCCCACTCCAAATCTTTATGGCAAGTTCAAATCCATCCATTATCCTTGTGTGAAACACTACCTAAGGTGAGGTAGAGAGATGGAGGAGGACACATATGGAGGAGATTGAGGCCTAGTTTGTCTGCTACGTTTTGTCAAATTTGATTAACCTAAGTTACAAAAGATAAGATTTGATGTGAGATAAATTATTCAATGAATTAACTCTTGCCATCTTAATCAATAGAAACAAAACAAGTCGTGGATGTTCTATTACACAAATAGGATTACCTTTCATATTATCTCACTACATTCCAGATAATTACATATTAACTAAACAGGATAATCAAATAAAAATGTAAGATAACCTTTCTAAAGATTATTATTCTAAAAAATTCTATCATTCATTGAAACTAGACTTTTACGAGTAATGATAGGGAAAACGTTTGGGGAACAAAAGAGGCGGAAAAAAAAAGACAGACACGAGAGAGAGAGAGAGAGAGAGAGAGAGAGAGAAAATCTTTGCAATTTAATAGTTGGCTAATACTCCACATGACTTATCCGCACTCGTATCTCGCTTGGGGTGTGAGATCGGTACAACCAGGAATAATGCTATGCATATGCTGTTCTCGGTTCAATGATGAGAATAAAACATAAAGGTCTTGCTGCTACCAGTGGATTGGAGCGTATATACAATTCCACTTGGATTAACCAAACATGGGTAGTATTGTCATTTCTACGATTGCAACAATCCTTAATATGCATGAACCAGCATGGGATAGGCACGGTATCGGTTACTGTTAATTTATTTTTTCCTTTTCTATGGTCATTATTTATAATAACATCTCCAATAAATATTACAAATATCAAGTGTTATTCTGTCAGCCAATTCTGTATTCACATTATGATTTCATTACTATTTTAAGTCTCTTGATATATATATTAATAAATTTATCAATTATGTTATATTATAAAATCATAGTACCAAATATTTACTATTGACATGTATAGTAGAATTTTGTAGTACAACATTCTTTGTTTTGTAATATCAAAAAAATATTAGGATATTAATGTGTATTACGTAGTAGAAACATTCTTGAAAAATTTTGATAATTAAATTTGTTAATTATGTTATATTACAAAATCATACCATTAAACATGTGTAGTTGATATGTGTGGTACGAATTTATAATATAAATATTGTTTAGGAGTTTTGATAATATAAAAGTAGAAGAAATAAATTTGTAATACAATATTCTACATTTTACAATACAAAAAAGTGTTGCATATAGAAATACTTGATTATAATAAGGGATGACTTTGTAATATGATCATATTATAAATAATTAATTTTATAATAAAATATTTTATGTTTTGTAATATAAAAAAAAAATCAAATTTTAAATTAAATTTAGTGTTTCTTTACTTGAGTGTAAAGTAAAATTTTATCGGTGTAAAATTAAATTTCAAATATTTTTTCACGTATGAGAAGTGATTTACACTTTAAAGGTGATTTTTCACCTTAGGATTTAGGGTTTAATATTTAATATTATAACCCTAAGGTGAAAAATCACTTTCTACAAATTTAAAACCTAAATCCTAAACTTAAAGGTCAAAATCACTTTGCACGGGTGTAAAATAACTTTGGACAAGTGAAACTACCCTTGAAATAATTTATCACGGGTACAAAATGAGATTACATCGATGCAATGATGCCTTAGAATAATTTATCACCAGTGCAAAGTGGTTTATCACCGATGTAAAGTTATTTATCACCTATACGTTTTAGGTTAAAATGGTGTGGTGATTTTTTTTAAATTGTTAAGAATCACTATGTTATAAGCCTTACATTCTTTTGTTTCTTTACATTAAATATCAATTATCAAATAGACACACGTTCTCAACGTTGTGTGAAATACAAAAAGAATACCCCATGTCACTTTTTACGTCAAAACCTACGTTTCTACTTTTTGGCTAAGGATTAATGTAACGAGCGCGTGCCCCAGACGTCTTTTAAGACGTCTGGGAGGTGGCCCAGACGTCTGTAAAGACGTCTGGGATCACATCCAGACGTCTGACCAGACGTCCGGGATAGTTTACAGACGTCTGGCGAACAGTTATGCTCGCACGGGATATTCGTCTGCGCGCCTGTGCGCGCAGACCTGCGATCCTGCATCTTCTCTGCGGCTGCAGGCGACTGCGACCGTCTCTCCCTCCTCTCCGCGCGGCGTTAAAAGGGGGAGGGGGCGCGCCTCCCCTCCCGTCTCCACCATCTTCCTCCTTCTCTCCTGCCTGTGCGCGAGAGCGAGCGGACGCGAGGGCGCAGCGGCAGCGGCGGCCGCAGTAGGCGCGGAGGAGCTGCGGCGTGCGAGGGCGGGGCTCTGCCGTGAGGGCAAGCTCGCCGGGAGTGGCTTGGCCGGCCGGCGGAGGGCGCAGGGGGCGCAGAGCGTCGCGGAGAGGGACCTGCTGCGGGCGGAGCAGCGGACGCGCGAGGTGCGACGCGGGCGGCGTCGCGAGCGGAGGCCGAGCAAGGTTCTGATTCTGGAAAAATCTCCAGAATCAGACGTCTGGACTGATATCCAGACGGCAAGGTCGACGTCTGTGAGATCATACAGACGTCTGAAAGGTGAGTTCCGCTTTCTCCTTCTTTTTGTCGACTGACCGTACTGAGGGAGGAGGGTTGGCTGTGCGCAGGTGTTCGGATTCGTCATCCTTTGCGAATCAGACGTGTGGAAGTTGTACCAGACGGCGGGAGTGACCTCCAGACGTCCGGAGAGACCATCGGACGTCTGGGATCTAGGAGAGACGTCCCCACAGACTTCTGGACGTCCGGGGAACCAAGCCGAACAGGTAATTCTCTGATCCACCGTTTAAGACGTCTGGAAGGAGTTCCAGACGTCTGATTTTGCACAGTATTGTCTTTCTCGACCCGTTTAGGGCCCGTTTGGGCTCCGTTTTCCGCGATTCGAGTTGCGTTCGTTTCAGAATTTATTCCTCTACCCGCCTACAGTAGCTTTACACTGTTTTGAGACACTCCTTGTGTTTGATCCTTGTGATAGGACCTCGTTCGGTTGCCGTCTTGAGAGTCGCGGAGGCGCGCGGGATTCCCGACCACGCCCCCATTACTCCCGTTGTACCTGGTAGAGTGGTTTTAAGTATTAATAAAATCTGCTAAAGTATGGAACCATAATTAGAACCTAGGGCATTGCATGAATCCTAGGAATGAGAAATATATGGAATGATAGCTCCTAGGTGTTGCATGAATCGTAGGGCCGGAAAACTAGATTGTATGATAGATCCTAGGATATGGCATGAATCCTAGGATGGAAAAACTAGTGGAATGTACATTACTGCAGTCTTGGAAAAATGGAAAGGAATATATAAAGCTGCCTGTAAATTTAATTAACAGCTGCCTGTTATGCATAAAGAATCATGTTGAGATCATGGAATGTGAGAACGAGAATCTGGAAAGTGAAACATATGATGTTCTGAGATAAAGAGCTGGAACCCTACGGGGAATTAGGAGTGGAACTCCTGGAAAGAAAAGGAATGGAACTGAGATGTAGTTTGTACTGTCTCTTGGGTACGCAGTACCAAGGGAAGTACCTGTACCTGTTTTAGTGCAGAGTGGGGCCAGCCGCCCCAGGGACCCGGGGTTAGGATTGGCCGCTCTGTATCGACTTGTTGGCCCTCGTGTACGTAGTACCGAGGAGAGCTAGTAGTGTTAGGAGAGTACTAGCTACCCCACGGGCCCCGGGGTTCTGCTAGCCTCCTTCACCAACTTGTTAGGCCCACTAGGGCAAACCAGGGTAGTCAGGCGAGGGTGCGCGGACTGTGGAGGGGCAAGGTCCCGGTTTGGTTACTGTGGAGGGGTTGGACCCCTGTTACTGAGAGGGCTCTGCCCTGGTTCCGTGCTGTGCTTTGGGCGCACCCGTTAACGGAAACGACTGACCGCGTGCCAGTACGGGCTAGCTACCTGTGCGTTTATCGCGCGTGCCGTAGTCACCGTTACGTCTGTCAGTGACCTTGGGGTGGTTGACTGAGGGTAGGATCACCACGGGGGACTCTCCCGGCCAGGAGAGCACCACGTGCTACTTCTTCTGTTGGAAAAGACTGCAATCAAGATCGTCCCACGAGGACATTCGAGATCAAGTAAAGGATCTGAGAAGTAAATGAAATAGTGAGAAAAATTGAAAGATGTAAATAAAGGAAGTAATAGAACATAACAGCTACTGTACACTCTACTGTTGCCTTTAGTTAGTTTGCCACTCTACTCAGCGTTTTGCTGACGTGTTACACTCGTTACCTTTTTCAGGACCAGGTGTTGAGCAGCCAGGGTCGGCGGCTGCAGAGGACGCTGGGCCGAGTAGGGTCCAGTAGAGTTGCCACAGCTTTGTACCTTCTTTTGTTTCTGTTCTAGTGAGTAGTTTTGTTTCCGCTGTACCTTCTTTACCTGCAGTTTTTGTTATATGATAAATGTTGTTTTACTGTTGTGGTGGTGCCTACTGTAGTAGTTTCTTTCCTTACTGCTGTACTTTCTTACTGTTAGTTATATTCATGCTGAATGTGGTTTATTTTACTGTCTTTTGGTTACTTCCTCGTTGGACGACTGGGTCTTGGGATTAGTCGAGTCGGTCCGGTTCTCGTGTCTCGTAGGGACTCGGGAACCGGGTCGTTACAATTAATATTAGGATAAAATAACGCAGCAACAAGTGAAAGGGGTGTTTGACGAGATATAAAAATAAGTGTAGGTTAAAATGATTGATATTATAATGTAATATTAGTGAATGTATTTTAATTGATATATTATGTTGAAGTTGATATATTTTAATATATATTAATGTTAATGTAATGTAGTGGGATAATTTGATGTTAATTCGTAGAGTAAATTAAGTTATATTCTTTGACTTTAAAATTAATTTCTTTGACATTCCTTTATTTTAGTTCAGATGGAGGGATAGATTTTATGAAATAAATTTTTTTGCATTATCTTATATTTTTGTTTGGAAGTTATAAAAAGTTATCATGATAGGTTAACCTTTGGTTATTTAGAATGTAGAGGGATAACATGAAGGGCTATCCTGTGTGTGGAAGTTTATTATTTGAGAGTTTGTTGATGGGATAACCTACAAAATATCTTATCACACATCAACTCAAGAATAACTTATCTCGAGTTAAGTCCTTTTAATCCAGGTCAAAATATCCTTCACATCAAATTAGGTTAACCTTTATTTTGATGGGTTATTCCCTTTACCAAATTAGGCCATAGTAATCCTTTGACTGTGGGAAAACTCTTGAGTTATCACATAATCAAATGAAACTTAAGGCTTAGTTTACTTGAGGGATTAACGTTCCAAGTAAACTAGGCCTAAGAGTTCGCTTGGATGAGAGATAAAATATTGTAAGGATAAATTAATATGGAATAAGTGGAGATGAGTATTTATTTCAGTAGTTGAATAAATGAAGGGTTAAGAAGTAAGATATAATGATTGATGTATTGATATAATATTAATAGATATTTATCTAATATTAAAAATAAGAGTAAAGAATGTAAAGAATATTTATTCAATAATATAATTGAGATTAAAAATTATTATTTAATTAAGATGATCGAAAGTAATTAACAAAAATTTACATTGATGGCAAAACCCTCCATAAAGTCTCATGACAGAAAAAACTTGACTAACCCACGTCCAAACAAAGGCTAACTTAATTCACCGTCAAAACTTTCAAGTCATGCAGATAAATGCGCTGTTTTGAAATCGAAATGTTCTTTAATGTCTCCTGGTGTCTTTGTCATCTTCCTCAAAAGTCGCTTTTCAAGTTAACACCTCTAATAATTGTGATCAGCAAAAGTGTCCTCAGGATTACCATCTCTATGACTGCTGAAATAATAACATCTGTTAATTTGGTCTCCCGTAAATCAAATATCTAATTGACTTTCTTAAGATCAACGTAAATCATGAATGCTGATGAGTGAAGCCAATATTTAGACAAGAATTAGGAAAATTACATGCAACATTTACAAGGATACATATAATTTTGCAGGATCTTATTTTCTTCGTTGGAATAATCTTGCTGTTTGGATGTAAAATTAAAAAGTTGATTAGGTACTAGGATATGTATAGGATAAATGATATCTTCGGTTAGGATAACATGTCATTTAAAATTTTCATATACAACATATTAATTTATATATTATATTCAATTTTTATTTACTTCACTTTAGTTTAAATAAAATTATAATTAAAAAATAATCTAATATCAAATTAAAAATAAATAAATTATAACTATCTCCTCTATAATTAAATCGTATTAACTTATAATTTATAATATATAAATTTACTTATCACATCTATTTCTACTATTCCATTACTTATATTAACATCATTAAATTTATCTCATTCTAAATTTTATTTAAAGGTAGCTTTATCCCTTAACGAAATAAGAGCTAAAACATTAAAATATTTAAAGGACTTGGCAAACAATTTGATTTTTAGGGCCGAGGAAAAAGCTCAAACACAGATCCTCCCATGTAGAGTATGCATGGAGGGCGTAACTCCAAAAAGTGGATAATAATAGTTGTACAAGTACAAAGCTGTCTAGCACATTGATATAAATGGGTCAAGATTTATTTGTTAAGGTACAACTTAATTGGAAGTAATCACTGATTTAAGTTCAAATCTTGACACTATAATATTACCAAGGGGCTGATATTACGGGACCGCCAATTCCTTTCATTTACTTACAAAAAAAATTCCGAGTCATTAGAAGGATAAAAAAAAGATCGAGTATCAACATAATTAGTGCAAAGGTTAACTCATGTCTTAACTTAAGATTTTTTTTAAACCTTTCATCCAAACCTTTCATTCCTACGGTACCTTATTCTCCAGGGGGACTAGAAAATTAACTTGGATTATGGGTTGAGGTTCCACTTTTCTCTAATATGTACGGTGGACAACAGACATGGGTTGGATTATATGTACATTGACATGCATACAGTGACAGCTAACATGATAATTTCATAGCTCAAGCGGATGGGAAAAAGCATTGGCGTCCAGGCGTGATGATTGGCGTGTCTGTACTTCCATCTAACTTTTGGACGTCTATGCACATTAAAAATGTTGAATTCTTTATCCAATTGAATTCCAAACAATGATCTCAAGAATCATAACTAAGATGGCACTGATCAGCATCGGCTACGATTTCACGAGAGTTAACCGCGAGGCATAGGACAAAAACATCGATTAATTCGTTACGTCTCTCTTGAGCAGACGGGTAATTAATTCACTCAATAATTATCCGACAAAAGAGTCCAAAGCACATGCATCCAATTCTCATCAATACGCCAAGTTCGACGATCTCCACTAAACAACTTACTCCCACTAAATATCCCACTAAATCTCGTTAGATAGACATCGGATATGGCATTTTCCGTCACACTGACAAAGACTCGTAATTTTCATTATTCCAATGTAATGATTCATTGCACACCCACCAATTATGCAATAGTTGTTTCGCGTTGGGATTAATAGGATGGTAGGAGTTATATTAGCATAAAATAGTATATGTATAAATTATAGAGTCTTTAAATGTGGTATAAAAATAAATGGTGAGATAAAATGATCGTTAGTGTGATGCAATATTAGTTGATATTTATTTAATAATTATTTTATGAGAGTGTAGAATTTTTTATATGATGTTAATGATTGATAGTTAATGATTATCCACTTCTCTCGATTCAACTTCCATACTATTCCAAGTCTATTTGCTACAGTACAGCTATCCTGCTACAATGACTTTATCCCATGCCTTATCTTTCAACCAAACGAGGCTTTAAGATAATCAAGTAAGGCATATTGGTTCTTGTGCAATAGCGATTGCAAGAAAAGAAAATGGAGATATAATAGCTGCTAGGATTGAATTATTTGCCACGAATGATTCCTTCGAAGTTGAAGTTCTTGCAGTTCTTCAAGACATCCTCTTGGCCTTGACTCTGGTTATTTACACGGGTATTTTTTTCAGCGATGCAGCTGGAGATGCAACTGGTCTCGTAAGTTAGCTTTTAGATTTATCGCAACCTCATTAGAGATCGAAGCATGCAATTCTCAAGTGTCAATCCTTACTCCGTTCTCAACCATCCTTATCTTTGTGTAAAGTGTCTAGAGCACATGTTGATTCAGCATATAATCTTACCAAATATTATACTATTGCTAGTACTTTTGATGTCTGAAGCTAGCTACACATCCCTTGTTTCACCTTAGGTTGCAATGAACTAAAGTTTTCTTTCCCCGAAAAAAAACTAACCCATCAGGTTCAACGGTTGAAGAATTTCTTTTCACTCGAAGTTAATTCCTTTCTTCAATCAAATTACCTTCCCTCGCTATTTTAAGATGAAAATTATTAAATATTGAAGAAAATACCCATTTTTGTTAAGACTAAATCGTTTCATTCACGACCTAATGAGGATTACAGCATATTGTTCAATATATAGGGTACATCTTTAGCAAACCAAAACCTACGTAAATATGCATCTTACAAAATTGCATCACAGGGTGAACACATGAATTAACGTCACGAGGGATATAAAACCATTTAGCATCACCAAGCTAACCCAAAAGTAAACGACAGTTGTCCAATATCGAACATTTTCCATGACAAGTTTGACTTATCATCATTTACTCCTATAAGTTACCCTAGAATCAGTCAAGAATGCAATTGAAGAGTTAAGGTACACGCATCGCTCCTCGGCCAATTCAACTATTTTCCTAATTGGTTCCGTCAAAATATGAGCTTCAGCAATATTTGCTACTAACTAAGAGAATTTACAAAGGAAAATCTTCCATTTTGTTTTGAACAAATGACAACATCATTAGAATTAGCTTCGGTAGTTGCTACATCCAGGAAGATGGTATAATTGAAAATTAACAATGTATCATTAACATCGATTATTGTAAGTTCCCTTTGATTAGATTGAGCATCATAATCTGCTAATTAACACATTAGAATTCGAATGAGAGAAACAAAATCTTACCATCAATTTGCCCTTATCCATGTACAAACCTCACTCTCCCAAGCCGTTACTATTTAGGTTTTAGTAGCAAGAAAGGTACACAAGATCGACCAACAAAATATATATATGAAATAAACTGCTATAATTTGAGACAAATCCGTCGATAAATTAGTGTTACTTTGATCTTGAACATTCACATAATTGGATATCAAGTAAGATAATTCAAGGCATACCGTAAAGGAATACTTTTGTGAACATTTAATAGTTGCTATCTTAAAAAAATAGGAGAGAAATTAATTTAATTCAAGATGAAAACTTGAATGGGTAGAATAATAGTTTTTATATAAGGAGAGGGATCAAATTGATTTTGATGCTATGCCAAAAAGGTTTAGTTGATTTTTTTGCCCCTTAAGTTTTGTTTTGCCAGGAGAGACCAGTTGTCTTTTGCTGCAGGCACAAGATGCGAAACTTCTTAATTAAGATAAGGGAAATTACACCACAAAAATAAGAAAAATAAAAAAATGACGAGGAACTTCTGCCTGTATAGGTTGGCGGAAATAGAGCGACATTTTCTCCCATACATTTTCTCCCATATGTCAATGTATAAAGTAGTGTACTTTGCAGAAAGGTCGTCGATATTGACACAATTTTTTTTATTATCCTTAGACTTAATTTGCCATGCACCAATGTTGCGTCCAAAATTAACATTATTCATCCATCTAATTTCCTGTATCAACGTCACCAGCTATGACAGTTCTCAAAAAGCCTCTGTTACATTTAATTTGATCGGCCTTTTTCTCAATCCTAACCTGTTTCTTTCAATCATTATTGGAAAATTTAACAGCTAAGGAGACGGAAGTGGAGCTTTTAGAAGAAAATTCACCTCTGTCCACATGGGAAAATGTTTGCCAATTAAGTGGAACAAGAAGATGGAAGTTTATAATCTCCAAAATCACTTCTATGTATCGGCGAAGCCATATGGTAATGAACCGTTGTTATGCATAAATATTCTAGCAACGTTGCTACATTGCATTGGTGCAAATTAAAAGAGATTCTCTGATTTTGAACCCTCGAAATTTGCCCTTTCCAATGTCCCTCGTGTCCTTCGTTCGAAATTTATACGGTGCTGAGCACCTCAGGCGGACGGTCAACTCCCACCCTCCTCTCCTGTTCTCTCTGAGACCTTGACACCACACCAAAATGTCCTTCGTGACACAAATCGGTAATTATTTTGTTAAATAATCTGATCAAACGAATAAAAAAAATCCAGGTATGTATCCTTCCAGGGAAAAATAATTAATTGATTTTTTTTTAACTAAATGTATAAAACTGATAGTGTTATTATTTTTCATTTTTTAAAATATATACTATAATATTAACTTTAAAAATTACGATTGTCATCACCCAACACATGCCTTCCATCCTCTCTCTCTCTCTCTCTCTCTCTCTCTCTCTCTCTCTCTTCCACCACTCGAATCACCCCGTGCCAATTTATTTCCAAACATCGAAATCTAAACTCCATCGTGTACGATAATAATATTGAACACTTGTAAAATAATACCGACGCATACTAAAATTTGAGATTATTGATGCAAACTATCCAATCCTCACGAGAGTATCGTTGTGAAAGATTATCCATCCCTCATATGTTGAATCTGGTATCATATTAATCATTACAAATAAAAAATGAAACAAATAACTAAAAATCGAGGAAGAGATAAATTTCTGGATGTTGATACTAATAAATCTATATAATAATTTACAAGATGTTAGATGATGATTTAGATAAATCTTATATAAAATTAGAATTTGTAATATATCTTATAAAAATTTTTTTATCACAAATATGTGTACTAAATTTTTCGTCATTTAAAAAATTTTACTTGCTACAGCAAAAGAAAATTCAAAAAAATCCCTTTTACTCATAAACAAATCCCACTGAAGGAAAACCTTTTCCTCTTCGTTTATCTTTACCTCCCCCTCCTTCACCTTTTAATCCCTCTCTCCTCATCCTCTGTTTGATTCCTGCAGTACCCACCACCATTGTATGTCTCTACTTTAAAATCAATCATACGATTGTTTAGAAGAAATTTCAACAATATCTTAATAATTTATATTATTATTAATAATTAAATTCAATGTAAATAAAAATTAAATTATAAATTGAATTTCATTAAAATTAACGTTTTAGATATTTTATTAAATCATATACTTTGATTAGATATGTGTACGTTTTACGAATCCTCGCAGGCAAGTAGGGATACCATCACCAATAATTATGAATATATCTTAGGATTTCACACAAGTGGCCAGGAAACTGACACGTATACCTGGCGCCACCTACACGTTCCAATCACATCCCATGCGTTATGAATTAATTATCGAACTACTCGCATGACTCGAAGCCTCGGAACCGCTCAGCAGCAACAACAAACCCTCTCTACCTGTCCCAATCCCAAAATGGACAAAAACCGAAACACGATCGTACTGTTTTTTGGACAACGCCACTTTACTTTGCTTAAACTCGATTGGGATGGCCTAAATCGTCGCCTTCAGATTAAAAACTCAGTTAATGAACTATCGTACAACAGCAATGTTGATGGGGATATCTTGTATCACTATTCCCTGCATTTACAAGATACCATATATGTCAAATCCGAAGTAGATATATATAGAAATGTTGGCAGATATTTTATTCATGTTGACCGGCCGGTTTAGTTCGTATATATACATGCACACGCAGAGATTCGGAAAGAAAGATCACATACCTTTATATATAATCCAACACCCATGTATGGTATTTAGCCTATCCCTGGAACTTCGGTGCATGCCATAAGGTTAGACATATATCTCATGCCTGGCATTTGCTTATCCTTAGGATACGCTTATTTCATGTTTAGATGTGAAATCTTGGTATATTAGTCAATTAATCATCTGAAGTGGAAACGGCAATTCCACCTAGTTTCTTCCGCCTAGGTCTTACATGTAGATTTTTTTTTGTTTTTTTTAACAATATTTGGCAAGTGGGATAACGCCACTTCTCCCTTGTCGTTACCTGCAGTTTTTATTGGGAGGCAAAAAGTGTCTTATCCCAGCATTTCAGCCTTTTCCATACCTCATTCTCTGGCTATCTCACTTTGGCAATGTCGCCTATCCAAAGATAACCTATATGAGCTTCCTATTTCTAAAATGTTATAATTTTGCAACCTCAACAATTAAACGAATTCTTTTGTACATATTTCACATTCCAAGAGCTAATTTACCTGGGAAGTCAGGGAAAACCATGTATTAGGACTTTTATTTGCTCGCTTAATTTCATGTTATGTTAACACAAATTACAAGGGAGTCTGAAGTAAAATACAAGTTTCATGACCTTTTGACACTGATTTTATGCACACAAAAATTGATCTCAACCTCATTTGCAAAGCAAACCAAATCAAAGATCAACTTAATTAAGTTTCATTTTGCAAAATTTAAATTCCCAAACTTTTCAAGTAAATTAATCTCACGGTCTAGTCAATAATTTCTTAGAACCGAAGAGAATGTAAATTTCATATATGTATATAACCAAACATTAGCACCGTGATGATTGTTTGTGAATGGTTCAAGGGCGTGTTTGCTAAATGAAAACCCTAAAAAAGAACTTATAAATAACTGTGCAGACTCAGACCCCCGCGGGTCCGATCTCACTTCCTTATAAATAACTGTGCAGCGCACAAGAGGAGAGCATTCCCACCATTACACCACCGGTTCCCATCAAGGTAGTCCACACGGTACCACTCACGGTATAGTCGCCATGGAGAGGCAGGTGAAGCCCACTGGCGCGGTATTGGAGGCTCAGGTGCAGCCCAACACGGTGAAGCTTCCGGCCGCAGAGCCGCTCTGGCTGCCGGACCTCCTCCTGCGGACCGTCGTGGTGGCCCTCACGGCGGCCGCGGCGGTGGTCATGGGCGCCGCGAGGGAGACGAAGATGGTGCCGGTGACGGTGGTGTCGACGCTCCCGCCTATGCCCGTGGCGGTGCTCGCCAAGTCCACCTACTCGTCGGCCTTCACGTAAGGCTCCATGACCTTAGGCGTTGATTGGTATTTTTTTTGCAAGGGTCTTGATTAATTGCTTTGAATGGCTTCCATGTACGTGAAATTAGAGGCTTCTTTTGTAATTTTTTCTTATAATTAATGAGGAGTGATAAGGGAATATTGATTTATACATCAAATTATACATATACTTATACGAACACATGACACATCTCAATCATCTACATATAATACATAATTATTTTATTTCATCACTTATTTAATAACTTATTCCATTAACAAACCAACACCGCTTTCTACTTATCTTATTCTTACACCATTTTATCTCGCATCTAAATAAACCCTTAGGCTAAGTTTGATTTAAGAATAGTGGGTGGGATTGATGGTTTCCGAGAGGGTAGGGTGATGGAGGAAATCGAGAGGGTGGACATAGGAGAGAGAGAAGGAATGGAGAGAGAGAGAGAAATATTTTTTTTAACTTTTTAAAATAAAAAAATAACTATTCCATCAAAATTCACTAATTTTCTCTCATCTCTCACAAAATTAACATATCAATCATTTAATCATTACAATCCCATCAATCATTATCCCATCAACCAAACACTTTCTACACTTATCCCACTCTTATTCTATCCCGATATAGTACTATCCCCTACCAAATATAATCTTAAAATTAACTTATGAAAAAAAATTACAAATTCAAGTTTAAGTTTTTATCAATATAAAATATCTCGTGTTTGGACATAGGATAAAATAGTATAGAGATAGATTAACGTGAAATAAATAAAGATAAATATTTATTTCAGTGATAGAATAATTGGTGAGGTAAGTGAGAGATAAAATAATTAATATATTATGTGATATTAATGAATATTTATTTAATATTAAAAATAAAAGTAGATGATACAATAAATAATTGTTTAATATTAAAAATAAAAGTATATAATATTATTGATATTTATTTAATATTAAAAGGAAATATAAAAATTATTATGATTTAATAAAAAAAATCAAAAACATGCTTTTTAGGGTCGATTGGATTCCAAACTAAGTTTGATTTTTGTCGACAGAATATCTCATGTTAGCGTGTACTTGATCGTGTTTACGAAAACGGCAGTGGGGAGAGCAGATAACATGAGATTTAAAGAGGCGGGCGTGGGGAGGATACGTTACCCTGCGGTCAAAACTTTGATTTGTCAGAACAGGTTTTGAGGCAAGCTGAAGTTGACTTGTTCCTGGCAATAAACGGGGATCCCTTGTTTCAGAGAATACTATGGAATTGGGATCCGTGATCTGCGGTAAGAATAATATTGTTATTGATAGAAAGTATAAAATATATATAATATAATTGATTATATAATTGAATATATGCATAGTTATTTATATTTTAATAATTAAAATAGTAATTTATCTTAAATGATAGTATAATAATATATCATATGTATAATATATATGAAAACAAATTAAAAAAATAATTTTAGTTAAAAATTATCTAGATAAAAGCTTACGTTTCATAGGAGAAATAATATATCGATATAAAATATAAAAAAAAGATATATAATATAATTTATTAAATGATCTAATATATGTATAGTTATTTTTATTTTAATAATTAAAATAATATATTCTGTATAATATGCGTGAGAAAAATCTAAGAAAAATACTGTCAGTTAAAATTTTACTAGCTAAAGTAAGAAAAAGAGAGGAATAAGTAACGGATAATATCGTTACAGAGCAGGGGAACGGAATGGGAGGGACATTAATGTTATCTCGTGAATGAGAGAGAGAGAGAGAGAGAGAGGGAGAGGAATGAATAGAGGACAGAGGAGAGATCGCCAGAGGCGAGAAGCTGGAGGGACAAGGGGATGAAATGAGGGATCAACATATGACGATCGAAAATCTCTTTGAATAACAATTGCATGTTAAAATTAACTCTAAACATTTTTTTAATTAACATCCATTTTATATATAAGTAATACCTAATTTATTAACATAATAAAAGAGTCTATTAAGAGCATAATTTTTTATCAGGTAGCGCAACGTAGTTTCACATAAATTCTGTTAACCTAAGTATAAGGGCATCGATCAAGTACACAATGGTCATAACTATAATGTTCTAAAAGTAAGATAATCTTTGGTAGGTACTCCATACAATTCTAGACGTAGCCATGTAAGAGAGTGGAGCAGCAGATGAAGCCGGGAAGGGGGTGGGGTGGGTGGCCCGTCAAAAGATCTACTTTAGTGTATTAGCATAGATCGCTTGATGCAGACGGACACGGAGGTTTTGTTTCATTTATCTAGATGAGTCGAAAAAGTATAGAAGATTTTTCTATTTTTTTGAAAATAAATATTTTATTAAAAGAAAGATTTCGATACAAAAGATGTGTCTTAAAGGAAAAAAGATAAATGGAGAAATCTTACCTATGAAAAGAAAAAATATCCAGTAAAATGGAAGAATTCAAAACCAAAAATACAAGATCAAAAAATAAAGGAAAAATAAAATGAAATTGTCTCTCAATTGAGAATCGGATATTATCAGAAAGAGTTCTACTTTACGTTCGTAGAACGATAAAGCGCTAACAAGATAAAAATCTCGAAAATCGCACTAACGTGATAGTCGAAATACATTGATTCGAAGGTCAAATTCGAGCACTGACTTATATCAGAGACCTGGGGTCACATGTGGTCCTCAACAAAATTTAACAACACAAACAAAAAACGAAAATGAAGACCAATCATCTCCCACAATATAAGAAAACAACTACATCAACAATAGTACAACACGATCAATCGGGTCTTCACGACACTTTCCTGCAACCACGGCTGAGGGAAAGCGCCAGCGAGGGAACGGTGGCACAACCGGACGAAGAGAAGGTCAGACACGCCCATAGCATTGAATGACGAAGTCGAGCAGTCGACGAAAGTCGAACAATGACCAACACAATTGCACGGCGAGCGTCGAAGTTGCACTATCGAGCATCTTTAACCCCTCAAACGAACCAATGTGGAAGCGCCCTCCCCTACGCTCAAAGATGCTCCGCAAGCACGTGGCCACCGCAATCAACTTCCCCACTGTAGTGATCGCCGACGAGGAGAAAGCACGCCACAGTCAACACTAACAAGCATCCGGAGCACCATGGCCACTACATGTCGAGCAGTGCCTTCGATCGCGGGAGAGGAGAGGTCAAGGGAGAGGAGGAGGTCCAGAAGAGGGGGGGCTGCAATCAGCCATCTCTAATCAAACAAAGCCCCAAGTTTTGAAAGTTTTTGAAGGATGCTCCGTGAGAAGCAGGAGAGGCAGAAGGGCGATATCGAGTGAAAAAAAAAGTTTTGAAGTTTGGATTACCTATTTTTTGGTTGACACCTAAACAGTGGTTAAGAAAATCGTAGGGTGAGGAATTCTTGTGGGGCTTGGTCGCAAATCTAAAGGACAAGGGGAAAAAACATGAAAGTTGACAACTAAAATTAAAGATTAATAGGATAGTTACAAATGTTCAAAGAATTGAATCGAAACGATTAGTTCAACAGGCTCCATCAAAAATAAGAGCATTTTCGATCAAACCTATCGATTAAAGTGATAAAAGCAAAAATCAATGTAAACTGATCAAAGTCGAGTTGGATCGAGTCGAGTTGGATCGATCGATTTGGTTAAATTGATCATTTAATTTAACCATTCTTTTAAGAGTTAAAAAATTAAAGAGAAAAAAAAAAAATACATTTGATTTAGAAGTTAGAAACAAATATTCAAATATCCATCTATTCTTTAAGGTTAAGTACTTAATTTTGATTATATCTTTAATTATTTTTTAATATGGATAAAAATATGTCAATTTTAATATTATTAGAGATAAAAAATAATTTTTTTACTATATATCTTCAATAATTATTTGTTGAACATCAAGTCAAATCAATTAGATTTGATTAAATTAATATAAGATAATATAAAAATCCTAAGATTTAATTTATTTCTATTTATTTACATATTCATGTCATATAAATTATTGACTGTATTACTAAAAAAAATCAAACCAATACTTAAATTATCAGAAGAGGTTCCCGTAATTTTTATATTAAATGTTGGGAAATTTTAAAACGTTGCATACGAATCTACATACGTAATTTTATCGATTTTGTTTCGTCACATGCACATCTGAATTATCCACAATCGAACTCCTTGTATTTTTGTGACCTATTGGTAGAAATGAGTTTTTGCATCCCTCAGCATTTTTATTCAACGTCGAGGAGGTGAAAATTGCTAACTTTTCCCACCTAAAACACAGCTATTTCATCGTGGCCAACGCATTCGCATGCGCCTGCACAGCCGTCTCCTTGACGATCACCGTCAGAAACCGAGGTGCCTCCACGAAGAAGACTTTGTCGCTGCTCGTCTCCATCACCGACGTGATAGTGGTGGCTCTGCTCTTCTCGGGCGGCGGCGCGGCGGCGGCCATAGGCATGGTGGGCGCGAAGGGTAACCCCCATGTTAGGTGGAACAAGATCTGCGGGGTCTTCTCGAGGTTCTGCGCCTTCACCGCCGCCTCTATCGTCACGTCCCACGCAGCCGCGGCACTCCATGTGACCGTTGTTGCTCTCTCTGTACTGAATCTCCATAGAAGGTCCCTGTGATGTGTTTACTTGGGATGCATATGTTTATGTTATTATTGGTGGAACATCTATTTGGAGTTTGATTTGGTTGTGTTATGCTATAAGTTGGTGTGTATTCTCGACGGTTTGCTCTGAAGTTAGCGGGCCGAACGTGGAAATTATCCAAAAGGAAGGGTTGCTTCTGTTAATATCCAGTAAAAGACCAATCCAGCGGATTTCCGTTAGTGGCGTACCCGATAACCCGCAACTTCTGTTTTAGGGCTCGTGTCCGTATAATGAAATAACCACCGCTGAGAAAATAACAGTCGTAGGGGTTTAATGTATGGTATTCTCTTCTTTTATTGAGATGATTTAGATTTTTTAACTGGTTGAGTTATACTCATCTGCGTATCTCAGAAAGAGATATGATCGCACTTTGATGACTGAGAATATGGAATGAAATAGATCATTCTCTCATGATGTGAACTCAAATATAAATTTTTCTTGTTAAAATTAAGAGTTCTTATCATCGGACTATGCTCAATGGGCATACACAACATTTTCCTTTGATCGATTCCTCAGAATGCATTTATCCTTTGATCATTTTGAGCGCATATCTTCCCGCAAATGTAGAGTAAGCTAATTAGTGTGCGTGCGTACGTGGGAGAATGGTTCGTTGCCATAATAAAATTTGTAGTATAATATTAATGAATCCCAACAGACGAGTTATATATGTGTGAATTCACATAAATAGTCACTAGGATTTTCAGCATATATTGATCCTATCTAAGTATCATCTCTACTGCTACTGTTAATTTCTCTCACAAGTAGCAATATTGGTATTATTAATTTTTATTTTTATTTTTATTGAAAGTAGATTGATAAGATAGATGTGATAGATAAATATGATGAGTAGGAGTGAGTTATAGTAAGAGTAAATATGATTGATTTGATAGATGATTGTAAATGTAATAAATAGAGAATAAAATTTTTTTAATAACGTGTAAGAAAAAATCTTCATTTTAAACCTTCACCAGATGGGCCTGGTTCTTCGTATCTCGGAGACAGGAATATCACAACCTTGGCACGTAGAGGGTCATAAACTGTCTTCAAGGCAGGTAGCCTGCACGGTCTAAACCATTTCTGGTATTTTACATTTGATATTTTCTTTCGGGTTTTAATCATTTGTTCCAATTCATATTTGTCGATGTTGAATTATATTTTTAATAGGCCTGACACATTTCTAACATTAGAAAAATTAAAAAGTTCGGAATAAGAAAATTTACCAAAAAACTTTTGTGCTTTGTAACCGGATAGGAGATCATGTCACTTCATGGAATAAAACTGTCATATCATATCATACAAGTTCGTAGGTTATATCTCGAATGGTTATCTCAAGGTGGTTCGACGTCAAAGAATTAATCTCACTTCATACCGAAGAAGAACTTCCACTAACTTGGAAAAGCTATAGCTATTCCAGGTACAAAACCCTACCTGTACATGTAAGAAACCATATTTCCCCTATTCAGATGACGCCTTAACGGCGAGGTGAAATAAACTATGACATATTGCTTTTCTGGAACAAGCCAAATTGGCTAAAACATATTATCGTAATTCTGTTTTCCATGCAACAACGATTATCTCTGGCACATTACTATGATTGTTTTTTTAAGACGATTTAGACCTTATCATTGTATTCACCGATCGCTACGTAGTACGTGGGAAGAATGCAGCATATACTGCGATTTGTACCTTTGGTTAAAAGAGCAATAGTTTTTTTGGTTTTTGTTTTTTTTTAAGAGGTTAAAAAACGAAAAACGGGAGCAATCGTTGACTGAAGGCAATATTCTTTCAGTTTTTTGGAACAAAGAGTGACGGATATATATATATATATATATAAGGTGCAGGTTATTGGTCAGGAGGCTTTCGAATTGGTTAAAAGAAAATAGAATTCAAGTGGCGAACTAGAAACTCAACACAGTTTCTTGCTGCTGTCTTACCACTGCAAGATGGGGGAACCAAGAGATGCTTAAAGCGTCTGCTTAAGTGAAAATTAAGGAAAGGGATACTGTAAGGTGTAGGATGAGAGAATGTGATTTCAGGAGTTGTATTTTAATTTTTAATTTATATATTTTAATCTTTAATTATTAAAAAATTATTTTTAATTATCTCTAATTTATTTAATTTTTAATTGATAAATTTTGATTATCAACTAATATATTTTCATCTTCGATCGATATATTTTTATTTTTAATTAATTTAGATATTCATTCAATTTATTTGATTTTTAATTGATAAAAAATTATTTTCGACATATCCTGATTTATTTAATTTTTAATCAATAGATTTTACATTTTAATCAATATATTTTTATTTTTAAATGATATATTTTTATTTTTAATTGATATAGTTATATATTCATTTAATTTATTTGATTTTCAATTGATAAATTTTAACATTCAATCCATATATTTTTATTTTTAACCGTTACATTTTTACTTTTTTTCCTTTGAAAGAAGGCATGAGTGAAAATCTCATTATACAAAATATGCTGCAACAAATATTTCCATACTCGCAATCTTTAATTAAGGACAGAACCTAATTTAATTGTTGTTGACAGGATGCGATGAGGTTTGAGTCGTACCCAACTTCACCGAAGCAAGCATTCACGGTGATTAAACTAGAGAAATGGTTAATCCCAATAAGAGACCCTCCCCTCAAATTTTTATATGTTAAAACGTAGGAAAACATACATGATAACGTGATATGGAAAATTTTATGGGTCATGTTTTTATATTTTATATTACATTTTAAATGTAAGTTCACTTGATAATTGATATTTAATGTAAAGAAATAAAAGAATATAAGATTATTACGTAGTAGATTTTATTATATTTAAAAAAATTACCATATCATTTTAACATAAAATATATAAGTGATAAATAATTTTACATCGATAATAAATTATATTTTACTGGTGATAAATTATTATGGATGATTTTACATTGGTGATAAATTATTCTAAGGTATTTTTACATCAGTGTAATCTCGTTTTACATAAGTGTAAAATTATTTGAAGGATAGTTTTACCCATGTAAATTAATTTTGACCTATGGATTTAAGATTTAGGATTTTAGTTTATGGAAAGTTATTTCACGTATGATAAGTAATTTTTCACTTGAAAGGGGATTTTTCCACCTTAGGGTTTAGTCTTTAGTGTTTATGATTTAGCGAACTCTAAATCATAGGATGAAAAATCACCTTTCAAGTGTAAAATCACTTGTCATAAATTAAGAAACACTTCGAATTTAATTTACACCGGTGCAAAGTAGTTCAAAGTAAGATTATACTGGTACAATCTTACTTTGCACAAATGTAAAATTATTTTGTAGGTGAAAAGTAATTTTACATCAGTACAAAGTAATTTTGAAAGTAATTTTAGTAGTTTACACCTGTATAAAAGTAATTTATTATTATTTTCAACAGTAATAGATCCCATCATATATCAAATTTTATTTTTACATAAAAAAACATATCAAATAACGACAATATTAAAACTACTATATATATCAGCTTTTACGTCACCAACCGTATTTCCCAACCCAAATCCTTTTTATACATTCATATATCATACAAATATCTACATGTACAAACAATCTTATTGATCATTTATTCAAGCACCATATCCCAAATCCACTGGCCCTATTAAATTTCTTATTCCTCTTGCTCTCCATCCCTCTATCTCAAGCGTACGTAATTGTTCATTTTATTGGACACAGTAACAATAATAAAAAAATTTTAAAGTAAGCGTCATTTACTTTATTACTAGCACATGCCTTGAGCTGAAATATTCTGAAACCCTTTTAGCATTTACGTAATCAAACGCAAGGCACTGGAAACATGTTACTTGTAGGAGAATATGTATCACACGCACTGAAGTTTAAGCTGATTAAGGCCAAAACCCAATTCAATTGTTTTCGGTGCAGCTTATGCTTGAATCCATTAAATGAAAAATGGGCCTTTGCTGATAGGATGCACAAATAAGTTGTGCGATATATATATATATATATATATATATATATATATATATATATATATATATATTGCAAAAGGAAAAGTGTTGTCACCTGCATCGTCGTTGGATGCAGGTCATTATTCCTCAATCGTTGAATTCATTGAATAGTTGAGATTAATTCTTGATCACCTTCCCTCGATCTCATCACCTTCCCTCCCTCCTCTCCTCACTTTCCTATACATTGAAGCCCTAGCTGATGGCCCTTTGAACTCCCCCAATCTCCACTTCCTCTCACTGGCATCGCTATTCTCATCACTGCAACTCACGTCCCATTACAGCAACCTCTCCCCCTAACCCGTAACGGTGGCACGCATCTCCGCAACGACGAACCTCATCCCCACCCTCGCGATGGCGGTCGCTCTCACCGATAGCCCATCACCACAACCTCTCCCCCACACCTGCAATGGCGGACCCCATCCCCACCCTTGCAGTAGCGGTTGCTCGCACCAGCGACCCCATCACTGCAGCAGTGTTCGCTTACACGAACAACCCCATCATCGCAGCAGCGATCTTCTTCTTCTTCACCTTCCCCCCCTCCACTCGTCACCTTCCCTCCACAACGATGCCCTCTTGACTCCCCCGATCCCCACTCCCCCGATAGCCCTCTCCTATATATATATAGGAAAAGGATCCATTGAGCACAGTGCTCATACACTCAAAAAAAGCACTTCTTGGCCACACGATCTTGATGTCACTTTTGATAAAATCGCTTGCTATTGTTTTAGTAGTTTTTATTTTCTATTTTTGTTAATTTTGAATTTTTAAAACGGCCCATCACCTATCACCAACTACCACCATAATCACTCATCACAATTTTGAATTTTTGTTTGCTACACCACCGCAAACAACCCATCAGGCCATGACCACCATCACCTCCACCTTCATCTTCTCCATCAAAAATCTCCACCCATCATCACCAACCCCCATTACCGACCAGCCACCCTATTACGACCAGGATCCCTAAAGGACCCGAGATTGGCTCATCTCAACTAATCCCAAGACCTAGTCGTCCAACAAAAAATAATCAAAAGTAGGAAAATAAACTACATTCACACATGCAATATAACTAAGTAGAAGAAATGTACAAAGCAATAAAGAAATAGAACAACTGTCTCATTACATACCACCACAATAATAAAAATGGGAAGTGGAAAGGAAACAGAAGTAACAGAACAATAACTAAGTGTCCATTACTCACTACAACAGTAGAGAAAAAAGAAAGTGCTAAAGAAAGACTACGGCTGGACTCGACTGAACCCAACACCCTCTGCAGCTGGAAACTCGAGCTACTTAACACCTGGTCCTGAACAGTGTTATGAAAAGATAAAGTCAGCGAACACTAAGTAGAATGGTGTTTATCTTATCTAAGTACAAAACAGTAAAAACAACATGTTTATCATTTCTATTTATCTGGTTTGATATGTTTCCGTTTCACCCATTTCTCAAAGTATCTAGATATTTCTTGATCTTGCATGTTCCTCATAGGAACGATCTTGATTGCAGTCTTTTCCGTAGAGTAGAAGGTACACATGGTGCTCTCCTGACCGAGAGAGTCCCCCGTGATAGTCCTAGACCCAGTCAACCACCCCGAGGTCACTGTTAAGACGTAGCGGTGATTACAGCATGAGTGATAAGTGTATAGGTAGCTACCTCGAACTGACACGCGGTCAGTCATTTTCGCTAGTGGGTATGCCCAAAGTACAGCATGGAATAGTATAGGGCCTTGCCCTCTCAGAATAGGGGTCTCGCCCCTTAGAACCAAACAGGGGTTCGCCCCTCCACAGTCCGCATACCCTCGTCTGACTACCCCGGTTTGCACAGAGGGCCTAATAAGTCGGTGTAAGGTGGCTAGCTGAACCCTTGGCCCCGTAGGGTGGCTAGCTCCCTCCCTATACTAATAGCTCGCTTTGGTTCCACGTACGCGAGGGCCAACAGGAGTCGATGTAGAATGGCCAATCCTAGCCTCGGGTCTCAACCCAAGGGAGGCTAGCTCCGCTCTACACAAAAAGGGGACAGTTGCTCTCCTTGGTACCACGTAATCAAGGGCCAGCACACTTCCTGTCTACATTCCAGATTTCCGTCTATCCACATGAGTTCTACTCCTAATTCCTCGTAGGGTTCATGCTCATGTTCACCTCATTTATCCAGATCCAGATCTCATGTTTCGTAATTCATTTCTCGTTCATATACAGGCAGCCCATGTTTCCATTGTTCAATTCTCAATAACATACAACTGGTGGTTTCAGAGGCAATTATTCATTAAACACAGGTAGCTCATATTCTAACAGGCAACTCGTAATTATAATACAGGTATTTGCTATCAATTTATCTTAACCACGCATGCAAGTAAACAGTATAATACCAACAGACTCATTCATTTCTCTACCCTAGGGTTCATTCCACATCCTAGAGTTCCATTCAGCTATTTCAACCAAGCACATTCTTATTTAATTATTAATAACTGAATTAAACCACTCTTCCGGGTATCACGGGAGGAATGTGGTATGTGCCGCAGATCTCGTCGTCTCCACGGGCCCCGAATACGCCACCAGCTAGTAACTTGTACCAGCAACCAATGTACATTAGACAGGCTCAAAACAGTAGGTACCCAACACAAATAAGTAGAGGAACTCGAGTAGAAAACAACGGTACTTCGTTTGCGAAAATCCGATTCCGTTTGGGCCTCAAACAACCAGAAACGAGGTTTCTGATCAAAATTAGATGTCTGGGACTAATCCCAGACGTCTTAAAAGACGTCAAAACTCACCTTATGTCTCCTACGGTTGATCAGACGTCCAGACCTTCTCTACGACCGTCTGAAGACAGTTCCAGTTGTCGAACAATGTCTTCGATCGTCTGGAAGCACCTCTGCACGTCTAGTGATGTGATCAGACGTCCAAAAGCGCGAGGAAAAGCATCCCGCGTGCCTTCCCAAAGTTGCACCTGCATACGTAAACACAGGCGCAGTCAGCCGACAATGCCTCCTGCGCTGAGATCTTCTGCATGGGAGAAATCAGCGTAAGAACGTACATACCTCGCGTGATACGTGATCTCATACGTCCGGCCTTAGATCCGGACGTCCAAGTTCCACGCCAGTCATTTGGATGTCATGCCATACGTCTGATACAGGAAAACTTCCAGTATCAGAACCTCTTCACAGCTTGCTCCGCTCGCGCCTCTGCCCGCGGCGGCAGCTTCAGCCGCTATAGGGGCTTGAACAGCTCCTCGTCGACATCCTCCACCCGCGCATGCACCTGCCGCCGGCCGTGCGAGCTTCGCCGGGCTCGCGAAGGTCCTCCGACCTTCTACGCTCTCCTCCTTCCTCCCTCTCGCTCTCCCTCGCTCGCCCTCCACTCGCCTCTCTCGTCCGCCCTCACCACTGCCACACTGAATATCTGAAGGTTGTGGTGGCTGGGGGTGTGAGGAGAGGAGGAGGGGAACGAGGGGTATAAATAGGAGGGTGTAGGGTTTAGGGTTCGGGGGAAATGAGCAAGAGAGAGAAAAAGGAACGACCTCTACGCATTGGCGAGACTCGAATAGGTTGTGTTAATATGGTGAAATTATCGTTGAAGTTATTATAGTGGGTTAACCTAAATCGAGTCTAACCAGCTTCACAAAATTTTTAACTTGGCCTACTTGATTTTATCTTGGTCGCTTTTAGGCCCAGGGTCAATCTCAGGGAGGTCGGAATTTGAAGGTCAAGGAGTTTCTACGCCTTTCCTAAAATGTATCTCTTCCTTGTGTTTATTATGTTTTTGATTTTTTCTATTTTTAAGATTTTTTTATTGGTGATAATGTTGTCCTTGAGGTACACCCTCAAAATCAAGTCATTGGCCTTGAGCCAAATGGTTCTTGGCTTGTCGCCAACTTGGGGTTTCCAAAAATTTGTCATGTTATCCGCAAGATCGAGTACCTGTAAGACAAGAATAATCTTTTCTCTTTTACTCTTTTTTTTATCTTTTTAATAGCAAGAAATAAAAGATAACTGGAAACAAGGTAGGTTGCTAGAAAAGAAAGAAATACTTAGCTTAGTATATGTATAGATATATAGTAAATACAGTATATATGTATATATGTATATAGTTATATATTATATATAGGGTTGGAGGTGGAAGTGGAAATGGAGTGTAGCACAGTGTCAAGTTGGTTCATATCTAGTAAGACGCAACCAACAAGACGGAGTACTGCGTGGAGTGTGAGCGGATGTGTGGGAGTGTGTGTGGAAGCGCTTGCTTTGCGTGGATATCGGGGAATATTAGCAACTGGTGCAGATATTCCCGTGGTATGATGCGAGGTGGAGCGACTAGTGCACGGGAGTATGGGTGGTGAAGTATATATATGGATACGGGTAGGTGAATGTATATGTAAACATATATATATGTCTATAACTATATATGTATATATGTAGTTGTGTATATATATATAGATATGTAAATATATCTATATCTGTGTGTGTATAAGGGTGTGTGTGAGTGTGTACAAATGTGTGTGAGAGAGTACCAGTGTGTGTGTACAAGTGGAGTGTGCGTGTGTGCTGGCGGAGGAGGGGGAGCGTACTAGATAAGCCGTTTGCTGCGCTGCCCCGTCGTCTGAAGACGCAGGTGCGCAGGCGTAATAGAGCGCGTGCGGTGCACTGGGGAGCACAGTGCAGCGCATTGCGCAACGCAGCGCGCAGCGCTGGGAGCAAGTTCGGGCGACTGGCTGGCGCAGGTAGCGGGCGAGGAGAGAAAGCACGCTGCCACCGGCCAAGTGAGACGAGCCGGTGGCTACAATGTTGTGCAGACTGCGCGCTATAGTGGGCTATAGTGGGCGCTTGGTCTGACGTACGGTAGCGGCCGGTTTCGCATGCTGGGTGCACTGAGGAGCGCCTGCGCGCATGGGAGGAAGCTGTGTAGGGCCTGCAGGCGCACGTGCGGTGGCCGGCAATGGCTTGTAGGCTGGCGTGCTGTGCTGCTGGAGCTTCTGAGGTTGAAGCTCTGGCAATGGCGGAGAGGATGACAGCTGTAAAAACGAAAGGTGAGTCCACCACTCCCACCTGCTCACGAAAGAGCTGGGCGGTGGTGAAACTCACAGTGGTGGTTGTGAGACCACTGTGGGTTTTCTCCTAACCACAGTGTGTCTCTTCTCAGGGAGAAGAGATACTGTGTATGGAGAGGGAGAGGGGAGGAGGTTGGCCCAGGGTGACGGTGGAGCTGAGGGTGTCTAAAGGTGTATAAGTGCATCCTCACACGAGGGAGAGAGCCAGGGGCTTTATAGAGGAGGAAACATGCCACAGCCATGCTGCTAGCAGCGCCCATCCCGCCATATTGTTGGCAGGAGGAGAGGCGCGAAAAGGCATGCATACCCCATGCCCTGCAGCAGCGCAAGAAGAAAAATTCGAAGGAAATAAAAAAATGAAAAATGGTGAAATTGCAATGCCGCACTTAATGAAAATGTTAATTGATGGTAGTGAAATGGATGGCCAATTATTCACACTCTCCTCCCCTCTCTATAAATGCATGCAATCGTCTATTTACAAATGCAATTATAGCTATATAAGATGAAATGACAGTGCTAGGGAATAACCCAAGATGGCATATTTACTAATGTATTTTTGGTGTGCAAACATACCTCCATGCTTATCTTTTGCTATTCCCTAGCAAAACATTTTGTATAGTATTTAGAAATGATCTTAGGCTGAAGATTTTCTTTCGAAGCGACATGTGTGTGTTTATCTGTTGGATATCGTGATAACCGATTGCAGAGAAGACTACCAGTACTTTAAGTCTTACATGACATGGACCATCTCTCGACTAACCTGGACTCTTGATATTTAAACCTTAAGTATGATTTCCAGGACTCAGAAGGTTTTGTCGTACTCAAGAGCTCAAGAGATTGTGGTTTGTGCATAGTGAAAAATCAAGACTGACCAGATGAACATTAAGACTCAAGCCCAGGGTTTCACGAATTTTTAAGTGCAGGTTGGTCCCAGTTTCAGCTCATGTATTCGGATTGACCCTTAAAAAGATGATGGAAAACTCAACCCCCATTTTATTACTTTTATGGTTCAATGAATATATGGTAGAAATATGGTATTTGTAACGTGCCCTGAAAAACTTTTAAGGGAGAAGAATTTACAGACATTTGAAAGATATACTAACTTATTTGTAAGATTTTTTTTTTTCGAAACAAGTGTCAGTATATCTCTTACAACTTTATTTGGAGGAGCACACATTTTTTGTGGGAGAGTACCTTTTTGGTGAAAAGAGTTTCTCCTAGACACAAGACTGAAGCCTGAGATAAAAAGTCTACCTGCGTGCACAGGTAAGGACTCCACCTACCTTAATGAACACTAGGGTTGGATTTTTTGTTCACCTGGTCTTTCTTGATATGTGTACTGTGAACCAAGATTACTTAGGCTCTCAAGTAGAAGCAAACCAACGAATTCTGTACTGGTGACTCAGGTACAAGAATATGTCCTTAGTTAGGAGAGATTCCAATCTATCTTATCAATGCTCAAGTGAATTAAGCCAAGCCTGAGCGAATCAAGCTTCTTTGGCCTGGAAAGTCTTCAAAACAGTGGTTGAATATCCATAAACACTTATTGTATTTTTTTGTTTCAGCCTTCAGATCATTGCTAAACACCTTTTTCCTTCTTTTTTTTAAATAGGCTATGTATATATTTATAGATGGATATGTATAATGGAAGCTGCATGATACCATATAATACCCAGATCCTACAGATGCCTATCCACCCCCCAATGCCAAATGATGCTATGTCCTCATATGCATGCAGGGGAAAGCAAGGTCCAAGGATCAGGGAAAGGGAGCTGACGTGCAAGGTATATAGTAGGGTGGTAGGGTGGGTGGATGGTGGGTGGTGAAGTGAAAAGTGAAAAAGTGCGAAGTGAAGTGACATTGAATTGTGTAAGTGATAGTGGAGGAGTGTTGCTGGGGTGCCTCCCAACGAGCGCTGAATTTAACGTCCCTAGCTGGACTCAGAGTGAGGCACGAAGTTAGTTACCCTTCAGCAAGGCAACAGTTTCACCAACGGGGGCAGGTTCATGAGTGAGATAGGGTTTTAACCGCTGCCCATTGACCATAAATTTATGCCCAGATTTTGGATCTTCAATTTCAATGGCCCCGTTGGGAAATGGTCTTGAGACCAAGAAGGGACCAGTCCATTTGGACTTCAATTTCCCTGGGAAGAATTTGAGTCGGGCATTGTAAAGACAAACTTGCTAAGATGGCTCAAATTCCTTCCGTCGAATTCGGCTGTCGTGAAAGGCCTTAGTACGTTGCTTGAAAGTTAAGGTAGAATCGTAGGCTTCACGACGGAGCTCTTCCAGCTCCTGGTGTTGGAGTTTCCTTTTTCGACCACACAGGTTTGGGTCGAGGTTACATTGGCGAACCGCCCAATAAGCGCGGTGCTCCAGCTCCACAGGCAAATGACAAGGCTTCCCGTAAACGATTCTATAAGGAGACATACCAAGGGTTACCTTGAAGGCGGTCCGATACGCCCAAAGTGCATCAATGATCTTGTCGGACCAATTCTTACGGTCAAGCCAAACCGTTTTCTGGAGAATTTGCTTGATTTGTCGATTCGACACCTCAGCCTGGCCATTCGTCTGAGGATGATACGGAGATGCGATACGATGATGTACTCCATATTTCCTCGGAAGTGCCCGAAAAGAAGCACGGGTAAAATGGCTTCCTCCATCAGAGATAATGGCTCGAGGGATCCCAAAGCATGCAAAAATGTGGTCTTTGACAAATCGAGTAGATATGACATGGTCAACATGACCCGTGGGAATAGCCTCAATCCATTTCGAAACATAATCAACAGCAACGAGGATGTACTCAAAGCCGTTGGAAGGAGGAAAGGGACCCATGAAATCGATTCCCCAAATGTCAAAGATTTCGGCAGCGAGGATGGGTTGCAATGGCATCATCTCACGACGTGACATTAACCCTAACGACTAGCACTTAGTGAAATGTTTGGCATAATTGTGTGCATCCTGATGAAGGGAGGGCCAAAAGAAACCGCATTGTAACACCTTGGCTGCAGTTTTCCTCCCAGAAAAATGGGCTTCGTAAGCCTGATCGTGGCAGAAGGATAGCACACTAGGGAGTGCACTATTAGGAATATAGCGACGGATGATCTGGTCAGCACCTATTCAAAAAAGTAGTGGATTATCCTAGAAATAGTACTTTGCTTCTGCGATGAGACGCTCGCACTGGTTTTTAGTCCAGCCACGTGGAAGGGAACCAGAAGCAAAGTAATTTGCAATGTCGGCATACCAAGGTCCACTAGCCACATTAATTGCCAATAGGTGCTCATCGGGAAAAGCCTCATTGATTGGCAGGGTAAGTCCAATGTGGTCAAGGTCCAGTCTCGAGAGATGATCGGTAACAACATTCTGGGCTCCGACCTTATCGCGGATCTCGAGGTCAAATTCTTGGAGTAGAAGGATCCAACAAATCAGTCTAGGCTTGGCATCCTTCTTGTGCTTAAGATGGCGAATGGTCGTGTGATCAGTGAACATAATAACATGCGAGCCCAGAAGGTTAGAACAGATTTTCTCTAACCCAAAGATGACCGCCAGTAGTTTTTTCTCAGTGGCTGTATAATTACGCTGGGCCTCGTCCAACGTCATACTCGCGTAGTACACCATGAAGGGGTGTCTATCGTGTCTTTGTCCTAGGATGGCTTCGAATGCAAGGTCGGAACCGTCACACATGAGTTCAAAGTCGAGGGACCAATCAGGTAGCTGGAGAACAGGGGCCTTGGTGACAGCATCACGCAGCTGCGTGAATGCTCGTATGCAGTTGGGGCCCATATCAAAGGGTACGTCGGTCGATAGGAGATGAGTTAAAGGTCTAGAAATCTTGGAGAAGTCTTTGATGAATCTCCTATAGAAATTGACATGTCCTAAGAAGGAGCGGATTTGCTTAACAGAGCCAGGCATAGGTAAAACAGCAATCACATCAAGCTTAGCACTGCCAACCTCAATACCTCTATCGAAGATGATATGCCTGAGAACAATTCCCTCGTGTACCATAAAATGACTTTTCTCCCGAGAAAGCACGAGGTTCACATCAATACATCTCCGAAGGATATGGGTCAGGTTGGAAAGACAATCATCAAATGAAGGTCCAAAGATCGAAAAGTCATCCATGAAAACCTCAAGAAAGTCACCCACCATATCATGGAATATTACCAGCATACATCTCTGGAAAGTTGCAGGCGCGTTACAAAGTCCGAAAGGCATTCTTCCAAATGCGAAGGTGCCGAAGGGGCAGGTAAATGTGGTTTTCTCTTGGTCTCGAGGGTCAATTGCCACCTGGTTATATCCAGAAAATCCATCCAGGAAACAGAAAAATTTATTTCCCGCTAATTGCTCTAGGATTTGGTCAATAAAAAGTAGCGGAAAGTGATCTTTCTTAGTTGCAGCATTCAGTTTCCTATAGTCTACACACACTCTCCAAGATGTAGGAGTGCGTGTAGGGATGGATTCACCCTTGTCATTGACAGGGATGGTGAGTCCCACCTTTTTGGGCACGACATGAATCGGGCTCACCCAGGGGCTATCGCTAATCGGGTAGATTATACCCGCATCCAACCACTTAATGATTTCCTTTTAACGACCTCCCGCATATTAGGGTTGAGACGTCGCTGCATCTCGCGGGAAGGTCGAGCCTCCTCCTTATATATACGGTGAGCGCAGTAGGAGGGGTTAATGCCAGTTAAGTCAGATAAGGACCATCCAATGGCTGCCTTGTGTTCCATAAGGACCTTTGTTAGTTTGCACTCTTGCTCCCCGGTCAATTTATAGCTAATAATTACGGGAAGCGTTTCATTTGGTCCCAAGAAAACATATTTAAGCATGTCAGGCAGCTCTTTCAGCTCGGGAGTGGATGGTGAAAGATCTGGCATTTCTTGGGACGAGAGTGTCCCAAGCGGATTAGAAGAAAGAAAGGCAGGAGTAAGAAGTTGGCCCTCAGATTGGCCAAGAAGAGAGGCATCTTGGATTGATAGATCCAACAAGGGATAGTCCTAGTGATCAGTATGTGGGCTCACGGTCCCAGTGTGGAGTCGCATTTCCTCCTAATTTGGCGGGAAAGAAAGGGTAATCTGGTCTTCAAGAGGGTGGACCGGCGGTGAGTAGCCCGAATATGACTCAGACCATGACGTATGGGAAGCAGAGAAAACCTCGTTAGAAGTCTGGTCAGGAGAAGGTACGGGTAAGGGCAGGGATGGGGGAACGTCACAATATGTGTCAGTCAGGCGATGGTCTGTGTTCAAGGGTATTCCACAGCAGTCAGAATAGGTCCCTATAAGCCCGATACACACGCCGACGACCATGTCCTCATCAGACGTGTCATCCTCGATGCAATCGCAATCAAAATTCTTGGCTACCTTAAAGATGTTTAGCTTGAGCTTCTCAGAGCCAACGGCAATCTCAATGTAGCCCGACTCACAGTCAATATGGGTGCGGGCTGTGTCCAGGAAAGGTTGACCTAGGATGATCGGAAAATTAGAAAGTGAGCTAGGAACGTCCATATCCAACACAAGAAAGTCAATAGGAAAATAGAGACTGTTGACCCTAACCACCATGTCTTCCACCACACCCTTCGGTATTTTGACAAAACGATCTGCCAACTGCAATGTGACAGGGGTGGGTTTCATATTTCCTAGGGCAAATTTCTTGAGCATGATGGTTGGTATAAGATTGATGGAAGATCCTAGATCAAGCAGAGCACGGTTAAAATTGCAGCCTTCGATGCTACAAGAAATAAGCGGTGTGCCCAGATCGTTCTGCTTCGGTGGTAGATTTGACAGTATAGCACAACTCGCATGAGGCGAGAGGACCACCGGATTCTTTGTTTCCTTTGACTGTCACCTGGGTGTAGTGGTCTTTGAAAAATCAGGCGACAGTTGGTATATGATCAATAGCCTCCAACAGGGGTACCTTGATTTCAACATCCCTGAATAAATTACGTCGGTTATCAAAGGCCTATATATCCTTTTTCTTGCCTTTTGGCTCCCTCAGTTGAGCCTCAGGGAATGGGACTGATTCAGGTACTAGTTTGGGTGTATCGTCCTCACGAGAATGCGGTGCACATCCCGAATGAGAGGACGATGAAAACGATGAGCCAGGATCAGGTCGAGGCGAATCGACGATTTGCTTACCACTCCCCGTAGTAATCGCATTAGACGTCGCGGGTCCAGTGGGATCATAAGGTGGAGGAGGGTTTGCAATAGGGACATACGGGTGATGTGTTGCTGTGGGATTAGCCTGAAATCCCGGTGGAATGCTCAGAGCTTGCAGAATCTGATGAACCTGCCCCTAAGAAGGACGTACCTGTGGTTGAGGACCACGGGGTACAAAGTTTCGCGGGTTGGGAACAGGTTGGGCTGGAAGAGTGCCCTGAGATCGAGTCGCCAAGCGTAGTTGACTGATCTCAACATACTGTTGCGCCAATTGATGCCGAAGAGAGGTCATGTTTTCTTCATGGCACTTAGACATTTCCGTCTCCATTCACATCAGTTTATCAAGAGGACTTGATGCGTGTTCAGTTTGAGGAATGCAAGGACCCGATGGCGATTTTGCCACAGGATTAGACTGGGCCCTTGGGATTACGGGTGCAGACTGTCGCATTGGCCCACCCGCGGGGTTTTGGCGCTGCGGGTTACTGGACCATGTGAGGTTAGGATGATTTCGCCACCCTAGGTTATAAGTAACAGAGAACAGGTTGTACCCCAGGGCGCAAGCGTCTTCCAAGCTAGAAGATGAGTCCACATGTATATATGCATCTGAGCACACGGAGTCTTGGTCCTTCGTGTCGAAATATTGGCTTGCAAAAGTCAGATCCACATGACTTACCGAATCGCTCAATGCGATACTCGGTAAGGACGATCCTACAGGGTTTTTGGGAATAAGCCTAGCATTGGAAGGATTAGGATTGTGACGGAGTGATGTGGTGGACTTGTTTGCCATAGAACGGGCGGGATTGGCCAGAAGCTTGTCGAGCTTCTTGTGCACGATGGAGACCTCATCCAATTTTTGTGCGATAAGGTTAAGATCTGTAGATAAATGGGAGGTCCCATGTCAACTTCGTAAACATTGCGGGGCTGGCTGGTACGATTAAAGGTGACAATGGAGGTATTGTTTATTGAATTTTCACTCATGTTCTCAAATAATTCAAATGCTCCATTCTCGTCTTTATACATGAAATTCCCTCCGCAAGAAGCGTCTGCAATCTACTTCAAAGTTTCATTTAGCCCATAATAGAAGATTTGGGCTATATGCCACCTAGGCAGACGGTGGTGCAGACATTTCCGGAGGAGGTCATCATACCTTTCCCAAACCTCATGAAATTGCTCGCCGTTTTGTTGCGTGAAAGAAGTTATAGCCCGACGAAGCGCATTGGTTCGCTCGATTGGGGAGAATTTCTTGAGAAATGCTATTCGCATCTCTTCCCAAGAATGGATGGTTCCCCTAAGGGTGCGCAACCATTGCAACGCTTTATCCTGCAACGAAAATGGAAACATTTTCATTAGGATAATTGATAACCCAATGTTTCTTGGTTTAACAGTTTCAGCTAATCGAGTTAAGTCTTCCAAATGGAGAAAGGGATCTTCACTTGCAAGACCATGGAAGTGAAAGTTAATTATGCCAATGACATTAGGTTTTAATTCAAAATCGTCCTCGCCCATGGGGACCCGAATTTGTCCTATGGTCTCTGTAGCAGCGGGCTTTTGATAAGAGCCAAGAGACCTAGGCTCCTCCCGTTCGAGAGGGTTCTATATTTCCTCCAAGGTTTCTCTAATGGCTTCAATCTGCTCATTATACATTTCCATTTGGGCTTGGAGGAGGGTCACCTGGTGGGATTTGAGGGGGGCGGTATCCTCCCTCAGGATTTGGGGGTGGGCGTGCAGCCATGTTTGTTGAAGAGGATGACGAATCAGTTTCTATCCTTCTAGAATTATTGGACAATTCAAACAATTCAGGGTTTTGTGACCTCCTCCCAAACATGCACTACCGCAGGAAGAATTGGGGAGATAAGAAGGGAAAAGGGGATGAGAGAAATAACGTCGTATGGGTACACTTGATGACAAATAAAAGCAATCAGTTTCCTAACCTCTACAATGTATCCTTAGACCTAAAGATCTAAGTTACCTACTATCACAACCTACGGAATCAAATGAGAGCACCGCGGAACCACTGGACCAGATTGAAAGGCCGTTTGCCCCAGTCTTAGACACCCGATAGCACGCAGGAACCCACACCAGTACGTAGGCGCTACACGTAGGTAGTTAGACCTCCAATCCTTAATAGGGGTCAAGTTGCTACCAGTTTTAATTTAGAGGCTTAGGATCAAGTGCTTCAGGAATGTGAAGGGCATTGTATACGGGTAATGCCCAAGTGTGTTGATTTTAATAGTGTGTAAACCAAGCATGTAACGGGGAAATCTCCCCGAATTGTAGTTTTAGTTGGTGAATGATTTTCTAGAATTTCAACCTTAAGTAGTATGAATTTTAAGATTTCACTGAGTTACCAATTCAACCAATCTTCGGGTTTTGAGAAAACACAAGTTCTTTTATCTCCAACAAATCCTTCTTCAAAGTAAATTAGTTAATGCATGCTAAAAATGCAATGGGCTTCCATAGATGGAAATTTCTTTGTGTGGATGCACGAGTCTATTTTAGGTCAATGTGAAAGGGAGACAAAGCGCTTCAATTCAAGTGCTCTCAATCACCAAAATGATGTTCCACACAAGGCTCAACTACAAGATGATGTAATGAAAATTACAATGTTATGGTTGAAATATTCGGGATCAAATCTAAGGCAATTAAAAGGTCGTGGTGGGGTTGGAATCAACTCAATTCCATGTCTCCCCACCAAAAATTTGATCCCAAAATGTGAACAAATGAGGCAAGGAGGGATGGCAATCAATCAATTTTAGCTTGCCTCAAAGAAAATTTCACACAATGAAGGATCCAAGAATCAAGATTCTTGGATTTTTGTTATGCGAAGTTTTGCGGGAAATCAAGGGGCGGGGGAAGTGATGGCAAACAATCAACAAGTGGTTTTTTAATCCACTTGCTTCAAGGAATTCCCAAGAAGTGTTTTCAGTTTTCTTTTTTTTTTTAGGTGACAAGTTAACTTAAGTTATTGAGAGAGAGACACCTACCTCTTCAGCAACGTGGGCGAAGCTCCAATGCGACGCCGGCGACTTCACGCTCTCGCTCCCACCTTGGATTTGCCCATGTCTCCGACTTCCTCTACTTGTCTCCTCCTTGCAACCAGTTTACCTGCACACAAGTAAACAAAACACTCGTGAAGAGAAGGGTGTGAGAAGAGAAAATCAAAGGAATGAGAGTAGAAACTTACCCTAATTTGCACCTACCCTGCAACGGCGCCAGAAAAAGCGTGGCGCGACTCGAATAGGTTGTGTTAATATGGTGAAATTATCATTGAAGTTATTATAGTGGGTTAACCTAAATCGAGTCTAACCAGCTTTACAAAATTTTTAACCTGACCTACTTGATTTTATCTTGGTCGCTTGTAGGCCTAGGGTCGATCTAAGGGAGGCAGGAATTTGAAGGTCAAGGAGTTTTTACACATTTCCTAAAACGTATCTCTTCCTTGCATTTATTATGTTTTTTGTTTTTTCTATTTTTAAGATTTTTTTGTTGGTGATAATGTTGTCTTAAGGTATACCCTCAAAATTAAGTCCTTGGCCTTGAGCCAAATGGTTCTTGGCTTGTCGCCAACTTGGGGTTTCCAAAAATTGGTCCTGTTATTCGCAAGATCGAGTACCTGCAAGACAAGAATTATTTTTTCTCTTTTACTCTTTTTTTTTTCTTTTTAATAGCAAGAAATAAAAGATAACTGGAAACAAGGTAGGTTGCTAGAAAAGAGAGAAATACTTAGCTTAGTACATGTATAGATATATAGTAAATACAGTATATACGTATATATGTATATAGTTATATATTATATATAGGGGTGGAGGTGGAAGTGGAAATAGAGTGTAGCACAGTGTCAAGGTGGTCCACGTCTAATAAGACGCAACCAACAAGACGGAGTGCTGCGTGGAGTGTGAGCGGATGTGTGGGAGTGTGTGTGGAAGCGCTTGCTTTGCACGGATATCGGGGAATATTAGCAACTGGTGTAGATATTCCCGAGGTATGTTGCGCGGTGGAGTGACTAGTGCATAAGAGCATGGGTTGTAAAGTGTATATATGGATACGGGTAGGTGAATGTATATGTATATGTGTGTGTGTGTGTGTGTGTGTATGTATGTATGTATATTTATGTATATATGTGTGTGTGTGTGTGTGTGTGTAGGTGTGAGTGTATAGGGGTGTGTGTGTGGGTGCTACTCTCGCCTATAGTTCTAATATTTCTAATATTTCGTCGTAGTATAGTATAGAGGAGCGGTTACCAGTTTAATACAATTTTTTACTCTATAGTTCTAATATTTCTAATATTTCGTCGCAGTATAGTATAGAGGAGTGGTTACCAGTTTAATACAATTTGTTACTCGGAAAATAAAAGTTTTCCCGAGGTCGAACTCAGGGAGCAAACTGTATTCTAGAAGTACAAAGTTTCTACTACAAAAATGAAAGAAAGAGAGAGAGAGAGGGATTTGTCTTGTTGGCTTTTTCTTCTTCTCTTCTTTCTCTTGTCTTTGTCTTCTTCTCTTCTCTTTGGTTCTTCAGTCCTCTTCCTTCTTCTTATCTTCCAAGCTTCTTCTTCTCTTTCTCCTCGTGTTCTGCTTCTCTCTTCTTTGCCTTCCTCCTTCTGTTCTTCTTCTTTCTTTCTTCTTTGCGGTGCCTGTTCTTATTTTTTTTTCTTCTTCTTCTTTTTCTTCAGGGTGTCGTCTGATTTTTCAATCAGACGACTTAAGTAGCCTCTGCTACAGTGCGTCCTCCTTCCTTCTTTTTTCTTCTTTCTTCTTTGCCTTTCTTCTGCTTTGCTTCAAGCAGCCACGGCTCTGGCTGCTCCTTCCTTCTTTCTCTTCTCCTTCTTCCTCTGCGGTCTGCCTTCTCTTCTTCTTCTTCTTCTGTGCCTGCACACTCACAGTTTGGTCAGGGCAAAAACCTACTCTACCCTCCCCCACGTCTCTCTCCTAATATTCACTCGTAGGATAGCTCTCCCAGAGCTGCCGGGTATTCGGGTACGGGTAACACCCGGGTCCAGGCCCACCGGCGTGCGGTGGTGGGCGAGGAGTGCAGGTCGGGTAAACGGGTCGGGCCAGGTCCGCGGGGGGTGGTCGCGGACGAGGCCGGGTAAGCGGGTGAGAGGGACCTCACCTCGTGTGCTGAGGCGATAAGCCTACAGCACTTTTTGCATTTATGCGGGTGCGCGGCTTCAGAATCCACCAAGGTAGGACTAAATGTCTCACCCCAATTTGGGGCCTGCAGCTGAGAAAGCTGCAGGAAATCGCGGCTGTGTGCGAAGCCTTCACCCCAGCTGCAGGCCTGGGCAGCTGCGTGGGAGCAAAGTGCGCGTCCTAGAGAGTCAAGCCTGGGCAGAGCGAAGCTGCAGCTGCAGGCTGAAGAAGCTCCACCTGCTCAGCAGTGGCGGCGGAGGGCGGGTAACCTGTTCACATCAATACGGCCCTTCGGCCTAATCAGACAAGCGGGGGACCTTCGCCGTGGCACGGCGAAGGTGGCACGGGGTCTGGCAGGTCGTGCGGCGGCGTGCAGGGGCTACCCTAGGTCGGACTATGGCTGGGGGAATGGGTGTGTTCGGGGGGTCTTCAGGTGGCGAATGACAGGGAATGAAGGGGCGGAAGTGGCTCAACATGATGAGGCGGAGGTTTTGGGTCGGTCGGCGAGTCGTGTGGGATGGTGGAATGATGGGAGCGAGTCGCCGAAGGTTGGTCGGAGATGGAGAAGGTGAGGGCGATTAGGCGCGGTCGAAGGGTGGTTGAGCAAATTGAAATAGGGAAAAGAAAGAGGGGAGGAAAGGAAAGAACTGTACCTACTTGGAGGGACGAGGGGGGGACGGAGCAGGGCGGCAGTCGTTTCGACTATCGCCGGAGAAGAAGATGCCCAGAGCGAGGGGGCTGCGGCGAGGAGAGGGCGGGAGAGCGCGCGCTGGGTACGGCGCGACGCGAGAAGAGCGGGCGAAGGCAGCTCTGCTGTTGGTAGTGCGACAGAGCGACGAGGAGGAGGAGGAAGAACCACCGGAGCTGGAGGGCTTCTGCTGGAGTGGGAAGAGAGGAAGGAGGGGGTGTTTCTCCGTCAGAACCGAGCTGCTGAGTGCGGCAGACGGAGGCGGCTTTTATAGAGGTGAGATCAGAGAGGAGGGCGAAGGGAGGCGACGTGCCTCCCTCGCTGGAGGATGCCGGAGATGGAGACCCATACCTTCCGTGTGTTCGCACGGGAGGTATGGGCAGCCACAGAGATCATGGAGGTGTCCCTGCGACAGCAGACGTCGCAGGGAACCCCCGGTTGTCTTGGTAGAGGGTCTCCCTCACCCTCCGCGGCGCCATGCTCCGTGCAAAGTCACCAGAGCGTGGCGCTGCTCAGGGTTTTGCAGGGAGGACCCAAATGCAAAGAACGAAGAAGACTTAGGGGCCAAAATGTGAGGGTTTCAAAAGTTGAGGGTCAAAAAGTAATGGATGAGGACCAAAATGTAAAGTTGGTTAAGAAGGTCTCTTTTTAGGCTCAAGTTTTTATACATGACTAACTATGACCTAAGGATTCTAATGGTGAATTTTATTTCTAGATTATACCTTGTTTGACTGGTCAATTTAGGTAAAAATCCAAATTAAGTCATTAATTGGGCCTAGTTCTCAGTGTCGGTCAAAATGGGTTCCTAAGTCCAAATTGAAGGTTCTAAACCCTAGATATTATTTTTATAGGAATTTTAGAGGGTTTATTCTATTTTTTATTTTTCCTCGAACCTCGTGAATTGAAGTGGGTTTGTCATTTAATTCCGAGCGCGCTGCCATCGGCTAAGTGAGAAACAAGCTGGTGGCTACAATGTTGCGCAAACTGCACGCTACAGTGCGCGCGCGATCTAGTGAACGGTAGCAACCGGTGATGAGAACCTCATCATGAGCCATAACTAGCTCATTTTAACCTAATACAAAGGATAAAAGCTCCTACATAACTTAGCAAAGGGCTTAATTGAGGAATAAGTGTTCTGAGAAGAAAACATGAAATAAAGGTTAAAAACTGCAATTTCACCATTGCAGTACATAAAAGGAATTTCTCAGAGACCGAACATAGGTCAAATGATCTAAATAAGATAAAAAGTGGGTTGAATCAATCAGAAATGGGTTCATGAGCAATTTAAGAATTAAATGACATTCTATAACCCTAAAACAAACCCACTTAAATACACGAGGTTCGAGGCAGATAAAAAATCAACTAAACCCTCTAAAATTCATATAAAAATAATCTCTAGGGTTTATAACCTTTAATTTGGCCTTAGAAATCCATTTTGACCTACATTGAGAACCATTCCCAATTAACAACTTAATTTTGATTTTTACGTAAATTGACCGATCAAACAAGGTTTAATCTAGAAATAAAATTCCCCATCAGAATCCTTAGGTCCTAATTAGTCATGTATAAAAATTTGAGCCTAAGAAGAAACCTTCTTGACCAACATTATACTTTGGTCCTCATATATTTACTTTCTGGCCCTCAACTTTTGAGCCCTCACATTTTGGCCCCTAACTCTCCTTCGTTCGTTGCGTTTAGGTCCCTCCTGGAAAACCTGAGCAGCACCATGCTCCGGCGACCTTGCGCGGAGCATGGCGCCGCGCAGGGGAAGGGGGGGCCTGCCAAGTCAAATGGGGGTGCCCTGCGTCGTCAGCTATCGCAGGAACACCCCCCTGATGGCTGTAACCACCCATACTGGCCGTGCGAACGCACGGACGGTATGGGTATCCTTCCTCCGGCGTCCTCCGGCGAGGGAGACACGTCGTCTCCCTTTTCCCTCCTCTCTGGTTCTGCCCCTATAAATACCCCCGTCGCTCCACCGTTCTTCCCAGCTTGGATCTGACGGAGAAAACCCCCACAACTTTCCTCTCTTCCCACTCCGGCAGATGCCCTCCAGCTCTGGCGGTTCCTCCTCCTCCTCTTCGCTCTGCCGCAATACCAGCAGCAGAGACTTCTTCCTGATTCTCCTCCGCGTCGCGCAATACCGGTGCGCGCTGCCTCTGCCCCGTCGTCGCCGCCGTCCTCCCCCACTAGGCATTTCTTCTCCAGCTCCGGTAGGTACGAGCCAGCAGCCTCTTCGTCCCCTTCGTCACTTTAGCTAGGTTAGAATTAGTCTTCTCTATCCCCTCCTTCTTTTCCTCCCTATTTTACAATCAATTACACCCTCGACCGACCCGACCACCGTCACCTTCTCCACCTCCGGCCACACTCCGATGACCCGCTCCCATCACTCCAGCAACCCACACGGCTCGCCGACCACCGCAGAACCTTCGCCTCCTCAGCCTGATCATCCTCCGCCCTTCCACTTCCCACAAATCGCCCTCTGCAACTCCACCGAACACACCCATTTCCCAACCAGCAGTTTGACCTAGGGCGACCCTTAGGCTCCGCCCCACCACCTGTAGACCCTCCGACCACCTTCGCCGTGCCACGGCGAAGGTCCTCCGCGTATCTAATTAGGCCGAGAGGCCCTTTCTCTGTAAACAGGAACTTCGCTCGCCGCCGCCATTGCTGAGGTGAAGAAGCTCCTTCGACCTGCTGCTCCAGGCATGCCACGCCCAGATCAGGATCCCAGGCTGCGTGGGGTGTCTTCGCGAAGTGCCAGGCTGCAATTGAGGCGAAGCCCTCGCACGAAGCCTCGACTGCTGCTGCTTCCTCCGCGTAGGCGCCCAAATTGGGGTGGGACATTTAGTCCCACCTCGGAAACTCGCAGAGGCGCGCGGGCGATTAAAGGCAAAAGGTGCCTTAAGCTGTTCGCCTCATATCACGGGGTGAGGTCCCCTTCGCCCGCCTGATTACCCGGCCTCGTCCGCGCTCACGCCCCGCGGACCTGGCCCGACCTGCACTCCTCGCCCACCACCCCTCGCCGGTGGGCCTGGACCCGAGCGCAACTCGCGTACCCGATTACCCGGTTGCTCTGGGAGAGCTTTCTTAAGAGCGAATTCAGAGAGAGAGAGACGCGGGGGGAGGGTAGAGTAGGTTTTGCCCTCTGACGAAAACCTTGAAGTGTGCAGACACAGGTGAAGAAGAAGGAAGCTAAGAGGTACACTGTAGCAGCATCAGTTTAAGTCGTCTGATTGCAAAATCAGACGACGTCTTGAAGGCAAGGAAGAAGAAGAAAAGAAGAAGCAGGACCACGGCAAAGAAGAGGAAAGACAAGAAAGAAGAAAAAGAAGAAGAAGAAGATCTGAAGAAAAAGAAAGAAGAAGAGAAAACAAGGAAGAACAGAAGACAGAAGAAGAAGACCACGAGGAGATAGACAAAGAAGAAGAAACCAAGAGCCAAAGAGGAGAAGACAAAGAGGAAGAAAGAAGAGAAGAAGAAGATGCCAAATTTCCATATCTCTCTCTCTCTCTCTCTCTCTCTCTCTCTTTATTTTTGTAATAAGAAATACTGTACTTCTAGAATACAAATTGCTCCCTGAGTTCGACCTCGGGAACTCTTTTATTTCCGAGTAATAAATTTTTAATTGTAACGGCAACCGTAGAGCCGTCTTATCCTATACTACAATGACTCTACTATAAGAGACGCGTCGCGGTTGTCCCCGTTAACAATTTTGGCACCGTTGCCGGGGAGCAACGGCTATTCTAGAAGCTTTAAATTTCTTTCAAGAGATTGCTAATCTTTTTCTCTCTCTTATGTGCAGGTAAAAATTGGAAGAGAAACCGCACGACAAACACTCCAACAAAACAGGTAATCTTCATCAGCCCTTTCTTAACTCCCTTAAAATCTAAAAAGAACAAAAAGAAAAATCAACTTAGGGCTACCTTCATCATACATAGTAATTCCTCAAAGTTGCCTAAATTTTTCATTTCAACACATTGTAACTGTTCATCCAACTAAGGTAACTAGGGCTAAAACCTTCTTGATTGAGCCCTAGATACTAAATTTTGAGGCAACTAAAATGGATTAACTAGAGCCAACTCAAGGATTGAAAAGCTAGGGTTTTTAGAGACACACCTATTAACAAAGAAAAGATCTTAAAAAAAAGAGGTGTGCCTAAACCTTGATTGAAAATACCTATTCAAGAGAAAACCCTAAGCAATTGGCTCTCTAAACACTTGAACCCTAAAATACAAGACCCAAAAACTCTCAAAGGAACAAGAGGTAAAGTTGACCCCTTGGGTCAACCAACCTTAAAATTAGGTCACTTTCTCACTCAAAATACCTAAGAGTTCAAGTGTAACTTTAAACACCCTGATCTTAAACTAAAATTTGTATACTTAAGAGGTCAAGATCCCCATTCTGGTCTACCTGGAACCGCAGTGACAAGAGAGGTCGGGTGGGGGAAACCCTGTAACCCGTGGGGACGCTCTACCGTGTAGGGGTCTTTGCGGGACTCACCCTCTCTAGCTGCCCAGGTAATTCTCAGGTGGACGATCTTTCTGATCAAGGGGTCCATCTGCCCTGAACCTCTATAGTCACCCAACATTTTGGGTGTCTTGATTGGGTCCAGCACCTGCTTATCTCATCCAGTCCTTCAATATTTTGAAGGAGGTCCTTGAAACCTCCTTTAGAAATCCCCCCCCCCTCGAGGCTGAGCCTCGCTGTCCTTACTTGTGCAACAAACACTCCACACAACCCTTTTCCTCTGATTCTGAACAACATCCCCTTCTTCCATCTTGATTCAAATTTCGATTCTATATCTTGATTCCACCACTTGATTCAAAGATGCAGCCATACCATTTAAGACTACCTTTCAAAAAACCTGAATATTTGAGATCCATGAAAGATAAGATGATTGAGGATGCCCTCGAATTCTATGAAATCAAATGTAAACCCTCAACACCAATAGAAAATATTCAGGTTGATGTCCCAACAACCACAGCTTTCATCATAAACTGTGCCCAAATTCTATTGACTGAAATTTTAAAAGGATCAACCCGAGATATGCTCATGACACGATACATTGAGTTAGAAAAATTACACCAATCTGAATACCTTCAATGCTTGACAAATCTTGTACTTTGGGAACAACACCAAGATGACCTTATAAAACGGGTAGAAATGATGAGATCACTAGAACAAATTATCAATCAGAAATACCCGTATATACCAGAAACAGAGGAGGAACCATCTTGGAACAGTATTAAGGAACAATCCAGTTTCCCAGATCTCGGGACTGAGGCACAAAGTGGTTGTAGAATCCCAACCCAGATAGAAGACAACATTGAATTAGGTTGGGATATTGCAGGAGAACACAATGATGAGCTGAACTTAGAACATGAATTGCCAAGCTTAGAGTTCCAAAACTCCTACAACAATGAGATCAGAACTGAACCTTTTGAGGGTATAAATTCCGCCCCTTATTCTGATGAGGTGGACCTCGAAGGTTATTCGGACTTAGGTTCTAATAATTCTACCCACATCCCAAGCCTAGAACCTAGATCTGAAACTTATTGGGAAGATTATGAGGCCCCTTATGAGAAAGATCAAATTTTTACAGAATATGATTCCGGGCCTCTATTTGATGAATATCCCTCTCCAACACCCTTAGGAAATTTGATTGATTTTTCGAAAGTCATGCCAATTTATGATACAGAAATTGAGGAGTTTGATGAGCAAGGTTTTAATTGGGTCTATCCTACTAGCTTCGAGCTTGAGCCTAGACAGAATACCTTTTTAAGCCCAGAATTAACATATAAGCTAGACCCCAGTCAGGCTGCTGATTCCACATCTGATGATTTATGCTGCGGTGGAATTCATAATCATGAATCTCATTTTCGCAAACTCTCCGACAACTTCAGATCCAACTATAATTGCGGAGAGATTCTCCTTCCTGAAAACGCCAGGCCCATCTACGACCTCAGTTCACATGACTCTGACTTCGACTCTGAGGTCCTGATTCCCGAGATCACTGATAACACAGAATCATTCCTTTTCGATCCTCAGGAACCAAAAATAGAAAATGCCAAGAGTGATTGCAACCCAGAATTCAAATCTTTTCTCAATTCAGATTTCTTTCATCCTACAGACACTCTTTAGGCATTTGATAGTTACCCAGAGGACTATTTACAGAAAATCACCTGTCATTCCTTTCTAGAAGAGCCCTCATACACAGTTGCCACCTCGTCTGCACACACAGAACTAATCAAAACCTCTTCCCTACCCCGACCCGCAACCGGACTCAATTTCTATTCAGATTCACCTCTCGCCGAGCCGATTGCATTTCCACATCGGGCTTGGAACACTGATCAGACTACATATCATGCTCCATCATTCTCTGATCACCCCTGTAGGGTTTCCGCGTCATTCATTGATTATTCTACGGGTCCCTACTCTGACCAAGTTGATTCGACTCAGCCAAACCCTGCGTTTTCACTTCCACATCCATCTGAGCTTCATAGTATATGGTGGGTTTCACACCTTTTTATCCACATCTATCAACCCACCAGATTGATTGGGTTTGGGCTGCATCATCAGCCAATTGATCTGAACAAGCACCTGGTTGGACCAACCAGGCTCTTAATCAAGGTGCTTGTATTACAAAACTCTACTGATTTCACCATCCCCTCTCCATCGCATTTCCCGCTTGGCTGAAGGCATCAAATTTAGCGCTCAACGGGAGGCAGCCCGTCATTCTCTTTAAAAACCTGAAACCTTTTCTAAAACCTTTGTGCACTTGAAATTCACACTTTAGGACAGCCGACTCCACCTCAGGTGCTTGTATCTGAGATTGAAAATCATCTGCAGCAGTCACCCCGACCCATTCACTCATCAAAACATCTGTCCTAATGTATGAACTAAGTTGAATAAAAACCCCCTAAGTTATAATGAGGACATTGCAAACCTTAGGCATGGGGGGGGTATGAAAGTGCGAAACGTGTAAGAAAAGGTTTCAAACAAAAAATTCACATATGCCAAAAACACCATAAAAATTAAAAATTTTTCGAAAAAGAATAAGAGAATAAGAGGAGAAAGGAAATTTTGTGAAGGAGGAGAAAAGAAACAAAAGGAAAAAAGGAGCACAAAATATAAGAAAAAAGTGATAGTCATTAGTAAGGAACTAAGGAATTAACCTAAGTTCTAGACCTCATTCAAGAAAATAACTGAAAAGTGCATAATGAGATTAGTAAGAACGCAAACCTTAGGCATTCTTGAATAGACTCTTAGTACCCATTAAGATCTGGACACTCCTCAAGAGGTTGAGGAAAATGAAAAGCTGAAGTATTAGGTCTAAGACTTAGGGAGTATTTGGCCTCATTAACTAATTTTTGGTTTACGGGACTCAGTAACCTAAGCACCCTAACCTCACACACAGCCTGGTTCAGTAAGCGTAAAAATCAAAATCATGCAGAAGCATCGCAAAATTCTGAAAAGTACACCTAGAGTAGGAGCTGCCGATCAACACAAGCTGATTTGGACGAGTTCCCAGCGCGGAGAGGCGGGAAATCCCCTCAAAGATGCGTAACAAGATATCATCTCCTCGGTGCTTGTCTCTTAGGATATTCACATATCCTACTGTAGGCATGTAAGCACCCTACTGGTTCAGATTCCATGGATGGCATTATCACGAAGTGTCAACTGCCAGGGTCTGAATTCGGCCACGGAACACCATGGATGGGATTATCTCGAAATCTCAATAGCCAGGGTTCTGGGTGTTGCCATGGGTGGTGCTATCTCGAAGCATCGATCGCCAAGAACCCTTGAGGATTGATGATGGGAGCAAGGAATCTGATACAGACCGTGTTGAAAAGCCAATCCTAAGCTAGAATTAAAAAGAAAAAGAGAGAGAAAACTCTCCAAAACAGAAAAATTTTCTATCTCTCTCTCTTACAAAACGCACTGCGAATTGAGCCAGGGCTAAAATCATTTCAAGCACGGGGTGCTTCAACCACAAAGTCCAATAAACCTTAGGTTAGTTCTTGTGGGTCTTAAAAACCTTTGCCAAAGACTGAGGCTGAGGCTAGACAGATCTGGATCTTGATTGGTACTAGAGTACCTTTTAGGCCTATGGTCAGCATTCTAACCTAATCTAAGTTCAAATGAAAAAGCACTTATCTGAAGCTATTAAGAACTTCATGGTCTAGAACAAGGGTTGAAACCTTAAGTTTTTGCTAAGGGACTAGCAAAAGCTAGGCATGGGGGTATGATGAGAACCTCATCATGAGCCATAACTAGCTCATTTTGACCTAATACAAAGGATAAAAGCTCCTACATAACTTAGCAAAGGGCTTAATTGAGGAATAAGTGTTCTGAGAAGAAAACATGAAATAAAGGTTAAAAACTGTAATTTCACCATTGCAGTACATAAAAGGAATTTCTCAGAGACCGAACATAGGTCAAATGATCTAAATAAGATAAAAAGTGGGTTGAATTAATCAGAAATGGGTTCATGAGCAATTTAAGAATTAAATGACATTCTATAACCCTAAAATAAACTCACTTAAATACACGAGGTTTGAGGCAGATAAAAAATCAACTAAACCCTCTAAAATTCATAGAAAAATAATCTCTAGGGTTTAGAACCTTCAATTTGGCCTTAGAAACCCATTTTGACCTACATTGAGAACCATGTCCAATTAACAATTTAATTTGGGTTTTTACGTAAATTAACCTATCAAACAAGCTTTAATCTAGAAATAAAATTCCCCATCAGAATCCTTAGGTCCTAATTAGTCATGTATAAAAACTTGAGCCTAAGAAGAAACCTTCTTGACCAACTTTACACTTTGGTCCTCATATATTTACTTTCTGGCCCTCAACTTTTGAGCCCTCACATTTTGGCCCCTAACTCTCCTTCGTTCTTTGCGTTTAGGTCCCTCCTGCAAAACCTGAGCAGCACCATGCTCCGGTGACCATGCACGGAGCATGGCGCCGCGCAGGGTAAGGGGGGGGGGCTGCCAAGTCAAATGGGGGTGCCCTGCGTCGTCAGCCATCGCAGGAACACCCCCTGATGGCTGCAACCACCCATACTGGCCGTGCGAACGCACGGACGGTATGGGTATCCTTCCTCCGGCGTCCTCCGGCGAGGGAGACACGTCGTCTCCCTCCGCCCTCCTCTCTGGTTCTGCCCCTATAAATACCCCCGTTGCTCCGCCGTTCTTCCCAGCTTGGATCTGACGGAGAAAACCCCCACAACTTTCCTCTCTTCCCACTCCGGCAGAAGCCCTCCAGCTCCGGCGGTTCCTCCTCCTCCTCCTCTTCGCTCTGCCGCAATACCAGCAGCAGAGACTTCTTCCTGATTCTCCTCCGCGTCGCGCAATAACGGCGCGCGCTGCCTCTGCCCCGTCGTCGCCGCCGTCCTCCCCCACTGGGCATTTCTTCTCCAGCTCTGGTAGGTACGAGCCGGCAGCCTCTTCGTCCCCTTCGTCACTTTAGCTAGGTTAGAATTAGTCTTCTCTATCCCTTCCTTCTTTTCCTCCCTATTTTACAATCAATTACACCCTCGACCGACCCGACCACCGTCACCTTCTCCACCTCCGTCCACACTCCGGCGACCCGCTCCCATCACTCCAGCAACCCACACGGCTCGCCGACCACCGCAGAACCTTCGCCTCCTCACCCTGATCATCCTCCGCCCTTCCACTTCCCACAAATCGCCCTCTGCAACTCCACCGAACACACCCATTTCCCAACCAGCAGTTTGACCTAGGGCGGCCCTTAGGCTCCGCCCCGACACCTGCAGACCCTCCGACCACCTTCGCCGTGCCACGGCGAAGGTCCTCCGCGTATCTAATTCGGCCGAGAGGCCCTTTCTCTGTAAATAGGAACTTCGCTCGCCGCCGCCATTGCTGAGGTGAAGAAGCTCCCTCGACCTGCTGCTCCAGGCACGCCACGCCCAGATCAGGCTCCCAGGCTGCGTGGGGTGTCTTCGCGAAGTGCCAGGCTGCAGTTGAGGCGAAGCCCTCGCACGAAGCCTCGACTGCCGCTGCTTCCTCCGCGCAGGCGCCCAAATTGGGGTGGGACATTTAGTCCCACCTCGGAAACTCGCAGAGGCGCGTGGGCACTTAAAGGCAAAAGGTGCCTTAAGCTGTTCGCCTCATATCACGGGGTGAGGTCCCCTTCACCCGCCTGATTACCCGGCCTCGTCCGCGCTCACGCCCCGCGGACCTGGCCCGACCCGACTAAGCCCGACCTGCACTCCTCGCCCACCACCGCACGCCGGTGGGCCTGGACCCGGGCGCGACTCACGTACCCGATTACCCGGTTGCTCTGGGAGAGCTTTCCTAAGAGCGAATTCAGAGAGAGAGAGACGCGGGGGGAGGGTAGAGTAGGTTTTGCCCTCTGACGAAAACCTTGAAGTGTGCAGGCACAGGTGAAGAAGAAGGAAGCTAAGAGGTACACTGTAGCAGCATCAGTTTAAGTCGTCTGATTGCAAAATCAGACGACGTCTTGAAGGCAAGGAAGAAGAAGAAAAGAAGAAGCAGGACCGCGGCAAAGAAGAGGAAAGACAAGAAAGAAGAAAAAGAAGAAGAAGAAGATCTGAAGAAAAAGAAAGAAGAAGAGAAAACAAGGAAGAACAGAAGACAGAAGAAGAAGACCACGAGGAGATAGACAAAGAAGAAGAAACCAAGAGCCAAAGAGGAGAAGACAAAGAGGAAGAAAGAAGAGAAGAAGAAGAAGCCAAATTTCCATATCTCTCTCTCTCTCTCTCTCTTTATTTTTGTAATAAGAAATACTGTACTTCTAGAATACAACTTGCTCCCTGAGTTCGACCTCGGGAACTCTTTTATTTCCGAGTAATAAATTTTTAATTGTAACGGCAACCGTAGAGCCGTCCTATCCTATACTACAATGACTCTACTATAAGAGACGCGTCGCGGTTGTCCCCGTTAACAGCCGGTTTCGCTTGCTGGGCGCGCTGAGTGCCTACGTGTGCGAGAGGAAGCTACGCAGGGCCTGCAGGCGCGCGCGCGGTGGCCGATAGTGGCTTGCAGGCTGGCGTACTGAGCTGCTGGAGCTTATGAGCTTGAAGCTCTGGCATTGGCGGAGAGGACGACGGCAGTAAAAACGAAAGGTGAATCCACCACGCCCACCTGCTCACGAAAGAGCTGGGCGGTGGTGGAACTCATAGTGGTGGTTGTGGGACCACTGTGGGTTTTCTCCTGCCCACAGTGTGTCTCTTCTCAGCGAGGAGAAATACTGTGTATGGAGAGGGAGGGGGGAGGAGGTTGGCCCAGGGTGACGGTGGTGCTGAGGTTGTCTGAGGGTGTATAAGTGCATCCTCGCACGAGGGAGAGAGCCAGGGGCTTTATAGAGGAGGAAGCATTCCACAGCCATGCTGCTGGCAACACCCATCCCACCATACTGTTGGCAGGAGGAGAGGCGTGAAGAGGCGCGCATGCCCCATGCCCTGCAGCCGCGCGAGAAGAAAAATTTAAAGTAAATAAGAAAATAAAAAATGGTGAAATTGCAATGATGTACTTAATGAAGATGTTAATTAATGGTAGTGGAATGGATGGCCAATTATTCACACTCTCCTCCCCTCTCTATAAATGCATGCAGTTGTCTATTTACAAATGCAATTAAAGCTATATAAGATGCAATGGTAGTGCTAGGGAATAACCCAAGATGGCATATTTGCTGGTGCATTTTTGGTATTCAAACGCGCATCGCCCGCGCGCAGAACGCAAAGCGCAGTACGAAAATTTCACCTTCAGGCGTCTAAGAATGGGTCTAGATGTCTGGACAAACGTCTGACTGAAGGGGTCATCCCCGAAACTTAAAGAGGTCCTAGAAACTTAAAGGGGTCCACTTTAAATAGCTAAAAGTGTAAGGGGTCATTACATCATAACAAACTTAAAGGAGGTTTCGTCCCCGAAACTTAAATCAGCTAGGGTATGAAAAAAGAAACGTAAAAATGCATAACTTAAAGAGGACCGAAGTAGGTTCGAAAAGACATACCCTCAAAAAGCTCTAGGTACTGCTCTCGCATCACCGCTTAAGGCTCCTAAGTCGCCTCCTCATACTACTGGCTTCTCCATAAAACCTTCACCAGTGGTACCTACTTCCGTTTAGCATCTGTACTGGTCTCTCAGGGTAGGTCCGGTCGTCACCCACCTCGACGCTCTCGTGGCTTCGAATGTGATAAGGATTAGCAACGTACTTCCTGAGGTTGGACACATGGAACACGTCGTGCACTCCAGAAAGCTGGGAAGGAAGGGCAAGCCGGTAAGTAACGGGTCCAACCCGCTCCAGGACCTCAAAGGGCCCCACAAACCACGGCGCAAGCTTTTCTTTCACCCCAAAACGCTGCAGGACCTTCATAGGTGACACACGGAGAAAGACGTGATCCCCAACCTCGAACTACACCTCTCTGCATTTCCGGTCAGCGTAACTCTTCTACCTGCTCCTGACAGTGCGGAGTCGTCTATGAATCTGCTCTATCACCTCCTGACTCTGCCGGATCAGTCTGGGGCCAACCTCCCACCTCGACCCAACTCAAGGGTGGAGTACACCTCTGTCCGTACAAAGCCTTGTAAGGTGCCATGCCAATGCTCGAGTGGTAATTGTTATTATATGCAAACTCTGACAGAGGTAAATGCTCCTTCCAATAGCCTCTCCAGTCTAGTACACAGGCGCGTAAAAGGTCCTCAAGTGTCTGTATTGTACGCTCTGACTGTCCGTTCATTTGGGGGTGGTAAGCGGTACTGAACCTCAAACGTGTCCCCAAAGTCTGCTGAAACTCAGCCTAGAACTAGGAAGTAAAATGGGTATCCCTATCGGATACAATCTCTTGCGGAATTCCGTGAAGACGTACCACATCTCGAATGTACCTCTCTACTAATTGTGCTGGTCCAAGGGTGACTTGGATTGGCAAGAAACGCGCCGTCTTCGTCAACCTGTCTACTATCACCTAGACTGCGTCGTGTCCACGTTGATTAACTGGTAGACACACCACCAAGTCCATAGTGATGCTCTCTCACTTCCACTCTGGCATAGGAAGTGGCTGCAATGACCCAGCAGGCCTCTGATGCTCGACCTTCACCTGCTGGCACACCAAACACTTCTGCACAAACTCACCAACATCCCACTTCATCCCACTCCACTAAAAGTCACGTCTAAAATCATGATACAACTTTGTGTTCCCGGGATGTATGGTGAACCTGGACCCGTGCGCCTCAGCTAGGAGCTCTCTCATCAACTCCTCGTCCCTAGGAATGCATAAGCGTCCCCTCATGCGCAGTATCACATCTGTAAAGGAAAAGTCTCCTGGGTCCCCTACCAACACCCTGTCTCGTAGCATCTGTAAGTATGGATCTGTCATCTGCCCTGCGATGATGCGGTCTATCTGCTCTGGTCGCATCTGTCGCGTCACTGTCACTGTCCCGCAATACCCCTGTGACTCTTTAGATCGCCAACTGCTCAACTCCGCCATAAGTCTCCAAATCTGTGCCAGTAGACTGGCCAAGTGGATGGGTGCCTTTCGGCTCAAGGGGTCAGCCACCACATTGGCCTTCCCTAGGTGATAGAAGATGCTGCAATCGTAGTCCTTCAGGAGCTCTAACCAACGTCTCTTTCTCATGTTAAGGTCCTTCTGGTCAAACTAGTACCTGAGACTCCTATGATCCATGAAGATCTCGAAAGTCTCATCGAAAAGGTAATGCCTCCATGTCTTCAACGCGAAGACAACAACTTCCAGCTCCAAGTCATGGGTAGGGTAGCTATGCTCATGGGGCTTCAGTTGTCGCAAAGCGTAAGTGGCCCCGCTGCATGAGCACACCCGCTAAACCTTGCAACGAAGCATCTGTGTAAACCACAAAATTGTCACTACTGTCTGGGATGGTAAGCACAGGAGCTGAAGTCAATCTCTCCTTCAACTCCTGAAAACATGCCTCGCACTCATCTGTCCAGGCAAAGGGCACGTCCTTCCGAGTCAGCTGGGTCATAGGACGCGCAATCTAAGAGAATCCCCTGATAAATCGCCGATAGTGACCTGCTAGTCCCAAAAAGCTGCGTATCTTTGTCACTGTGCGTGGCCTCTCTCACCTGAGTACGGCCTCAACCTTGGTTGGATCCACAGCCAAACCATCCCCTGAAATCACGTGGCCCAAGAAAGTCACCTGCCTCAACCAAAACTCATAAACCACCGGGATACTCTGAAAGTCAACCACGGGGCTAGGCTCTGCCACTACACAGGCCAAAAAGCCCTCACACCCCTGGCTCAAAAGCCTCCCTGCCTGAAGCGCGGAGATCCATATGAAACCTCCGTCCACCGGCTGTCCGTGAAACTCAAAGGGAGGCAACTCCGGTTTGGAGAAGATGATCCTCCTCCCGAAACAGTCCACCAAGGCATGATAGGCAGACAGCCAGTCCATCCCAAGGATCAAGCCATAATCCTCCATCTGTACCACAATCAGGTCAGCGGGGAGGCTGTGTCCCCCTTTACTAACCTCACAGTCCGTGTAAACCTCCTCAGCTACTAACAACTGGCCACCTGGACCTCTGATCACAAACGGATCCTCTAACAGTACACTACCCTACCTTAAACTGACGGCAAAACTCGTAGCAAAGAAAGAGTGCGTGAAGCCGGAATCAAAACGTACGTATATTGATCTTCCATAAACAATAACCATACCTGCCACCACTAAACTAGAAGCCCTGGCGTCTCTGTGTGTCAGGGCGTTGATACGCCCCTCAGTCCTCGATGTAGACAAAGCAGCTACATTCTGGGTTGAGCGAGCAGTCTCTAGTCGGTACCCTCCTTCTGACTGCTGCCCGCCCCCATGCATTTGGTGACCACGACCACCAGCTCGGCCTCCAACGCTTGGTGCGGGGAGCATCTGTTGCTCTCCGGCCCTAGATGGGCAATCCCTCCTGATGTGGCCCGGCTAGCCACACTAGTAGCAGAGGGGTACACATCCTCCTCCCTTCGTGGGTCCCTGCTGGCAGCTGGGCGGGGGTCTAGTGTTGGCAACTAGCCCCTGTCTGGGGCCCCCAAAGGCCACTGATGGAAACGCAAAACGAGACGGCTCTCCTGCGGGTGCCGTGTGCCTCGTCTCCCGATGGCCCTGAGAGTACTCTGGCTGGTAGGGCCTCTTCCATCCACTGTCAGTGTCTCGCGCGATGGAGTTGGTCTCCTCGTAGGTCATGGATGCCTCAACAACTCATGAGAAAGTGGGCAGCTTCAGGGGTTTGACATTCCCTCAAATAGCAGGTCGGAGCCCCTCAGTAAACCTCCACAGGCGCTCTTCCTTCGTAGACACAGCTGTCGAGGCAAAACGTGACAGCTCCAGAAAATGAGTGCGGCACGTGCTAACAGTATCGTTCCCTTGCGAAGAGTGTGGAACTCCACCTCCTCTGGTCCTGCCAGGTCTTTGGAAAGTACTGCTCGCAGAAGAGAGTCACGAACTGGTCCCACGTCAGCTCTCTCCCCTCCTAGCCTCTGACTACCCTCCACCACCTGCGTGCTGCGCTCTCCAGCTGGTATGTGGCTAAGGCCACGCGGCACTCCACGGGAGGGTGAAGGGTGTCGAACACCTTCTCAATCTGCTCCAGCCAGTCCTCTGCCTCAGATGGGTCCTCATCCCCCTTGAAGGAGGGCGGCTTCAGCTTCCAGAACTGTCCGAAAAGCTCGTGGTGTAGCTGCAGTGGGGGAACGGCCATGCCTCTAGGCAAGGAGGGCTCGTGCTCGAAAGTGCCAGAGTGCAGTGGGGGCGGTGGAGGACCACTGTTACAACCCGATTCCCGGATCCTACAGGACCCGAGACCAGCTCGCCTCGACTAATCCCAAGGCCCAGTCGTCCAACAAGAAATAACCAAAAAGCAGGAAAGTAAACCACATTCACATATGCGATATAACTAAGTAGTAAAAACATACAAAGCAGTAAAGGAAAGTAAAACTGTTGTTCCATTACACAGCACCACAACAACAGAACAACGGAAACGAAAGTAAACAATAGAAACAACAGTAACTAAAAGTCTGATACTTACTACAACAGTAAGGGTACAACAAGAAAGTGTTGAAAACTACGGTTGGGCTCAACTGGGCCCATCACCTTCTGCAGTCGAAAGCTCGGGCTGCTCAACTCCTGATCCTGAACAGTGTTATGAAAAGACAGAGTCAGTGAACACTGAGTAGAGTGGTATCTATACTATCTAAAACAGTAGCGACAACAGGTTTAATTCTCTTTTCTATTTATTTATTTTATGTGTATTTCCTTTTCACCCATTTTTCTCAAACATCCAGATATTCTTGACCTAGCAAGTTCCTCGTGGGAACGATCTTGATTGCAATCTTTTCCAAAGAGTAGAAGCTACACATGGTGCTTTCCTGGCCATGAGAGTCCCCCGTGGTAGTCCTACACCCAGTCAACCACCCCAAGGTCACTGTCAAGAGTAGCGGTGACAAACGGCATGCGTGATAAGCGCATAGGTAGCTACCCCGCACTGACACGCGGTCAGTCATTTCCGCTAGCGGGTACGCCCAAAGTACAGCACGGAACAGTATAAGGCCTTTCCCTCTCAAAACAGGGGTCTCGCCTCTCAGAACCAAACAGGGATCTTGCCCCTCCACAATCCCCGCACCCTCGTCTGACTACGCCGGTTTGCCCAGAGGGCCTAACAAGTGGGTGTAGGGTGGCTAGCTAAACCCCAGGCACTGTGGGGTGGCTAGCTCTCTCCCTACACTAGTAGCTCGCCTCGATACCGCATACTCGAGGGCCAACACGAGTCGATGTAGAGCGGCCATTCCTAACCCCGGGTCTCAACCCAAGGGCGGCACACTCAAGGGGACAGTCGCTCTCCTTGGTACCACACACTCAAGGGTCAACACACTTCCCATCTACATTCGAGATTTCCATCTAACCACAGGAGCTCTACTCCTAATTTCCCATAGGGTTCATGCTCATGTTCACCTCATTTATTCCGATCCACATCCCACCATTCACAATTCAATTCTTATTTATACATAGCAAGCTCGTGTTTCCATAATTCGATACATGCAATTGGTGATTTCATAGGTAATTGTTCATAAATTACAGGCAGCAAATAATTATAATACAAGCAATTGCTAACAGTTTAGCTAAATCATGCATGCAAGTACACATACAGCACCAAAAATTCATTCATTCCTCTATCCTAGGGTTCATGCCACATCCTAGGGTTCCATTCGGCTATTTCCACAAACACATTCTTATTAAATATTACTAACAGAAGAAAGCCACTCTACCAGACAATTTGGGAGTAATGGGGGCTCGAACCGTAGACTCAGACATCTCCGCGAGTCCCAAACATGCAACAGGCTGAAACCCTACACCGGGGAATACATCACAAAAAGAGGGTTCAGAACAGTGTATAAAGGTCTCTAGTACGTAGAGAAATTCGCAAGAAAACTATAGGTGCTTCGTTTGCGTAAAACGGATCCCGATCAGACACCAAACGGGTCAAAAACGTGCCTACTGTCCAAAATCAAACGTCTGTGAATAAGTCCAGCCATCTTAAAAGGTACTAGAACTTTACCTTAAGTCCCTGCGGTGTCCTCAGACGTCCAGGCCTCCTCTGCGATCGTCTAAAGGCAGTTTCAGAGGTCGGACCACGCCTCCGGTCGTCTGGGAGCACCTTCAAATGTCTGGTGATCTGATCATACGCCCAAAAGTGCATTGGAGAGCGTTCCGCACTCCTTTCCAAGGCTGCTCCTGTGTACGACACCCGCTGCCCCCAAATCTGACCCAACATTCGTCTGCGGTGACGCCTGCATGGCCGTAACCGCGAAAAAGAACGTACCTTCGCGATAAATGAGCTTTCAGACGTTTGGCCTTAACTCAAGACGTCCAAGTGCTCCATCAACCATCTGGACTCCACTCTAGATGTCTGATACTGGAAAATTTTCAGTACCAGAACCTGCCCCCAGCGCTCTCCGCCATGCTCCACCTCGCGCCGCCGCAGCTCCAGCCGCTGCAAACGGTCTGGAGGATGCCTCCCCGAGTTCTCTCCTCCTCCCGCACGCGCTCGCGGTGCCCATGCGAGCTTTGTCGATCTCCCACCGAAGCTCTCCGACCTCGACCTCCTCCTCCTCCTCCTCTCGCACTCTCCTCCTTCTCCCTCTCTCTCCCTCGCTCGCCTCCTCTCGCCACTCCCACAAGCTCTGAAGGTGGTGGTCGTTGATGAGACTCATCATGATCTCTAATTACCACTAATTAACTAGTTAAGGTTATGAATATATAACGGTTAATTATAAAATAAGGGATATTTGGTAAAGGACCTTAAAATAAGCTTAAAATGATATTTTATCATTCAATTAATATTATTAACAATTTAATTAATAATTGGACTCAAAATCTTATTAATCATTTCCTTAATTAATAAGTAATTTAAACATAATGCATACCTAAGTATATAATAACTTAAGTAATTTCACTTAATTTAATAAATTAACTTTAAAAGGTCAAAAATGTAAATTCAAGGTGAAAACATAATAATTACCTTATTTACTAACACATATAAAAAGTTGAAAAAGATCTAAGTTAAAATAAACCTCTAAAACCTGGGTTTACATTTAGGTCCTTATTATTCATTGTATTTGGGTCCTTAATCTTCATATACGTCCTTAAGTTTAATTGCATTTAGGTCCCTTTCGTATTCTTCTTCTTCTCCTTCAGCCGAGTGAACGGCTGACGACGGAGAGTGACTCCATCGCGCGATCACTGCCCTGCCGACATCATCCTTCCTTTTCCAAGCTCTTGGAGCTTGCGCTCACCACTCCATCTTCATCCATCGATCTGGATTATTCGGAAATCCTAATTTCTGGTGGGAGTTAACCTCACCATAGTCGGAAACGATGCCGGAGGTTAAGCTCCCCAAGCTTCTTCTTCGTCCAGATTTCGTCGTCCTCTTCGTCGCCATCTACTATAAATACCCCCTCACCCCTTTGATTTCTCTCAAGTTGGCTCCCTTCCCTCTTCTTCACTGCAGCTGACTTCGATAGGCTATTCTCTCCGCAACTTCGGCGAACTTCCACACCACTCTCCGACTTCTTCCATCCATCTTGATTAGCTGAGGTCAGCCGCGTCTCTAGACACTGGCAACGACCAAGGAAATCCTCTTCTCCATCCATTTTCGCCCGCTGGAGATCTTCTACTTAAACCTTCTGGTTTCGTTGTCCGCTATGAATCATCGACGGAACCCTATTGACCCCTTCATCCAGGTAACAGTAGATTAGGAGTAGGAGTAGGAGTAGGGTAGTTTAGTTGTAATGTATGATTTCTCAAATCGTCTTCTTCAACTCTGACGAGCTTCTTGAGCTCGCCAGAGCCTTAATTTCATCTTTTAAACTCGCTGATCACCTTCTTCTTTCATCCACAATCATTTCTATTACACTTAATCTCTAATTTGATCATTGATTCACCTAAATCACTTCCACCTTCAACAGTCACTGTTGCTGTCCATGGCGGTAGTAACTGGCTTAGATTCACATCCAACGGATCCTCCAACACTTACTCATCACTAAAGGATCCTAAATATCATCTTAATTTTGATTAATTATTATATATAACTTAAAAGCCTAATTTTATCTAAGTTCCTGAGCTCGCTGTAAATGGCGGCTCAAGAACAGTTTAATTTATAAATTATGTGTTTATTTATCTTCGCAATACTGTTTTGACTTGTCTCAGTCACTCATTTGAGTGAGAGACCAAGTCCTGTGCCTCAACCCACTCAAAATCTATTCAAACTTATTTTAATGATTATTCATTCAACTAACGAATTACTGAGGAATTAAATACGATCCTGAGATTCCTTGCAACCTCAGGAATCTTTTCAGATTAAAAATGGCATAAATTCACCATTTTAAACACAATTTGAATTTTTACAGAACTCACCAGAGCACCGGCGAGTCAATTTCTGTTCTTCAGCCTATAGAAGTTGATGAAGAGCTCCAGAATGATGAAATGATAATCACCGAGTAATTTGAGGAAGTTTATTTAGAATTTTGATGACTAGAGCTTGAGTTAGGTCTTTATCTTCTCTAACCCCGGCAGAGTTGGAGAAGTCTGACAGAAGTTTAAAAGAGGCAATTGATGGATCTAAAAGCTTCAGTGCAATGCACTGAAGTTAATTATGCCTTCAAATCAGTGTAACAAACCCATGATTGCACTGACGAACAGATCACATTTAGAGCTCAGGCGACAAGCCTGAAACCCTAGAGTCCTAAGTCCAAACACCTATCTGAGGGTCTAAGCAAGTTCTTGGGGCTAAGAAGATGTTAATCCAGGTTTTAATTTCTTGAGAAGAGGCTTAGATCAGAACGTCAAAACTTGAGGCCTTATAGTCAAACCCAAGTTTGATACTTTGATTTTGAGCTCAATCTGTTGATTTGAGGAGTCTGAATTGTTTCAGAGATTCGCATGAATGATTTTAGAGTGAATTAGATGTGCTTCGTGGGTTAATTTGGTTGGAATTCAAACCCTGCCAGTTTGGGTTGTTTTTGAACCCAAACTGTTGGCAATGAGTTTTTGATGAAATTTGATATCAAATCCTGCCTAGTTGAGTTTGTTGAATCCCTTAGAATTTGTTTAAATCAATTAGAAATGTCCTTAAGTGTCTGTTACATATTTTTCAAGTCTGAAATCTGTTCTCTAAAGCTTTCACAGAAGGTTCAAGCTTCTCTGCTGAAACCCTAAGCTTTGAGAGCTCATAACCCATACAAGTAGTTGCGGAAATACCTGCAGAACTTATTCAAACCTTTAGCTAAGTTAGAAAATCCAATTTGAAGACCCTATGAGCATTATTTCCATTTCCAGGTAGTATTTTACCCGTAGGAACCCCCTAATTCACTCTTCAAATTGAAGAGGAAAACATCCTCTTAACTTAAAATTGACCCTGCAACCTTGTAGATCTACCTTAGAGCTTTCTAATAAGCTTTGAATCTCTTGATTTGGAGCTCTGAGTAGGGAGATATTGTCAGTCAAAGTCGGGTTCGGAGGGGGAAACTATAGTCCCACATCGGTAAACTACAAGCGCTCACCTTAGTACAAAAGGAATTTATGCGGTAAGCGATTTAGTCGTCAAGCGCTCAGCGCGATCTGAACATCTGAACATTCTGAGCATCTGACCTCTGTGTGTGCGTGTGCGGGCATGTGTGTGCCTGCGGGTGTGCGCCCGAGTGGGCGTGTGTGATGTTGGCCTTGGGAGGGCAAGACCTAGGAGGCGTTGAGCCATTTGGCTCGAAACTCTGAACTGGAAATAAACCGAACCATAATTGAACCAGGCAATGACTTAGTAGGGTCTGGTCCCACCTTGCAAAGGGTGCTGCATATCCCCGAAAAGTCTGAGCCGCAAACAAATAACAAATTTTTGGTTGAAGAGAAAAACCCGGTTCGGTTCAGCTGAAGGTTAAGGAAGGAAGGTTCAGAGGAAGAAGTACTAAGGTTCAACAGCTAAGGAAAAGGAAGAAGAAAGAGCTAAGGAAAGAAGAGAAAGATAAGGGTACTCGCAGAGAGAAGGATAAGGCTAAGCAGGCACTAAGGAGCATAAGAACAAAGAAAAGAGCTCGAGAAAGTATAAGAAAGAGATTAAAAAAAAAAAAAAGAATAGAATAAAAGGAAATGAAGAACAAAAAAAAAAGAGAGAAGAGAAAGAGAGGCTGAAGAAAAGAAGTTTAATTTCTTTTTGTAAAGAATTTGTTTTAATTGTAATAAGGCATGTTCTTATTAAATCAACTTTTCTTTGCCTTAAATCATTTGAAATAAATAGAGAATTCATATGTTTTTAATGTTGAAAATTCATATGGGATTTTGTATATTCCTTAAAGTTTAAATCATTTGGCAAAATTCATGCTTTCATAAATAACTTAAAATACACCTCCGATACTTATAAAGAAAAATAAAAGATAACTAATGAATTTAGAATGAACTATACCTCCCAGCGAACGACCTAAACTCAATCAGCAAAAATTTTCTAAAATGTTAGGTTAATTCGACCCTATACTACTAATCGACACAACTTCGAGTTAACCTAAGTGACTTTTCTCTACTCTTAATTAAGTAAAATTAACTTAATTAACTGAGTTGAGTAAAGAACGCATCAGTGGTGGTGTGGAGTGGAGAGGAGAGGAGGGGAGGGGCATAAATAGGTGGGGTGGGGGTGCTTTAGGGTTCAGGAAGGAAGGGAAAGGAGAGAGAGGAGTAAGGTCCTGCACGTCGCCCGCGCGCAGGGCGCAATGCACGTAAAGAAATTTCATTTTCAGATGTCCGGGAAAGGGTACAGACATCTGGACAGACGTCTGACTGAGACTCCAGACATCTTAAAAGGCTAAAAGTATGACAGGTCTTTACAACCAACCCCTCCCCCTCCTACTCGTCCGGCGCTGTAATGACCTGTCACACTTTTAGCCTTTTAAGACGTCTGGAGTCTCAGTCAAACATCTGTCTAGACGTCTGGACCCGTTCTTAGACGTCTGAAAATAAAATTTCTGTACTGCACACTGCACTCCGCGTGCGAGTGGCGCGCAAGACCCTCCTCCTCTCTCCCTTCCTCTTCCTTCCCCAAACCCTAAACCCCACGCCTTCTATATAAACCCCCCTCTCCTATCTCCTCTCCACTCCACACACAAGCCACCACCACCTTCAGTGCTATGCGGGAGTGACGAGAGGGGGTGAGTAAGGGAGAGCGAGAGGGAGGAAGGAGGAGAGCTCAGGAGGAGGAGGAGGTCGATGTCGGAGGAGCTTCGGTGGAAGTTCGATGGAGCTCGCAGGACCACCGCAGGCTTGTGCGAGAGGGGGAGAGAGCTCGGGGAGGCGGCCTCCCGACCCTCTGCGGCGATTGGAGCGGCGGCAGCGCGAGGCAGAGCGAGCGGAGCAAGCTACGAGGAGTTCCTGGTACTGGAAGTTTTCCAGTATCAGACATCTGGAGTGGAGTCCAGACAGCTGACGGGGCACCTGGACATCTGGAGCAAAGGACAGACGTCAGAAAGCTCATTTATCGCAAGGTACGTATCTCCCTACGCCATGCATATCGCAGTGCAGGGATATATGTCGGTCGACCGCGCCTGCGATGTCGCACGCAGGTGCAGCCTTGGGAAGGAGCGCGGAATGCTTTCCCACGCACTTTTGGACGTCTAATCACATCACCAGATGTCCAGAGGTGTGTCCAGACGACCGGAGGCATTGTCCAACGTATAGAACTGCCTTCAGACAATCGCAGAGAAGGTCTGAACATCTGAGAATACCGCAGGGACTTAAGGTAAAGATCTGGCACCTTTTAAGACATCTCAGCTTATTCCCAGACTTCTGATTTTGAACAGTAGACACATTTTTTATCCGTTTTGGGTCCGATCGAGGTCCATTTTACGCAAACGAAATACCTGTACTTTCCTCGCGAGTTCCTCTACATACTAGGTCCTTTGTACACTTTCCTGAACTCTCCTTTTGTGATATATTCCCCGATATAGGGTTTTAGCCTGCTGCATGTTTGGGGCTCATAGAGATGCCTAGTTTTGCGGTTCGAACCCCCATTACTCCCGTGTTGCCGAGTAGAGTAGTTAATTCTGTTAATAATATTTAAATAAGAATATGCTTGTGGAAATAGCCGAATGGAATCCTAGGATGTAGCATGAACCCTAGGATAGAGAAATGAATGAACAGTTTGTGCTGTATAACGTACTTGCATGCATGAATGAGATAAATTGCTAGCAATTGCCAGTATTATAATTGTGAGTTTCCTGTTAGAATATGAGATGCCTGTAATTAATGAACAATTACCTATGAAATTACCAGTTTCATGCATCGTATTATGGGAACACGAGCTGCCTGTATATGGAAGGCAGATAAATTGTGAATGGTGAAATCTGGATCGGAATAAAGGAGGTGAACATGAGCATGAACCCTACGGGAATTTAGGAGTAGAACTCCTGTGGATAGACGAAAACCTCGAATGTAGACGGGAAGTGTGCTAGCCCTTAAGTACATGGTACCAAGGAGAGCAAATGTTCCCTTTTTGTGTAGAGCGGAGGCCACTCTACACCGACTACTGTTGGCCCTCGTGTACGTGGTACCGAGGCGAGCCACTAGTATAGGGAGGGAGCTAGCCACCCTACACCGACTTGTTAGGCCCTCTAGGCAAATTGGGGTAGTCAGACGAGGGTACGCAGACTGTGGAGGGGCGAAACACCTGTTCTGAGAGGGCAAGGCCCTATACTGTTCCGTGCTGTACTTTGGGCATACCCGCCAGCGGAAACGACAGACCGCGTGTCAATGCAGGTTAGCTACCCATGCGCTTATCACGCGTGCCGTAGTCACCGCTACGTCTTGATAGTGACCTCAGGGTGGTTGACTGGGTGTAGGACTACCAAGGGGGACTCTCCCTGCCAAGAGAGCACCACTTGAACCTTCTACTCTACGGAAAAGACTGTAATCAAGATCGTTCCCACGAGTAACATGCAAGATCAAGAATATCTAGATAAATTGAGAAATGGGCGAAACGGAAATATATAAAACAGATAAATAGAAATGAGAATTAAGGCTGTTGCTTTTACTGTTTGTATGTAGATAATATAGATACCACTCTACTCAGCGTTCGCTAACTCTATCTTCTCATAATACTGTTCAGGACTAAGAGTTGAGCGACCCGAGCTTCCGACTACGAAGGGTACTGGGCCCAGTCAAGGCCAACCATAGTTTTTCAGCACTTCCTTTTCGTTCTTTTACTGTTGTAGTAAGTAATGGACTTTTAGTTACTATTTGTCTCTACTGTTTACTTCCACTTTCCGTTGTTATTTTGTTGTGGTGGTATGTACTGAAACAACAAATTTATTTCCCTTTACTGCTTGTATGTCTCTTCTGCTTAGTTATATTGTATATGTGAATGTGGTTTACTTTCCTGCTTTTGGTTATTTCTTGTCGAACAATTGAATCTTGGGATTAGTAGAGGCAAGCCGGTCTCGGATCCTGTAGGGATCCGGGAACCGGGTCGTAACAAGATGGTATCAAAGCAAGGTTGCCTCAAGAACTCGCCGATGAGGCATCTCCTGCAAGGAGACGCAAAGGATAGAACCAAAGTGTCAATGATACCGAATTACATCGAGAGAAGACTAAGAACGAATATCAAACGATACGTTGTGTAACGACCTGATTCCCGAATCCCTACGAGACACGAGAATCGGACCGACTCGACTGATCTCAAGACCTAGTTGTCTAACGAGAAAGTAACCAAAAGAGCAGTAAAGTAAACCACATTCACCATGTATATAGCTAGCAGTAAAGAAAGAAATACTACAGTATATACTACCACAACAGTAAAGAAAATAAACACGTACATAAACATGAAGCTTACAATAAAAAGAGTACAGGGGTAACAGAACTACTCATTATAACGGAAAGAAAAGTACAGTTGGTACTATAAGTGACACTACTGGGCTCTACTAGGCTCAGCGCCCTCTGTAGCCGCGGACTCTGGCTGCTCAACACCTGGTCCTGAAAAGGGTAACAGAGGTGACACGTTAGCGAAACGCTGAGTAGAGTAGCAACTAAAAGCTAGAAGAAGCAGTAGAGTGGACAGTAGCTGTTATATTTTTGCTTTCTTTCTTTATATTTTTTTCCATTTATTCACGATTGATTTATTTCTCAGATCCTTCTCTTGATCTTGAATGTTCCTCATGGGAACAATCTTGATTGCAGTCTTTTCCGAAAAGTAGAAGTAACATGTGGTGCTCTCCTGGCCGGGAGAGTCCCCCGTGGTGGTCCTACCCTCAGTCAACCACCCCAAGGTCGCTGATAGACGTAATGGTGACTACGGCACGCGCGATAAACGCACGGGTAGCTACCCCGCACTGGCACGCGGTCAGTCGTTTCCATTAACGGGTGCGCCCAAAGCACAGCACGGAACCAGTATAGGGCAGAGCCCTCTCAGTAACAGGGGTCCAACCCCTCCACAGTAACTAAATAGGGGTCTTCCCCCTCCACAGTCCGCGCACCCTCGCCTAACTACCCTGGTTTGCCCAGTGGGCCTAACAAGTCGGCGTAGGAGAGCCAGCAGAACCCCAGGGCCCGTGGGGTAGCTAGTGCTCTCCCTACACTAGTAGCTCTCCTCGGTACTGGGTACACGAGGGCCAAAAGTCAGTACAAAGTGGCCAGTCCTAACCCCGGGTCCCTAGGGCGGCTGGCTCGGCTCTGCACTAAACAGGGGAATAATTGCTCTCCTTGGTACTCCGTACTCAAGGGCTAGCTCACTTCCCCAATTCTATTCCATTCACTTTTCAGGAGTTCTACTCTTAATTCCCCGTAGGGTTCATATTCTTTTAACTCAACCAATTAGGTTTCACCGTTCCAGCTTTATATCCATATAACCCATGTTCTCAACAGTAATTATTCATTCATAAACAGGCAGCTGTTAACCAATTTACAGACAGTTATCGTTTCCTTTGTACTTTTCCAAGACTGCAATGTATATGTTCAACTAGTTTTCAAGTCCTAGGATTCATGCCATACCCTAGGATCTATCATTCAATCGAGTTTTCCAGCCCTAGGATACATGCAATACCCTAGGATCTATCATTCAATCTAATTCTTCAGCCCTAGGGTTCATGCAATGCCCTAGACTATATTACTTGTTTCATAATTGTATATTTTTTTATAAATAAATTAAATGGCCACTCTACCCGCAAAACCGGGAGTACTAGGGGCGTGGTCGGCAATCCCGCACGCCTCTGCAACCTCCAGAGCCGCAACGGAACAAGTTCCTAACACAAGGATCAAAGACAAGGAGCTACTCAAAACAGCATACAATTACTGTAAACAGGTAGAGGAAATAATTCTGGGAAGAACGAAACTTGAATCGCGGAAAATGGACTCCGAACGGACCCTAAACGGGTCAAAAACGATGAGTCTCCCCAAAATCAGACGTCTGGAACTTCTTCCAGACGTCTTAAAAGGTCGCTCAGGTCATACCTTGGTCTGCGCAGCCCTTTAGACGTCCAGAAGCTGGCTGGACCGTCTGGACTTCGTTTCCAGACGTCCGATTGTCACCGCGGACATCTGGAGGCCTTGCACGTCATCTGGTGTTGTGCCCAGACGTCTGATCTGTGTGAGATGGTGAGCCCTCGTGCCCTCCCGACCAACTCCTGCACACACACACACCCACTCTCATTGAAGCGGTGCAAAAGAACACGGCGGAAACTGCTGCAAGGCTGTACACGCGGAAAAAGGAGCAGATACAATTATTGTACTTGTTAGACGCCTTGACCTTCCTCCAGACGTCTTCTACGTCGTCTGGACGTAAGTCCAGACGTCTAATTCTGGGAAATTTTCCCAGAACCAGGACCCTTTTCGCTCTCCGCTCGGCACGCACGGCCGTGCCGCACCGCGCCCGCCTGCTGCCTGAGCTGCAACAACTTCTCCGCAGCACCCCACGCTCGCTGCCCTCCCGCCGGTCGGCTCTAGCTGCCCCGGCAAGCTCGCACCCTCGCGGTCGAGCTTCTTCTTCCTCTCGTAACAACTCCTTCCCGCACGCTCGCAGCAGTCGCTGCTGCCGCCGCTCTCGCCCGTGCACTCTCTCGCAGACAGGGAAAAGAAGAAGAAGAAGGCGGTGGAGTGAGGGTGAGGGAGAGGGGAAGCATTTTTATAAGGCAGCCGCGGGGACAGAGAGGGAGGAAAAGCGACATTTGCAGGGAGGGAGGGGAAAGAGAAGAAGGAGGGCGGCGAGTTAAGTCTGCGCGCGCAGGCACGTAGACGGGAACCCGTACGCTGAAAAAATTTAATACCAGACGTCTAGGAAAGCTTCCAGATGTCTGGGCCACCTCCCAGACGTCTTAAACGATGCTAAGTGCCCTGTTCGTAACATGTTGTGATGGTTATCCTAGTTATATGCATGTGAGTGGTTATTCCCAAGCCAATTGGTTCATTTCTCGAGACAACCTTGCTCTAATACCATCTTGTTTCGACCCGGTTCCTAGATCCCTACAGGACCCGAGACCGGCTGGCCTCGACTAATCCCAAAACCTAGTCGTCCAAAAAGAAATAACCAAAAGTAGGAAAATAAATCACATTCACATATGCAATATAACTAAAAAGAAAACACGTACAAAGAAGTAAAGAAAATATAATAGCTGTCTTAGTACATACCACAACAACAACGACAACGGGAAGCGAAAAGGAAACAGAAGTAGCAGAACAGTAACTAAGTGTCCATTACTTACTACAACAGTAGAGAAAAAAGAAAGTGCTGAAGAAAGATTACGGCTGGACCCGACTGGGCCCAGCACCCTCTGCAGTTGGGAACTAGGGCTACTCAACTCCTGGTCCTGAATAGTGTTATGAAAAAGCAGAGTCAGCGAACAATGAGTAGAGTGGTATTTATATTATCTAAGTGCAAAAAAGTAAAAACAACAGGTTTAATTCTCATTTCTATTTATCTGTTTTGATTGTTTCCGTTTCACCCATTTCTCAAAGTATCTAAATATTTCTTGATCTTGCATGTTCCTCGTGGGAATAATCTTGATTGAAGTCTTTTCCGTAGAGTAAAAGGTACACGTGGTGCTCTCCTGGCCGGAAGAATGCCCCGTGGTAGTCCTAAACCAAGTCAACCACCCTAAGGTCACTATCAAGATGTAGCGGTGACTACGGCACACGTGATAAGTGCACGGCTAACTCCTCACACTGACATGCGGTCAGTCATTTCCGCTAGAGGGTATGCCCAAAGTACAACACGGAACAGTATAGGGCCTTGCCCTCTCAAAATGGGGGTCTCGTCCCTCAAAACCAAACAGGGGTCTCGCCCCTCCACAGTTCGCGTACCATCGTCTGACTACCTCAGCTCGCCAGAGGACCTAACAAGTCAGTGTAAGGTGACTAGCTGAACCCTGGGCCCCGTAGGGTGGCTAGCTCCCTCCCTACACTAGTAGCTCGCCTTGGTACCATGTACGCGAGAGCCAACAGGAGTCGGTGTAGAGTGCCTAATCCTAACCTCGGGTCTCAACCCTAGGGAGGCTAGCTCCGCTCTACACAAAAAGGGGACAGTTGCTCTCCTTGGTACCACGTACTCAAGGGCCAGCACACTTCCCGTCTACATTTCAGATTTTCGTCTATCCACAAGAGTTCTACTCCTAATTCCCCGTAGGGTTCCTACTCATGTTCACCTCATTTATCCAGATCCAGATTTCATGTTCCGTAATTCATTTCTAGTCCATATACTGGCAGCTCGTGTTTTCATAGTTCAATTCCCGATAACATACAACTGGTGGTTTCACAGGCAATTATTCATTAAACACAGGCAGCTCATATTCTAACAGGCAACTCGTAATTATAATACAGGCATTTGATATCATTTTATCTTAACCACGCATGCAAGTGAATAGTACAGTACCAACAGGCTCATTCATTTCTCTACCCTAGGGTTCATTCCACATCCTAGAGTTCCATTCGGCTATTTCAACCAAGCACATTCTTATTTAATTATTAATAATTGAATTAAACCACTCTATCGGGTATCACGGGAGGAATGGAGTCCCGAACACGCCACCAGCCGGTAACCTGTACCAGCGACCAATGTACATTAGACAGGCTCAAAAAAGTAAGTACCCAACATAAACGCGTAGAAGAACTCAACTAGAAAACAACGGTACTTCGTTTGCGGAAATCCGATTCTGTTTGGGCATCAAACAGGCCAAAAATGAGGTTTTTGATCTCAATCATACGTCTGGGACTAATCCCAGACATCTTAAAGAACGTCAAAACTCACCTTACGTCTCTTGTGGTTGATCAGATGTCCAGACCTTCTCTACGATCGTATGAAGACAGTTCTAGGCCTCGAACAATGTCTCCAGTCGTCTAGAAGCACCTTCGGATGTCTTGTGATGTGATCAGACATCCAAAAGCGCATGGAAAGGCATCCCGCGCACCTTCCCAAAGATGCACCTGCACACGCAAACGCAGGCGCGGTCAGCCAACAATGGCTCCTGCGTTGAGATCCTCTACATGGGAGAAATCAGTACAGGAACATACATACCTCATGCAATACGTGCTCTCAGACGTCCGGCCTTAGCTCTGGATGTCTATGTCCGAAGCCAGCCGTTTGGATGTCACGCCAGACGTCTACTACTGGAAAACTTCCAGTATCAGAACCTACTCACAGCTTGATCCGCTCGCGCCTCCGCCCGCAGTGGCAACTCCAGTCGCTGCAGGAGCTTGGACAGCTCCTCGCCGACGTCCTCCACGCGTGCATGCACCTACCGCCGGTCGTGCGACCTCCGCCGGGCTCCTAAAGGTCCTCCGACCTTCCATGCTCTCCTCCTTCCTCCCTCTCGCTCGCCCTCCACTCGCCTCTCTCATCCGCACTCACCACTGCCGCACTGGAGATCTGAAGGTGGTGGTGGCTGGTGGTGTGAGGAGAGGTGGAGGGGAAAGAGGGGTATAAATAGGAGGGTATAGGGTTTGGGGTAAATGTGGAAGAGAGAGAAAGAGGAACGGCCTCTGCGCGTCGCCCGCACATAGAGTACAAAGTGCAGTACGAAAATTTCACTTTCAGACGTCCGGGAGCGGATCCAGACGTCTGGACAGACGTCTGACTGAAACTCTACACATCTTAAGTAGCTAAAAGTGTAACGGATCATTATACACCCTCAACCTACTCGCCAAGCCCTCTGCCATCCTTGTCTCCGTCGTATTCATCTCCTTCATCTTCTTATTGTATTACAATTCTTAAATCCTCTTGTTACGTACATTTTTTTATGTTTACAATTGTATTACAATTATTACACTTTGTTTTATTTATAACACAACAGTTGTATTACAACTTCTATTACGAAATTGTTACAACTTGATAATGCTTTTGTCATAATAACTGTTTGTTTGATTGTATTACAATATCATTTTACCTTAACAATGTTACAACTTGTATATGTATTCATTACAACTTACATTTATCTTATTACATCATTTAAGTTATTTGATTTCAAATAAAATAAACCTATATTACAATGATTCATCAAAGCTTTTACAAATTTTTTTGTTAGTGTTCTTTGCATACGTAATGCCATTTGTGTATATTAAGTCATTTTATTTATTTAGAACCCTCTTTGGCGTACATTTTTTAATTAATTACAATTGTATTATAACTTCTTCTATTATAAAGTTGTTACAACTTGATAATGCTTTTATTACAATAACTATTTATTTGATTTTATTGCATCATTTTACCTTATCAACATTACAACTTATACATGTTCTCAAATCATCTTATTGCGTACATTTTTTTACGTCCGCACTTATATTTACAATTATTACACTTTGTATTATTTGTAACACACATTAAATTAATTATACGATGGATAACTATCTTATTAATTACACTATTGTATTACAATATCATTTTACTTTGGCAACGTTACAACTTGTACATGTATTCATTACAACTTACATTTATCTTATTACATCGTTTAAGTTATTTGATTACAAATAAAATAAACCTATATTACAATAGTTTATCGAAGCTTTTGCAATGTTTTGTTGGTGATCTTTGCATGAGTAATGTCATTTGTATATATTAAATCATTTTATTTGATTAGAACCCTCTTTGGTGTACATTTTTTTATTATCCACAGTTGTATTACAACTTCGTCTATCATGAAGTTGTTATAACTTGATAATGCTTTTGTTACAATAATCATTTGTTTTATTACAAATATAAAGCTTATTTGTTACAACCATATACATATATTATTACAAATCCTATACAATGTCGTTACAACATTTTTAATATTTCTTTTACTTATTACATGTGATTTTTATTATGCAAACAGCTGTATTAAAATACTATTTTTAGTATTTATTTATAATAATTGATTTAATTTGTTGCAATTTTTTAGGAATGTTTTTTTTTTTGAGTTACAAATGTTGGTTTTTTTTTTGGTAACTTCCACTTTCTACGTATCGTTATAATACCACAATTGGTAAAGTTGGTGGCATCGGGTGCTTTTTTTGGGATTTTTTAGCACAGTACTCTCTGGATCCGTCCCATATATATATATATATAAAGTATCTAGAGAGCACTGTGCTCATAAATAGTCATTTGAGCACTAAATAGTGGCCATTGGATTGATGTTACGGTTGATGAAACCGCTTGCATGACATGTTAGTGGTTTTGATAATTTGAACAAAACCACCATATTAATAAAATATAGAAGGATATTACAGATATGGTGTATAACCATAACGAAGAAGTTTTCAACATACTATAGTACGACACTCATTATCATACGTTACTAATATGTATTACAACCTCGCATTTCGCTTATGTTGAACCACTAAACAACTCATATATTTGCATTACAACCGTCATTTAATTTGTATTACAATTTTCGGATGTATATTTCGACGTTTGATGTTTGTTGTATTATCCCAAACTGTATTACAATTTTGAAGTATGCTTATGTAGAACCACTAAACAATATACATATATGCATTACAACTATTGTGAAATTTGTATTACAATTCTTAGATGTATGTTACGTTATTTCATATTTGATATATTGTCACAATTTATATTATAACCTCCAAGATCTCTTACGTTAAACTACCAAACAACATACATATCTATATTATAAATATTAGACTTTTATAGTTACAATGCTCATATTTTATCGCTACAAAATATATAAAAAAATTTACAAATTAGATATGCATTGTTACAAAATATGATCCTTTCATTAAAGAAGACCTTCTATTTTATTACAATTATTTTTCATATTTTAAATATAAAATATATTGACTGGAAAATATTATGACACAATCCATGCAATACTTATGTTACGTATTAAAAAATCATGTAATGAGTTATTTGCAGAATCATATTTAAAATGGTGTTTCGATTAAATGTCAATAAATCCCTTATTTATAGGCGGTCATTAATTAATTAATTAATTAATCAAATCGTTACCATGTTGATAACTATCCTTAATAAAATGCAAAATCATCCATCTTATTATTATCAATTTTTGTATTAATCGAAAGATCTTCGTCAGATGACTATTATATGGATTATTTTTAAGCACAATGGTCATAAAATAGGACCTATATATATATATATATATATATGCGTATGCGTGCGTGTAAACCCTACCTAAAGCCACCACAAAACACTCGCTAGAGCTGAGCCCTCGGGTAGGTTCTCCACCCATTTTGAAGCCGTCGTGGTTTCCGCGAGGAACGGAAGGTGATATATTAGAGGTGGGGGTACTAAACGATAACGAAGAGAAAATGCTACGATTTCTTTAACTTGTATTCATATATTTCCACAAGGATACGCAACTTAGTAATTACAAGAATACATACGTTAATATCAAGGGTATATGTGCGTATACGAGAAAAGTAAGAATATATATGTCTCATCAGAAATTTAGAAAAATATATATCCAAAAATCCCATACGTTACTTGATTTAGTCTGCGAGGACCCAACCAGTGCTCCACTCTACTCAAAAGCATGTGAGCTAGTGCCTATCAGATGCCTAACCCCGTCCTCTAGTGGGTCAGCTCGTCCAAGCATGAATATAGGCAGGCCACCATGGGCCTTAATAAAGCCATAGCAACCCATCCCTTCACCTTGGATTGAGTTAAGTGGTGGTGTGATGAGGCATTTCCCAGCCTCATCCCTCATTCATTGAGGCATCCCTCCATGTGATCGTACAATCAGGTCCTCTAGAGGAGGGTATTTATTCAACTGAAGGGCCTGGTAGAAAGGTATTTACTCCCAACCATGCATCACAATTTTAATCTGCCTTTTTTTATTTTTGCCTCACCCAACTTATTGATTCACGAAGCTACATAGGAGCCGAACCATATCACCAGTGTGAACAAAAACCAAGGTTAGAATACCCAACTCAACAAGAACGAAACAAGTAAAAATAAAGGAAACCAACTGGTTATTAGTCATTAAGCTGACACCTAAGCAAAGCACATCTTGTAGTTCATTCTTAGTCACTAACTACCATCTTATTCATTAAACAAGACGAGTTCAAGAATAGGCAATCTACATCTGACAGCTAAAAAATTTCCACCTAAACATCAGCAACCGTTCCACCTGCCGTTCAGAAGTATATTAGCATGATCATGATAAGAGTTGGCCCAGATATCACATGAATAGATGCTCTCACCATATTTTATGGGGCAAAAAGCTTAACATTTTTTTCTTAATTAGTTTTGAATATACAAGGAACTCGAATCTTTGAGTGGATTTCAAGTCAGCATTGAGGATAAATAACATAGATTTAGTAGCGCCGGCAATCCTCTTGGGTACTGAATCAGAAGTCGATTTCACTTTGAAATGTTTATTCAGGCAGCAAGTTGGCATGCAACAAATTAGTTTTTTTTTTTTTTTTTAAAAGGAGCAAATCAGTTTCTTCTGTGTAATGTAGGGGCATCATTGGCAACAACAAACAAGTCTCAAAGATCAACATTACAACTAAAACACAAAGATTCAGGGTTGTATATATTACAAGACAAGATACCATCTTACCCAATTAATTTAACACCCTCAAAAAAAGGAGGTAAAACTCACAGAACCACATTTGAAAGGAAGGCCCAATTCTACACTACAATTAGCTTTGAAAATATAAGACAATGAAATTACTGACTGATTTCTACTGCAACTACAAACTTCTAGCATATCAACTACGTCCATGAAACCCTGATTCCGTGCAGGCTTGAAACAAGCTGCCCCCACTGCCCGTCTGACTAATACCACATCAATCATACATTTAAAAGATAATGAATATCATAGATATAGAGGGAATACAGAGGCAACACCTCCAACAGCAGCATTAAGTAGGTGCCTAAGACTAGAGCACCCACACAGAGCTTGGAGTGTCTGATCTCAGACCAGCAAGCATTCTGTAAACATAAAGCTTCTCGACAAGGCAGTCATTGCTCCAAGACTCCCTTGGTCCCCTCTCATCTATAACCTCCACGTTGAGATGTGGCATCTTCTGGGCAAGCAGTTTGCATTCCCCCAAGCTCACCCAACAAGATGACATCCAAAGGGATTGCATTGTCTCCAGCTTTGCAGAATTTGCCAGCAAGGCGCTGTCTCCAAATGGGCAATCCCTTCTCTCCAGCTTCTTTAGACCCCTACAGCCTGATAGGATGTAATGAAGACCTGCATCACTTTCACCTGCAAATGCAATGGAGAGCATCTCGAGCAAGTTGGCTTTGGACCCAATAGCTTGGAACACGCGGTCAGTCGGGAGACCTGAGAGAGACGTTGGAGATTCTTGCAAGATACGACAATGGCACTGAAGCCTTCATCCAGGGGCTGAAGGGTCACGTAGTCAGGGGCTTGAGGCTCAGTGATGCAGAGGCGGAATCTAATCAGGTTTGGGCAGTTGTGAGCAACACCTATCAGGGCAGCATTCGTCATCCGTTGACAAAAGTAGAGAGCCAAATTAAGTAAACCACGTTCAGAAACAAGATGTCCAGCACCAAATGGATCAGAAGGAAAAACATGTACCTCTTGTAAAAGCTTGCAGCAAGAAGCAACTGCCTCAAGACCCTCATCTCCAATGTAATCCAATACCTGCCAATAACGAATTTGTATTTTTTAGTAAAAAGAATTTAACGGATTTATGTTGTTTTTTTTTACATCAGGGAGAACATTTGTTACAGCCAAAATAGCACCACTTAAAAACTTACGATTGCGTGGGCTAAGAATACCCCATACCTTTTATGTATTTCAAATGGTTGTCTTGTTTCAACGGGCCAAGCCAAAATAGGTACTGGATCCATCTTACTCAATTAGATGTCGGCTTTGCCTAGAGTCATTTCAAACAGTGTCGTAACCAACCAATGGAATAGCCTAGAAGTGGACCACTAATGGAGTTCCAAATCTAAATTGTAGTTGTAGCTATCCCAAACTAGTACCATATTGGAAACTTGCACGAGAGAAGATGTTTTTTTTCTGAAGAAGAAAACAAGATGTAATTATAAGGGCTAAAGATCACTACTTGATAGCTGGATTTTGAAAATTTTGGGTGGTTTTCTATGTTGCTTTAGGCCCAAAAAAGCAATTTATTTACAGTCAACTTAACTTCTTTTAAAACCCAGGTTTACAGATATGAAACAATAAAAATCATTTGAACATCCCTAAATAACTATAAGCTCTCTAACACAAGGGCACAACTTCTCTTTAAAAAAAACAAATGAATAAAAAAGCAGGATGCATTATGGAGAAAAAAATGGAGAAACAGATTCCTTTTTTGCACGTGCAAAGATGACATTTAGCAGCAGTACATTAGGTAAGAGAGAGTATAAGGCTTACCCAAAGTTTCTGCAGATTCCGGCATCTGGAGACCACGTCTATGAGATATGGGCTTTCTATGTTGGAATAACTCAAATTTAGAGTTGTCAGACCCCAGAAAGGCTTTTCAAAAACTTGCAATTTCCAAAAGAAGACTCAACCCTAGAGTAGAGCTCCATACGAGGCACGGCCGTGAGCTTCCCAGTTCCAAGGTCAACAAGTTGGGGAGTCTTCTGGAGGATATCAACCAGCCTCTCTTGTGAAACAGTATGATTGACCTTGAGGGTCTTGAGGTTGGGGCAACAGCCCACTAGACGTTCAAGGATCAATGTATCCATATCTCCTTCTAGAAAAGCAAGGTTCAATGAAACAAGAGAGGTGAACTTTTCCGGGAAGCACCCTAGCCAATGACTACTATGAACCCCTATGTTATTTTCCTATAAATTAAGCTCTTCCAGATTTCTGCAATTGAAAATGAAGAGCAACGGAAATTCACAATGGATATATGCGGGTAATATATGATAAAGATTAAAATGGCACGTGTGCGTTAACAAAATCAAAACCCATAAATACAAAGCAGCTTAAGCTGTTAAAGAGAGAAAATCCTCGGAGTATCATCTTCCATGAAAATGAAAAAAGATAAATATAAAGTCCAGCATTAAGATTGCCTGTGAATTACAGGATATGCAATTATTCAAGTTCCTTTTTAGTAGCCGGCAAGTGCAGGAAATAATTCTTCCATAAATCCTAAACCCTGTTCTGAAGAAATCAATTGATTGACAGGAGAATTGATGAGTCAAATGAAATCAACCATAAGCTCAGTAACAATCCATCAGTTCAGTGCACAATAGGCCTGTCAAACCCTACAAACCTAAATAAAGACATCCGTTAATTTTTTCCCCCCTAGACAAATCCTTCATAGTATGCTAGAATGTTTTTCCTATAGCAACAATATGCTTTTCACTGCGCAAGTAATAAGAGGACAAAAAAATATAAGACGACAAATTTTCAGAAAATGAGTGCATTTTTCCACAATAATAGCATGTTATTCAGTATGGTGGATGAACAAAAAAAAATTAAACTACCATATAGATTAAGATTAAACCAAACTGAGACTAGTCAGAAAGGAACCAGATAACAATTCCCAAAAGCAAAGATTTTAGGCAATTAGTTGTTCCCTTAGAAGGGAAATCATGGGAAAGATTAAAAACATATAAGAGAAACCACCCCTATTTATTAGGTCTAAAAATCTGTGGTTGCAGTTGTGTGTACATCTGCTGGTAGTTTTTGCAACGGTAAAAGGCGGCTATCAAAATGATAACCAGCCAGTTAATTTATTATAAATTCATCTCAAGATGCCATGATCGATAGTGTTCATCCTAATAAGAAGCATCTGCTGATGGTTACCAACATCATGGAACAAAGAAACATTCCCATATCCATAATGATCATTCCCTGGAATCGCAATCATAAGAACTTTATGAAAAGGAAAAGGTAGTGTTTTAATCGTTTCAGTGAATTGTCATCATTATTATGGCTAGTCATCTTTCAAGAGTTGATTATATATCTGCAACCTACCAATTCAAAGTGCAAAATACATTTTTAAACTATCCTTTTTCAGGGAAAAAAACACGAGTTGCCATTTACAGATTAAGCTGCAAATCTTTTGTTAATTAAAGGTTGCATAAGCAAGATTTTCAATTAAGAAAATTCCAGCCTTAGGAACTTACCACAATGCAAGAAGTTGAGCTTCAAGAATGATGTGAATTTATCAACACTGAGCAAGCAAGCAAGACACCTCACTTTAGAACAAAGAATGCACCCTTTTCCTTCTCCAAAATGCCCACCATATCATCCCATCTAATGGCTTCAGCTCCCCAATAGACATTCTTCAATATCTCATGAGGAGAAGGGTGCACTTTAGAAAGCAACAACCATGCTTTTCAAAAAAAAAAAAAAAAAACAATAAAGAAAAAAGAAAGCAACAACAATAAAGCCTTTTTCAACATTAAATGGACCAGGCTACACCAAATTCTTTGCCTCCACTTAAACCTATCTTAGGTCATTGTTGGGCTTAAATCAAATTAACCAAGATCGTGCTTGATAGTTTGCTTCCATCATTTCTTTTGCCTTGCCGCCCCTCCTGGGAGGCACAACATCCAACTTCTCACATGTCCTAGCTAGGGTACAAATTGGCCTCTTGTATAGATGTCCCAACCACCTTAAGTGTATCTTTCTCATTTTACCACTATTAACTTTACTCAAACCTTTTCCTTTAAAATGTTACTAAGAATCCAATCTACACATTCACCTGAACATTTTTATTTCTACTACATACATCATATGCACTTGTCTACAATGACAACACAATACTCAAAAACCATACAACATCATATATCCTATAGCTGCTCCATAATACTTCTTAACTTACAAGGGACTCTTCTTATCATGCAAATCACATGATGTGCCTCTCCATTTCAACCAACCAACATGAATTCTACATGCAACATCTCCATCATCTTGTTGCAAATAGATGGCAAACATCTCAAAACATCTTCTATGAGAATGTATTTTAGTCCACTTTTCACATCTATACTTTCCCAGTCCTCCTAATCAAACGAAAGCTACGAAAGCCTTCAACTTTTAGAGCCTCTCTTCAAAGCTCATGTCTTCTATTTACCCCATCACTTATATCATTAATAGCACAATGTCGTCAACAAAAGGCAAATACCACAGAACCTCATCTCAAATGTGTGCTTCATCAACTCATCAACAGCCAAGCTAAAGAGGCAAGGGCTTAAAACTAATCCTTCACACAAATCAATGCTGAAGTCAATGCAGTTGTGAACCCAACCTAAATCTTATATAGGCTACAACATTTCATGCACATACTATATGAGGTTGACATACAAAACTAACACCTTTTTTTTATTTAAAATTCCCCATAAAATATCCCCTAGAATAGTCATATGCATTCTCCAAATCAATGAAAATCGTATATAAATCCTTCTTAACTCTATAATTCTCCCTTATACAACTCAAAAGGTACATTGCTTCTTAGTAATTTGTCAAACATAAACCCAAATCGATTCCCAACTACTATGAAGACTTGTTTCAAATTACTTTCAATTACCCTATCCTAGAGCTTCATTTATAGTTCCTCAATTTGATATCTTTATAGTTAGAATGGTTATATATGTTTGCTTTGTTCTCGTAAAAGGAGGTCACAATGCTTCTCTTCTCAATTCCTATGGCATTTTCTTACCTCACCATTTATGATGTGAAATGTTTGGTTCCACATAAGTACAGCATACTTTATGAAATATTATGGAATATGCATCTTATTTTCGGGTACATCTTATTTCTTTAGACCTTGCAAGTAGGCACACATCAAGGCATGATAAATGCATCCCTATTTTAAATGCAACAAAACTGTTTAACATCCAGCAACTTCTCCCCAACGTTCATCAGACTAACAAGGAACCACCCCCCCCCCCCCCCCCCTTTTCCTTTATGTATATCCTCTCTCCATTTTCCCCATGTATATTCTTCTCTTACTCTCATTCTCACTGATCTCTCCCTAATTGTTTTCTCTAAGTTCTTTAATTGCTCAAGTATTATGCAATTGTTGTGAAAGGGTTCTCGCAATTCTTGCTCTCACTACCGTAATCGTTGCAAAAAACACTTCATGACTAAACCAACTTCCACACAAGTTTGCCCACAATTAATTACACCAGTCACGATCATTTTTTGAGCATTATTTCATTTTGGTACTACTTTATTTTTAATTTATTATCTTTTATCATATTTACAGGTAACACCATACATCTATTATTATACCATTATCTATATGTAAATTTTATTTATTTATGTTTATTTTTTTATTAATTTTAATTAAATATTTTTGCCTATAATGTAATCTTTTATATTAATTGTTTTAGTGATCATGATTGTACAGATTCATGATTGTATGACTCATTACAAGAAGTAATGAATTTTTTTCCAACAAAACTTAAAAATTGAGTGTCCGATTAAGCTTAAAAAGTGCCTTATTCCTGAATCAAATTTATCATGTAAGCTACATTGAACAATAGACTTGGAAGATAGAGGCCATGCATGAAGAAGATTATTTGCCAAGTACAACTACAGAGATCAGAACACGATAACTCCAATGACATTGGAGGAAGACAAAAAAAAAAATGAGTACAACTGATGCCATAGCATCGGATTCCATATAAAACCATGAGAACCAATAGAAAGGAATTTAGTGAAATAAATTCTTTTTTCAAAAGTTAATTAAATTTTGATTTTATTACTTTAAATATAAATGGTTTATTTCAATTATATTAGGTGAATCTCATGTTTACAACTAAAAACAAATAAATAAGTGATTAAATATACATTATTTGCAGTCAAATGAGAAACAAAAAGAGATGGAGGAACTACTAATGGAAGTAAGGAAGAAGATAGCTAACCATAGCTTATACGATATGCAAGACATTACAGGTGCCAATGAAAACGTTGATGATATTGTCCCCTAGAAGGATGTCAACCCATTACCAGAAGTAGATTGGGACACAAGTTTGAGTACATTTGATCCAACTCTAACACAAGATAGCCAACCTCTATTGTACCAGCCTCCACCGTACCTTGGGGGAGTCTTCCAACACGTACAAATGACACCTAAGAGTTAATAATTTAATTTTATAGATCACCTTTCCAGTTCAACGCAAAATCTGTATTTATCAGGATATTTTACCCTTAGAATACGGGTTCCCATCACAGAATATCTAATAACTACTTGTATTATATACAGGACCCAATATAGAATATTTTAATAAGTACGGATCTTGTGCTGGACTAAAAAGCAAATAAAAAAAAAACTAGATTGTTAACTCTCAAGTAACATCTATGCATACTGCAAAGATGATCCTTCTCCAAAGTACAATGGAGACTTGCTGTCTTATGTTGAAATTGGATAAAATATACTCAGACTAATGTACTAATCTGTCTTGTTAGCGGGCCAACATCCTTCTCAGAGATAGAATTATCAATGTCTTAACTATGATCTATAATGTCTCATATATCCTGCAAGTTATGCTCAGTTATTTTCTTCATTACTTACTCCAGCAGTTCCTTCATCTCTATTTTACTCACTCAGACTACAAATAAGATATATTTAACCACTTATTTATTTGCTATTCAGTTGTAAATACGAGGATTTACATAATACAATCTATCAAGAATTGCGCAAGTAGGAGCGTAGAGGCCCCTTGGCGTGGGAGAGAATAGTCCCACGTGGACTAAGGTGCCACGCAAATCAAGGAAGGCAGCCAAGTGATTGGCGGCTTTGTGCTATTGGCGTAGGAGGCCGTGGGCCTCGATGATGGCCAGTGGTGATGTTGTCGGAAGAAGAGAGAGAGTGTGGAGTAGTAGAATAAAAAATATTATTAATGATTCAAAGGAAATACAAGAGAAGATTTTCTTTATATAGAAAAATATATCCTAACATTTGAAAACAAAAGATCTATCACTTAATAAATCTCAAGCATAGTTTCCTAAAACCCATTTACTAAAAATAGCAACCTTAACAATTAAGCAAATGACTCAACTTGATCCCATAGACCACAATACTACTATCCCTGAGGGCCCTCTACTTCCTGCCACTTGACTTGGATGGCTGTCATGTGGCATTGCCACGTGACCCATCTTCATTTCCAACACTCCCCCTTAAATCAAAGGCTAGGAGGCCAGCGACTTGGTCTTCAACTTGTAAGGTTAGACGCTCCACCACTCTTCTTCAAGAGCTATGCTCATGATCTTCTTATTGACATGTCGACAGTGAAACATTTTGCAACCTCCGAAGTTGTTGCCTCTGTGACAACCTGAGTAGTTGTTGCTATGGCGACCGTCATCTTGTCTTATCAAAGTAAAGCTCGTAACTTTTCGAGGTCTTCATAAGCTAGGGAGTCTACTCGTTAGGTGCTAGTAGTCCCACATGATGGCCTCTCGAGCTTCTCCCAACACTTGTTTTGTGGATGGTTGTCACGTCCGCAGTGTTAGCACTTTCAATAGACACGGCAAGTTACATGTCCATGTCCTCGTCCTCATCCACGCCCGACACTTGCTTCAGGAATAGCAAGTGTGGAGTTCTCACCTTTCAACAAGCCTTCATTCTCGACGATCTCCATCTTAATAAGACGACAAAAGATGGTCTCAAGATTCATCCTCTCATCAGAATCCAAAATCTGATCTCAAGCAGCTTGATAATGGGGATGCAACCCCGATAGAAACTTGGCAGCTTGCCAAACCGCTCGAATCTCCCCCTGCTTGTCACAACACAATGGCTCGTAGATCTCCAACTCCTCAAATAGTGCTTCCATCTTCTCATAATATTTTATTAAAGAGAGATCTCCTTGACTGGCTGTCCAGATGGGAGTATAGAGGTTAGTAATACGCGCATTGCTTGAGGTTCGAGCGTACCTTTTCCCAAGGGTTGTCCAAATCTCATATGCGCTCTTTTAATAGAGCATGTTTGAGGCGATTGATGGTCCATTGAGTTCATAAGCCAGTTCATGACCAAAGTTCGAAATGCCGATAAAATTCTAAGTGTGTATTTCACATTTTTCGATGGCCATACCGATGGGCATGCCGAGGGCACACCATGGGAATGCCGAAGCCATGCCGACAACATGCCGACAAAAAATCACATAGATACTCAAAATGATGTTAAAATACTCAAATTTTCTGTGTGTGTGTGTGTGATGTTTCCCTGTATGCGTGCGTGCAAACCCTTACCTAGACCTTACCCATCTGGACCTATGGACCCATACCTAGACCTTACCCATTAACAGACACCTTAGATCGTGCGCATCCAACACAAACTTCACCAGACTGGTTGGCATGCCGGCGAAATCCCAGCATTTCGACATCAGATGCATATCAACATGGAGTTTTTTCAAAAAGTGACTTGCCGGTAGCATTTAAATCATTGTTCATGACAACATAGTTCTCCTTCTCGAACTTCTTGTCCTTCAACTCTAGTGGCTCCTCAAGGAGCATGCCAAGCTTCTCCTAACCTCTAACAAATATCTTGAAGGCACGAGCCCACAAGACATAGTTGGACGCGCCACTAAGCTTGATGGTTGTCCCAGAGACAACCACCTTGCTTTCTCTTGGACCAAGCGTGACATCTCCAACTACTGTGGTTGACTATGTCATCTTCTATAGCTTTCTCCGTGTAAGGCGCTAGACCTATCGAGTAGGACTTTTTGGATACAGATATCACCGAGTAGTAGAATCTCCATGCACACAGGAGCCTAGATCGAAGGCACTGAATCTGTCAGGATTTGCGCAAGTAGGAGCATGGAGGCTCCTTAGTGTGGGAGAGATAGTCCCATGTGGACTAAGGTGGCACGCAAATCAAGGAAGGCAACCAGGTGGTTGGTGACCTTGTTTGTTGGAGCAGGAGACCGTGGGCCTTGATGGTGGCCAGTGGTGATGTTGTTGGAAGAAGAGAGAGGGAGTGAAGTAATAGAATAGAAAATATTATTAATGACTCAAAGGAAATACAAGGAAAGACTCTCTTTATATAAAGAGAACATATCCAAACATTTAGAAACAAAAGATCTTATTGCTTAAAGAAATATCTTATTACTAAATAAATTCCAAACATAATTTTCTTAAATTCATTTACTAAAAATAGTAACCTTAACTATTAAGCAAAGGACTCAACTTGATCCCATGGACCATAATACCATTGTCCCTGGGACCCCTCTACTACCTACCACATGGCAAGACCACGTGACTTGGATGGCTGCCATGTGGCACTACCACATTGCCCATCTTTATGCCCACCATAATCAAAGTAAATTATGTATATTTAAGGTAATAAAATTACATTTTCATTGACTTTAAAAAAATGAATTTATGTTACAAAACCTCTCTCCACTGGTTCTTGTGGTTGATACGTAACTCGAGGTTTCAGCATCAATTGTTGTATCAGCATTCTCATTTTTTTCTAATATCATCATAAATATTGTACTCTTATCTTTTCCACTACACCAGCAAATCATCTTCTTGAACCACCATCTCTAGCACCCAAATTCACCATTCGACGTGGACTCAATGATATGTTTCACACGAAGTAACATACTCGCACAATCACAAACATATCTAAATACTCTCAAACCCACGCAATCACAACCGTTAAAATAATCTATATAAAAGACAAATTACATTATAGACCAAAAATTAATCAAAATTAATAAAATAAATAAATGAACCTTACATGTAAGTAATGTTATAATAGTAGATGTACGATATTACTTGCAAATACGATGAAAAACAATAAATAAAAACTAGAGTAATAATGAAAAAGAAAATACATATGATTAGTGTAACTAATCATGGATAAAGTCATGTGGAAGTTGGGTCACGAAAGTGTCACTTTTGCAATGACGACAATAGTGAGAGCGAAAATTACAAGAGGTCTTTTGTAGCAATTGCATAATATTTGGGCAATTGTAGAGATTAGGAAAAGCAATTAGGAAGAGATAAGAGAGAATGAGAGTAAAAGAGGAGTATATGTGAAAAGAAAATGAAGAAGGGTATATATAGATGGAAGAGAGAAGAGAGAGCCATTGTCGATCTAACGAACATTGCAACCTTACAACCGCTGGATAAAATCACTGAATCATCCAACAACTTCTTCCCAACGTTTGTGTTATAGGGGTGAGAGATCACTAGATGATCTAGCAATCTTATGATCCAACAACATGTTACCCCTTCTGCCAAATAAATAAGACTTCTACCTTTTTCCCTAATTGACCCTCATGCTAAAAAGCCCCCTACTCCCACTTCTATTCTCTTACCAGAGAATAGCATCAAACCGAATCCCTTCCCCTCCAACAATATTCCCTTCCCCTCAGCACAGCAGATTCCACCACAGCAGCCGCATCTTCGGGACACCACATTTCCTGAAAACCCCCACCTTTACCCCACCAAACACGCGCCACATGGCTGCAACCAACGGCCCAAAAAAGAGGCAGCCGATTCCCAGTTCCCATAAGTCACACAGATTCCCTCTTGCTCTCACCAAATACGACCAGCGGCTCCGTGGTATTTGCAAACAAATCCTTCTAAATCCAGCAACCTCGCGTAAAAATACAAACTTTCGCCCAAATCACCGCTACCCAACAAAAACCCATCAAACGTCACGGACCAAAAACGGCAAAAATGAGATCGTTTCCCCTCCCACCCGCCGGGATTCGTCAAAAACAGCGGAAGTTGCGATCATTATCCAAACAACTCCCCCACCTGCAGTTGGCGGCGATGGCGGCCAGGCCAGTGGTGCTGAAGCCTTCACAGGAGATGAACCCTAGAACCCGTAAGCCCCGGAAGGAGGAGGCGACGATCTCGAGACACTCGTCGGTGATGACCATCCGCTTGAATCGGAGCTCCTCAAGGTGCGGGCACTCCTCGGCAAGCGCGGCTACCCAGTCAAGGCCTCCCCCTCCCCAGTCGCTGGGGACGAGGTTGACGTCGGCGAAGTGGGGCTTTCCCTTGACGTGGAAGGTCCTGGCGGCGGGGAAGCGCGCGGCGGCGGCCCTCGGAGACACGGCGTAGCAGTTTCCCACGAAGACCCAACACCTCGTGAGCCGGCTCCATACGGTGCCACGCCCCGCACACCTCAGAGATCGCGCTCCTCTCCGCGTCCCCTTCCACGTACGATAACACGTGTTCCCATACCTTCTCCGGAAGGCAACGCCCGATCCGACCTCATACCGGCCAAACCCTAATCCGCCATCAGCGCTACTCGTCGGGGTAGAGAGAGAGAGCTCTCTTGACTCCCGAGAGAGAAGAAGGGAAAGACAGTCGTGGGGAGAGTGAGAAGAACGAACCCTTTTATGTCATTTCCGCATCAAATCTCCGACCCGCGGCTGAAGGGGCGCGGCCCTCCCCGCTCTTGCTCCCCAACTCGTGTAGTGGGCACAACAGACGGACGGACGGGATTGAGTCCCGGTGAAGTCCCGCATGATCCTTACCGTTGGTGGAGCGGGGGCGCGTGCTTCACGATCGGACGGTGGAGGGATCGTGGGCCCCCGCGGAGTTTGTAGTTGCGTGATTTTTAGATAGATTTTCCTGTGAATATCTGATGGTACGGGATAAGGAACTCACTTTTTACATTTGCATGGATGCCACGCTTAAGAAGAAGTTTACACGATTTGTGCCTGCGGTGTTTGTAACGTTGTGATTGGCCCGGCGTGTGCGAGGTGATATCGTCGGTGGTTGGAAATGGAAGATTCAGTTATGATCAGAAGCAAGTTTTTGTTACCTCCTCCATGGATGCTTCACTCGTACTTATCCACTTCAAAAGTTATATTTCACTGTTTGAGAATTCTCACTGAATCTTGTATATAAATCACAAAATTAATATTTTTTTTTCAAATACGGCATTGAAAGGAAGGAGAATTATTCCAAGGAAGATTGTGGCTCCTAAGACACATCAATGGAGGTGCATATATGTATAGTGATGACATAAAAAATCATATTAAAATCAAAAAGAAAAGAATGAAAAATTTAATATCACATTAAAAGTGAGTAAAATCCAATTGAGATATATAAGAACTTTAATTTTCATGACTTATACATGTGACAGAGCTAAGGGAGGAATTCGGGATCACACTGGTGCACACACGCATCTCAATCCAAGCTTGGACTTTAGTGCGAGTGAAAATCAACTTATAACTTGAATATTTTTACTACAATAATCATTTTGATTTTTAGGTTTAATTTAATAATTTTAACCATTTATCTTGATCAATTTGATTGTCCCACACGTTACAACTCTCCTAATCATACACATTTACCCATGTTTCCTTGATTTTTGCCCACGTTGCTTGAACCATTTAAGTCATGCAAGGGTTTCCGTGTGGGTATGTCTCTCTAAGCCTTTCCTTTTCGACTATTATTCTGTAACGTAGTTTTCAAAGATGTCCACTATTAGAGTGTCACTCTAGTCATGCACGCCAAACCCTATTACACCAATATTGTGGAGGGTAATAATTTTTCTGATGAAAATCCTTTATAAATGCTTTGATCGGAATTACTTCTACGCTTGTTTCTTTTTACTTCTATGTGCTGATACATGTTGTTTGTTAGATGTTTTATTCTGGATCTTTCCATTTTATGCCTATTTGGATTGATATAATATATTTAATCTATGCTATTATGTCGAAATGCATAATCTATCTATGTGTCTTATCATATATGAAACTAGTTCTAATAAAATCTATTTGGATTTTGTCGAAACTTTTTTTGTTTCGTGTGAATTCTGTATGCATGTTATGTCAACACATGATACTCCAAACGGCTCCTTTCTCGCAGCGATCGCCACCTCTCCGTCGCATCCCTTGTGCTTGGGAGGTCCCCTGGTGTAACATTATCTGCCAAGTTCCCCTTCGTACACTCATGTTACAAGACCCGACCTCCCACGTCTGAATTGACTGCGGGGTACCATACCCCTGACTATAGAGATGGCTATGATGCAGCAGCCAGAGTTGTTCTCTAAGCACAGGTGCAGAATGATCTTGACAAGAATGCATCTGTCCCACGAGCACGAGTCTCAGGAAGCTTGTTGTTCCCCTGAATCCTTGCTTGCTTGCTCAGATCCTGAAAGCCTGCGAAAAGAACGGCATGAGAATTTCTAGGGAGAATTATTATCTTTCTGGAGTAGCTGATGGGTTCACCAGGACTTAGGACATACTAAATGCAGGACCACTGATGGATTCATTCACGTACCAGAGGATGAGAGCCTACTTCTTCTCCCCGGCAAACTGGCCCAGGTTCACGGAACTTGTCAGGGTAATCGACCGGATTGAGGTGCATGCTGATGATGTAGTTCCCGGCGGGAATAGCTTGTCACGAAGTGCAGGTTCGACTACTGGGAAAAACCAAAGTAGCCGGCAGATGCAAGCAGTGTAGGAGATAAATGGTTTCTGGTTTTCCCAACGGTAAATACAATTATTTTCCAAGAGGTAAATAAGTGAAGAATCCACTAGAGTAGTGGTTACGTGATAAAAGGAAGCCAGTAGTTCCTGTACTAATTGCTCATTTGTGAGTGTGCAGGAACAAGTAGACTTGTGCCGAGAGATCACAGCCCAAAGAGGTTTGCTCGATTATATACAATTGGGGATGAATACAACCGTATCTTGCCTGCCTCTTGCCTGTGTACAATAATATCAACCCGAATTTTCCTCTCTTCCTTTTTTCATTGGCAGTGTATGATGGGTATATTTTAGTAGTAACTACTGCTGGTACGAGGAATCCTTCCTGCTTCCATGAGCATACGTTAAGACTCTAAAAAAAAACCAGTACAGAATGCAAGAATTGGAGCAAAAATTATGGATCAGTCCTCAAAAAGTTTATGTTCTAAACATACAGAGGAGATATTCCAAATGTGCAAAACCACCATGCTACCCTCAGCCTTCATTTGCTGCTGTTGGCTATAGGTTCTGCGACCATTCATAGCATACTTTGCCACTGAAGAAATTGAATACAACAAGTCACTTGATTAGAACATTAAATTGCCATCAGAAGTTGGACATGGATATCCTTGTTTCTCATGACATCACCCTACCAGTTATCATCTAACAAGCATCCAAGGATCTTAAGAGTTTTTATCACGAGACTAGGATCTTGAGAGTAATTGCTCAACGTTTACCAATTATTCAACATGGATCTTGAGAGAGAGAATTTTCAGCAGCAAACTATAGATGAAAAGACAAATTATACATGTTGCTATCACTGACAAGTTCCTCAACTGTCATTGGATTCGCATGAGAGAATAGTTTGACATGTGTAGTCAATTAAAACAACCATATTCAAAGCAGAACCCAGGGTAGCAAATTCACATTGTCAAATAAATCAAACCCATCACAAACACAAAAAACAACAAAGGAAAAACATGGCAATTGAGAGAAAGGAGACAGATGGTACAGGAATACATTTCGCTGTTGATTCGTGTGCAGAACAGATGATAACATTTGCAAATCCTTTGAGAAATAATATAACAGAGTTAACAGTAACACACCCTGATGTAATGCAATGAACAATGATGACTTGACGTTGGCACATTCAAATCGTACAACAGAGCCAAACAGAAGTAATGACCTAGCTGGACTCAGGAGAGCATCGGTTAACTGCAGCAGAAACTGTACAGAAGATGAGAAATATACATGTGAACAGCTCTTGTCCACCATTGGACCCCAATTCTGCTCCAAATGCAGCCTCCAGCAGGTTTTATTTTGGATCGTGGAATCCCTCCCACTTGGAACTCTTTCACTTGATGACTATAGTGTCATAAACAGAAGACAAATAAAGCACATAAAAGAATCAGTCAACAATGTCTTTCAAATGAGAAAATCATAAAGCATTCTCAGAACAGCTGGGAAAACCACAAAATACTAAATCAGGTAAGATTTAAATACTTTGTGAGTTGTCCATTTCTCATCAAGTACAGCAACTTCAATAAAAAGATTGGAGCTATATAAAAACTTGATGATCAAATACCACCAATCTAAAGGACATAACAAGGCAAAGATTAGGTATATACAAATCTGATCACAGTGAATTTGGACTAGTAAAATTCATATCGAGATATTTTCTTTACAATAATAATTCACATCATAATGATTTTGAATAGAGTTGAAATTTTTAAATTTTCATTCTAATCTTTGGTAAATTGAGGGTATGCTTATGAAGGATCCAGATCTAGTAATCACAATATTTACCACTGCACTACATAGTCCATCCTCAGAATAAAACTGGCATCTTAAACGGGTTAAGTTCAATGGCTATTTATTGGTCAGTTTGGCAGATTCCTATATTTGAGCCAAAGACAACCTGAGGCACAATTATTGGGTGCATATACCAGACACTGAATATTACTTCAACACAGACAAGCCACATGAGAACATGTTAACACCCATCTTGACAACCAATCAATAGGGTTTAAAGGTCCTTTCACTGCAAAAAGTTGCAAGGCTGAGGATTTGCATACCTTATGTTCTACTCACATGCTATTTTGGTGTCAAAACTACTGAGGCAGATTGCAAACGCTTGAAATGCTGAAAGAGGATAACGGAAATCCATTGTGAACAAATCCTTCCCCACTTTACCAAATTGCAGAAGAATCTTCTCGTGTTCTGGACCAGGATGCCCATTCTCAGCAATTGCTACCAGCTGGAAGTTCTTCACAGAGGCAACTGTAACCCGCCCACGAAAATTCAGGCACCAACATTGAAGCTGTTCATGCCATCTTGGAGCTTTGTTCTTTAGAACCAATGTTGGTTTTTTAAGTCCAGATAAAGGCTCAGAAATGAAGCTATCCGTCAAAGATGACTTAGATCTTGACAATGATATAGATGTAAATGAATCGAGACTACTGGAAGTAAAATCTGTCTGGGTGGGAGCAACTCCTCCAGGTTTAATTGCCGATGCAGGTATGGAGTCTATGACACAATGCATTCTTCGAGGTCCCCTGGTTATTTGCAATAGAAACTCATTAACAAACTGAAGTTATATTCTTTACATAAGCGAAGACAAAATAGGTAAAAAAGAATCATTGTCTTGTTTGAAGAAATTACAAAATCGACATAAAAACTTGTAAAATGACAAATTACCTTGAGCCCAACACATTCAACTCATATGCAATATGAGCTACTGGGTAATTGCCAGCAGGAACCCTGGGAGAGACTTGTGTTGTACTCAACAGGCGAGAAGATCTACTTTTAGGAACTACCAACCCATCATGAGGAGGCATACTGTCATAGACAATGAATTTCGTCCCCAGGAAGTTTGATCTGTAGAGTAAAATATATAGGAAAATATGTCAAAAAAGGCAGGCAAGAACTTTTCCAAAAAAGACAGGCAAGAAGCAAAAGTATGTTTGCTAATTTTAACAAAGCACAAAGAAAAAAGTCATGGATGGCATAGAATTCAGTATCAAGGTTTCAGATACCAATATCGATGCTGCATCAAGAACTCAAAAAGGAGATATAGATATAATGCTGATATATCGCCGATATCTCCGAATATCGTGGAAATGGCTGAAAATGACTTAAAATAACTCAAAATCTCATAAATTTTACGAAATTATGATTTTAATTAATACTACATGAACGAAGAAATGTCTATGAAAACCAAAATCATAAATTGAGTGAATAGCAGTATAAATATGAAATAACCAGAGAAATCTACCCAAAAATCAAAATTTAAATAGAAGATTAATTCATTATTTGACAAATAGGATAGATAGAGATCCTTAATCTACCAAATAATTGAAAAAATCTCATTAATAAAATTCAGAATGAATAACACATTTGGTTTTGATATGAGATTTAGAACAAAATCATGATAAAATTGAAGATTATTTTGTTATTTGTCTAATTCAGTAGGTAGAGAACATTAATCTACTCAACAAATAAAGAGATCAAACTTAGAACGAACAGTAACACATGTTTTAAGCTTGAGATTAAGACTCAAAAAGCTCAAAAAAAATTACAAGAAAAGAGTTTATATGAAGATTAACAAATTTAGAAACTCAAATCACAAATAAAATAATTATTTCAATGAAATATTTGAGTTAAAATGGGACAGCTAAGCTTGGATTGTGAGCAAAGAGGGCAACGGGACAAAAGAAAATGCAAAGGGCTAAATTTGAAAATAGTGACATTTCCACACAACATATCGTCACATCAACGATATATTCACCGATATATGGAATATTTGTACTACAACCTTGTCAATATCATCGATAACATTGATACATCACCGATATATTGGCGATATATTGGCATAACAATATTCCATAGGTATCGATATGGATGCTACTGGTGCTACATGATATATTGGTGATATGTCACGATATTTGATTCCTTGTTCAATATAAGGCAGAATATATGTGAAGGGCCAACCCAATAGATGCAACAACCTCACATTTCTATTGCAACTAAAATCTCCATTTTTGCAAATATTTTACATCTTTTTGTTGTTATCCTGGTCCAAATATAAATAATTTGAAGGGCCAACCTGATAGATACAGCATCCTCATATATATATCAGTATTTCTAAGTATAGAGTGCCGAAAATATCAAGTAGTTCCTAATAAGCACAGCATATGAGACTAGTTTGGCAGAGAAAAAAAGGCAAGTAGCATAAAGCCGATGAAAATCACCTCAGCTTTCCAATGTAGGTACCACTTCCTTTTGACATATCTCTAGCATTCAGTGAAATGATGTAATCAGTGCAGGTTGCACGTCGACACTTTTTTGCAGCAAGAAGAAACTTTCCTGCATCGGTAATAGCTGTTTGACATGAAAAAACAATCAGTTAAAAAAATGAAGTGCAACCACATTGAAATGGAATGTAGCATCCATTATAAAACATGACAAGAATCGGATATGTAACTATCCTTCTACCTTTCAAAAAAAAAAGGTCAGAACTGAAACAAGAAAAAGAAGAAAACAAATCATACAAAGAAAACAGCAGAAAATCATTAGAAAAGAAAGCATATTAAAGAAAATAAAGCAAGAATGCCATTGAAAAATATCAACCAGACAGAGAAAAAAAAGGAAACCAAGAAATTGCAAATCATTATAAAATATTTCATCTTTTTTCAAGGAGGATATTTGCAGTCATCTGTAGCTTCAACATGCATTACTGAAACAATGGGAAGCGGATTGAAAAAAGAATAATAAGAGCACAAGTATGCAGCTTATCCTGCAAAATATCTGCAAGGGAAATGCCATGTGTGTCAACTCCAGAATGCTAAAGTTTATTTTTTCCTAGTTTATCCTATCAAGGGATTAGCAGAAAACCATTTGTCTTGCAGCGTGCAGCTGTTGAAAGGCAGCGAGGAGGTACCATGGTCACGTCACTGTACTCATGGACAAGACAAGGAATGAAATAAATATAAAATTAGAGCATTAGAGAAGAGTCCTTGAATCTAAAAACTTCCAACCAAGTAGCACAAAGACTGGATAGATGGAATATAAACTGAATGTTGCAGGATAAGTAGATAGGTGGGATGTAAAAATTGAGAGTCATTCTATTCTAAAGAAAGACATTCTCAAATATCCATAATCAGTTCTTCAACAAGATGGGAGAATCGAAACAATCAATGGAGAAGCTAGAAAGAGAATCAATGCTAGTTGGTTGACGTGGAGAGAAGCTTCAGGTATTTAACACAAGAAATTCCATTGAAAGTTAAGTGCAAAATTCTATAGAAGCCATAAGTCCTATGTTATACAGATATGAATGTTGGGTTATGAACTGTAGGGATGTGTAAAGAATATCTGTAATCGAGTGAAGATGCTAAGATGGATAAATAATCACACGGGTGGGATCCAAAATGAACTTAGGAAAGAAAAAGCTGGTACGGCACTGCATAAATAACACATGAGAAAGGTTCATTTTAGGTGGTTGTGACACCTGGAAAGAAAACATTTTTAAGGTGTGAAAACTTGGATGTTGAACCTAAGAAAAGAGGTAGACAAAGATGGAAGTAAAAGGTTCAGATACACCAGGTACAAAGTGGTTTTACTGGATTCACCTCTTAAATCAGGCTACATGGGTGGGGAGGAGAATTTCTTCCTCTAGATATATTAACGAGAGTAATCACAAGTAGATTGGAATACAACCACATGTTGTTGCACCCCATTTCAAAAAGAGATGTAACAAGGATCAAACTTCTATCTTAATGGTTCTCTGATGGAGCATTATATTAGTAGACCTGTGCTTACAAATCATAACTGCTAAGATACTTTTACTAATGATACGTGGTTGTTAAAGATGTGATATGACCTCTTATCTGACCTTGCTTTTACAATGTGGAGCCATAAATTCGTTATGCCTACTCAATTGTGGGCTGATTTCGCACATGGTGGCTTAAAGTTCACTTCAGCTGGCCATCGAGTTTGGAAGCTTTTCCATTGGTTGGGCAATTCCTGAGACTCACACAAATGTCACTCCTTTTCATGGAGAAGTAAACACCATTTTATCTATTTTGAGATCTTGTGAGTGCCAACATGGGCGTTATAAACATTGGTCAAATCTACCTATAAGTTTTTTTGAAGAAAAAATCTACCTATAAGTTGAGGAAGCTCTTTGAGGAAAGTCAGACTGGTTCTCTTGAAGTTCTTTCATTTTAGGAGATAAATCGATTGATCCTCATCTAACCTACACCCATTTGATCCTCTCGGTATTTGGATTCGCATGGATCACGTCAGATGGATTTCCCAGCTTAAATCATCTTCCTCCTAAAGGGTTGCCTTGTTTCGAGGTCCTTTACCCGTATGCTAACTTCTTTCAAGTTGTCTCTAGTCTCTACCAACCATACACCAAGCCTCTTTTGTAATCCAATCCCAAGAGTCCCTCGAAAAGGAAATAGGGGTTCAACACAAGTGACAGTGTCAATCAAAGATATGCATCGAGTGCTTCTATCAAAGAAAGAAGTTCAGACCAAGAGACAAATCAAGAACCTCACCCCAGATCTCACACAGGTTCAATCAATCGAGGTGCCTTAAACTTAGAAGACCTCACAGGGTGGAGGGCTGGAGTTTAGGTTATCAAATCTCCTCATGATCTTCCTTTCTCAGTTGGATCAACATGAGCTGCCCTGACTTTATCACTCGATATGCAGGTAAAGAAAAGATAGTGGCGAAATATAATGTGGGAGAAAAATGAAACATAGATGCAAAAATCAGGATTGTTTGTCAGGCTTGACTAACCCTTAAAGGTCAAAACTCCTAGCAAATTTCACATAGATTTTCTCCTAAACAAATAATTTCGATAATCCCAGACAGGCAGGTTCCTTTTGTAGCCAAAATACCATTGCATGCTTGGCAATGGTGGCTAGGTGGACACAAAAATATATATTCTCACCCATAAATGGCTAGGAATATTATCAAATTACCACACCCAATGACCTTAGGTCATGGCACCTGTATCAGTAAGTAGTCAATCGAATCAGTAAGTTTTGGAACAGTAATGGGGTCAGAATATATGCTCAAAATACGTAGATATCATTCACTAGAGGTCCCCGTTAAATAATGTTCTTTTAATTTCCCAATCGCATTTTCTTACTAATGAAATTGATCGATCTTGAGTAGCTATCCTTTTCAAAAATGAAATCCAAATTGGACCTTATCAGCAAAAAATTGATCATCTAATGATATTGATAATTTCAGGATTTATAATAAGCTCATAAAAAGTAGGATGCAACGGTTTCAGGTCTGCAAATAAATGGCTTGAACAACTCATTTCCAAATATTCATGTAAAAAAAAAGGACATCCAAAATTCATGACAGCATATTCTACATAAAAGTACTTATTGAGGAGATTCATATGGCCAGAGGATTTTGGGAGAACCTTGAGTCAATCCAAGGTAGAGATGATATGTCTGGGTTGATCTGTTCCTCTTAATGAAACATTGTATAAGGAAGTCCCTTGGGCCAGGCTGAAAAGGAGGATAGTTAATTAGCAGATGAATGACGAAAGATAGATTAATTCAATATACACTCACCACAAAAAACACAATGTCAATAAACAAATTAAAGAACAAAATCCAAGAACCAATATTTTTTGCATTTTCAACTATTAAAATTACAAATGATATGCCAAAACTCAAAAACAATTGAAAGGAAAAATGCCAATATATATATATATATATATATATATATATATATATATATATATATATATACTGCTGAAGATAAAAATGCTAATGAAAACATATAAACACAAGATTAGCTCTGCACCCAAACCATTAGATGCATGGAGGAGATTAGATCGTGTTTCCATAAACAAGTGCTTGCTGCACAGCAGCCATCCAGCACATTACATGTAACAAAGCAAGACAGAGAGTACCCCAGTTAATATTCACAGACTCGATAAAATCAATTTGCAAATCATTGTCCGTATCGAACCTATGATGTCCAAGTGACAATGGCAACGCATTCTAAAGAAAACTTCTTACTCATAAATTCATAATTTCATAGCGTGTTTTACTACAGCAATGGTTCATTCCAAATCAAACTTCTTATAACAACAGAAAAGAACCCTGTCAATAAAGATTTTCTACTGTCAAACACAGACCAAGAGTATGGCATGTTATCTATACAGAAACAACACGGAAAACTTCTTAGAGAGAGAGAAAGATGGGAAGATACATTTCATTTGGATCATCAACTAGGTGAAATTGAGAATGAAAACCCACCCATGATAAAGGGAATAAGATAAAGAATCAACAGGATCGGCAAATACGGTAGGACTGCTTCCACCGAAAGGAAAGGATGAAAATGAAAGCATTTCCAAATATGGCCAATACTTGGAAGAAAATCTCCAAGAAGAATTGTCCTCGAGGAGGTATCACACTTGAAAATGCATAGTGGCACAGTTTCCACCAATGACATTAATAGGACACACCCTCAAATCAGGCATGCCTTTGAAGCATGATTCAGAGACTTCAAACACAAAGAGGAATCACTCACACATTCTTCTGAATTGTATGTATCTGCAGGATTAATTTGGAAATGTAAAAATATGGAAAAACAAACCATACCTGGAAACATTACTCTAACAAATTCCTTGGGAACCTTTATGGTCGGTGCAATATCTAAAATTATGATCAATCAAATATTTTCTGAATTGTATGTATCTGCGGGATTAGTTTAGAAACGTAAAAATATGCACAAACAAACCGTACCTGGAAACATTCCTCTAACGAATTCCTTGGGAATCTTTATGGTCGGTGCAATTTCTCAAATTGTGATCAATCAAATATTGCAAAGCCCAAGTATTTACTGCCGTCCCATATTGGATTGGAATGGAATTTATATTTATATCAACACTATAGTATCAGATCAGGTAAGAAGATCGGAACTAGAAAGGGATAGAAAAGAACTGATGCGGGTTTGTGTGAGCAAGAAATGAAAAATATCTATTCACGTTCTATTATCAGCTATGGGTTCAAAACTCAGAGAGAATCCAGATAATGTTTGTTACCCTTAACACACACACACACACACAGCAGACATCATGCAGACTATATTCCCAACTCAACTCCATCTTCTACTCATATGTGCACAATCAACAGACTTCGAGGAAATCACCATTCCTACAATATTAATCAGAGCCAACCCCCCCACTCCAACCCAATCCGTCCACACGCACGACTTACAAGCAAACGCACACATGCAAGCAAATCCTTTTAAAACAAACAAACATCACCGATCACCAAAATAGTCACTCCTAAAGAAATACAAGCAAGCTGTCGCCATTGCCACAACCAGTAAGATCAGCGGACCGGACAACGAAAAAAACCCACCACACCAACTACCCAAAAGACGAATTCTCTTTAAAAAAAAAACGAAAAAAAAGAAAAGAAGAAGAAGCTCTCTCTCGCTCACCCAACCAAGTACCCAAACGCCGACCGACCGACCGACCTCATCCGCAACTAAAGAGCAAAATCAAACCCCCCACAAGAGCAAATCTTTTCCCACTTTCCATACGAATAAAACGGAACAACAACAACACCTGCTTGAGGGAGATGGGGAAGGTGAGCTTCCCGGAGACCTCGGGTGAGCCGACGATCTCCCTCATGACGGCCCTCCAGCTCCGGCAGACCCCCGCGCACGCCACCACGTGCCTCCTGGAGGGCCACGACCCCTCCTCCTCCTCGATCCTCCCAAGCACCTCCCTCAGCAGCTCCGCCGGCAGCCCCGCCCACCTCCCTTCTCCCCCTCCTCCAACGCCCACCGTTGCAGAGGAGTGTGAGTGGACGACCCGGTGGGACCTCGACCGGAGAAGAAGAAGCCTCGGCGGGTCGAAGGAGTAGGAGGAGATGGAGCCCCCCTTCCGCGAAATGCTCCCGATCTCCCCCCTCATCTCGTGGATTATGCTCTTCAGCGGCATCCCCTCCCGCCGAACAAGATCCGATCTTTATTACCTCCCTCTTATAATTATTAGGGATTAGGGCATTGTGATCTTCTTTTGTTAGGGTTGTGGGGTTAAGTGAAGGAACTGGAGAGGAGCAGACAGACAAGAAGACTCGCGTGGTACAGGGAGTGATCAAGAAGCTCTTCTCACGGCCTTATTCTAACCAACGAGTGAAATTTTCACACCATACTACGCCGTCAGTCAGAGCTATATGAATAAGGGGACCGACGCCACCCACCAATATCTGACGAGAAAATATGACTGACCCCCCACACCCGTCCCTATTTATGGATGGATTGGCGCCTTCAACTTGAAAGTTGGCAGGGTGGGTGGCGTTTTTATTTATTTCTTTTTTTATTTATTTAAAAATATTAAAATTAGAGAAATTTCTTCTACAATATATGCCGTAAAAAAAGATGCATAACTATTTACCATTCCTGGATCACGTTCTCCCTTAGAATCAAATTTAACTAATTTTTGTATTTAAATTAAATGTTATCTTTGATTTTTGAAGGAGAGAAGAGAACATAAAATTCACGAGTACATAGTTTAGGTAAAGTTTAATTAATATATTTTATTATGAATAATATTTTTGAGTAAAAATTTAGAAATTAAAATCACTTCATATAAATATTCTATTTATAATAGTTCAAGTTAATCTGATGCTCCTATCCTCTATATCAAAGGGGATTTAATTTTGATGACTTAAGTATTATAAAATTCGACTCTACTTGATGAAGTTACTAGCATCGTCTGATTTTAATAAATTTTTTTGTATTTTATAATTTTACTAAATAGTTTAATCCCTAAATTTTCATTTGAAACATTGATTGTGTATAGAAACTTACCTAAAGTGCATATAACTTAGATGCAAATGAGCTGTACACACTCTTATCTCTTTTTGAAATATTGCTAATGATTTTTGCATTTAAACCAAATATTAATGACAATTTTCTCATTTAAAATAAATATCACTTTCTTGATCTTTTATGGGTGTATGTACTATCACATGTATTGTAAGGGATGTGTGACTTTTTAGGTAATGACAAATATCATCAATGATATTTGAATGACTCAATGAATTCCACTAGTTGGTTCCACTTGGGTGAGAGGATCATACATATGAAGGAAATGTATGACATAGTCTCTACTTTTATGTTATATTTTTCGTTACAAAATGAGGTTATGTACTCTTATCCTTTTCTTTTCTTCTTTTAGCATTAAAGGTTATTAATATTTTTTTTTTCATATTCTATATTGATTGATGTGAAGTTGACAAAAACGGTATGAAAAAAAAGATGCAGAGGTTTGTAACAAAATTCATATGATTGCCAATATTGAGCTAAAAAATAGGTCTAGTCGATCTAACAAAATCCAAATTTTCACTCGAATAATCCTTTTTTCCCTTTAACAATAAACCAATAGCCACCATATTACCACCTTCACTTTGTAGCATCACACTTTCGCTATGTAGACACCATTGCCGTTCACATTACTTCCTCTTGTTCCGATGGCATTAAGATAAACAAATATAAATTTTACCTAAAGAAAGTAAGATTCTTGGATCATGTAATTTTAGGTAAAGGAATATTTGATTAAAATAAAAGTCGTTATCAAACAGAAGAACCTAACATTGTTATAATAATCTAAAGTTTCTCCATCTTTCTCCAAGTTCGCTATGCTAGCTTACTTTTTTTTATACAATATACTATTAGCCTACTCATTGAAAAAGATATGGTAAGGTCCGAATAGATTATAAGTATGAGTTTGAGCATAAGATAACGAGAAAATAAACCATAACCTTAGATTGCATATTAATGAATGATGATATAGTGAAAACCTATGCATCACATCAACTCAACTCAACTCACATGCAAGAAGACGTATGCCATTAACATAGAATTGAAAGTTATAATCTTTTATAAATAAAAGCAATAGGATATGAAATACCATTTATATTATGATCAACAGACATAGTGAAGCACATAACTTCTGACTTGATCGATCTTCACTATAATTTAGGTGTCTAGTTGCAGAACACCCTTTTGGTACACAATGAGCCAACTAGTCTTAAGTCTTAAATCTATTCATCAAGAAAGTGACATCTCTTCAAACATAGATTATTTCATAAGAGTTGATGCATAATAGTAAGTTTAAGCAAAACATGACAAGCTTTTAGCCAGCGATAAGGAATATAACATGCATATAACTTAGCACTTCATAGTTATTACGATCCGGTTCCCGAATTTCTATAAGACACGAAATCAGACCAGCTTGACTGATCCTAAAATCCGATCGTCGAACGAGCAAGTAACCAACAAGCAATAAAATAAACCACATTCAATATGTAAGTAACTAACAGTAACAAAGTACAGCAGTAAAGAAGAAAACTACTACAATACATACCACCACAACAGTAGAAAATTTAAACAGGTACAGGAAAATAATGTTTACAATAAAGAGTACAAAAGGGTAACAAGTTACTCACTACAACGAAACAGGTACAACAAAGAAAAATACAACTACTGGGCTCTACTGGGTCGAGCACCCTCTGCAGCCGTAGGCTCTAGCTGCTCAACACCTGGACCTGAAAAAGGTTATGATTACACAAAATCAACGAACGCTGAGTAGAGTGGCAACCAGCTAACTAAGAAAAATAGTAAAGGTGGACAGGTAGTTGTTGTTTTCAATTTCTTTCTTTATTTAACTAATTATTCTTTCTTTCATCACTTGGTTTATTTATCAGGTCTTTTTCTTGATCTCGAGTGTTCCTCGTGGGAATGATCTTGATTGCAGTCTTTTCCGAAGAGTAGAAGTAGCACGTGGTGCTCTCCTGGCCAGGAGAGTCCCCCGTAGTGGTCCTACACTCAGTCAACCACACCAAGGTCGCTGACAGACGTAACGGTGACTACGGCACGTGCGATAGACACACGGGTAGATACCCCGCACCGGCACGCGGTCAGTCGTTTCCATTAACGGGTGCGCCCAAAGTACAGCACGAAACAAGTATAGGGCAGAGCCCTCTGAGTAACAGGGGTCTAGCCCCTAAGAACCAAACAGGGGTCTCGCCTCTCCACAGTCCGCGCACCCTTGCCTGACTACCCTAGTTTGCCCAGTGGGCCTAACAAGTCGGTGTAAGGCGGCTAGATGAACCCCAGGCCCCGTGAGGTGGCTAGCTCTCTCCCTACACTAGTAGCTCTCCCCGGTACTGTGTACGCGAGGGCCACAGAGTCGGTACAAAGTGGCCAGTCCTAACCCTGGGTCCCAACCCTAGGGCGGCTAGCTCCGCTCTGCACTAAACAGGAGAACAGTCGCTCTCCTTGGTACTCCGTACTCAAGGGCCAGCTCACTTCCCCATTCACATTTCCAGTACTATTCCATTTATTTTCCGGGAGTTCTACTCCTAATTCCCCGTAGGGTTGATGCTTATATTTTTCCAGACCAAGCCATACTAGGTTTCATCATTCAGGGTTATTCACAGGTAGCTCGTATTTCCAACATTCCATATTTCATTTCCAATTCTTATACAGGCAACTCGTATTTAATTACAAACAACAAAAATTTACATGCAACAGTTACTACAACAGTACTCTACAATTCACAGGCAGTTGTTATCCAATTACCGGCAATTATTATTATTCTATTTACTCATCCAAGACTGCACTTCATGCATTCAATACAATCATTCCAGTGTTTCTGGTCCTAGGATTCATACCACACCCTAGGATCTAACATTCAATCCAGTGTTTTTAATCCTAGGATTCATGCCATACCCTAGGATCTAACATTCATTTCAGTTATACATTCATGCTGGTAATTAAACTAAGGGAAGCCACTCTACCCGCAAAATCGGGAGTAATGGGGGCTCGATCGGCTGGTCCGCATGCCTCCACAACCTCCAAATCTGCAACGGAACGAGGTCCTAACACAATGATCAACCACAAGAAACCTCTTAGAACATGATACAAGCATTCCAACAAGTATAGGAACTTATACGAAGAAGAACGAAATCTTAAATGCCGAAATTGGACCTCAAACGGATCCTAAACGAGTCAAAAATGACAATCCTGACTCAAATCAGATGTTTGGAACACTTTCCAAACGTCTTAAAAGGGGTCTAGATCCATACCTCACTCTGCGCTGCTCCTCAGACGTCCAGGAATCCTGCTGAACCGTCTGGACCTAGTTCCAGACGTCCGATCACCTCTCTGGACATCTGGAGACACTCTCCGCCGTCTGGTGCCTCGCCCAGACATCTGAACCGCGTGGGAGGGCGTGCCCCGCGCCTTCCCGAAGTGAATCCTGCATGCGCAACACAATCTCCTCAATATGGCACGTCTCAGAACCTCGGCTGAACGGCCTGCACGGCTGTATCCGCAAAAAGGGAGGTATAGGCACAGTATGTACCTCTCAGTCATTTGGAGCTTCCTCCAGACGTTTGATTCTAGGATCTCCTTCGTCTTCTTCATGCTACGCACGGCCGCGCCACGCTTGTTCGCCCGCTGCTCTAGCTGCAGCAGCGTCGGGGGAAGCCTCCCCGGACACCTCTCTGCCGTGCGCACGCCCGATCGACCATGAGCACCTCCGGCGAGCTCTCTCACAGGCTCGCACGCTCTCCTCTCTTCCTCCCTCGCTACTCCACCTCTCCGCCGCTACCTCGGCTGCACTTGCCTCTCTCGCTCTCGCTGGAGGAAGGAGAAGGTGGATGGGAGTGGGGTGGTGTGAGGGAGGGGAGGGGGTATATGTAGGCATGAGGGGGGAAAAGGTTCTGCAATTCGACAAGGGAAGGAGAAAGACTCGAGGCCGCACATACATAAAAATTGATTTCCAGATGCCTGGTCAGATATTTGGATCAACTTCCAGATATCTTAAAATATTTTATAGCACAGGTCTTAACAATAATACATGACACACTTAGATTAAATAAGAGATTAAATAAATTGCCAACTAAAAATAAATCATACTATTGATCTTATTAATTACCAGAAAAAAGAAGTTAAAGACAAAATGGTAACCATTGATAGGTTTTTAGATCTAGACGCCGAGTGAAATTGCCCCAAATTGCTATACATTATTTAATGGTGCAACAGTGCAAGCGCATGCAACCTACTAAGGCTAAGTGAGAACCTATAACGGCACGTCATGTGACTTGTGAACATGCAAAAATATTTCCATTAACCTGAAAATGTGCAAATAACTTTAATGTAGTTTGTAAACCTCACATTTTGGGTTAGAATTTAAGAAGTCTAAGATGATCTAAATCTACTTATATGGAGTATTAAGGAAGAGTAAATCTCATAATTAGTTTACGATAATTATTTTGGAAGAATTAATAGAAAAATAGAGTCCAAATCTCATTAGAAAAATTTCAAAGGGAGTACGAAGCACATAAGAAAATTATTTAATAATTAATAAGTAAATGACTTTAGGGTGATAGGTAATAATAGATTATATGGTAAACTTGAGAAATTACCTACTATTTCGAGCCGTCAGGTCTTCAGCGTTCCGCCCAAGCGAATCCCTAGATTTTAACTCTTGGTAGGGCCTCAACCAGCCTTCGCCTTTGGCTAGGGCCCTACCCCTCCCCCACACCCACCCAAGATCGCACTACTCCTCTCCATCCCTCTCCTCTCAACCTAATGTTTCGAGTCTAGATTTTTTAGTCATTTTAGATTAAGTATGTCAAGATAAACCTGTCGTCGATATTTTTCGTATGCAAATCAGAACTTACATAAACTAAAAATGCGTAATCAGATTGAAAATATATATATTTTTTATTTTTATAATTTGACCCTTAGATTAATGATCTGAAAGTACCGTCAACTTTCTAATGTCACAAAAATTTTCACCATATATTCTATGTGACAATTGGATCTCAAATGCAAAAAATATATGTGAACGATGGGCAAAGTAGCTCGTAATCCACCTTAAAAATTATATTTTACAAGCTATCTTTATTTTAAAATTAATCAATTTTATTAGATTTCTTATTTTGTAACAACTACGACGGTTTATGTTCCATGAGAATTAGAATCCATTTGAACCTATTACAAAAATGCACGTGCTACATGGTTATAAATAGAAAAAAAAATACTTTTCTTAATCCTAATCCTTCCTAATTTTAGTTTATCCTCCTGGACACCCACCGCCTCTCTCTCTCCTGTTAGTTTCCCTGTAATACTCAACCCCACCCTCCGGTTTCCGCATGCGCAAAAATAGAAAAAACTAGACGGAGAGAAAGAGAGAGCACGAGAGAGAAAGAGAAGGAAGAGAGAAGGGGAGACCTCTTCTCCTTGGACCCACACCCTTTTCCTCCGTCCCCTCCCTTCCACGCTGACGAGGGAAGGTCGAGGACGTCACAAGAGGGGTCGCCGGCCGGACGGCGGTGGTCGATGGTGCCCGCAGCGACTGGGAGAGGGCTTGCGACGATGCTGCACGCAAGGCAACAACAACCCATGCATGGGTTCACGCGGTGAGAGAGAGAGAGACAGAGGGAGGCCGATGAGGGCTCTTCGAGGTCGGCTACGGTTGGGCGGTGAACGACGATGTTCGCCGGAGATGAGACCGGCAGGGTGGAGGTCCGTTCGTCGTGTGTGCATGGTGGGTTACACGGAGAGAAAGAAGGGGGAAGGAGAGATCGGGGAGTCGAGTTCGAGTCGCCGGAGGGCGTGGCGTTGTGGCGGAGGTCCGATGGATCACGTGGAGGCCAGAGTGAGGTCGACGTGATGGCGAGGCAGTAGCCGCTACAGCGGCCATGGGCGGCCGGCGACGCTCCTCGTGTGCCTGCATGGGTACACGTAGGGAAGGGAAGAGAGAGAAAAGGAGAGGAGGAGGCCGGAGGGGAGTCTCCGGTGGTCGCTGGAGGTCCGGCGAGCGACGTCGAGGGCGAGGTCGACGAGAGGAGGCCTCGCTGCTCGTGCATGCATGGGTGCTTGCAGTCAAGCGGCGGACAAGAATCGCGAGGAAGAAGAGGAATAGTTGAGGTCTGAAAATTTGTGAGTTAAAACTATATATTTTTAAATATTACGTTTTGGTCCCTGTGGAGGTTACATTATATTATATGTTTTTATCAAAGATTAATGGTCTAAATTGTTTTGCTTAAATTGAGGGCCTTCGAGAGCAAAGTCAGGTTATCCAGGAGTCGATCTTGGGGTTCTCAAGCACGTCTAACACATCCGTACGGTTGGATTGGACAGTTTTCACTCTGATTTTCGAGGCGTAGATTTAGGAGACACATGTGATGTTGGGAGTCTCGAACTTATTTTCGCGGAGTCGTCGTGACAACCCGACGACATTACGTAGAGTAGTCTCTCTCATTTTCCGTACAATTTATTTACATAGTGATTTTCTTCGCGTATTGCACCATTGAAATGACCCTTTTCAAGGACTGTTCGGAGCTTTTCTGAAAAGTTAGGGGCCTGAGCGAAATTCTAAGCCCCTTGGGTTTAGGTGTGTGGGGTTTACGGGAAAAGAGGAAATTTTGAGGGGTTATCATGCAATTTTTCCCTCCCTCACTCTCTTCCCACTCACACACCCACGCACACACTCACGCACATACACCTCTCCTTCCTCACTAAAACCCTAAACCCACTTCTATTTAAACCCAACCCCCCTCCTCCCTCTCCATCACCACAGCCTCTAGCTTCATCCCTTAGCATCCGCTCCTCCCTATCCCTTGCAGCTACGAGTGGAGGAGAGGAGCTCGTGAGAGGAGGAGAGGGAGAGAGTGTGAACGAGGAAGGGGAGAGCGTGGGAAAGAGGAGAGAGCTCAGGGGAGCTCGAGAATGTGCAGCCAGAGGAGCTCGAGCAGGAGAGTTCACGCGAGGGAGCTACCCTTGCTGTGGTTGCAGCAACAAGTGCTCGAAGGTGCAAGGGGAGGAGCCACAGTCGGAGTTGCTGTCGTGGGAACTGAGGGAACTTGTGCGAGAGGAGAGGTCACAGGAGGAGGATCCGCAACCTCCTGCAGCTGTTGGAGCAGCTGCTGCGGGCTCTGCGGGCGAAGCTCACGAGAAGACGAACATCGCGAGGGAGTTCTGCATACCGGATTTTCCACTATCAGATGTTTGGAGCAGCAGCAGGACGTCTGGAGCTGAAGCCGGACGTCTGAAAACACGCAGAGTGTCGAGGTATGAGTTCTATACGCTTCTGCATGCGCGTACGTGAAGTACATTAACGTTGCGCTGTCGTCGTTTTAAACCTGCGAACGCATGTGCGGTATAGGCCTTGGAAAGGCACGTAAGCACGCTCTTCGAGGTGCTTTAGAACGTCTAGACGACTGACATGCACTTGTGCATATGTGTTAAGAAGTATCGTTATAGTTCTCACTTGCAACACCGATTTTAAAGTAAAGAAACGGAGGTGAATCTGAGTGTCGGTCTCAGGGAGACGTGAAATCGGATTTTGCTTATCACTTGTTGTCACGGAAATTGCGGAGTTTTGCTTGCGAAAAGGTGAGGTTGAAAAGCGAGAGAGAGAGAGAGATAGAGAGAGAGAGATTAGGGTTAGAGTCGTTTCTTTCTTTAACATGCAACTTGAATAGGAAATAAAGTAAACAACTGAATGGAAAATAACTTCTTTAATCATTCAGCTTTAGTTCACAGACTACAACATTAGATACATGCTTAAACATAAGTAAAGGAAAGCTTAAAACAGAGGAAGAGAGAGAGAGGGGGGGAGAGTGGCGAGGCAGCCACTGCGGTGGAGAAGGCTCCGTCGGCAGCTCGTCGTCTCCGGTGATTACAAGAGGGCCTAAAGCTAGCTAAGAGAGGGGTAGAGTAGTTGCAAGGGAAGTGAATGCCTTGAATGAGTGGTTGGAGGGGGTTTAAATAGGGAGAAGGGCTTTCTAAAAGAAGAAGGGGTTTTAGCGACGTCTGGGACGTCGCTAAAATCCTTCCAAAAGCGTCGATGAAGCCCCCAGCCCTCCGGTCGCACGCCCGCGCCGTTCTTCTTTGTGCTTGATCCATGGGTGTTGCATGAGAGCCGTCCAATCGAAGATCGGACGGCTGAGATCCTTGCCCAGGCGCGCTTGGATCGCGCCTTGAGCATGCGTGCGCGCGCGCGTCGTCGTCTGGCGTGCGCGTGCGCGTGGCCAATCGCCGCCTGAGGGCGCGCCGCGTGGCGCTATCGCCACCGTCCAAGTGCTAATCTACAGCTGAATTTCGTCCGCGCGCCTCGCTGCCTTCAAATTCCCGCACCGCGCGACTCGAACCCGCGTCGTGTGTGTGCGGGCGTGCACGTTAACCGCTGCGCCACTCCCACGGTTCTCGGCCGTCCGATCAGAGATCGACGGCTTAGATTTGATCATCGACTGAAGGTGGGAACAGCGTGTGGTGAGCGGGCGCCACATGGCGCATCGAGGGCCGTTGATCATCAGATCAACGGTCAGAACTTCTTGGGCCCATTGTGGGAGCTCCAGATGTCGAATTTGGTCGATTTTGAGTCCGTTGGACTCCATTCGTCGTTCTGAATCCATTCGTGCGATCCGATTGCTCGTCTGAGGCCTGCTTTGACAAGTGCTTACACAAATGGCCATTAATACAGTTTTATAAGCAATCTTGGTATATGATGCATGTAATGCTCCCATTCTACTTATGTTGTGCCTTTTATTCTTAAGATGGTTCCTGTTTAATAGAATTATCACCCCCATATGCAGTGTTATCATACCCCCATGCTTACTCCTTGCTAGTCCCTAGCAAGGTTTATTCTAGCCTTTATTTTCTGTCAGAATTTAAGAAGTAATTACTTGGACACTTCGTCACTTGTCAATAAGAGGAAATATACTAAGATCTTAATCTACAAAGACTAAGCAGCGCCCAGGTGTCTGCCAAAATACGAATTGCCCGAATCCTTACTTTAATGTATATAACTATACATATGTATATGTGTATATATATATATATATATATATTCAGAATTTTTTCGGAATTTAGAGTGGGTTGGTAACTTTTTACGGCTACTCAACCCACCCAAAACTCGGTCAAAACCCTAAGTGCTAAGCATCATGGTGTGAAGATTGTGATAGACTCACTCAACGGTAATTCAGACAGACTTCGGGATTCTACGCCCCTAGGTGACCGGAAGAGGAAATATATTTGCTTGAAGGTGTATTTGTTCGATTGGTAGCTTTCTCCCTACGTTTGTTTTAATTGGGGTCAACACAAGGATTTTTTCCAGTGTATATCTCCTCGGCTTGTATTACTTCCCCGCTTCTTCCTTAAGTGTTTTGGTTCTTGTTGTGCAATTATTGAGCTGGGCTCTGGACAGCCGACCAATGGGCTGTTACCCACAATCACTTGCCAGGCATACTCGTGCAGTGAAGTGTGGTTTATTTTATTTTCTTTTCTTCTCCCTTTTTTTTTTTGTAGGTGGCTTCCCTGATCTCAAATGTGCCTAGAGGCAATGAAGAAGAAGTGGTCCCGTGGCTGGGTTCTGGACAACCTGCCAATGGGTTGTTACCCACGATAACTTGCCAGCCATACCACCCTAGAGAGTTCATTAGCTACCCAATTTCTGTCAAAATCTCTGAAGAGAGAGTCTGTGCAAAATGTGTGCAGATGCTTAGACTCAAAAGTTTTTCTGAATTAGAGGGTGAGTTAATAAGTCGTATACTTATCACTTATTTAGTAGGTGGATTAGAATAATTTAAGGTTGCAAGGATTCGAAGTTAAATCTATATTTTAACAGACACCAGGGCTGATTAAGCCTGAAGGCCTGAAAAGTCTAAGTGTTTAAGTTCTTTTTGTATTATTTCCCACTATTGACAAGTTTCTAATGCTTAAGTTTCTTCCTAAATTCAATTTTTTTTTAATTTTATTTTATTCAGACTGATTAAATGAGCTCAGGATCGTGCAATTTACCACCCCCAATGCTTAAGTTGGACAATGTCCTCATTGGCAAATACATGGATGCATACGAGTTCAAAAAGATAGTACCTGAGTGACGTAAAATACCGGATCAGTCTGAATCCTCTGGGTTGCCTCCCAGGAAGCGCTGAGTTTAAGGCGTCCAGCTAGGCGGTGCTTCGTGTCATCTATCAACGAGGGTGACACTCTCCTTTGGGGGAACCTAGGCTGGGAAGTGTTTCAATCTTTGACCATTAACTGTAAAAGTGTGCCCAGTGTTTGGATCAGCGATTTCAACTGCCCCATTAGAGTAAGGCTTAACCACCCGAAATGGTCCTATCCATTTGGACCTGAGTTTCCCTAGAAAGAGTTTTAGGTGGGCGTCGAATAGCCAGACTTGCTGGTTATGCTCAAAGGTCTTTCTATGGATAAGTCAGTTGTGGACGGCTTTCATTTTCTCCTTATACAGTCGACTATTCTCAAAAGCGTCTCAACGAATTTCTTCAAGCTCAGATAATTGGAGAGTCCTCTGCGAATCGGCTAACTGGGAATCCATGTTACATTGCCTGACAGCCCAGTAGGCCTGGTGTTCCAATTCGACAGGAAGATGGCAAGCATTGCCAAAGACCAAGCGATAAGGTGACATGCCTATCGGGGTCTTGAAAGTGGTCTTGTATGCTCACAGGGCATCATCTAGTCATGTGGACCAGTCTTTCTTGTCAGGTCTCACAGTCTTCTGTAAAATGTTCTTGATTTGTCTATTTGAGACCTCGGACTGCCCATTTGTTTGCGGATGATACGAGGTAGCAATGCGGTGGTTCACCCCGTATTTTCTAAGTAGGGCACGGAATTGGGAATGGATAAAATGACTTCCACTATCACTGATCATGGCCTTTGGTATTCCAAATCGGGAAAAGATGTTCTGCTTAACAAAGTCCATGACAGTCCTGTGATCGCATCGGCGGGTGGCGACGGCTTCAATCCATTTGGAAACATAGTCTACTGAGACTAGGATGTACTCGAAGCCGTTGGATGGTGGAAAGGGGCCCATAAAATCGATACCCCAAACGTCGAAGATTTCGACAATAAAAATGGGCTGAAGGGGCATATATCTTTCTTGGCCATGGTCCCCAGTGTTTGGCAACATGAGCAAGTCTTGGCAAAGTTGTGTGCATCCTTAAATAGGGATGGCCAGTAAAATCCAAACTGCAGAACCTTTGCAGCCGTTTTCTTTCTAGAGAAGTGGCCACCACAAGCCTGGTCATGACAGAAGGAAAGCACACTCTGAATTTCATTCTCGGCGATACACCTCCTGATGATCTGGTCGGCACAGAGGTGAAACAGCATGGGATCATCCCAGAAATAATGCTTGGCCTCAGCCAAGAACCTGTCCCGTTGCTGTCTAGATCAGCTGTGCGGGGCTTATCCTACAACTAGGTAGTTGACGTAGTCAGCATACCATGGCAGTCTCTTGTCTTGCATAGCCAGAATGTGTTCATCGGGGAAGGTATCAGATAGAGGTAGGGAGGGTCCAATGTGGTCTGGATGAAATCTAGATAAGTGGTCAGCCACCACATTCTTTGATCCGACCTTGTCGCGGATTTCCAGGTCAAATTCCTGCAAAAGAGGATCCATTTGATGAGCCTGGGCTTTACGTCTTTCTTGGCCAACAAGTGCTGGATGGCTTAATGGTCAGTGTAAATGGTCAGGTGGGATCCCAGCAAGTATGATCAGAACTTCTCAAGTCCAAAGACTGCAGCGAGCAATTCTTTCTCTGGGACCGTATAATTTCGTTGGGCCTCGTCCAACATTTTGCTCGCATAGTAGATCATGTAGGTTCCCTACTAGGAGGGGGTGACGTAATAAATGCGGAAATAAAATATAAAGCAATCTCACCAAAAAAAACCAATCACACAATGTACACAAAGATTTTTAGGTGGAAACCCAAACCGGGTGAAAACCACCACCTAACCCTCTCGAGTTAGGATTTTCCGATCAACCTAGTTGATCAAAATCCACTAAACGAATCACTTTAAACGAGGGTGATTCAACCTCAATACAACCACACTACAAGTACGAGGGTAGCGTTCCTCAACCCCTTCTCTCCACGAGAAGGATTTTGTCCCACGAAGGAGACGGGAATTCGCAAAGCGAATACCCAACCAAAAGACAAAGATAAAATAAAATAAGTAATCCTATAGAGCCAACAAAGGAATTTAAACCTAGCTTCTATAGGAAATAGGAAACTCCCCTTTGCAAGGAGTGCGTCGAGTTGATGACGCGGTGCGTGTGTCACGCGATGGCGCAATGTCGCTCTCGTGAACAACGGCGGGAGAGCGAGTGCGCAAAGGTAATTTAGCTCTCTAGGTGATGGAACTTAAGCTTGGAGAGCAAGATCTTTTCTTGGACATAAAAGGGTAGAAAGTATGTTGCTTAGGTGTATCCAAGTGTGTGTTGGTGTGTCAAAGGCTCCCCTCTATTTATAGAGGCCTTAGGAAGGCTTTGGAAGGCTTAGGAAAGGTTCTATAGCCGTTGGGAACAAAGCCCAAGAGAATCAGGCCAAAATCAGGAAATGATTGCGCTTGACAGGGTAATCAGACGTCTAACTCTTGCATCAGACGTCTGGAAGGCCACTTTAAGACGTCTGATTTCAAGGTCAGACATCTGATTTCATGCGGGTTTCCTCCTGACTTGAATCAGATCTAAACAGGGTTCTTGTTCAAGTCTATTAGACGACATACAGGACGTCTGGCACTATGTATGGGCGTCTGGAAACCTACTTTTACTGTGGGAATTGATTTCCAAACGTTGCAACGGCTAGAAAATCTCTGAGAAGAGATTTTGGGTCAGCCGAGGCAAAACGGTCAATTATCAGACGTCTGGAAAGGCCTAAGGACGTCTGATAAGGCTCTAACGGTCATATTCTTGAGTGTTTGCAAAGCCAGCAAACGGTCCACTAATTGGACGTCTGGCAAATCCATCAGACGTCTTCTAAGACGTCTGGACTAACGTCTGGACGTCTGATTTCATCAGACAGAATACTAACTCCAGCCTAATAGTTATCAGACGTCTGAAACAACAGTCAGACGTCTTAAAATACTTTATCAGACGTCTGATTTGTGAATTAGACGTCTAGAAAAGCTGTTTGAACCCTATATTGGTTTTCTAAGTATTCTACAGAAAACCTAAGTATCCTAGGGTTGTGCCGGTGTTCATAGGACTACTGTTAGGATACTTTGAGGCTCTTTAACATAATATTCTAAGGAAAATAAAAAGAGAAAGAAAATAAAGACAAGAGATACAAGAAAGGATTAAAAAGAATCTATCATATTCTTCTTGTCTTCTATCTTCAATCTGTCGTTCCACGCGAACCTCCTCTGTTCTTCATTAAGCTCCTCCAATCCATCCTGGATGCGAGGTCGAGTTCTGTAACGACCCGGTTCCCGAGTCCCTACGAGACACGAGAACCGGACCGACTCGACTAATCCCAAGACCTAGTCGTCCAACGAGGAAGTAACCAAAAGACAGTAAAATAAACCACATTCAGCATGAATATAACTAACAGTAAGAAAGTACAGCAGTAAGGAAAGAAACTACTACAGTAGGTACCACCACAACAGTAAAACAGCATTTATCATATAACAAGAACTGCAGGTAAAGAAGGTACAGCGGAAACAAAAACTACTCACTAGAACAGAAAAAAAAGGGGTACAAAAGGCTGTGGTAACTCTACTGGACCCTACTCGGCCCAGCGTCCTCTGCAGCCGCCGACCCTGGCTGCTCAACACCTGGTCCTGAAAAAGGTAACGAGTGTAACACGTCAGCAAAATGCTGAGTAGAGTGGCAAACTAACTAAAGGCAACAGTAGAGTGTACAGTAGCTGTTATGTTCTATTACTTCCTTTATTCACATCTTTCAATTTTTCTCACTATTTCATTTATTTCTCAGATCCTTTACTTGATCTCGAATGTCCTCGTGGGAACGATCTTGATTGCAGTCTTTTCCAAAAGTAGAAGTAGCACGTGGTGCTCTCCTGGCCGGGAGAGTCCCCCGTGGTGATCCTACCCTCAGTCAACCACCCCAAGGTCACTGACAGACGTAACGGTGACTACGGCACGCGCGATAAATGCACAGGTAGCTAGCCCGCACTGGCACGCGGTCAGTCGTTTCCGTTAACGGGTGCGCCCAAAGCACAGCACGGAACCAGGGCAGAGCCCTCTCAGTAACAGGGGTCTAACCCCTCCACAGTAACCAAACCGGGGCCTTGCCCCTCCACAGTCCGCGCACCCTCGCCTGACTACCCTGGTTTGCCCTAATGGGCCTAACAAGTCGGTGAAGGAGGCTAGCAGAACCCCGGGGCCCATGGGGTAGCTAGTACTCTCCTAGCACTACTAGCTCTCCTCGGTACTACGTACACGAGGGCCAACAAGTCGGTACAGAGCGGCCAATCCTAACCCCGGGTCCCTGGGGCGGCTGGCCCCACTCTGCATTAAACAGGTACAGGTACTTCCCTTGGTATTGCGTACCCAAGAGACAGTACAAACTACATCTCAGTTCCATTCCTTTTTCCTTCCAGGAGTTCCACTCCTAATTCCCCGTAGGGTTCTAGCTCTTTATCTCAGAACATCATATGTTTCACTTTCCAGATTCACGTTCTCAAAATCCATGATCTCAAACATGTTTCTTTATTCATAACAGGCAGCTGTTAATTCAAATTACAGGCAGCTTTATATTCCTTTCCATTTTTCCAAGACTGCAGTATTATACATTCCACTAGTTTTTCCATCCTAAGATTCATGCCACATCCTAGGATCTAGCATACAACTAGTTTTCCAGCCCTAGGATTCATGCATCACCTAGGAGCTATCATTCCATACATTTCTCATTCCTAGGATTCATGCAATGTCCTAGATTCTAGTTATGGTTTCATACTTTAACAGATTTTATTAATAACTTAAGCCACTCTACCAGGTACAACGGGAGTAATGGGGGCGTGATCGGGAATCCCGCGCGCCTCCGCGACTCTCAAGACTGCAACCGAACGAGGTCCTATCACAAGGATCAAACACAAGGAGTGTCTCAAAACAGTGTATAGCTACTGTAGACGAGTAGAGGAATTAATTCTGAAAAGAACGTAACTCGAATCGCGGAAAACGGAGCCCAAACGGGCCCTAAACGGGTCGAAAAAGACGATACTGTGCAAAATCAAACGTCTGGAACTCCTTCCAGACGTCTTAAACGGTGGATCAGAGAATTACCTGTTCAGCTTGGTTCCCCGGACGTCCAGAAGTCTGCGGGGACGTCTGTCCTATACCCCAGACGTCCAATGGTCCACACGGACGTCTGTAGGTCACTCCCGCCGTCTGGTACAACTTATAGACGTCTGATTCGCAAAGGATGGCGAATCAGCGAACCTGCGCACGGCCAACCCCCCCTCCCTCAGTACGGTCAGTCGACAAGAAGGAAGAAGAAAGCGGAAACTCACCTTTCAGACGTCTGTATGATCTTACAGACGTCGACCTTGCCGTCTGGCTATCAACCCAGACGTCTGATTCTGGAAATTTTTCCAGAATCAGAACCCTGCTCGGCCTCCGCTCGCGACGCCGCCCGCGTCGCACCTCGCGCGTCCGCTGCTCCGACCGCAGCAGGTCCCTCTCCGCGACGCTCCGCGCCCCCTGCGCCCTCCGCCGGCCGGCCAAGCCGCTTCGGCGAGCTCGCCCTCACAGCAGAGCCCCGCCCTCGCACGCCGCACCTCCTCCGCGCTCACTGCGGCTGCCGCTGCCGCCCTCGCGTCCGCTCGCTCTCGCGCACAGGAAGGAGAAGAAGGAGGAGACGGTGGAAACGGGAGGGGAGGAGCGCCCTTTTAAGGCCGCGCGAGGAGGAGAGAGAAGGTGGTCGCAGCGCGCCTGCAGCCGCAGAGAGAGAGAGAGGAATCGCAGGTCTGCGCGCACAGGCGCGCAGACGAATCTCCCGTGCGAACATAACTGTTCTCCAGACGTCTATAAATGATCCCGGACGTTTGGTCAGACGTCTGGATGTGATCCCAGACGTCTGGTCCGACGTCTGGGCCACCTCCCAGACGTCTTAAAAGGCGTCTGGGGCACGCGTTCGTTACAAGTTCCGTCTAAACACGTCCACATTTGCAATTGACCTGAAATCTAGGACTCAAATTGCAAATGTTAAATAACACATGTTTTGTTATCATCAAAACAAATGATCGTGGTGCTCTAGCACAAACAGATCACCACGGGCTTCTTATCTTGCCTTTGTCCTATGATAGCGCCTATGGCAAAATCTGATGCATCACACATAATCTCAAAGTCCTGGGACCAGTCCGGGGGCTGAAGTACAAGTGCTGTGGAGACTAAGTCCCGGAGGGTGTGATAAGCCTGGATGCAATCAGAAGACATGTGGAATGTGGCGTAGTTGGCTAGAAGGTCGGTTAAGGGTTTGTAAAGCTTGGAAAAGTCTTTAATGAACCTTCGGTAGAAGCCAACGTGTCCCAGAAATGAGCGAATCTGCCGGACCGAGCTAGGTGGAGGAAGTTTGGAAATCAAATCAACCTTAGCCTGATCTACCTCGATGCCCTTATGCAATACGATGTGACCGAGGACAATTCCTTTTTGAACTATAAAATGGCTATTTTCCCAACTTAACACCAGATTATCCTCGATACATCGTTTCAGGATTTTCTCCAAGTTACTCAGACAATGGTCGAATGAATTCCCAAATATAGAGAAATCATCCATAAAGACCTCTAAGTATTCACCCACCATTTCTGAAAAAATGGCTAACATGCAACGCTGGAAGGTAGCAGGTGCGTTGCATAACCCGAACGGCATTCGACGGAATGCAAACGTACCGAACGGGCAAGTGAATGTGGTCTTTTCTTAATCCTCCGGAGTAATTGCGACTTGGTTATATCCTGAATATCCATCCAGGAAGCAAAAATACTTCTACCCTGCCAATCTTTCAAGGATTCGGTCAATGAATGGCAAGGGGAAATGATCCTTCTTAGTGGCTTCATTGAGTTTCCTATAATCAATACACACCTGCCATGCGGTGCTGGTGCGGGTGGGGATGGATTCGCCATGATCATTGGTGACAACGATGAGCCCAGCTTTCTTTGGAACCACTTGAGTGGGGCTCACCCAGGGGCTACTGGAGATAGGATAGATGATGTCGATGTCAAGCCACTTGATAATTTCTTTCTTAACGACCTCCCGCATGTTTGGGTTTAAACGTCTCTGCATTTGGCAGGAGGGTCGTGCCCCGTCTTCCAGGTAAATCTTATAGGTGCAGTAGGTGGGGCTAATTCCTCTCAAGTTAAAAATGGTCCAACCAATGGCGGGTCGATGTTCTGAAAGGGTCGCAGTCAACCTGAACTCCTGATCCTTGGTTAGATGAGAATTAATAATCACAGGGAAGGTCTGGTCAAGTCCTAGGAAGACATACTTGAGATTCTCGGGTAATGGCTTAAGCTCGGGTGCGGGTGGAACCACAGTTGATGGAAAAGGAAAAGGCGGGAGTTGATTGACGTGCGCTTGTGCGTGTGTGTTAAGAAGTGTCGTTATAGTCGCACTTACAACGTCGGTTTTAAAATAAAGAAACAGAGGTGAGTCCGAATGTCGATCTCAGGGAGGCGTGAAAATCGGATTTTTCTTATCACTTGTTGTCACGGAAAGCGTGGAGTTTTGCTTGCAAAAGGTGCGGTTTGAAAAGCGAGGGAGAGATAGAGAGAGAGGGAGGGAGAGATTAGGGTTAGAATTGTTTCTTGCTTGATCATGCAACTTAAATAGAAATTAAAATAAACAACTGAACGGAAAGTAACTTCATTAATCATGCAGCTTTAGTTCACAAATTACAACATTAAATATATGCTTAAACATAAGTAAAGGAAAGCTTAAAAGAAAGGAAGAGAGAGAGGGGAGAGAGCGGTGAGGCAGCCACAGCGGTAGAAGAAGCTCCGTCGTCGGCTCGTCGTCTCCAACGATTACAAGAGGGCCTAAAGCTAGCTAAGAGAGGAGTAGAGTAGTTGCAAGGGAAGTGAATGCTTTGAATGAGTGGTTGGAGGGGGTTTAAATAGGGAGAAGGGCTTTCTAAAAGAAGAAGGGGCTTTAGCGATGTCCGAGACGTCGCTAAAACCATTCCAAAAGCGTCGGTGAAGCCCTCCAGCCCACTGGTCAACCGCCCGCGCCATTCTTCTTCGCGCTCGATTTGCGGCCGCTGCGTGAGAGATGTCCGATCGAAGATCGGACGGCTGAGATCTTCCCTTGGATGCGCTCGGATCGTACCTTGGGCCCGCGTGTGTGCGCGCGTGAGCGCTCGCGATCTGAGGGCACGCCGCATGGCACGATCACGGCCGCCCGCTGCTGATTGGGTGGCCTAATTTTGCCGCGCGCTCTTTCGTCTTCAATTTTATGGACCGCTCGACTCGAACCCGCGTCGCGTCCGTGCGGGCGTGCGCGCTAATCGTTGCGCCACGCCCGCGCTTTGTCGAGGCGACTGCGGGCGGGCGCGCGGTTCTCGGCCGTTCGATCGAAGATCGACGGCCGAGATTTGATCTCAGCTGAAGGAAGAGTGGCGTGCGATGGAGCGAGGGTGACGTGGCATAAGGGCCGTTTATCATCAGATCAACGGTCAGAACTTCTTGGGCCCATTGTAGGAGCTTCGGATGTCGGATTTGGCCGATCTTGAGTCTGTTGGACTCCGTTCGTCGTTCTGAATCCATCCGTGTGGTCCGATTGCTCATCTGAGGCCTGCTTTGACAAGTCCTTACACAAATGGACATTAATATAGTTTTATAAGCAATCTTGGTACATGATGCATGCAATGCTCCCATTCTACTTATGTTGTGCCTTTTATTCTTAAGATGGGCCCTATTTAACAGAATTATCACCCCCATGTGCAGTGTTAGATCAACATCGATTTCCTCAAATGGTGTTGTGTGATGGTAATCAGCCTTACAGAGGTCTACGGGTAGTGACAGTGATGGGTCAGAACAATCATTACGGGTTTGGTGGTTTGAAACAGAACTAAGGGTGATGCATTCCTCGACCACAGTTTCCACGGGATCATGTTCCTCAACGCAATCGCAATCAAAAGACTTTGTCTCTCGGAAGATATCCAATTGCATTGTCCTATCTCTGAAGGCGATTTCCATACATCCCATGTCACAATCAATGTTTGCCTTAGCCATAGCTAAGAAAGGTCTGCCTAAGATTATGGGTGCGTTTTGTAGTTTTCAGGGACTTCCATGTTGAGCACCAAAAAGTCGACCGGGAAATAGAAGTCCTTAACCCGTACGATTACGTCCTCGACAACCCCCTTCGGGGTTTTCACTGATCTATCAACCAGCTGGATGGTGACAGGTGTTGGTGTCAACTCTCCGAAACCAAATTGGTGGTACAGGGTTGTTGGAATCAGATTGATAGAAGCACCTAAGTCCAGGAGCGCTCTATCAAATTTCATGTCCCCGATATTGCAGGAAATCAGGGGTGCTCCTAGGTCAGTTCGCTTGAGCAGAAGGTTGCTTGATATTACGGAGCTTGCTTGTTCGGAGAGCAGAACCTTCCTAGGTGCTTGAGGTCTTGGTTTACGCTTAGGTGTACAGGCATCCTTTAAAAACTTGGCTTAAGTCAGGATGTGCTTGACGACTTCGAGGAGCGGAATATTAATCTGTACTTGCTTAAAGATCTCCAAAAGCTCCTCAGTTTCCACAACATTCTTCTTTTTCTTGATTGTTTCCAAGGCCTCAGGGTAGGGTGTTTGAATGTGGATTGGATCTATTTCTGGGTCCTTGGGTTTTTCTGGTGCCTCTTTTGAGTCGATTATTTCAGCGAGTGAAGTCTCGGGGAGAGTCAGCCATTTGGGATCCTGGGTTTTGGTGCCGCTTCTCAAGGTCACTGCATTCGCAAAGGCATTGGGGCCATGGGTTGATCCTTGAGAAGACGAGGACGAAGAAGCACCAAACCCAGGGGGTGTTTGCGGGGCTGGCTGGACCATGTGAGCCTGCCCAGGATTGCCTTGGAACCCTTGCCAATTGAGGCCTCTGTTAATTATGTTTCGCAGGTTCGGTTGTAGCTGGGAAGGTAGGGATCCTTGTTGTTTATAGTCCAAGAGTTGGCTTAACTGTCCCTTTACCAAGGTCATTTTCTCCTGAAGTTTCTGGTTCATGTCAACCATCATCTTTATTAGGGTGTCCATTTGATTTTGTGGGGGAAGGGCCACCCTATTTTGATTATATGGGGGTCTAACTGGTGGTCCTTGCTGATAGGGGGCAAGTGTGGCTGCTAGTTTGGCTTGGGCTGGTTTTGGAATTGCGGTGATTTCTGGTTTGTCCAACCAAAGTTGGGGTGGTTACGCCAACCAGTGTTGTAAGTGTTGGAGAAATGGTCAGGTTTAGCATAACCTTGGACAGCTTGCACATCGTCAAGGATAGCTGATGTTGATGGAGAGGGAAGAGAGTAATCAAGGGTTGAGGGAGCAAAGGTCCCTCCCTGGAACGTAGTCAGGGGTTGTTCCAGGTTTAGTTGGGTTAAGGGCTGGACCAGGTCAACATTATGTGCTCCCTTTGCTAGGGAGAAGGTCTGTAACGGGTTCCAAGTCTGGTTCAGTAACTCATCAATCTTTTTGTCCACCAATTCCACTCGACCTAGTTTCTTGGCAATGATGTCCATGTCAACCATTCCAGAATTTGCTTGTACCTCATAAATCCCACCACGGGGTTGACTGGACTTGTTTAACTGGGTCATGGAGGCATTGTTGAGCGAATTCTTGCTCATAGACTCAAAGAGCTCAAACGCGCTCTCTTCGTCCTTATTCAAGAAGTTCCCCCCGCATGAGGCATCGACAAAGTTCCGTAGGTTGCTGCCCAGACCTTGGTAGAAAATCTGGGCTAATTGCCACCTTGGTACTTCGTAGTGTGGGCATTTCCTCAAGAGATCATTAAATCTTTCCCACGCCTCATGGAACTGTTCCCTACCCTGGAGTGTGAAGGTAGTAATAGCTTTTCTGAGGGCATTGGTCTTTCCTATGGGGAAGAATTTCTTTAAAAATGCATGCCTCAGTTCTTCCCGGGTGGTGATGGGTCAACCAGGGTTCTAAGCCAGTGAGAAGCCTTATCTCTTAATGAGAAGGGAAACATCTTGATTAGAACAATGTCAAGGCTAATGTTCCTAGGTTTCACAGTTCGTGCTATGCGGTCGAGATCCTCTAGATGCTAGAAGGGGTCCTCATTTGAGCTTCCATGGAAGTGGCTCTGGATCAAACTTAAGACATTCGGTTTCAGCTCAAAATCATCTCCCCCTTCGGGGACCCTAAGGTGTGGCTCGACTCTAATAGCGGAAGGATTATACAAATCGCGGAGGGACCTCGGTTGATCCTGAAATGGTGGTACATCGAGTGGTGGTTGCCCTTGTGTGCCTTGGAAAGGTGGTGGTGGTTGTTCTTGTGGGTTCTGTAAACGGTGTATGGCTTGCATGATGGTATGGATTTGTTGTTGCTGAAGCCGGTGGTTTGCATTAATTTGGGCTTGGATGATGGCTATTGTGTCTGGTGGGGGTTGATCATTAGCCTCATCTACCCTAGGTTCAGCATGTTTCTAACAGAATCACGTTGCCTAGATTCCTGTCCCAAAACAAACAACTAGGGATGCAGTGAGCGTCTCCCGTGCATGCACTAGAGAAGAACATGAGGGGATGCGGAGAGCGACAGATGCAAGAAATGTGTTCAATCAAGTAAATAAGCCTAGCCCTTATGGTGTATTCCTTAGGGTGATTAAGTCTGTAAGCACTTGACTTCCTTCCCAAGGCTAATCTAGCCAGGTTGATTATGAGGGGATTGCAGGGAAGGTTCTTCCTTTGCCTTGCGCCTCCGGTTCCGTAGACCCCACAACCACGGTTGTTTGACACTGCCCCGCAGCCTAGTCACCAGATTCTACCAAAGGAATGAAAGCCAAGTGCCCAGCGAACAAAACCTCGCCTTTCGAGACTTAACTCAATCCTGCCTAGTGCACGTCTACTCAGTTTTAAAGGGCTAGGATAGTGCTTGTGCTAGGGTTATGTGATGAGGCGTTGATTGGGGTGGTGCCTCTTAATTTTCCACTTTCAATGTGTGCGCTTTTATCAAAACATGGTTTTCAAGCAAGGCTTTTTTACGATGTGGTGTCTTTTAGTGTTTCATCCTTACTTTAGTGTCTTTTAGGGTTGACGTGTCTTAATGTTTTCAGACAAGTTTCAATGGACACATCAAGTTTTGCACACAATGTGGTGAAAGTAGATTTCCTTTTATTGTGTAGAGACTCTAAAACCCTAATGTACTCATCCTAATGATCATGCAGCTTCTATTAGATAAGTCGATTTTAGGGTTGAGTGGTGCGGCCCAAGTCAATCAACGGTGGCTTCACAAATACCACTCAAAAAGGGAAAAGAACACTCCAAAAATTTATTTAGATTGTTAGAGTGTACATTTTTTGTGGGGTGATGTGTTAAGTATGTGGGTCAAGTAATTATACACCACGCCAATTTTTTCAATTTTTACAATTTTTTTAGTTTTTCACGCAAGCAAATAATCATGAGTGAAGAATTACTCACTACCGATCCTTGTTGTGCCTACTCCCTTGTTACCGTCGTGGGATGCGTCGCTTCACCGTCCAAGCGCCGAATTCCTGCAACCATCAAGTAAAAAGGAAATAGGGCATCAGACGATGTGAGAATGGATGTGGAATGGAAGTGACAAAACAAATTCGTTGCCTCCCCGGCAACAGTGACAAAAACTGGCGTGCGCTCGTGCATATGTGTTAAGAAGTGTCGTTATAGTTCGCACTTGCAACGTCGATTTTAAAGTAAAGAAACGGAGGTGAGTTAAAGTGTCGGTCTCAGGGAGGCGTGAAAATCAGATTTTGCTTATCACTTATTGTCACGGAAATCGTGGAGTTTTGCTTGCAAAAAGGTGCAGTTGAAAAGCGAGAGAGAGATAAAGAGAGAGATTAGGGTTAGAGTCGTTTCTTTCTTTAATATGCAACTTGAACAGAAAATAAAGTCAACAATTGAATGGAAAATAACTTCATTAATCATGCAGCTTTAGTTCACAGATTACAACATTAGATACATGCTTAAACATAAGTAAAGGAAAGCTTAAAAGAGAGGAAGAGAGAGAGAAGGGGGGAGACCGGCGAGGCAGCCACGGCGGTGGAGAAGGCTCCGTCGGTGACTCGTTGTCTCCGACGATTACAAGAGGGCCTAAAGCTAGCTAAGAGAGGGGAAGAGTAGTTGCAAGGGAAGTGAATGCCTTAAATGAGTGGTTGGAGGGGGTTTAAATAGGGAGAAGGGCTTTCTAAAAGAAGAAGGGGTTTCAGCGACGTCCGGGAAGTCGCTAAAACCCATCCAAAAGCGTTGGTGAAGCCCCCAACCCTCTGGTCGCAGGCCCGTGCCGTTCTTTGTGCTTGATCCGTAGGCGTGGCATGAGATCCGTCCGATCAAAGGTCGGACGGCTGAGATCCTCGCCCGAGCGCGCTTGATTCGCGCCTTGAGCGCGCGCGCGCGGGCGTCGTCGTCTAGCATGCTCGCGAGCGTGGCCAATCGCCACCTGAGGGCACGCCGCGTGGCGCTATCGCCATCGTCCAAGTGCTGATCTACGATTGAATTTCGTCCGCGCGCCTCGTTGCCTTCAAATTCCTACACCGCGCGGCTCGAACCCGCGTCGCGTGTGTGCTGGCGTGCGTGTTAACCGCTGCGCCATGCCCGCTGCTTTGTCGCGGCAACTGTGGGCGTGCGCGCGGTTCTCGGCCGTCCAATCAGAGATCAACGGTTGAGATTTGATCTTCGGCTGAAGGTGGGAGTGGCGTGCAGTGAATGGGCGCTACGTGGCACATCGAGGGTCGTTGATCATCTGATCAACGGTCATAACTTCTTAGGCCCATTGTGGGAGCTCCGGATGTCGGATTTGGCCGATTTTGAGTCTGTTGGACTCCGTTCATCGTTTTGAATCCATCCGTGCAGTCCGATTGCTCATCTGAGGCCTGCTTTGACAAGTGCTTACAAATGGCCATTAATACAGTTTTATAAGCAATATTGGTATATGATGCATGCAATGCTCCCATTCTATTTATGTTGTGCTTTTTATTCCTAAGATGGGCCCTGTTTAACAGAATTATCAACCCCATATGTAATGTTATCAACGACTCTACAGACATCTAATCAGACATCTAGACGCATTGACAGACGTCTAGAAGAATCCCAGGATGACTGTAAGGGGTTTCAAATGTCTGCCAGCAATGCAGGAATACAAGATGAGTTACTGATGTCGTTTAAGACGTTTGGGCCTAGTCCCAGACGTTTGATTTTAGTCAGTATGCACATTTTTTTGGCCCATTCGGGGCTCAAACGGAGTCGGATTTACGTAAACGAAGTACTGTTGTTTTTCCGCTTGAGGTTCTCTACTTGTTAGTACCACTTGTATACTATTTTGAACTCGTCTGATGTGACTTGATCAATGGTATAGGTTTCCAGCCTGTAGCATGTTCGGGGCTCGCAGAGACGACGGAATCTGCGGTTCTAGCCCCCATGTATCCCGGTAGAGTTGTTTACTTTAATGCTAAGATTTAAATAAGTAAGTGCATGCTTAGTAAAATAATTTGATTGAACTCTAGGATGTGGAATGAACCATAGGGCAGAAATGTATGAACGTGACTTGAGCTACACTGTTTACATTAATATGCATGTTAAACCCTAATTGCTAGCAAATGTATAGATATTGATGTGATGCTTTTTCAGTTATTAAAACACGAGCTACCTGTTATATAAATGAAAATTGGGATGTGAACAATAAGATATGAATATCGAGAAATGAAATGAAATGTATACAATGTATGAACCATACGGGGAACTAGGAGAAGAACTCCTGTATACAGAAAGAATCTCGTATGTAGACGGGAAGTGAGTTGGTCCTTGTGTACACGGTACCAAGAAGAGCAGTTGTCCCTTTAATGTAGAGGGGAGCTAGCCACCCCTTGGGTTGAGACCTGGGGTTAGGATTAGTCACTCTACATCGACTCCTGGTTAGCCCTCGCATACATGGTATTGGGGTGAGCTACTTAGTGTAGGGAGGGAGCTAGCCGCCTTACAGGACTCGAGGTTAAGACTAGCCACCCTACACTGACTCTTGTTAGGCCTATTAGGCAAATCGGGATAGTCGGGCGAGGGTATGCAGACAGTTGAGGGGTGAGACCCCTGTTTTGAGAGGTCAAGGCCCTATTCTGTTCTGCACTGTACATTTGGGCGTACCCGCTAGCAGAAATGACTAACCGCCTCCCAGTGCGAGGTAGCTACCCGTGCACTTATTGCACTTGTCGTAGTCACAGCTGTTGGTGCTAGAGCACCATGATCGTTTATTTTGATGATAACAAAACACGTGTCTTTTAACATTTGCATCTGAGTTCTAGTTTTCAGGTTAAATTGCAAATAGAGACAAGTGTTTAAACGGAGTTCGAGCTCGCATCCATGACGGACTGGAGGAGATTGATAGAGAACAAAGGAGCTTCGCGAGGAGTGATAGCTTGACGAAGGAAGAAGATAAAGAATATGATTAATTTCATTTCCTTTGTACTATGTATTTTTTGTTTCATTTGTTGCTCTTTATTTGTGTCTTAGATCTTATATTAAAGAGCCTTAAAGAACCCTTAAAGTAGTCCTAGGAACACCTACACTATCCTAGGATACTTAGGTTTTCTATAGAGAACTTAGAAAACTAAAATAGGGTTCAGACAACCTTTTCAGACGTCTAATCTGGATTTCAGATGTTTGATAAAAACTTTTAAGACGTCTGACTGTTGACTCAGACGTCCGATTATTTAGGCTGGACTTAGTTAGTTCTGTTTGATGAAATCAGACGTCCAGACCTTAGTTTAGACGTCTGATGCTTTTGCCAGACGTCCAATTAGTGGACCGTTGACTTCCTTAGCAAACATTGCCAAAATGACCGTTAGCCTCGTATCAGACGTCCATAAAGGACCCCAGACATCTGATACATGACCGTTTTGCCTCGGCTGACCCAAAATCTCTTCTCAGAGATTTTCTAGCCGTTGTACTCCCTTGGGAATCCATTTATGCAGACAAATAGGTTTCCAGACGTCCAGACCTTGTGCCAGACGTCCTGTGTGTCGTCTGATGGACTTTCACTAGAACCCTGTTTCGAGCTGATTCAAGTCAGGAAGGAAACCCACCTAAAATCAGACGTCTGACTTAGTTCCCAGACGTCTTAAACGGGTTTTTCAGACGTCTGATGCCAGGACCAAACGTCTGATGACCCTGTCAGAATCATGATTAATTCTAACTTCCTTGATTCTCTTGGGCCTTGCACCCAACGGCTATGGAAGACTTCCAAGGCCTTCCAAAGCCTTCCTAAGGCCTCTATAAATAGAGGAGAACCCTTGCCACTCAAATACACACCAAGCAACATACTTTCCACTCTTTTGTGTCAAAAAGAAGAAGATCAAATAGAAGAAAGCTCTTGCTCTCCAAGCCTTGTTCTACACCTAGAGAGCTTGATTCCTGTTGCGCACCCACTCTCCCACCGCGATTACGAGAGCGACGAAGCGCTACCACGTGGTTCACGCGCCTGCGTCATCATATCGACATACTTCTACCATAAGGGAAGTTTCCTAACTCCTATAGAAGCTAGGATTAAATATTTGAGGCTCTACAGGATTGTTGCCTTTATATTGTCTTTGGTTGGGTATTCGCTTTGCGAATTCCCGTCTCCTTCACGCGATAAATTCCTTCTTGTGAAGAGAAGGGACTTTGAGGTACACTATCCTCGTATAAAGTAGTGTGGTTGTAATTGAGGTTGTACTATCCTCGTTTAAGTAGTACGTTAGTGGATTTGATCAACTTGGTTGATTGGAAAATCCTAACTCGAAAGGGTTAGGTGGTAGTTTTCATCCAGTTTGGGTTTCCACCTAAAAATACTTGTGCCTATTGTGTGATTGTTATTTTGTGAGATTGTTATATTTTTAATTTCGCATTTTTTACGTCACGCTGATCTCACCCCCTCCGAGTAAGGGAATTTACAACCGCTACGTTGTGACTATAACCTCGAGGTGGTAGACCAGGTGTAGAACTACCACGGTGGACTCTTCCGGCGAGGAGAGCACCACGTGTATATCTGCAATCAAGATCGTTCTCTTGAGGAACATGAAAGATCAAGAAATGTATGGATCCTTATTAAAATAAACGAATCAGAAATACCTAGTTGAGATAAATGAAAATGAATGATTAATTACTTGCTTGTTCTTATATTAATCGCATGTAAATGGCTTAACCACCACTCTACTCAGCATTAGTTGACCACGGATTTTATAACCTTATTCAGGTCAGGGAGTTAAGCAGCCAACACCACTGCCTGCAGAGGGAGATGGGCTCAGTCGAGCCCAGCCATAGTCCTTCCTTCTTTTTTGCTGCAGAGTTTTGTTAGCGGTGAGTAGCCTGTAGACTGTTCTGTTATGTTCGGTTATATTTTCACCAGTTTCTGTTGTGATGGCTATGTTCGTAACTATACTTTTCCGCTTGTGCCATGTTATATCCTTGAGATATACTGTTTTGTTTCCTTTACTGTCTCTTACGTACTTTCTGCTTAGTTACATTGTACGTGTGGTTGTGGAATGAGTATACATTTGGTTGTTTCTCGTTAGATGACTAGGTTTTGGGGTTCGTCGATGCGAGCCGTTCTCGAGTTCTGTAGGGAGATGGGAACGGGTCGTGACAACCGTTTAGCGTGCGTTCGTACCTTTTGCTGGGATCGAAACTGTTTGCGTATTTCTTGTTGCTCTGGGCATTATAATATTAAATATATAAATGATGAAAATCAAGTTGTTTCCTTAGAAGATGAATAATTTGAGTAATATAGTTAACTGCTGAATTAAAAGGAGTTAACGATAATTTATTTGATAATTTTATGAAGTAAATGATTTATAAAGCATTTAAGTTTGTTGGATATGGCTTTATCATGGCATGTACAAAAGGGACTCAATTTTTTAGTAGAACTGACATCATCAGGATGGTTAAATAATGATTTGATTGGAACCACGACCAGAAATTGATATTTTCCTACAAATGGATAAATTGGAGGATAATGTGAATATTTAATTATGAAATTTAAAAGTGCAATTGTTGATATGGTTTGATTGGATATTAATAAATGATACAGTTATCTAAAAATGATTAAACAATTAGTAAGACGTAATTATCGAAAATTAAAGGAATTAGGTAATTGGTTTTAGGCTTGCTACTCATCGGATTTAGGTATAGCTTTGGTCTTTCAGATCGATTTCAATGGTTGGTTTAGGGAGTTGTTGGCCTCCATACAACTTGTTGGTTAGGCTTAGCAGCCAACTGGGATAGCGGATTGCAGGACTTGAGGGTTACAGTGGTTTCTTTCTCGGTCGGTAAGTGAGTCATTAGCTGTCTGTGGTTCAGCATACATGGCGCTTGTACATGTTCACACTATACAACATAGCCGCCACCCCTTTTCTCATTGACCCGAGGGTGCTGGAGAGTAGTAATTTGGTGGGTATAAGCGGTTTTCTCGGCCAGGAGAGTGGCTCATACCGATCTTGCATTGTAGGAAGTTAATGAAATCGTCTCGTGCCCTTAGTCATCAATTGATAGATGGTGAACCATAATAAATTGGGCTTCCAATAAATGAAATAGAACCGGATAACGAGATGCTTAATTAAAGAGATTGATTAAAGCTATAGTACACATTTGCTTTTGTGCTTGGTTACTATTACACTCTGGTGTTGTTTCTACTCTACTTAGTTTTTGCTGACGTATTTTTGGGTTCCGTACTCAGATATACTTGGCAGTTCGCAAGGGGATTTCCGTTGTACATCTCTTTGGAATTATATACTTATGTTCTACAGTAAATCTTTCGATTAGTATTCAATTCATGTTCTTTTAATTTTTGCAATATGAACTATTTGTTGGTTATATTTATATTTTATGATTACGTGTTGGATGGCTGCAATATTGTGGACGAATTTTGCTGGTTGTTAGCACATGGCGACTCGGGTTTTGTTGGTTAGCGGGACTCAGGTCGTCACACAACTCATCCCTATGATCTCCCCCTCATCCCCCTTGTGTTGGTCGTGTCGGGGCTCCTCGAAGTGACTGATAAGGCATCTTCAACGGCAACTCGGCTCTTCAAGCTGGCAACTTCGATACTATTCCTAACGGTGAAGCGATTATGGGTAACTCTAGGTCGAGATGTCTTAATCACCATTCGCATTTTCGATCATCGGCGCTCTCGAATGTTTCTGTGGTCGTGTTTTTCTTTTTTCTTTGTTTTATGTCGATTCTCTTAATGATGGGTCACGCTTGAAACTGTGCAAAACACAATCAGGCTTCTGATTAGTATTCCTCTAATGGTTTGCCACATGCAAATCATCGGCATTGCTTGATGGCGTGAATCGTCATCTATGACTTGGAAAGTATTTAAGAAGCAGATTAGGTCATGCAATAGGGTTTAAGTATTCTTCTTTTTTTCACCTTGGGGGAGTGTCACTCCCTATTCGAGGAGAAGAGTTCCCCTCTTTGGATGGTGTGGTGTTATGGTGCCATGATGTAATTTGTTTCTACACATCAATGAAATTTCATCTTGCAAAAAAAAGGAAAAATGTGGTAAACTAGAGAAGTCAAGTAATGTCAAGTAACTTGATTTCCAACCCATTGCTAGAACAAGATGAAACTAATAAGAGGACGGTAGGAAATCAATTACCTCGGCAGTTATCTATTCCCTTAAATATCTCCTACCGGATAACTTTGCACACTATTCAACCCTCATTTACGTACTTAAAGTGGGGTCGAAAAGGAACCAAGTGTGCTGAAGTTGGGTAAGCAAATCAAACAATGCTTTTTATTTGTTATTTTCAATTTTGTTAGATAGCTAATTCTACACTATTGAACCATATTACCTCCCAATTTAGATTCATTGATGAGAGGTTGAATTGGGGCACTACATAAATAAACATGCAAGCATGATAAAGAAGAATAGAGAAACAAAAATACCAAGTAAATAGAGTAACGTGATGATGAAGATGATATAATTAAGGGGAAAAAAGAGAAAAAATGATGACGGCTTCATCCACCTTTTTTATTTTAGACATGGTATAGAAAGATAGAATGCTAAAGATTAGGAATCTCAAAGGCAGGAACATGATACATATGATAAGTTGACAAAATTTGGTGTAATTAAGGAGGTGACATGGGCAACAAGAAAAATAGGTGACATTTAAAATTTCAATGATGGTGATAGCATGCTTGGGCAAAATTCAGCATCAATTTGAAACCTAATCACAGTTGGTTAATAATTGCAGGCGCATCTAATTAATAGAGAATGAAACTAGTTGGAGTGGGAATGACAAATACAAGTATCTAGCATAGTTTTTATAGAAGGATGCCTAATCCTCCTTTATAGAGCATAGTTTTTATAGCATAATTTTACTAGCTGATGGGTCTCGAATGGCCAATAAAAGTTTTGTAAAGGCTAGGAGTGCTACATAGCCATGAGCATTCATTACTAGGAGAAAGTTGTCAAGTCTCCATTATGATAGGAGGACTAGACTCAACAAACATCAAGCAATCACAAGAGAAATAAGGGGATATAGTAATTCAGTTCCACAGCAAGGGGTGTACATCTAGAGGGAGGATGATACTCCCAACTATGCACTAGAATTTGAGAAGTTACAAGATTTTTCTCCCTTGCCTCAAGCTTGCGTGATCCCTCGCTCGAGGTCTCTCTTCACTATTTATAACATGGAAAGACCTACAACCTAAAGGCCTTTAGTATCCTTTCTGTCAGACCGCACGTCTGCTGTCAGGATATAGGTGGTCATTTTCATCTTGTCGTATCTTCGAACTTAGTTGCGTTGAATCTTTTAGCAGGTATGGCGAATCCCAAGTTGGGCTCGGTTGGTCGTAGGCGGGATAGGTGATACCAGTCCCGTCTGCTTATCCTGTAATCAGGTAGCCAGATCTTCTATGGGATTGCGTGCGGAATTTTGGATCCGAGGACGATTTTTACCCCTCATCACCAGCCAATGCAAGCTTTAACTTTAAATTACATTCGATCACACCAAAAATTCACCATTAAAAGGTTGGTAGGGTGATTCTTATTAAATGCCATCGTGCTTTGAAACCCCTCCTGCTCCCCTCCCCTCTCTGCTGTGACAAAAAAAAACCCTAGCCGCCTTGGGGCCCTAATCAGCCATCCCCGGCCGATTGAGGCCCCCCGCATCCTACAGATCCCCCTCTCCTCCCTTTGGGCCATGCTTTCTCGACGGTCGGAGCTGCTTGGGGACAGGCCTTGCTGTTTGTAGTTCGTTATCACCGCTTGTGGTCGCTACTCATCGCTCGTGTTCGCAGCTTGCTTGTCTCATGCCACTCGTGGCCGGTCGTGGGTCCCGATCAGGACAATCGATCATGTGGTTGTGGCATGAGGTCGGCACGTGTGTTGCGTCGCTTTCGTCGAGTTTTAAGAAATGAGCATTGTAGTACAATCAACAAACACGATACATCATTTAAAATTTATAAAGTGTTCGAAAACAAAATTGAGTCTGGGGTCGTTCGTAGGGAGTAAATGTGGAATTCAATCACTAATCACAATTAATAACAATGAGCAAAGTAAGATATTTAATAAATAATAGAGATTTACTCAAATTAATGTTCCATAATAGCAAATGTATCTCAAGAAATAAAGGGATAAAAAGAATATAAAGGCCCAAAAATGGTGATTTGAATCACCACTTAATCTTCACATTAAGCACATATCCCAAATTATCAACCAACTCAAATTTTCCAACAGTGGTCCTTGAACCACTTAACACTAAATATCCTCGTCAGCCAAGAGTCAATATCTCTACAGTAATTCAAATCAGCCACAATCAGACATCAGAGGCAAACCTCAGATGACTTAAAGTTGCTAGAGCCCTTCAACACAAAGTCTCAAGATGGCTAAGTGTAGAGCACATATGCACTCATCCCGAGGTGCAAAACCTACCCCTACGCCCTCAGATTTCCCTTTCTTTCCTCACCGGGTATGTAATTGGGTAATCAGATTCAAGTTGTGGGTCTAGGCTCGCATGTATGTGGGCACGGGCGAGAAGTGAGTAAGCGTGTGGGTGAGCGCATGCATGGGGACCCGACTTCCATGCCTTGGGCCAGCAGTCTTCATCACAAATCTCTAGTAAGCACCTTTACGCACTATTGAGTCCCCAAGGTGGGACTAAAGAAGAGTTCTTCCTCTTCGTGAGCAACAGCTAGTTGATGTGAAGAATCAAGGCGGTGACTCATGCTTCTTCGCACAATTGAAGATCTGAAGCCCTCCGTGGTGTTCATCCGCAAGGCTTGGGGGTAGTAGTGGCGATGATAGTGGTCAGCGAACGGTAGATGATAACAGAGAAGATGACGACGGCCGGTGGAGACCTGTGACAGGAATATAGCCTTTGAGACCTAGTTAGATAGTTGGGAAGATCCGCTATGGTGAAGCAGAGCAAATAGTGGTGGCGATTGGGTGAACGGTGGCGTGTGGTGGTTAGAGAGTGAAGGGGTGATCAGTGAGTTGGTGGGTTTGCCAACCGGTAGTTTGTGTGAGCGAAACCCATAATTTTTTGAGGGCTTTTGCTCACACGATCGTGGGTGAGCTTGTGGACCTAATGGAGTAAAGTTTGGTTGAGTGTGGCGGGCGCGCGGCTTCGCCGGAGGCGTCGCCGTCGCTGGAGAAGACGATGGGGGGAGGCAAGTGAACAGCAGCTGAATTTGGGAGATAAGGGTCTTGATCTTAACTAGAGAAGGAGAGGGAAGGAAGAACCTAGATTATGGTCGAAAGGAGGGAGGATCATGTTGGTTTGATTGGACAATCACGGAGAAGGTGAAGTCCTCTAGTGGGAAAGACAGCGATGAGTTGAGGGAAAGGACACCTCCGCTGTGGCTGGCGAGAGGCGGACGAAGTTGAGGGAGAGATTGGGCCACTTGATTTGGCCATTGAGTGGTCGAAGCGAACGGGTTGATGAAGCTCAATGGAGTCGTAGCGTAGGCGACTGGAGCAAGAAGGGAAGAGGGTTTTTGGGGCCTAATCGGACACCCTTTGACCCTAGGTGCTTGGGGAACTTATGTAGAGCAAGATTTGGACCTCAATTCCTAGAATGCTCTCATGTTGATTAGGATTTAAAAAGCTCAGGATTTTTTATTTTCTCGAGCTTCGCTTGATCAATGACCTTCATAAGGAAGGCCATGATCGTGATTATTTGATGGAGGATCTCTCGATGAACAATCCTTCTAAGTTTGGGGTGATTTCGTTGCAAGTTAATGGAGAGATCTTTGATTGAATCTTGTCGGCATTGGGTTCAAAGATTCTATTCAGACGAAGGCAGCGAGGGCTTAATTGTGAAGAAGATGACAAAAGGTAGGGGGATTTTGTAAAAAATTCAGAAGTTGGGGCTTGGATGTGAGGAATAGAGATTTTAGGGACTGAATTGCAAACTAAGTCATGATGGACTTTGATTTGGCCCAAATTTTGGTACTAACCAAATTTGGATCCAAAAAATCTAATGGTGAATTTGGATTTGAGTTTTGATTACGTTTAACTGAAAAATTTGTACAAAGGCCCAAATTAGGGCAAAATCCCATCTGAAACTCTATTCTAGGTCAAAATAAGTTCAGATCGTCAAATTAAAGGTATCAAACCTCTTAAAATATTTTTCTATGAATTTTAGGAGGTTTAGATAATTTTTATTCTGATCAAAACCTCTTTAATTTAAGCAAGGCTGATAATTAGAGTTTTGTGTTTTGATTCAATTCTCGAAATATGTGAAACCCTGTTTTTGTCAGTGTGGACCTACTTCTTGATATTTAATGCTCAATTGACCTTCGATTAACCCCTTGGTGACCCCGTGATTCCTCTACATTCATTATGTGATGTTAAAATCGTAGATTTAACCATGTTTTATTATTCTCTCCTCAAAATATATCTGAATGGAATTACAGTCCTCAGGTAATTATTCAGGAGCATTATCTGTTGATTCCAACTAATTCGAGCTAGTTATGACAAATGATGGTGTTACCATCAGCGTGGCCAAGGTTCGGCGACTGGTGTAAGATCGTGGCTCAATGTTGCTCGGGTCACTCAGAGCTCGACGAGCGGTCGGTCTCGTTGCTACTTGGCGGTGGGTTGGCCTTTTCATGGTGGTTGGTTGTGGTAGTGGTGGCTCGATGTTGCTGCGTCCGTCACTTTCCTTCGTTGTCGGAGGGCAATGTGTTGCTTTGGTGTGCAGTGGCTACGGTCATGCGGTGGTGGGCGGTGGTCTTGGTGTGGGCAGCAGTTGCGGATGGTGGATGCGTGCTGTGTGGGTAGTTTTGTTCTGTTGGTATAGTATGGCTTTCTTTTTCTTTTTCTTTTTCTTTTAGTGTTTGTTTGGTTTTGTTAGTGGGACCACGTGTGACCCCGTGCTTCTTCTGGAAGAGTCCCTTGATATTATTTTCAGTGGTTGCCTATTGGTGTTCTATCGATTCTATGAGTGTGGAGTCGATCTTCTTCGGAAAATCAACCAATTTTGTGGATGTCTCGTTTTCTTTTTTCTTTGTTTTTTCTTCTCCTTTTTTGTGAGTTAGGTGATTCTATATTTTCCTTTACATCACTTATATCAGGTGATTCCCCTTTTTAATGTAAGTTAAGTTTTGTTTAAAAAAAAAAAAAGGTTGGTAGGATGATAAAGCCTCTGCATTTACATCTAAAGGTCACGCAATCAGAATTCATGTACACCTCGAGGTAGTGCTCATTTAGTAAGCCAACCTAATTAGCCAAGTCCATTGATTGATCGGAAGAAAAAACAAAGAACGTAGCAACCAAACTCAACCACTGACTGCACTCATTTATTATCTTTCGTTACTGCTTGTCCACAGCCTTTCTTGTAGCTTGAAAGATTGGACGTGATAAATAGAATAATCACCAGTGAAAATAAGAAGGAAAGCAAAATTTGACCATAGAACCAGCGTGTTGACGTGTGACTTTCCAGGATGGCGGAATTCGATCGAACTGAGAACTCGGTGGGCAGCTTAAGAGTAATTTGTGGTAGCCAATTCCAGCGTTCAAATCTAATACGTCAAAAATTAATGAAAGAGTTTCCATGTTAAAAAAGAATGATAATATTTGGTTCGCCACGAAGAACGTGGAATTATAAAATGTAATAAAAGGGGACAATGGAAACTGAACTACCCCAAACAATGAATTCTGAGAAAATAGCGAACTAAATGTCACCATAAAATTCAAAAGAAAAAAGGAATTCCTCCTTACAAGCAATTCTATCTGCACATTTACATTTTGACGAGGTGAGGGCGCAAGCAAGGAGGCATCGGTTTCTCAGTGAATGGTGGAACGGTAGGGAATCCTATGCTTGATGGGAGATACCTAGGTTTGCAATCGAAGTCCTTTATTATTGATCTAGTTCTACCTATAACATGATTAAATAGGTGATCCCTTTGACATTGACTCTGGTGAAGCCTATTTTATTAGATTTAGTTGAAAATTTTCCTCATATCTGCCAATTTGAATCATCATCCTTGCACCGCCTGAAGGTTTGGTATGCTAGAAATGGCCAATTCACCTTAATTCATCCAAACGAGGTCTGAGTCATTAAATATGTCTTTTAGAAAAAGGATGGAGATGATAGCCAAAGAGGAACAAAATAGAAGAACATGGGGTGGAATAGAAATTCTTCCCTTATCTAGCTGATTAATCCAACAATTTTGAGTTTTGACCTCATTCATTTTGGATGTTTACATGCAATATCATAATAAATTACTAAAATTACATGTATGTCCATATGATTTTTATATTTGCTCCAAGACATTTTAAAATTGATAGGCTATGCCCCTCAGATGGATTTTCACCAAATAAATCGTTACTTTTTATGTAAAAAGTTAAAAAAAGGGCACACATCCTTCCGGGTGATGATTGGTATATACTAATTTGTATATATTAGAGAGGGGTGTAGAATACCATCTAATTACGTAATGATGTAACAGAATACGACATCCTCCTCTAATAAAAGTCGGACGTACAAATCACTATATATATATATATATATATATCAAATCCTTTCTTATCCTCCCTCGTTTATGTCTTAAGATTCAAAACATGCAATTTTTCCCTTCCATCGCTTTTGCCCATGAATAACTCATGGTTTTACGCACTTGCAACGGCTAGACCTTGATTTCCAAAGTTGTAATTAAACTTTACCTCTAACTTTCAGTTTAAGTAGCTTTTGTATGGTTCATTTATGATCTCATTATAACATTTTACTGCATTTGACGTAATACGCGAAGTTTACAGAGGTGGTTATGTAAAGCCCCTTTTATATTTTGCTCTCCAACTTACTTTTTAACTTTGGGGTATGTTTGGATGTGAGATAAGTGTGAAAGATAATGTGCTTGAGGTATTATTTGTGAGGGATTGTGATAGTATTTATTATTTTCATTAATATTTAAATTAAATTATTTTATTATATCACACCAATATTAATATATATTAAAATATATTTATTTTAATATAATATGCTTATTAAAATATATTTACCATATTATATCAACTTACCTATATCTATATATTAAATAAATACATACTAACATTAAATTAATACACCAATTAATCATTTTATTTCATCATTTATTTCAACACTCAAACAAACACCTCACTTATTTCACTACCAAGACAAACACTCCTCTTCATTTATCTTATCCTTACATTATTTTATCTCGTATCTAAATGCAACCTTAATTTTCTCTGTTGACAATCAATTCATTAAGGCTTTATTTGGTCAAGAGTTTTGAGGTTGGTTTGAGGTTTAGGTGAAATAATTTCACTTTCTTTACTCTATACCAATCATCACTATCTTGTAGATCAGATGAACATCAATATATATTAAAATACATTCACACTAATATGATATACATATTAAAATACATTCACAATATCACATTAACATATTCACATGCATATCATAATATTAAAATGACACGATTACAAAAGCACACATTGAAATACATTTTAAAACACGTGGTCAGAATCAACCGTTTGAAAATTAAAATACATAAGTTAAAAATTAAAGCACATCAGTCAAAAATAAAAATACATCAATGTATTTTACATTTCTATTGATAATAAATAATTTTTATTTGTAAAGTGATTTTTAAGAAGTAATTTTTCATTTATAAAAAATAATTTTCATCAATAAGAAATAAATTAAAATACAACTATTGAAATCACTCCTCTCATATGCACTTGTTTACCCTTTTTTTTAATATATATATATTAAAAAGTTATTCTTCAACTACTCATGTTTACATCATAATATTAATATCTCCTGCCAATCGTTATAAAACCTCTAACTAAATATCTTACCTAACTTATCACACCTTAACTATTTCCCAAAATTAACTAAACTCTCGGCCACATGCAGCCTGGGACCCTGACGGAGGGGGAGTAGCGAGGACAGCGATCTCTGAGATCCCCAAGTTTTCTAGTGGTGGAAATTAGGGATTCCACGGTCAACGACACTTCAAAAAAGTAAACAACCGAATCAAGAAGACGTGGCTCCTACGCAAAGCACGCTCTGTGGTCATAGCTTAATAAAGTCAAAATTAATTTATGGGTACCATATGATAAGGAAACATCATGAATGAAGTAGAATCGACGAGCCTACATTTAGGCACCATTCGTCCATAGATTGAGGTAGTATTTTATTTACTGAATCTTTATCGGGACCATGAACGTCTATTCCCATGATGGAGGCAGGAGTGGGACGAAGAGCTTCTCCATCATTCAACGTCATAGAGCTTATTCGGGCCACAACCCTCCTCTCAAAAGCCGCTGGCAATGGAAGCAGGCAAGGATGTGTTCCGCGGAGGATCTAGGCTTCTTTTGATAAAGAAAATAAGTTGCGGAATAAATTAAAGAAGTTAAATAAATGATGGAAAAAAAAATGAGTTAATTTATTTGAATATTTTAATAAATTAAAAGTTATTTTATAGAAAAGTTAAAATAATTTTATATTAAGTTAAATTTATTTAATTTAACGTAAATAAGAAATGTGTCAAGTAACTGATTAAAAATTTAATTTGTCAATTAAATATAGCTTAAAATTTTCTTGAGATAAGATTGGAGTAGAATAAATGATAAGGTATTTAGTTGGAGGATTTGTAATAATTTGAGGTTTATGTTTTTCAAAAAAAAAAAAATAATTGGAAGCTTATGATAATTGATATGGTGATGTGATTTTAATGATGATATTTTAATATTATAATATAGTATGAGTAGGTATATGTATATTTTAATATATATTGAAGTTGATGTGAATGTGGATATTATGGTATGAGTGAATATTGTTGTTGATGTGATAAAGAAAATAATGTTGATGTGATGTGGATGGAGAATTATGAAATCTTTTTATGTAAACCTTTACGATTAGTTTGGATGGAGAAATAGCTTTCATAAGATATCTTTTTTACAACTAGGTTATCCTCCAATTTTATTTGAAAGTCATAAATGTTATCATGGTGGATTAACTTGTAACTATTTGAAAAGTTTATAGGTTAACCTATAAAAATACATAGGATAATCCACAAAATAGGTTTATCCCACATCAACGTTAGAATAACTTATCTTGCGTTAAGTCATCTTAACCCAAGTCAAAATATCATTCCTACCAAACAAAATTCCTCTCAAGGTACAAATTTTCCTCTGGCTATGCAGGAGAGATGGTTTAATCACAAGTGATCTACGCCACAGAAGGTTGGGTACCAACCACCATGTTTGGTTTTTGTGTGAGATGAGTACTAACAATGTAAATCACCTCCTCTCTTCTTGCCTTGTCACTGATGTCATTTGGAGAACAATTTGTCAGGAGCTATTATCAGAGTGGGATTCTATCTGGCACGGGTTTGAAGTGAGAGGGAAGCCACATGTCTACATAACTGCTACTATTTGGTGTGTATGGAACGTAAGGAATGAGAGACTTTTTTAAGAGAGACCGGTATGTTGTGAGAGTATTGTAAGAGAGTGATGGTCCCTCATACACTCTTGAGGATCCTTTTTGTAATCTCCCTTGTTTTACATATAATATATTGTTGTAGACTACTATCGTAGGACGATAGCTCTCTTTTCTATTTCAAAAAAAAAAAATCTCCCTTATCAAATTAAACCTTAATTCATTCTTATCCCACCCGCAAATCATTATCTCATCTACTAATCTGTCAAACACAACCTAAGATATCTTTTGTGGAATAGATGAGTGTCAATTTTAATAAAAAAAAAGAATAATATCAACTAACACACATATATATATATATATATATATATATCGAAATGCTTTTTTTTTTTATCTACTGGCCCTTGATCGCACTTGAGCTTGTGCTATCATCTTTGAGTAGACAATGCTATCTTTGGTCAAGAAAATTGACGTTAATCCCCTTAAATTAATGACCAAAAAGAGCTCGGAAGAGCAGGCAAAGGGAAAAGAGGCATGGTAATTAATGAGACCTATCCAAAGGAGATTGTTGAGGGACGTTGGTGGCCAACTTTGATTCGCTACGGATATATGATGCATTGATGATTGTACAACCGTGAAGGTGCTATGATGGTATTCCTTTCTTGGGATTTAAGAGATAGGAGTTTGTCACATGGGGGGAACAGTATGCAACCATTATTAATATTCTCACTGCAGGCATGATCAAAGTGTACATGGTTGATTTACTATTGATCTGAAGGGAAATGCACAATCATTAATTATTAAATGCCGGTTAAGCGCTGTGGCACCAGACCATTTTATCCCTATAGGTATTAAGTATACGACATGCAAAATAGGTAACTAATTGCTCTTCCCATGAATTTTTGCCGTAAATCCAAATGTACATTATAACCTTGGGTGCGTGCAAGGGAGTCATCTAAAGCTTACTATATATACGATGCTTAAAATATGAAGCTGTTTACGCCTGACAATACAGAGATTCCTTCAATGTTATTTACGATTTTTCACTGCAACTATTAATTCAACTTAGATTGGATCGCAACACTTGATTTGATATTATTGATAGAATCAAAATTGTCACCCAAATTAATAGAAAATCAAGCAATAGCAAAATTGAGGGGTACACTTTTTTTTGATTTTTTTTATTTTTTATTTTTGAAGATAAATATACCAAGTAGGCCTTCGTCTACTCTTTGAGCAAGTAGGCCTTCCCTAGAAACGGAAGGCTACAACAATGTTGGCGGGTGCTGGTAAGAGCGGTGAGATGGAGGCAACACCAGTTGGACAACCTCCCGCCGTGAGATTGTGTTTCATTTCGGGCTTAAGTATGCGTGCCCGAGTGAATTTGTCGCACGTTAATAATACTCCGGGTTAATTTAATCTTTGTTTATTTGTGAGCTTAATCACCTTTTTTATTAACACATGTTGAGAGTTCTTAACATTAATTTATTTAATATTAATTATTATTGATGTTAGGTAAATTTATGTTTAAGTTCTATAATTTTATTATACTCTCACGGTCTCTGATTTAAATTCTTAACATCATTAATAAGTAAACACCACAAGGGTTAATATTTCAGCTTAACATCAATTTAAGTAAATACAAATTAGTGTTAATACTACTCTGCAAGTAAACACAATTGAAAGTTAACACCAGTTTCACATTTATTAACACAATTTCCTTAATCTTCTAAGTAAACTAACCCTTAGGCTCTCAAACAAACAGTGTTAGGCTATATTTGGCAAAGGTTTAGAGCTTTACATTGGATGAAGTTTAGGAAGGTGTAAGGTTTGAGAGTTGAGTGAAGGGATAAGTAATGAGTTAGTGATGGGGTAGATGTGATAATTGAGTCGATGTGTTGTTATTGATTTTTATTTTTGTTTGTACTCAAGGTGGGTTAACGAGGATAGATGTGATGGATGGGTGGATATATTATAGATAATTTTTACTTTTTATTTGCATTGCACATAGGTTACTAGAGGTAGAGCGAGCTGATATGTTGTAAGTAATGGTGAAGGTTGATCCGATAACTACTAACATCCGCTACTATTTATTTATTATAGCAATTAGCTTTGCCAAGTAAGATAACCCTTTATTTTAAGACCCCACCGAATGGGGCTTTACGCCTAGCTTATGATGTAGGTTAGCTAACTTGGGTAAGCTAAGTTTTGCTTCCAAATGGGGGTTAACTTGTGTTTATGTTTACTGAATAAGGGATAGAAATGGGGGGTTAATTAGCGATATGAAAGGGAAGTGTTTACTTAGGTTTGGAGGTTAGGATGGAGGATATTGTGTTCATGTTTACTAAATATGGGATAGGAAAAGGGGTTAATTAGTGATGTGAAAGGGAATTATTTACTTGGGTTTGGAGGTTAAGATGGAGGATAAGTTGGTAAAAGATCCTTTTATCCTTAGGATGATAGGTAAGTTAGTTAGGATTATTTTTTTCAACTTTATATTAATTTACATTAAAAAGGGATAACTTCGGAAAAGGTCGTAAGAGGAGGCACGAGTCGCGAGAGTTGCAAATAGATGTTAAAAACGTGAGTTATCTGAATTGATCTTCTAACATAGGTTTGGATAACCTAGGATAAGAAAGTTAAGAGAAGTTAAATTATCCCCCAGGATAGATAAGAGGTAACTCCCAAAAGATTGGCCTTTTACCAAGGACCATTACATGGGTGGAGTTGGAACTTAGCGATTGACCTGTGGCGAGGGAGTTTGGAAAGAAACGAACACTTGCTCCCTGGGTTTGTGTGGCTATGCACGGACCATAACTCGAGGACTGCCTTGCCGATCTCATCGGAGATTGGATGATCGGAAATTGCTCGTCTCATCGGAGAGGGTCTCTCTAAACTGGTCGGGCGTTATGTGCAATAATGTGGCACATTAATTTGGAAGGAAAAAATTACGAGGGTGCACCAAACTGGGAGAGGATATACAGAGAAGGGTCTAAAATCCTGAGTTTGCAGGGTGTCCGTAAAGGAAGTTTATTTACTTCTCGGGCGTTCTCCCGTTAAACATACGAGTAAACTGATCACCCTTCTACTCAAAACTTTCGTAATAAGTGGAGAACGTGACAGACACTTGCCTCGCGCTAGTAAGATCAGTTTTCTCGTAAAACAACTGATAAAAGAAAATAATAAAATCACTTATCATTTATTAATGATGTGGCATAAAAATATATAGGAAAAAAAAAACCTGTTTCGATTTTTAACGAAGAAGTAGGGACGTTACCATCCGGATAACTACCATTTTATTTTTCATAAAAAATACAAAAAAAATGGTCGAAATGGATCGTGGGCATCCCAGATTCCAGATGGTACATGGTTCTGAAACAAGATTCTAAGGGCCCTATCCTCCATTTCGGTAAACACCACCAGAGAATCGACGTAGGATTAGGATCCTCGATCGCGTCATCTGGGTGTGCATTTACGTGAGGTTAGGGAAATGAACACCGAGGAAATCAATAAATACGATCGGTGGTACCGAGAGAATCCAATTAAACAGCTTGCACGACGTTGTTGGCCTCGTCCAACAAGTTTGAATACTCCATGCCCTTTCTCTCAAAGGATCCTCCCATCCACGTCATCGACCCATTAACGCAATAAACTTGGGAACTACCTATTGTCGTTCTCAATAGAATCTTACGAGCACGGTCCAGGAGGTCAGGAGCACAGCTACAGGCCATTGGTCCGTTATCCATATGGTGGCTAATTATTGCATGCACGCATGCCACATGGTTAGGGGCATATTCTCGACCACATATATATATATATATATATATATATGTGTGTGTGTGAAAGAAATAAAGCATCACAATCATTCATATTCTCCCAGGCTAATGTGATTTGGATTCCCATGATGGGGCTCCATTCCATGGCCATAAATAGGCTGTTCTCCCAATTGTCGTGCCACCCTTTTCTTTGTCCATTAGTGCCCTTCCGTTTCGTTCTTTTCTTTGTTTGTTGGGCTCTGCCGGCGTTCTGGCTGACGATATCGAGATTCTTCTTCATCTATCTATATATTATCTGTCTACAGGAATCAGTGGTTTGAATCCGTTTGTTCGTCACCATCTAAGTAAGGGTGGATGGATCGTGGGAGATGATTATGTGCCGATGCCAACAAAATTAACGAGAGGGCATTTGTGAGATTAACGTCGTCCTGGCATGGATTGATCTGTAGATATCCACGTGTTGGAGACAGGGCAATGATGCTGGTGAAGCTTAATGCCAATTGGAAGATTACGTTCCTGCTTGACCTATGTATGGCTACATAGATTGTCGGTTTAAGGCTTTACATAAAAAGTCTAACAATTAAGAAACTAATTGAACATGTCAACGATTAATATGCTAGGTATTAGGGTAATATTTGACACGAATCGCAATTCTCCAACTCCAAGCTCCATGCAGCGACTGCCACCAGACGAGATTACTGCCCGGACAGCATGTGATCCAAATGTGTTACTTATATATGGTAAACTTGCAAAGATTAGACTTAGGTCCATCAGTGTATGGTCAGAGGGTGAGACTCTTGATTTTGATTGGAGAGATTTACGTACAAGTCTCCATTAATTCCTACGGGATTCAAGGTTATTTAGGGATATCCCTCTCAAAACAGGGAATATTTCCCTCTTTACTGCTTGGCGACAAATTAACTCAAGTTTGCATCTTTTGACAAGGTTGAGTTTAGCTACGGGATAACAGATACATTCTCCCAACCCGCCTTTAGACCCCATGTTATTCCCCCCATCCTCCAACCCCCGACTCTAAGTAAACACCAATATAGATTTGAAGTAAATGTCAACAAAGGATACCCCACGTTTGCAAATTTTAAACTCAAGTTAATTTGTAATCCCCTTCCATGAACTAGCTCTTGAAAAAGGGGGGAAAGAGAGAGATTTGGAGAGGGTTGCATGTCAATATTAATACAGTGGTAATAGCCCTAGAGTGTAACAAAGCCACAGCCTGGACATATGTGGAGCTTTCGTTGAAAAATTGATGCCTTGGTCTTAGCCCAACCCTCATCCACCTTACCCATAAAGGGCATTTGACTTGCAGTTCCGAGCAATCTAAGGTTATATTTAACAGCCGAATAAGAGTTACCTGAGAATAAAGTTCCATGGGGATAAATAGAGTGAGTTGTTTATTTGAGTTAATATTAGTGTTGATGTAATATAATGGGATAATTTTATATTGATATTGATCGATGAAGTTAGAATAAAATATATCTCTTAATTTTAGATCTAATTCCTTTGATGTTCTTTTCGGCCAATTAATCTACCCCAAAAGAGTGCAAACGATTCCGAAATCCGGTTGATATAGATAATAGTTGTCTTCCTCTGCTATTTTAATTTACTTTTGTGTGTTTGATTCGTCATTGTTCCCTGTCATTCATCATTCACAATCAATGCGTCTCCCCGCAAGCCTTCGTAATTACAAATTTCCTTGGACCTTTACGGAACTCAATGGGTCCATCAATGTCTCGCTCTTGGACAGACCCAATTTGGCCTTAAGCTACGAGTTATGACCACTGGTTGGCCCAGTCATGGCTTGGACGAGGAGTGCCAACACGTGTAGCTATGGCATCCACATGCCATTGAGCCAAGGAATTATGCCTCCCGGTCGACGTAGTTTCCGCAAAGTGGAGATGAATTGCCAGTGTAATGCCCTTAGTACCCATTTATACTCTACGAAGGAGTATGCATATCATGGAAGTGCGTGGGTCATTGAAAAGCTTTTCTCTGTCAAAAAAGGTAATCCAAAACTCAATAATTGAATAGATCTTATGAAAACTAGTTTCCAATAATGCGATAAAGATTAAACTCTATGATAAATTATCGTGGGGTTCAACAGCAAATGCCTGGTCACGTCTAACCCGATGTCCTCAACAAAAGCGGCGATTGATAGGATACCTGGATTATCCCCCTAAGAGGGGGTTATGATCCAAGATGCCCTTGAATATTTTGTGGGAAAGCAGCCCAAATTTGGCTTGCTGATAGGGTGTGTTTGGATCAGATAAATCAACAAATTCGACATCTCTATTAGATCGGGTTGAAAAAATTCTAAGCTGCTAAAACATGCATCGATTGGTCACGACTTTTAATTCAATTCCATTTAATCCGTAATTGATAAAATTTAGTTGGCCTCGCTGCATCCCCCAATCTTTTTTTACTTTACTTTCTCTTCACATAAACAAAAAATTAGTCGTAATAATAATAATCCTATTATTTTTCTCCTCATGGATTAGCCCTTCTTAGTCTCAATCTACGTCATTTTCTTTTGCTCTCCTCCTTCCCATCAAAATCAATTTACTCATCCTGTGATTTTTCATCCATTGTCTCTTCTCCTAATGCCTTCGAGATGCACTTCTCTTATCTCTCTCCTTTCTCTATTCCTCACAACCATCTACGAATTCAAATGGATCAGATCGAGTTTGACTAAACTTATATATATATATATATATATATATATCTATTTACAAAATTTATATCCATACCTTATCTATACCTATCTATATATTAAATATCTATTTACTTATTGAATATCTATTTATAAATTGATCTTACAATCAAATCGTGTCAAATTAGAGTTTATAAAGAAAAAAAATCTTTAACATAATTTATTAATTATTTATTTTTAATAAGTTCTAAATATAAAAGCTCAGGTTACTTTTATTTTATTGATCTCTACTAAAATTATTACAAAAAAGACTCTTCAAGGGGAATACATCAAAAATAAAAATACAAACAAAGACTAAATGCAAATACTTTTCAAATAAAAAATTCCCATCACCAAAATAAATTTTTAATGGAAGCTTCATAAGCATTCCCAACCTTCAAAATCATCAAGGAAATCGTGAGGAAGATTAAGGATGGGAGAGTGAGAGACTTAAGGTATGACTTATATATCTCAAGTAAATGAGGATTTTATTTAGAAATTCAAGTAGGGTAATCGGATATAAATTCATGACTATACCTATAACCAAATCCATTGAATTTTTTTTGGTAAAATTCATATTTGAATCCAATTAAATTCAGATCAAGATATAAATTCATGACTATACCTATAACCAAATCCATTGAATTTTTTTTGGTAAAATTCATATTTGAATCCAATTAAATTCAGATCAAATTTTATCTATTCTTTTCGGATCTGATTAGATCAAATTTAGATCGAATTTATCTAAACTTGCATCCCTACAACCATTGCCCTCATGTCACCGTCTTTCCCAAGTCACTAACTGATAAACGTCAGTTTATCATCATTCTTATGCCCTAAAATAGATATAACTCTTAGGTTTTTAACTCTACAAATGGGTTTTCGATCTGCATTTAAGCATTTACCTAGGTTAAGCATGCATTGCATTTTAATTATATTTTTGATGTATTTATCTGAGTGTTAGGATCAGGTAGAATGTCAGATCCCACATACTTTAGCACTCAGGAAGGCAAAAGATGAAGAAGAAGCATTTATCAACTGGATCTCAGCCAGATCCAGCTCATCCTAGCTGGATCCCAACTCCTTCTAGCTGGATCAACTCATCTTTAGCTCCATTCAGCTCATTTCAGCTGAATGGTAGCTCTACCTAGTTTACCTTAGCTTCATTTAGCTCACCTCAGCTAAATGGCAGCTTAAACTAGTTCAAGATAGTTGATCCCAGCTCCATTTCAGCTCCTCCAACTCAGAACAGTTCACTAGAAGCTCAACGTGACTAGGACTGGTTACTACTATCAATTAGCTAGACCAAGTTTGCTGAAGAAGTCATCAACCAGCTCAAGCCTAGCTCCCAAAGGTTCAACTCAGCTCAACTAAGTTGAGCTGAGCTATTTAACCTAAGTTAGCTACTCCAGCTAGCTAGGTATTCTACGGGAAGACCAGACCCAACTCACCTTAGCTCATATCAGCAGAAATCAGCACATCTTAGCTTGGCTTAGCAGCTAGCAAAGAACTAGCAAGCTAAGCCAGCTAAGGTAGCTCCTTGCAGTTCTCTTTAGTAGCCACTAACTCTAGTGCAGCTCAAGACAGCTTCCTCTAGCTCCTCTCCCTCAAAATCCTAGCTCCCTCAGCCTCCTACCCTACTCATCTACAAGCTTAGCTAGCTTAGCTTAGTTAGTCACCTCCTCGGCACCACTACATAACCCTAAAACCTACCTAGCCAAGCTCCATCAAATATACCTAATCCTAAGTCCACCTAAGCTACCTAGTCCTACCCAATTTTGGCGCCAACTATAGGCACCCTTCGACCCCTTTCCACCACCAAAAAACTCCACCATTTTGGCACCAAAAACCACCCCATAACCACCTTGGTTTTTGGCACCAAACACCCTTCTATCCCAACCCTCCATCCAACACCTAAACCCATCTCAACCACCCATCTTGGTGCCACATAAGAACCCTTCTAGAAGCCCACACTTGGCGCCACATAGGAACCCTTCTAGAAACCCACACTTGGCGCCAATTTCAAGCAACCCCTACCCCCATGGACGGCCACCAGGAGTGGCCCCCAACCCTTAACCACCCACCTAGGCAACCTTACATTTGGCACCAACTATCCTATACCCTAGGATTCCCATAACCACCCATAACCACTCTAAAAATCAATGCTAGCCCTACACCTATCTCCACGCCAACACCCCCCCCTCAGCTACTCTCTATATATTCTATCTAACCACCACCATATCATCATCTCTTCCATTAGTTAGGTCCACCATTACTCTACCATATCCCACACCAAGGAAGAAGAAGAAGAAGAGAAGAAGATCAAGGGGGCAACTTACCCACCCCCTTGGTGCCTTCTTCCTCTCTTTCTTCTCCCTTATGCCACGCCAAGGAGGAGGTCATCTACATAGAGGGGACAGCTAGGCAGAGGAGGAACCTTAAGGTGGTTGATGTAGTTTTCCCTGGTAGGAGGGCGTGATGCAATAAAGTGCGGAAATAAAATATAGAACAATCTCACAAAATATCAATCACACAAATGGCACAAAGATTTTTAGGTGGAAACCCAAACCAAATGAAAACCACCACCTAAACCACTCGAGTTAGGATTTTCAGATCAACCAAGTTGATTAAATCCACTAAACGAATCACTTAAACGAGGGTGATTCAACCTCAATTACAACCACTCTACAAGTGTGAGGGTAGCGTTCCTCAACCCCTTCTCTTCACGAGAAGGATTTTGTCCCTCGATGGAGATGGAAATTCGCAACACGAATACCCAACCAAAGAATAAAGTAAAATAACAACAATCCTATAGATCCACAAATATTTGAACCTAGCTTCTATAGGAATTAGGAAGCTTTCCTTTGCAGAGGTGCGTTGGCTTGACGCGGAAGCGTGAACCACATGGTAGCGCTTCGTTGCTCTCGTAATCGTCGGCAGGAGAGCAGGTGCGCAATAGGATGAAGCTCTTAGGTGTGAAGAGTGCTTGTAGAGCTAGAGCTTCAACTAGATGATCTTCTACTCCTTTTTGACACAAGAGATGTGAAAATGTATTACTAGGTGTGTCTTGGTGTGCAAGAGGTTCTCCTCTATTTATAGAGGGCCTAGGAAGGCTTTGGAAAGCTTTCATAGCCGTTGGGTGCAAAGCCCAAGAGAATCAGGTCGAAATCAGGATCAATCATGACTCTGGCAGGGTTATCAGACGTCTGATTCTGGCATCGGACATTTGGAAAACTAGTTTAAGATGTCTGGGAACAAAGTCAGATGTCTGATTCTAGGTGGGTTTCCTTACTGACTTGGATCAGACCTAAACAGGGTTCTAGTGTAAGTTCATCAGACGACATGCTGGACATCTGGCACTAGGTTTGGACGCCTAGAAACCTACTTTTTCTGGGGTAATGGATTTCCAAGAGATTGCAACGGCTATAAGATCTCTGAAAAGAGATTTTGGGTCAGCCGAGGCAAAATGGTCATTTATCAGACGTCTGGGAACACTTACGGATGTCTGATAAGGCTCTAATGGTCATATCCTTCAATGTTTACTAAGGCAGCCAACGATCCACTAATTATACGTCTGGCGAAGTCATCAGACGTCTTCTAAGACGTATGGACTAAGGTATGGACGTATGATTTCATCAGACAGAACTAACTAAGTCCAGGCTAAACATAATCGGACGTCTGAATCAACAGTCAGACGTCTTAAAAGTATTTATCAGACATCTGATTTTCAGATTAGACGTCTGAAAAGGCTATTTGAACCATATTTTGGTTTTCTAAGTTCTCTATAGAAAACTTAAGTATCCTAGGGTTGTGCAGGTGTTCCTAAGACTACTGTTAGGGTACTTTGAGGTTCTTTAACATGAATCTAAGTAACAAAATAAAGAGCAACAAAAGAAACAAAAATACAACGAGTACAAGGAAAGGAAATCTATCCTATTCTTCATCTCCTTCCTTCTTCAAGCCATCGCTCCTCGTGAAGCTCCTCTGTTCTCCGTCAAGCTCCCCCAATCCACCATAGATGCAGGCTCGAACTCCGTCTAACCACGTCTCCATTTGCAATTAACCTGAAATCTAAGACTTCAAATGCAAATGTTAAATGACACGTGTTTTGCTACCATCAAAATAAATGATCGCGGTGCTCTAGCACCAACAATTGATGCCCAACTTGAGGAGAAAGCTTGGAGGAGGACTACATCAAGAAGCTAAGAAGCACCTTTTTTAAGTGTGGGGCAACCACACTTGGAACAAGGGCTATCCAGGCTTCAACAGACGATCTCTCGTTCTTCTTCTTTATCTTGTTTTGTGTCACGACCCGTTCCCGACTCCCTATAGGGCTCGAGGATGGCTCGCTTTGACGAGCCCCAAGACCCAGTCGTCCAACGAAAAACAACCAAATACATATTTATTCAACAACCACATGAGTAATGTAACTAAACAGAAAATGTATAACTGATAATAAAAGTAAGAGAACAGCAAACCACTAGATTTTTACAGCATATAGTGCAAAAGTACGAATACAAATGTAGCCATCACAACAGAGAACTGGTAGAAATATACTGAATATAACAAGGTATAGGTACTCACTACAACAAAACTCTCTGCAGCAAAACTAAAGAAAGGAAAACTATGGCTGGGCTCGACTGGGCCCAGCACCTTCGCAGCCGGTGGCTCTGGCTACTCGAATCCCTGACCTGAACATGGTTACGAAATTTGTAGTTAGCTAACGCTGAGTAGAGTGGTGGTTAAGTTATTTTCATGCAACATAGTTTAAAATAGTAATCAACTAAACATTCAATTGTCGGTTATTTAACCGTTTTCAATTCTCTGGTTTATGTCTTTCCGTTAATCATGTTCCATGATATTGTTTGATCTTCTTGTTCCCTAAGGGAATGATATTGCTTGTAGTTTTCCCGCAATGCAGGATGTACACATGTCACTCTCCTGGCCAGGAGAGTCCCCTGTGATAGTCGTACACCCGATCTACTACCTTGAGGTCACAGTCGCAATGTAGCGGTGATTACGGCATGCGCGATAAACGCATGAGTAGCTGCCCTACACTGGAACACGGTTAGTCGTTTCCCTTAGCGGGCATGCCCAAACGTACAGCATGGAACAATACATGGCCTTGCCCTCTCAGAACAGGGGTCTCATCCCTCAGAACATAACATAGGTCTCGCCCCTCCACAGTCCACATACCCTCGTCTGACTATCCTGGTTTGTCTAGCGAGACTAACAAGAGTCGGTGTAGGGTGGCCAAACCTAACCCCGGGTCCCATGGGGTGGCAAACTCCCCCTATACTAAGTAGCTCACCTCGGTACCACGTACGCGAGGACAAACAGAAGTCGACGTAGAGTGGCCAAACCCACCCCAGGTCTCAACCTAAGGGGCGGCAGGCTCCCCTATACTCTAAAGGGATAGTTGCCCTCCTCGGTACCACGTACACGAGGACCAGCTCACTTCCCTTAAACAAGTTCAAGCAGTCGCCCGTAGGCAATTGTAACGACCCGATTCCCGAGTCCCTACGAGACACGAGAATCGGACGGACTCGACTAATCCCAAGACCTAGTTGTCCAACGAGGAAGTAACCAAAAGAGTAGTAAAATAAACCACATTCAGCATGAATATAACTAGCAGTAACAAAATACAGCAGTAAGAAAAGGAACTACTATAGTATACACCATCACAACAGTAGAACAACAAATATGTACATAACATAAAGCTTACAATGAGTAAGTACAAGGAGTAACAAGGAAACTGCTCACTACAGTGGAAGAAAAGTACAAAAAGAACTGCGGGTAACTCTACTGGACCCTACTAGGCCCAGCGTCCTCTGCAGCCACTGACCCTGGCTACTCAACACCTGGTCCTGAAAAGTAACGAGTGTAACACGTCAGCGAAACGCTGAGTAGAGTGGCAACTAAAAGCTAAAGAAACAGTAGAGTGTACAGTAGCTGTTATATTTTTCTTACTTTCTTTATTTACGTCTTTCTATTATTTCACGATTTATTTATTTCTCAGATCCTTCACTTGATCTCGAATGTTCCACGTGGGAACGATCTTGATTGCTGTCTTTTCCGAAAAGTAGAAGTAACACGTGGTGCTCTCCTGGCCGGGAGAGTCCCCCGTGGTGGTCCTACCCTCAGTCAACCACCCCAAGGTTGCTGACAGACGTAACGGTGACTACAGCACGCGCGATAAGCGCACGGGTAGCTACCCCGTACTGGCACGCGGTCAGTCGTTTCCGTTAACGGGTGCGCTCAAAACACAGCACAGAACCAGTATAAGGTAGAGCCCTCTCAGTAACAGGGGTCCAACCCCTCCACAGTCCGCGCACCCTCGCCTGACTACCCTGGTTTGCCCAGTGGGCCTAACAAGTCGGTGTAGGAGGCTAGCAGAACCCCGGGACCCGTGGAGTAGCTAGTGCTCTCCCTACACTAGTAGCTCTCCTCGATACTGCATACGCGAGGGCCAGCAAGTCGGTGTACAGTGGCCAAACCCACCCTGGTCTCAACCTGAGGGCGGCAAGCTCCCCTCTAAACTAAGAGGTAATGTGTGCTCTCATTGGTACCACGTACCCAAGAGACCACACACTTCCATGTTTCACTTTCTCAGTTCCATTCTATTCTCTTTCCAGGAGTTCTACTCCTAATTCCCCGTAGGGTTCATGTTCTTTTCGTTTGGCCATTTAGGTTTCACCATTCCAGTTTTACGTTTGTACAACCCATGTTCTCAATCATATTTATTTATTCATAACAGGAAGCTGTTAATCAATTTACAGGCAGCTATTATTGCCTCTCTACTTTCCAAGACTGCAATATTTATACATTTCACTAGTTTTCCAGTCCTATGATTCATGCTGTACCTTAAGATCTATCATTCAATCTAGTTTTCCAATCCTAAGTTTCATGCAATATCCTAGGATCTATCATTCAATCTAGTTTCTCAGTCCTATGGTTCATACAATGCCTTAGACTCTATTAATTGTTCCACAATTGTAACAAATTTTGTTAAATAAATTAAAAGCCACTCTACCAGCTACAACGGGAATACTGGGGGCGTGGTCGGCAATCCCGCACGCCTCCGCAACCCCCAAGACTGCAATGGTACAGGGTCCTAACACAAGGATCAGACACAAGGAGTTTCTCAGAACGGTATACAATTACTGTAAACGGGTAGAGGATTTTATTCTGGAAAGAACGCAACTCGAAACGCGGAAAACGGACTCCAAACGGGCCCTAAATGGGTCGAAAACGACGAAATTGTCCAAAATCAGACGTCTGGAACATCTTCCAGACGTCTTAAAAGTGGGTCAGATTGTACCTTTGCTCTGTGTAGTCCTTCAGACGTCCAGAAGCCTGCTGGAACGTCTGACCCTGGTTCCCAGACGTCTGATGGTCACCCCGGACGTCTGGAAGTCCTCTCCGTCGTCTAGCACTGCGACCAGACGTCCGATTCACGTGGGATGACGAGTCCTTGCACCCTCCTGAGCAGAACCTGCACGCACCCACACCTGCTCTCAGCACGACGGATCGCAGATGAAGGCTCGGCGGACGGCTGCATGGCCGTACACGCGAAAAAGGAAGAGGATAGAAATATCTTACCTGCTAGATGTTTGGACAGTCCTCCAGACGTCTTCACCGTCGTCTGGTCGTAAGCCCAGACGTCTGATTCTGGAAAATTTTCCAGAATCAGGACCCGACTCGCTCTCCACCAGCGACGCACGACCGCGCCGCGCCCCGTCCGCTTGCTGCCCGAGCTGCAGCAGCCCCTCCGCAACACTCCACGCCTGCTGCTCCCTCGTCGGCCGACTCTAGCTGCCCCGGCAAGCTCGAGCCCTCACGGTCGAGCGTCTTCTTCTTCTCGCAACACCCCCTCCCGCGCACTCGCCGCGGCCGCTGTTGCCGCCGCTCGCTCGCGCTCTCGCACTGGCAGGGAGAAAGAGAAGAGGAAGGCGGAGGAGATGAGGTTGAGGGAGAGGGTGAGGGCGTCCTTATAAGGCCGCGGGGGGAGAGAGAGAAAAGAGCTGCGTGCCTGCATGAGGAGAGAGAGAAAAAGAGGGGCGAGAGCGGCGGGTGCAGTCTACACGCACAGGCACGCAGACACAACCCCGTATGCTGCAAAAATTAATTACCAGACGTCTGGAAAGGGTTCCATACGTTTGGCCTAACGTCTGGGACACTTCGTAGACGTCTTAAAAGCCCGTCTGATGCCTCGTTCTTAAAAATATAACAAACTCAAAGGAAGTTTCGTCCCCGAAACTTACTCTAACTAGGGTGCGGGAAAGAACAACATATATAAACATAACAAACTCAAAGAGGACCGAAGCCGATCCGAAAAGACGTACCCACGAAGAGCTCCGGGTACCACTCCCGCATTGCCGCCTCAAGCTCCCAGGTAGCCTCCTCGTACCGCTGGCTCCTCCACAAAACCTTCACGTGGGGTACTTGCTTTCGTCTCAAACTGCGGACGGCTCGGTCGAGAATCTGTACTGGCCGCTCGGGGTAGGTCAAGTCATGCCCACCTCGACGCTCTCGTGACTCAGTACATGACTAGGATCGGCAACGTACTTCCTGAGGTTGGACACGTGGAACACGTCGTGCACACCAGAAAGCTGAGGGGGGAGGGCAAGTCTGTAAGCAACAGGTCCAACCCGCTCCAGGACCTCAAAGGGCCCCACGAACCTCGGCGCAAGCTTCCCTCTCACCCCAAGCCGCTGCAGGCCCTTCATGGGTGAAACACGAAGGAAGACGTGGTCCCCAACCTCAAACTGCACCTCTCTGCGTCTCCGATCCGCGTAGCTCTTCTGCCTGCTCCTGACAGTGCGGTGTCGCCTGTGGATCTGCTCGACTACCTCCTGACTCTGCCGGATCAACCTGGGGCCAACCTCCCACTTGGTCCCCACCTCAACCCAACTCAAGGGTGCCGTACACCTCCATCCGTACAGAGCCTCGTAGGGAGCCATGCCGATGCTTTAGTGATAGCTGTTGTTGTATGCAAACTCTGCCAGGGGCAAGTGCTCCTCCCAAGAGCCCCTCCAGTCTAGTACACAGTCACCCAAAAGGTCCTCAAGTGTCTGTATCGTGCGCTCAGACTGTCCGTCCGTCTGGGGGTGGTAAGCTGTACTGAATCTCAACCGCATCCCCAGGGCTTGCTGAAACTCAGCCCAAAACTGGGACGTAAAGCGGGTATCCCGGTCGGATACGATCTCCCGCAGAACTCCGTGTAGTCGTACCATGTCGCGGATATATCTCTCTACCAAGTGTGCTGGTCCCAAAGTAACTCGGATCGGCAAGAATCGTGCCGTCTTCGTCAGTCTATCCACAATTACCCAGACTGCGTCGTGTTCTCACTGGGTAATAGGTAAACCCACCACCAAGTCCATGGTGATGCTCTCCCACTTCCACTCTGGCACTGGAAGCGGGTGTAGCAGCCCTGCAGGCCTCTGATGCTCGGCTTTCCCCTGCTGGCACACTAAGCACTACTACACGAATTCACCCACATCTCGCTTCATCCCCCTCCACCAAAACTCGCATCTCAAGTCGTGGTACATCTTTGTGTTTCTGGGATGTATGGTGAATCTGGAACTGTGTGCCTCAGTCAGGAGCTCTCTCAACAGCTCCTCGTCTCTGGGAACGCACAACCATCCCCTCAGGCGCAACACCTGGTCTGTGAAAGAGAAGTCCCCAGGCTCTCCTGATAGTACTCTGTCACGCAAGGACTGCAAGTATGGATCGGCCATCTGTCCTGTGATGATGCGGTCTATCAGCTCTGGCCTAGTCTGTCGTGTCATAGCCACTGCCACACAGTGCCCCCGTAACTGTAAGGGTTGCCAACTACCCACCTCCTCCAAAAGGCTCCAACTCTGTAACTGTAAACTGGCCAAGCGTGCTGGCGCCTTCCAGCTCAAGGCGTCAACCACCACGTTGGCCTTTCCCGGGTGGTAGGAAATGCTGCAGTCATAGTCCTTCAGGAGCTCCAACCAAGGTCTCTGTCTCATGTTGAGCTCCTTTTGATTAAAAAGGTATTTGAGGCTCTTGTGATCTGAGAAAATCTCAAAGGTCTCACCGTACAAGTAGTGCCTCCAGGTCTTCAGCGCGAAGGCAACAGCTGCCAGCTCCAGGTCATGGGTAGGGTAGGCATGCTCATGGGGCTTCAGTTGCCGCGAAGCGTAAGCGACAACGTGGCCCCTCTGCATGAGCACACCCCCTAACCCCTGCAAGGAGGCGTCCGTGTACACAACAAACCCGCCACTACTTTCAGGGATGGTGAGCATGGGAGCCGAAGTCAACCTCTCCTTCAGCTCCTGAAAACACGCCTCACAGGCGTCTGTCCAAGCGAAGGGCACGTCCTTCCGGGTCAATTGTGTCATAGGATGCGCAATCTGTGAAAAGCCCCTGATGAACCATCTGTAGTAGCCTGCCAGTCCCAGGAAACTGCGAATTTCAGTGACTGAACGTGGTCTCTCCCACCTGAGCACTGCCTCGACCTTGGCTGTGTCCACCGCCAGGCCGTCCCCAGAGATCACATGACCTAAGAAGGTCACCTCCCTCAACCAGAACTCGCACTTGTTGTATTTGGCGTACAGCCTACGTCGTCTCAGTGTGTCCAGAACCATCCGCAAGTGTTGTCCGTGCTGCATCTGATCTCCAGAATAGATGAGTACATCATCAATAAATACCACCACGAACTGGTCCAAGTACGGTCTAAACACTCGATTCATCAGGTCCATGAAAGCAGCGGGGGCATTGGTCAGCCCAAACGGCATGACCAAAAACTCGTAGTGTCCGTATCGGGTGCGGAAAGCTGTCTTGGAGACGTCTGCCTCCCTGATCCTCAACTGGTGGTATCCAGACCTCAAGTCGATCTTGGAGAACACCGTGGCCCCTCGCAACTGGTCAAACAAGTCGTTGATCCTCGGCAGCGGATATCTGTTCTTGATGGTAACCCTATTCAGCTGTCGGTAGTCCACACAAAGGCGTAGGGTACTATCCTTCTTCTTCACAAACAGTACCGGGGCTCCCCAGGGAGACGCACTGGGCCTCACAAAGCCCTTCTCCAAAAGGTCCTGCAACTGAGACTTGAGCTCTCGTAGCTCAAGCGGTGCCATCCTGTATGGTGCGGTGGAGATAGGGCTGGTCCCTGGTACTAGTGAGATCTCAAACTCGATCTCACGCTCGGGCGGTAATCCTGGTAACTCGTCTGGGAACACGTCAGGGTACTCTCTGACCACCGTGATGTTCTAGAAGTCTTCCACAGGGCTGGGCTCTACCACCACACAAGCTAAGAAGCCCTCACACCCCTGGCTCAAAAGTCTCGCCGCCCGAAGTGCCGAAATGCACTTGAAGCCTCCGTCCACTGGCTGTCTGTGAAACTCGAAAGAAGGTAACTCCGGTATGGAGAAGACGATCTTCCTCTCAAAACAGTCCACCAAAGCATGGTAAGCGGACAGCCAGTCCATCCCCAGAATTACGCCAAAGTCCTCCATCTGTATCATAATCAGGTCAGCTGGAAGACTATATCCCTCGATACTGACCTCGCAACCCGTGTACACCTCCTCAGCTACAAACAGCTAACCACTCAGACCTCTGATTACGAACGGATTCTCTAACAGCATATAGTCCTGGCCCAAACTAACTACGAAACTGGCTGCGACAAATGAGTGCGTAGTGCCGGAATCGAAAAGTGTGTAAACGAGTCTGCCGGAAACTGAAACCATACCTGCCACCACCGATCCTGAAGCTCTAGCATCCCTGTGTGTCAGGGCGTTGATACGCCCCTCAGCTCTAGGTGCGGACGAAGTAGCCACACTTTGCGTCAGACGGGTAGGTGCTGGCCGGTACCCTCCTCGTGACTGCTGTCCTCCTCCTCGCACCTGGGAACCGCGGCCTCCTGCGCGTCCTCCAGTGCTCGACGTGGGAAGTATCTGCTGACCTCCTGCCCTAGATGGGCAGTCCCTCCTGATGTGGCCTGGCTGGCCACACTGGTAGCAGAGGGGAACCCAACTCCCGCCCTCAGTGTGTTTCTGCTGTCGGCTGGGCGGGGGTCCGGTGCTGGCGATTGGCCCCTGTCGAGGGCCCCCAAAGGCCACTGATGGCCCTGCAAAACGTGACAGCTCTCCTGCGGACGCCACGTGTCTCCTCTCTCGCTGGCCCTGTGAAAAGTCTGGCTGGAAGGGCCTCTTCTGCCCGCCGTCAATGTCTCGCGCGGACGGGTTGGTCTCCTCATAGGTCATAGCTGCCTCCACCACCCTTGAAAACGTAGGCAACTTCAGGGGTTTGACATACCCCCGAATCGCAGGCCGGAGCCCCTTGGTGAACCTCCAAAGGCGCTCCTCCTCAGTGGCTACCGCTGTTGCTGCAAAGCGGGACAGCTCCAGAAAACGTGTGCGATACGCACTCACTGTCATCGTCCCCAGGCGGAGAGTGTGGAACTCCCGCCTCCTCTGGTCCTGCCACGTCTGGGGAAAGTACTTCTCGCAGAAGAGGGTGACGAACCGGTCCCAAGTCGGCTCGTCCCTCTCCTGTCCCCTGACTGCCCTCCACCACCTGTGTGCCGCACTCTCCAGCTGGTACGTGGCAAAGTTCACGCAGCACTCCACTGGGGACCGAAGGGTGTCGAAAACCTTCTCGAGCTGCTCGAGCCAGTCCCATGCCTCGGTCGGGTCCACATCCCCCTTGAAGGAGGGGGGCTTCAGCTTCCGGAACTGCCCGAAGAGCTCGAAGTGGCGCTGCAGTGGAGATGCTGGTGCACCTCCAGGCAAAGGTGCCTCGTGCACAGAAGTGTCGGAGGAAGGTGAGGGCGGTGGCAACCCATCCCCTCCCCCGAGTCTAGCGCTGCGGCCGTTGTGTGGTCCCACAGAGGACTCCCCCTCCGCAACCCCAGGGAGAGGTGCTTGGGGCGGTGGGTGGAGCTCCTCTCGTACAATATCCCGTATCAGCTGAGCGAGGTCCTGGGCCTGAATGCCCAGGAGCAGTGGCTGGTCCACTGAGGCGTCGACAGCAGCACGCCCACCTCGCTGACCTCGTCCTCGGCCGCGCCCGCGGCCCGCCTCGCTAGTCCCGCGACGAGGCATCTCCTGCAAGGAGACGCGAAACAAAGCGGAAACACGTCAATAGGGAATGATATCTAACGAAAACGTCTAAGAGATCATGTCAAAAGGTATGTTGTGGAGGCTACTCTAGTTACAGACATGTAAATTGGTTATTTTCCAGTCAGTTGATTCACTTCTTGGGACGACCTTGCTCTGATACCATCTTGTAACGACCCGATTCCCGAGTCCCTACGAGAACGAGAATCGGGCCGACTCGACTAATCCCAAGACCTAGTCGTCCAACAAGGAAGTAACCAAAAGAGCAGTAAAATAAACCACATTCAGCATGAATATAACTAGCAGTAACAAAATACAGCAGTAAGAAAAGGAACTACTACAGTATACACCACCACAACAGTAGAAGAACAAATATGTACATAACATAAAGCTTACAATAAGTAAGTACAAGGAGTAACAAGGAAACTACTCACTACAGTGGAAGAAAAGTACAAAAAGAACTGCGGGTAACTCTACTGGACCCTACTAGGCCCAGCGTCCTCTGCAGCCGCTGACCCTGGCTGCACAACACCTGGTCCTGAAAAGTAACGAGTGTAACACGGCAGCGAAACGCTGAGTAGAGTGGCAACTAAAAGCTAAAGAAATAGTAGAGTGTACAGTAGCTGTTATATTTTTTTTACTTTCTTTATTTACGTCTTTCTATTATTTCACGATTTATTTATTTCTCAGATCCTTCACTTGATCTCGAATGTTCCTCGTGGGAACGATCTTGATTGCAATTTTTTCCGAAAAGTAGAAGTAACACGTGGTGCTCTCCTGGCCGGGAGAGTCCCCCGTGGTGGTCCTACCCTCAGTCAACCACCCCAAGGTCGCTGACAGACGTAACGGTGACTACGGCACGCGCGATAAGCGCACGGGTAGCTACCCCGTACTGGCACGCGGTCAGTCGTTTCCGTTAACGGGTGCGCTCAAAACACAGCACGAAACCAGTATAAGGTAGAGCCCGCTCAGTAACAGGGGTCCAACCCCTCCACAGTCCGCGCACCCTCGCCTGACTACCCTAGTTTGCCCAGTGGGCCTAACAAGTCGATGTAGGAGGCTAGCAGAACCCCGGGGCCCGTGGGGTAGCTAGTGCTCTCCCTACACTAGTAGCTCTTCTCGGTACTACGTACGCGAGGGCCAGCAAGTCGGTGTACAGTGGCCAAACCCACCCTGGTCTCAACCTGAGGGCGGCAAGCTCCCCTCTACACTAAGAGGTAATGTGTGCTCTCTTTGGTACCACGTACCCAAGAGACAACACACCTCCACGTTTCACTTTCTCAGTTCCATTCTATTCTCTTTCCAGGAGTTCTACTCCTAATTCCCCGTAGGGTTCATGTTCTTTTCGTTTGGCCATTTAGGTTTCACCATTCCAGTTTTACGTTCGTACAACCCATGTTCTCAATCATATTTATTTATTCATAACAGGAAGCTGTTAATCAATTTACAGGCAGCTATTATTGCCTCTCTACTTTCCAAGACTGCAATATTATACATTTCACTAGTTTTCCAGTCTTAGGATTCATGACGTACCCTAGGATCTATCATTCAAGCTAGTTTTCTAGTCGTAGGTTTCATGCAATACCCTAAGTTCTATCATTAATCTAGTTTCTCAGTCCTATGGTTCATGCAACTCGTATTTCCATCATTCAACATATACTACAAGTAGTGTCACAGGTAATTATCTAACTAACACAGGCACTTCATATTTCACAGGCAACTCTTGTTTATTAATAGGCAGTTGTTCACATTTCTACTCATTCATTTAAGAATGCAATTTCAAATACGCATACAAACAGTGCAAGTACTTCTCGTCCTAGGATTCATGCCACATCCTCGGTTTTCTACTTATTCAATGTCACATATGCAATTAGGTTTTATAATTAAAAATAGGTGGAAACCACTCTACCAGACAACCCAGGAGTATTGGGGGCTCGAATGGCAAGTTCACGTGCCTTTGCAAGCCCCGAATCCGCAACAGAATGAAGTCCTATACCAAGGAGCAATCACAATGGAACATTTAGAACAGTATAGAAAACCGTCTAACAAGTAGAGGAACACACTAGGAAAACACCGATATCTTGTTTGCATAAAACAGACCTCAAATGGATCCTAAACGGGTCAAAAATATTGCTACAGACCCAAATCAGATGTCTGGCACAAGGTCCAGACGTCTTAAAAGTAAACAGGAACTCACCTCAGCTTCTGTGTCAACCTTAGATGTCCAGAAACCCTTCTAGACTGTCTGGACCCAGCTCCAGACGTCCGACCTCTCCTCCAGACGTCTGGGAGTGCTTCCGGTCATCTGGTAAACTGACCAGACGTCCGAAACACGTGGGAGGGTGTGTCCCGTGCCTTCCCAAAGCAATCCTGCATGCGATAGCCGAATCGTCAAAAATTAGTCACGCAAAACGTAGCTGCGGAGCGGCCTGCATGGCCGTATCCGCAAAGGAAACGTACCTTCACGGAGATCTGCTTTCAGACATCTGGTGTCATCACCAGACGTCCACTCCGTCGTCTAGACATCACTCCAGACATCTGATTCTGGGAAAATCCCAGAACCAGAACCTCCTCCTGTTCACCCTCGCCGCGCTCAGCCACGGCCTCGTCTCCTCGCTTGCAACTCCGGCTGCAGCAAACGTCGGGGATGGTTTCCCTTGACACACTCCTCCTGCATGCGTCGCTCCGGCCGTGCGCCCTCCGGCTATTACGACTTGGTTCTCGAATCCCTACAGGACACGAGATCGGACCGACTCAACTGATCCCAAGACCCAGTCGTCCAACAAGAAAGTAACCAAAAAGCAGTAAAATAAACCACATTCACCATGCAAGCAACTAACAGTAACAAAAGTACAGTAGTAAAGAAGTAAACTACTACAGTACGCACCACCACAACAGTAAGGAAGTAAAATAGTACAGGAATAGAAGCTCACAATAAAAGAGTACAGAAGTGTAACAAACTACTCACTACAACAGGAAACAGAGTACAACAGAAAGTTACAACTACTGGGCTCTACTGGGCCCAGCACCCTCTGCAGCTGTAGGCTTTGGCTGCTCAACACCTGGACCTGAAAAATGTTATGAGTACAAAACGTCAGCGAACGCTGAGTAGAGTGGCAACCAGCTAACTAAAACAGTCAAGGTGGACAGGTAGCTGTTGTTTTTCAATTTCTTTCTTTCTTTAACTAATTATTCTTTCCTTCATCACTTGGTTTATTTATCAGGTCTCTTTCTTGATCTCGAATGTTCCTTGTGGGAATGATCTTGATTACAGTCTTTTCTGAAGAGTAGAAGTAGCACGTGGTGCTCTCCTGGCCGAGAGAGTCCCCCGTGGTGGTCCTACACTCAGTCAACCATCCCAAGGTCCCTGACAGACGTAACGGTGACTACGGCACACGCGATAAATGCACGGGTAGCTACCCCGCACTGGCACGCGGTCAGTCGTTTCCGTTAACGGGTGTTCCCAAAGCACAGCACGGAACCAGTATAGGGCATAGCCCTCTCAGTAGTAGGGGTCTAGCCCTTAAGAACCAAACAGGGGTCTCGCCCCTCCACAGTCTGCGCACCCTCGCCTGACTACCCTGGTTTGGCCAGTGGGCCTAACAAGTTGGTGTAAGGCGGCTAGCTGAACCCCGGGCTCCGTGGGGTGGCTAGCTCTCTCCCTACACTAGTAGCTCTCCCCTGTACTGTGTACGCGATGGCCAAAAAGTCGATACAAAGTGGCCAATCGTAACCCTGGGTCCCAACCCTAGGATGGCTAGCTCCGCTCTGCACTAAAAAGGGGGGAACAGTCACTCTCCTTGGTACTCCGTACTCAAGGGCCAGCTCACTTCCCCATTCACATTTCCAGTTCCATTCCATTTATTTCCAGGAGTTCTACTCCTAATTCCCGGTAGGGTTCACGCTCACGTTTCTCAGGCCAAGCCATACTAGGTTTCATCATTTCTATTTCCATTTCTCAGGTTCTACACATGTAGCATGCAACTTTATTATTCACATTCCAAGTTTATTCGCAGGTAGCTCGTGTTTCCAACATTCAATCTTCCATTTTCAGTTCATATACAGGCAGCTCGTATTTAATCGTAAACAATAAGAATTTACATGCAACAGTTTGCTAACAACATTACTTTACGTTTCACAGGCAGCTGTTATTCAATTACAGGCAATTTTTATTATTCTATTTACTCATCCAAGACTGCAATTCATACATTCCATACGAATATTCCAATGTTTCTAGTCCTAGGATTCATGCCATACCCTAGGATCTAACATTCATTCCACATATGCATTCATGTTTGTAATTAAACTATGGGAAGCCACTCTACCAGTAAACCCAGGAGTAATGGGGGCTTGATCGGCAGGTCCACGTGTCTCAGCAAACCCCAAATCTGCAACGGAACGAGGTCCTATCACAAGGATCAATCACAAGAGATCACTCAGAACAGAATAAATGTATTCCAACAAGTAGAGGAACTTATACGAAGAACAACGGAATCTTAACTGCGGAAATCGAACCTCATACGGACCCTAAACGGGTCAAAACCAGAAATTTTGATTCATATCAGATGTCTTAAGAGTCCAGAACCATACCTCAACTCTGCGCTACTCCTCAGACGTCCAGGAACTCCACTGAACCGTCTGGACCCAGTTCCAGACGTCCGACCACCTCTCCGAACGTCTGGAGATGCTTTCCGCCATCTGGTGCCTCTCCCAGACGTCTGAACTACATGGGAGGGCATGTTATACGCCTTCCCGAAGCGAATCCTGCATGCATTTACGCAAATCTCCTCAATATTGCACGGAACAGTTGAAATTGCACTAGAGGGGGGGTGAATAGTGAAATTATATTGTATTGTAATACAACAAATTCAATCACACAATATACTCAATTATTTTTAGGTGGAAACCCAAGATGGGTGAAAACCACCACCTAAGCCAATCTCTTGACTTAGGATTTTCGATCACAAGGTGATCAATCCACTAACCACACTACTTAAACGAGGGTAGTGTACCTCAATTACAATTCCCACCTCCGATCCCTAAACGGAGGTTTCTCTCTTCAAGATGAAGAGACGGGGACCCGACAGGCCGGATACCCAAAATACAGAAATTAACAAGTAAAAATAACACCTATAGAGCACCCCAATAATTTAGTTGCTTTCTTATCTACAAAGCATGAAAAGAACTCCCTGATGATTTGTAGAACGGAGCGAGTCGGGAGTATGGATTTGCCCTTTGATCAGAGTATTAGCACAGCACAAGGGCAAGATGGAGCTTAGAGTAGTGAGCAAGAGATTTTTCTAATGGAATTGTATCTCAAGAGGGTGTGTTTTGCCAAAGAAGAGTTGTAGTCTATTTATAGGCAAGTTTGGAACCTTCAAGAACACTTGGGAGAGCTCTTCTAGCCGTTGGAGACAAATCCCAAGAGTTTAGGACGAAATCCACACAAAATCAGGGCAATGATGATTCTGACAGCAACATCAGACGTCTAATTTTAATATCAGACGTCTTACAGGACGTCTGATTTTTACTATGGTCGTCTAATATTGCAGGATATCCTTAACGGACTCTATTGGATCAAAAGAAGGACGTCTGATATTATGTCATAAGACGTCTGATTATTTTACTGGACGTCTAATGAATGGTACATTCGTTCCTGTTATCATCGGATCCAAACAGGGTTCTAGGTTTAGAGGATCAGACGTCGTTATGGACGTCTGAGGACATTACCAGACGTCTGGAAACCTAAATACTCTTCCTTCCTGCTTCTGCCAAAAGATTATGTGGCCGTAGACAGATACGCACAGAAAATCATGGCCAACGGTTCAAAGGCAGACGTCTGTAAGTGTGTCAAGACGTCTAGAAATTATTTTTGCCGATAAAAAGTCTAACGGTTAGTATGAGGACGTCTGGGTAAAGGATCAGACGTCTGTGAACGGTTATCGACGTCTGAAAGTGAGGTCCTTCGACTGATGTTTATGAGGAGATGAACAAAGGCAGAAATATTTGAAATTAGACGTCTGATACACATGTCAGACGTCTTATGATGGAAAATCAGACGTCTGGACTTTTTAATGGACGTCTGATAAAAGTAAGTGTTGGGTTTTTTGTTTCTAATTTATCCTAAGTGTAGAGAGCCTAAGTTAGCTATTTATAGGTTATGTTTGGGGGCTCTTTACAGTATTTCTAGACTCAAATAAGATGAAAATTACAACCTTTGAAAGTTTACATGAAAAAAGCCTAAGACCTAATACTTTTGCTACTCGTCTTCACGCTTTTAATCTCCCGTCTTGGAAAGCTTTTTGAATTCCTGCAAATATGTTATTATAGAGAGAAAACAATATGCTACGCTTTATTTATTATTTCATTTTCTACATTTTGTAAAATCATCAAAATATTTTATATGAGTAGTTGAACTAACAACAGTGCCTCGGTGGAACGACCTGCATGGCCGTATCCGCAAAGAAGGTGTACGTCACGGAACTTACCTCTCAGTCATCTGGAACTTCCTCCAGACGTCGTCTACGTCATCTGGATGTAGATCCAGACGTCTGATTCTAGGAAAATCCCAGAACCAGAAACTGCCTTCGCCTTCTTGCACCGCGTACGGCCGCGCCGCGCCCGCTCGCCCGCTGCTCTGGCTGCAGCAGTGTCGGGGAGGACCTCCCCGACGCACATCTCCGGCGAACTCCCTCACGAGCTCGCATGATTGCTCTTCTCTCTTCCCCTCGCTACTCCTCTCCTCTTACGCCCGCTGCTCGCTACTCGCCGCTCACAGCTCTCGCGTTGGAGGAAGGAGGAGGGTGGCTGAAGGTGAGGTGAACGAGGGAGAGGAGGGGGGTTTAAGTAGGCGTTGAGTTAGGGTTTCGTCGACAAGAGGAGAGAGAAGGAGAGAAGAAAACGAGGCTGCGTATTGTCTGCGCGCAGCACATGCGCAAATGCAAGGACGTACACGAAAAATTTGATTTCCAGACGTCTGGGAAGATGTCCAGACGTCTGACCCAAATCCCAGACATCTTAGAGGGCTCTAATAGCACGGGTCTTAACAACATAACAAACTCAAAGGAAGCTTCGTTTCCGAAACTTGAGCTAGCTCAGGTGAGAAAAAAGAACAACATACGCATAACAAACTCAAAGAGGATCGAAGCCGGTCCGAAAAGACGTACTGTCAAAGAGCTCCAGGTACCGCTCTCGCATCGCCGCCTCAGGCTCCCAGGTAGCCTCCACATACTGCTAGCACCTCCACAAGACCTTCACCAGGGGTACCTGCTTCCGTCTCAGACTCCGGACATCTCTATCTAGTATCTGCACTAGCCGCTTGGGGTAGGTTAGGTCGTCACCCACCTTGATGCTCTCGTGGCTCAGAATGTGACTGGGATCGGCAACGTACTTCCTAAGGTTGGACACGTGGAACACGTCGTTCACACCAGAAAGCTGGGGAGGAAGGGCAAGCCTGTAAGCAACGGGTCCAACCAGCTCCAGGACCTCAAATGGTCCCACAAACCTCAGCGCGAGCTTCCCTCTCACCCCAAACCGCTACAGGCCCTTCATGGGCGAAACGCGAAGGAAGACGTGATCCCCAACCTCAAACTTCACCTCTCTACGTTTCCGATCTACATAGCTCTTCTGCCTACTCCTGACAGTGCGGAATCGCCTGTGAATCTACTCGATCACCTCCTGACTCTGCCAGATTAGCCTAGGGCCAACCTCCCACTTGGTCCCCACCTCAACCCAACTCAAGGGTGCAGTACACCTCCATCCCTATAGAGCCTCGTAGGGTGCCATACTGACTCTCGAGTGATAGCTGTTATTATATGCAAACTCCGCCAGGGGCAAGTGCTCCTCCCAAGAGCCCCTCCAGTCTATTACACAAGCACGCAAAAGGTCCTCAAGCGTCTGTATCGTGCGCTCTGACTGTCCGTCCGCCTGGGGGTGGTATGCTGTACTGAACCTCAACCGTGTCCCCAGGGCCTGCTGAAACTCAGCCCAAAACTGGGACGTAAAGCGGGTTTTTCAATCGGATACAATCTCCTGCGGAACTCCATTCAGGCGTATCACATCGTGGATATACCTCTCTGCCAACTGTGCTGGTCCCAAAGTGACTCGGATCGGCAAGAAACGTGCCGTCTTCGTCAATCTGTCTACGATCACCCAAACTGCATCGTGTCCTCGCTAGGTAACGGGCAAGCTCACCACCAAGTCCATGGTGATGCTCTCCCACTTCCACTTTGGCACTGGAAGTGGTTACAACGGTCTTGTAGGCCTCTGATGCTCGGCCTTCACCTGTTGGCACACTAAACATTGCTGTATGAATTCACCTACATCCTGCTTCATTCTCCTCCACCAAAAGTTGCGTCTCTGATCATGATACAACTTTGTGTTCCTGCAATGTATGGTGAACCTGGAACCGTGTGCCTTAGTTAGGAGCTCTCTCAACAACTTCTCGTCCTGTAACGACCCGGTTCCCGAGTCCCTACGAGACACGAGAATCGGACCGACTCGACTAATCCCAAGACCCAGTCGTCCAACGAGGAAGTAACCAAAAGACAGTAAAATAAACCACATTCAGCATGAATATAACTAACAGTAAGAAAGTACAGCAGTAAGGAAAGAAACTACTACAGTAGGCACCACCACAACAGTAAAACAACATTTATCATATAACAAAAACTGCAGGTAAAGAAGGTACAGCGAAAACAAAAACTACTCACTAGAACAGAAACAAAAAGGGGTACAAAGCTGGGGTAACTCTACTGGACCCTACTCGGCCCAGCATCCTCTGCAGCCGCCGACCCTGGCTGCTCAACACCTGGTCCTGAAAAAGGTAACGAGTGTAACACGTCAGCAAAACGCTGAGTAGAGTGGCAACTAACTAAAGGCAACAGTAGAGTGTATAGTAGCTGTTATGTACTATTACTTCCTTTATTTACATCTTTCAATTTTTCTCACTATTTCATTTATTTCTCAGATCCTTTACTTGATCTCGAATGTCCTCGTGGGACGATCTTGATTGCAGTCTTTTCCAAAAGTAGAAGTAGCACGTGGTGCTCTCCTGGCCGGGAGAGTCCCCCGTGGTGATCCTACCCTCAGTCAACCACCCCAAGGTCACTGACAGACGTAACGGTGACTACGGCACGCGCGATAAACGCACAGGTAGCTAGCCCGCACTGGCACGCGGTCAGTCGTTTCCGTTAACGGGTGCGCCCAAAGCACAGCACGGAACCAGGGCAGAGCCCTCTCAGTAACAGGGGTCCAACCCCTCCACAGTAACCAAACCGGGGCCTTGCCCCTCCACAGTCCGCGCACCCTCGCCTGACTACCCTGGTTTGCCCTAGTGGGCCTAACAAGTCGGTGAAGGAGGCTAGCAGAACCCCGGGGCCCGTGGGGTAGCTAGTACTCTCCTAACACTACTAGCTCTCCTCGGTACTACGTACACGAGGGCCAACAAGTCGGTACAGAGCGGCCAATCCTAACCCCGGGTCCCTGGGGCGGCTGGCCCCACTCTGCACTAAACAGGTACAGGTACTTCCCTTGGTACTGCGTACCCAAGAGACAGTACAACTACATCTCAGTTCCATTCCTTTTTCTTTCCAGGAGTTCCACTCCTAACTCCCCGTAGGGTTCCAGCTCTTTATTTCAGCACATCATATGTTTCACTTTCCAGATTCACGTTCTCAAATTCCATGATCTCAAACATGTTTCTTTATTCATAACAGGCAGCTTTATATATTCCTTTCCATTTTTCCAAGTCTGCAGTAATATACATTCCACTAGTTTTTCCATCCTAGGATTCATGCCATATCCTAGGATCTATCATACAATCTAGTTTTCCGGCCCTAGGATTCATGCAACACCTAGGAGCTAACATTCCATATATTTCTCATTCCTAGGATTCATGCAAAGCCCTAGGTTCTAGTTATGGTTCCATACTTTAACAGATTTTATTAATACTTAAAGCCACTCTACCAGGTACAACGGGAGTAATGGGGGCGTGATCGGGAATCCCGCGCGCCTCCGCGACTCTCAAGACTGCAACCGAACGAGGTCCTATCACAAGGATCAAACACAAGGAGTGTCTCAAAACAGTGTATAACTACTGTAGGCAGGTAGAGGAATTAATTCTGAAGCGAACGCAACTTGAATCGCGGAAAACGGAGCCCAAACGGGCCCTAAACGGGTCGAGAAAGACGATACTGTGCAAAATCAGACGTCTGGAACTCCTTCCAGACGTCTTAAACGGTGGATCAGAGAATTACCTGTTCGGCTTGGTTCCCTGGACGTCCAGAAGTCTGCGGGGACGTCTGCCTAGATCCAAGACGTCCGATGGTCCCTCCGGACGTCTGGAGGTCACTCCCGCCGTCTGGTACAACTTCCAGACGTCTGATTCGCAAAGGATGACGAATCAGAGAACCTGCGCACAGCGAACCCCCCTCCCTCAGTACGGTCAGTCGACAAGAAGGAAGAAGAAAGCGGAAACTCACCTTTCAGACGTCTGTATGATCTCACAGACGTCGACCTTGCCGTCTGGATATCAATCCAGACGTCTGATTCTGGAAATTTTTCCAGAATCAGAACCCTGCTCGGCCTCCGCTCGCGACGCCGCCCGCGTCGCACCTCGCGCGTCTGCTGGTCAGCCCGCACAGGTCCCTCTCCGCGACGCTCCGCGCCCCTTGCGCCTTCCGCCGGCCGGCCAAGCCGCTCCTGGCGAGCTCGCCCTCACGGCAGAGCCCCGCCTTCGCACGCCGCAGCTCCTCCGCGCTCACTGCGGCTGCCGCTGCCGCTGCGCCCTCGCGTCCGCTCGCTCTCGCGCACAGGCAGGAGAAGAAGGAGGAAGATGGTGAAGACGGGAGGGGAGGCGCGCCCCCCTTTTAACGCCGCGCGGAGAGGAGAGAGAAGGCGGTCGCAGCCGCCTGCAGCCGCAGAGAAAGAGGGCAGAAACGCAGGTCTACGCGCACAGGCGCGCAGACGAATCTCCCGTGCGAACCTAACTGTTCTCCAGACGTCTGTAAACTATCCCGGACGTCTGGTCAGACGTCTGGATGTGATCCCAGACGTCTGGTACGACGTCTGGGCCACCTCCCAGACGTCTTAAAAGGCTTCTGGGGCACGCGCTCGTTACACGTCCCTAGGAACCCTAAACTAGCACCATTTAACCCTGATTTGCAAGAAAAAGCTCCTACATAACCTTAGAAAGGCTTGGCTCAGAGAGATTCTGAGTTTGCAAAGAAAACATAAACTGAGGGGTAAAAATGCAATTTCACCAATCCAATCTGAAAATAGGGTAACTCAGGATCCAAACATAGGTCAAAACAACCTAATAAGAAGAAAAGTGAGATGAAATTACTCAACAAGGGCTACAGCAACTCCGAAGAATTAAATGACATCCTGTAACCCTAAAAATAAATCCACTTAAATACACGAGGTTCGAGGCAGATAAAAAATCAAATAAACCCTCTAAAATTCATAGAAAAATAATCTCTAGGGTTTAGAACCTTCAATTTGGCCTTAGAAACCCATTTTGACCTACATTGAGAACCATACCCAATTAACAACTTAATTTGGGTTTTTACGTAAATTGACCGATCAAACAAGGTTTAATATAGAAATAAAATTCACCATCAGAATCCTTAGGTCCTAATTAGTCATGTATAAAAACTTGAGCCTAAGAAGAAACCTTCTTGACCAACTTTACACTTTGGTCCTCATATATTTACTTTTTGGCCCTCAAATTTTGAACCCTCACATTTTGGCCCCTAACTCTCCTTCGTTCTTTGCGTTCAGGTCCCTCCTGCAAAACCTTACCAGCACCATGCTTCGACGACCTTGCGCGGAGCATGGCGCTGCGCAGGATGAGGGGGAGGGCCTGCCAGGTCAAATGGGGGTGCCCTGCGTCGTCAGCCACCGCCGGAGCACCCCCCTGAGCGCTGCGACCACCCATACTGGCCGTACGAACGCACGGATGGTATGGGTAACCTTCCTCCGACATCCTCCGGCGGGGGAGACACGTCGTCCCCCTCCGCCCTCCTCTCTGGTTCGGCCCCTATAAATACCCCCGTCACTCTGCCGTTCTCCTCAGCTCGGATCTGACGGAGATACCCCCTCACTTCCTCTCTTCCCACTCCGACAGACGCCCCCTTGTTCCGGCGGCTTCTCCACCTCACCCTCGTCGCTCTGCCGCACTACCAGCAGTAGAGTTGTCCTCCCTCGCTCTTCCCGCGCCGCGCCGCACCCAGCACGCGCTTCTCCGGCCCTCTCCTCGCCGTCGCTCCTTCCCCTGGGCAGCTTCTTCTCCGGCGACAGTCGATACGACTGTCGCCTACTCCGACCCCTCCTCGTCCTGCTAAGTAGGTATAACTTCTCTTCTTCCTCCCCTCTTCCTTTTCCTCACTTTAAACCTTTACTGTCGCCCTCGATTCCGACCAATCACCCTCACCTTCTCCACCTCCAGCCACACTCTGGCGACCCGCTCCCATCACTCTAGCAACCCACATGGCTCGCCAACCACCGCAGAACCTTCGCCTCCTCACCCTGATCAACCTCCGCCCTTCCACTTCCCACCAATCACCCTCTGCAGATCCACCGATCAAACCCATCTCCCAACCCGCAGTTTGACCTAGGGCGGGCCTTAGGCTCCGCCTCGCCACCTGCAGACCCTCCGACCACCTTCGCCGTGCTACGGCGAAGGTCCTGTGGGCAGGTACTTCGCTCGTCACCACCATTAACGAGTGAAGAAGCTCCTTCGACCTGCTGCTCCAGGCGCGTCGCGCCCAGATCAGGCTCCCAGGCTGTGCGGGGTATCTTCGCGAAGTGCCAGGCTGCAGTTGGGGCGAAGCCCTCGCACGAAGCCTCGACTGCCGCTGCTTCCTTCGCACAGGCACCCAAATCGGGGTGGGACATTTAGTCCCACCTCGGAAACTCACTGAGGCAAACGGGCGCTTAAAGGCAAAAAGTGCCTTAAGCTGTTTGCCTCAGTTCACGGGGTGAGGTCCCCTTCACCCGCCCGATTACCCGGCCTCGTCCGCGCTCACGCCCCGCGGACCTGGCCCGACCCGACTAAGCCCGACCTGCACTCCTCGCCCACTACCGCACGCCGGTGGGCCTGGACCCGGGCGTGACCCGCGTACCCGATTACCCGGTTGCTCTGGGAGAGTTTGCTGAAGAGCGAATTCTGAGAGAGAGAGACGCGGGGGGAGGGTAGAGTAGGCTTTGCCCTCTGACGAAAACCTTGAAGTGTGCAGGCACAGGTGAAGAAGAAGAATAAAGCTGAGGAAGACACTGTAGCGGCAGCGGTTTAAGTCGTCTGATTGGAAAATCAGACGACGTCCTGAAGGCAAAAGGACAGAATGACTAAAGAAGAAGAAGAAAAGAAGAGAGAAGGAGAGACGACGTCCTAAAAGCAAAAGAAAAGAAGAAGAAGATCTGAAGAACAGAAGAAGAAGAAGAAGAGAAAACAAGGAAGAACAGAAGGCAGAAGAGAAGACCACGAGGAGATAGACAAAGAAGAAGAAACCAAGAGCCAAAGAGAAGAGAAGACAAAGAGGAAGAAAGAAGAGAAGAAGAAGAACCCAAATTTTCATCTCTCTCTCTCTCTCTTTATTTTTGTAATAAGAATTTATACCCCTAGAACACGACTTGCTCCCTGAGTTCGACCTCGGGAGAACTTTATTTTCTGAGTAACAAATATTTGTAAATGTTGGCAATAACTACTGTACTACAACGCTATAAAAAAACCTAGTTGTCGCCACCGTTTGCCAACGCACAAATGTCCCCTCATGCGTAGCACCTCGTCTGTAAAGTAGAAGTCACTAGGGTCCCCTGACAGTACCTTGTCACCCAACGACTGCAGGTACGGATCGGCCATCTATCATGTGATGATGTGGTCTATCAGCTCTGGCCTCGTCTGTCGTGTCACAGTCACTGCCCCACAGTGCCCCAGTAACTCTAGGGGTCGCCAATTGCCCATCTCCTCCATAAGTCTCCAACTCAGTGCCTGTAAATTGGCCAAGTGGGCAGGCGCCTTCCAGCTCAAGGCGTCAGCCACCACGTTGGCCTTCCCCGGATGGTAGGAAATGCTGCAGTCATAGTTGGTGAGATGACGACCGACCGCGGTGCTGCTTTGTGCCTTTATATTTATTATAATACAGTCGTTATAGTATAAGATAAGACAACTACGGTTGTCATTATCATACAAATTTTTTACTCAGAAATAATTTTCCCGAGGTCGAACTCAGGGAGCTACTAGAATTCTAGAAGTACAAAGTTTCTTTATTGAATTACAAAAATAAGAGAGAGAGATAGATTTCTGTTCTTGGCTTCTTCTTCTCTTCTTCTCTTTGTGCTTGTCTTCTTCCCTCTTCTTTCTTCTGCTGCTCTTCTTGTCTTCTTCTTTTCTTCTTTCTCTTTTCTTTAGCTGCGGAGCCTTCTTCTTTCCTTCTTCTTCTCTGCTTTATCTCCTCTGAAGGTTCATCCGTCGTCTGATACAGCCGTCAGATGACTTAAACTGCGGTCTACTACAGTGATTCTCATCTTTTCCTTCCTTCGCTGCTTCTTCTTCTTTGGCGAGCCTTCTTCTTCTTCTCTTCTCCTTCCTGCGGCTAAGTGCTGAGCCCTTCTCCTTCAGCACTCCTATTCTGCACACAAGGGGGAAGCAAAACCTATCCCCTCCCTCTACCTACACGTATCTCTCTCTCTCAATGAACTGCTCATAGGAAGCTCTCCCAGAGCCGCGGGTTAACGGGTTGGGTTGCGTACCGGGACCAGGCGCACCGGCGTGATTTGGTGTGCGAGGTGTGCGTGGGTAGTGTCGGGTCGAATCCGCCGGGTCCGCGTGGTGAAACCGCGGACGGGGCATGTGATGGGGCGGGGGACCTCACCCCAGGTGTATCGGAGGCGACAAGGTAAAAACACAAAATGAATTTAAATCGGTGCGGCGCTTCGAGAACTTATGATGTGGGACTAAACTTCTGCTTCTTCTCGCGCGCGTCCGCAGGAAGACCGCGACCTCACTTCAGCAGCTGCATCCTTGTTTCCCCTCGCGTGCCAGCTGCCTGCCTTCATCCGAGTCTCCCCAATTCGCATCAGCTGGAGACCTGACGCTCTAAAGCCTGGAGCTCGCTTGGAAGCTCCTTGAGTCGTCACCAATGGCGGCCGGGGCAGCAGATCTGTCCAGCACAAAAAGGGCCTCTCGGCCTAATCAGACCACAGGGGAACCTTCGCCATGGCACAACGAAAGTGGTACGAGGTGCAACAGGCCGTGGGATGGCCTAGGCGTGCGTGCCTAGGTCGTCCTGTGGCTGGAAAAGTGGGTTTGATCGGGGGTGAGTTGTGGAGGTGTAGAGTGGCAGTGGAGGGGCGGAGGGTGTTTAGTATGATGAGGCGGAGCTTTTGGGACAGTTGGCGAGTCGTATGGGGTTGTGGGATGACAGGGGCGACTCGCCAGAGAGTGGCCGGAGGCGGGGAAGGTGAGGGTGATCAGGCGTGGTCGTGGGGCAATCAAGCAAAATAGATTGGGGGAAAGAAAGAGGGGAAGAAGGGGAGTAAATGTAACCTACCTACAGGGACAAAGGGGGGAGGGCGGAGCCGCCGGCTCGTACCTGCCAGAGCTGGAGAAGAAGAACCCAGGGGGAGAGAGCGACGACGAGGAAGTGGGCAAGGAGGCACGCGCTTGGTACGGCGCCACGCGGGAAGACGAGACAAAGCAAACTCTGCTGCTGGTATTGTAGCAGAGCGACGAGAAGGAGGAGCGGCCACCGAAGCTGGTGGGTTTCCTGTCGGAGTGGGGAAAGAGGAAGGGTTGGGGGTTTCTCTGCCAAGACCAGACTGCGAGAACCGGCTAGCGATGCTGGTTCTTATAAAGGCGGTGGCGGAGAGTCGGACGTAGGGAGGCGACGTGCGTCCCTCGTCGGAGTATGGTCGGAGACGAGACCCATACCTTCCGCGCATTCGCACGGAAGGTGTGGGCGTCGTCAGGTGGCATGGCCGAGTCCCTGCGACAGCAGACGTCGCAGGGAACTTCGCGTTTACTTTGCAGGACGCCTCCCTCACCCTGCGTGGCGCCATACTCCGCGCAAAGTCGCCGGAGCATGGTGCTGCGTAGAGACTTGCAGGAGGGACCAAAATGCAAAGAACAACGATAAAATTAGGGGTCAAAATGCAAGGGTTTCGAAAGTTGAGGGTCAAAAAGTAAATGATGAGGACTAAATTGCAAAGTTGGTCAAGGAGGTCTCTTCTTAGGCTCAAGTTTTTATGCATGACTAAATTGGACCTAAGGATTTTAATGGTGAATTTTGTTTCTAGGTCAGACCATGTTTGACTGGCCAATTTAAGTAAAAACCCAAATTAAATCATTAATTCGGCATGGTTCTCAATGTTGGTCAAAATGGGTTTCTAAGGCCAAATTGAAGGTTCTAAACCCTAGAGATTTTATGAATTTTAGAGGGTTTAGTTGATTTTTTTATGCCTCAAACCACGTGAATTGAAGTGGGTTTGTTTTAGGGTTACAGAATGTCATTTAATTCCTTGGAGTTGCTGTAGCCCTTGTTGGATCAGATCATCCCACTTTCCTTCTTATTTGGTTTGTTTGACCTGTGTTTGAACACTTAATTATCCTGTTTGCAAATTACGTTGGTGAAATTGCATTTTTACCCCTTATGACTTGTCTTCTTCTTAAACTCAGAATTCTCTGAGTTAAGCCTTTCTTCGAGCTATGTAGGAGCTTTTTCTTGCATATCTAGGTTAAATTGTGATAGTTAGGGTTCATGATGAGGTTCTCATCAATAGTCCTTTAGGAGCTCTAACCAACGTCTTTGTCTCATGTTGAGCTCCTTCTGATCAAACAAGTATCTGAGGCTCTTATGATATGTAAAAATCTCAAAAGTCTTACCGTACAAGTAGTGCCTCCAAGTCTTCAGCACGAAGACAACAGCTGCCAGCTCCAGGTTGTGGGTAGGGTAGTTATGCTCATGGGGCTTCAGTTACCACAAAGCGTAAGCGACAACGTGACCCCGCTGCATGACACACCCCCTAACCCCTGCAAAGAGGCATCCGTGCACACAACGAACCCGCCACTGCTGTCTGGGATGGTAAGCACGAGAGCCGAAGTCAGCCTCTCCTTCAGCTCCTGAAAACATGCCTCACAAGCATCCGTCCAAGAAAAGGGCACATCCTTCTAGGTCAACTGTGTCATAGGATGTGCAATCTGCGAGAAACCCCTGATAAAGCACCTATAGTAGCCTACCAGTCCCAAGAAACTGCGGATCTCTGTCACTGTACGCGGTCTCTCCCACCTGAGCACTGCCTCAACCTTGGCTGGGTCCACAACCAAGCCATCCCCGAAGATCACATGACCCAAGAAGGTCACCTCCCTCAACCAGAACTCGCACTTGCTGTATTTGGCGTACAGTCTACATCATCTCAGTGTGTCCAAAACCATTCGCAAGTGCTATCCGTGTTACACCTGATCCCGAGAGTAGATGAGCACATCATTAATAAATATCACCACGAACTGATCCAGATATGGTCTGAACACCAGGTTCATCAAATCCATGAAGGCAGCGGGGGCGTTGGTCAGCCCAAACGGCATAACCAAAAACTTGTAGTGTCCGTACTGGGTGCGGAAAGCTATCTTGGAGACGTCTGTCTCCTTGATCCTCAACTGGTGGTAACCAGACCTCAAGTCTATCTTGGAGAATACCTTGGCACCTCGCAACTGGTCAAGCAATTCGTCAATCCTCGGCAGCGAATTCCTGTTCTTGATGGTAACCCTATTCAGCTGTCTGTAGTCCACACAAAGGCGTAGGGTACCATCCTTCTTCTTCATAAACAATACCGGGGCTCCCCACGGAGACGCACTGGGCCTCACAAAACCCTTCTCCAGAAGGTCCTGCAACTGGGACTTGAGCTCTCGCAGCTCAAGTGGTGCCATCCTGTAAGGTGTTGTAGAAATGGGGTTGGTCCCTAATACCAGTGAGATCTCAAACTCGATCTCACGCTCGGGCGGTAGTCCTGGCAACTCATCTGGGAACACATCGGGGTACTCTCTGACCACCGGGATACTCTGAAAGTCCGCCACAGGGCTGGGCTCCGCCACCACACAAGCCAGGAAACCCTCACACCCCTGGCCCAAAAGTCTCGCCGCCCGAGATGCAGAAATACACCTGAAGCCTCCGTCCAATGGCTGTCCGTGAAACTTGAAAGAAGGCAACTCCAGTATGGAGAAGACGATCTTCCTCTCAAAACAGTCCACTAAGGCTTGGTAAGCGGACAGCTAGTCCATCCCCAGAATCACGCCAAAGTCCTCAATCTGTATCACAATCAAATCAGCGGGGAGGCGGTGTCCCCCAACACTGACCTCACAACCTGTGTAAACCTCCTCAGCTACAAACAGCTGACCACCTGGACCTTTGATCACAAACGGATCCCCTAACAACACACAATCCTGCCCCAAACTAACAGCAAAGCTGGCAGCGACAAACAAGTGCGTGGCGCAGGAATCAAAAAGTGTGTAAACTAGTCTGCCGGAAACTGTAACCATACCTGCCACCACTGAACCTAAAGCTCTGGCGTCTCTGTGTCAGGGCGTTGATATGCCCCTCAGCCCTAGGTGTGGACGAAGCAGCCACACTCTGCGTCGAACTGGTAGCCGCTGGCTGGTACCCTCATCGCGACTGCTGTCCTCCCCCACATGCCTGGGAACCGCAACCTCTTGCTCGTCCTCCAGTGCTCGGCACGGGGAGCATCTGCTGACCTCTAGCCCTAGACGAGCAGTCCCTCCTGATGTGGCCCGACTAGCCACAATGGTAGCAAAGGGGAACTTGACTCCCGCCCTCAGTAGGTCCTTGCTGACGGTTGGGCGGGGGTCCGGTGCTGGCAGCTGGTCCCTGTTGGGGGCCCCCAAAGCCATTGACGGCCCCGCAAAGCTTGACGGCTCTCCTGTGGGCGCCACGTGCCTCCTCTCTCGTTGGCCCTGTGAGTAGTCTGGCTGGTAGGGCCTCTTCCGTCCGCTGTCAGTGTCACGTGTGGACAGGTTGGTCTCCTCATATGTCATAGTTGCCTCCACCACCCTCGAGAACGTAGGCAACTTCAGTGGTTTGGCATACCCCCGAATAGCAGGCTGGAGCCCCTCGATGAACCTCCAAAGGCACTCCTCCTCGGTAGTCACAGCTGTCACGGTGAAATGAGACAGCTCTAGAAAACACATGCGATACGCACTCACGGTCGTCGTCCCCTGGCGAAGAGTGTGGAACTTCGGCCTCCTCTGGTCTTGCCATGTCTGGGGGAAGTCCTGCTCGCAGAAGAGGGTGGCAACCTGGTTCCAAGTCGGCTCGGCCCTCTCTTGACCTCTGACTGCCCTCCACCACCTGTGTGCCACGCTCTCCAACTGGTACGTGGCAAAGGCCACGCGGCACTCCGCAGGGGGGCGAAGGGTGTCAAACACCTTCTCGATTTGCTCGAGCCAGTCCTCCGCCTCAGTCGGGTCCTCATTGAAGGTTCGTCCCTACCAGGAGGGGTGACGTAATAAAATTGCGGAAATAAAAATATAAAAAGCAATCTCACAAAAAATAAGCAATCACAAAATGTACACAGGTATTTTTAGGTGGAAACCCAAACCGGGTGAAAACCACCACCTAACCCTCTCGAGTTAGGATTTTCCGATCAACCTAGTTGATCAAATCCACTAACCGAATCACTTTGAACGAGGGTGATTCAACCTCAATACAACCACGCTACAAGTACGAGGGTAGCGTTCCTCAACCCCTTCTCTCCACGAGAAGGATTTTGTCCCACGAAGGAGACGGGAATTCGCAAAGCGAATACCCAACCAAAATACAAAGATAAAATAAACAACAGTCCTATAGAGCCAACAAAATTAAACCTAGCTTCTATAGGAAATAGGAAACTCCCCTTTGCAAGGAGTGCGTCGACGATGACGCGGTGCGTGTGCCATGCGATGGCGCTACGTCGCTCTCGTTATCAACAGCGGGAGAGCGGGCACGCAAACTGTTTGATGCTCTCAAGATGTAGAGCTTGAGCTTGGAGAGCAAGAACTTCTTGGACACAAGAGTGTGAAAATGTGTAGCTAAGTGTATCCAAGTGTATTTCTAAGTGTCTCTTATGTTGTCTCTTGTTGTGTGTAAAGGCTCCCCTCTATTTATAGAGGCCTTAGGAAGGCTTTGGAAGGCTTAAGAAAGGTTCTATAGCCGTTGGGTGCAAAGCCCAAGAGAATCAAGCCGAAATCAGGACAATGATTACATTTGACAGGGTTATCAGACGTCTAATTCTGGCATCAGACGTCTGGAAGGCCACTTTAAGACGTCTGATTTCAAGGTCAGACGTCTGATTCTGTGCGGGTTTCTCCCTGACTTGAATCAGATCTAAATAGCGTTTTTGTGCAAGTCCATCAGACGACATACAGGACGTCTGGCACTAAGTATGGACGTCTGGAAACCTAGTTTTACTGTGGGAATTGATTTCCAAACATTGCAACGGCTAGAAAATCTCTGAGAAGAGATTTTGGGTCAGCCGAGGCAAAACGGTCATTTATCAGACGTCTGGAAAGTCCTATGGACGTCTGATAAGGCTCGAACGGTAATAATCTTGAGTGTTTTCTAAGCCAGCCAACGGTCCACTAATTGGATGTCTGGCAAAGTTATCAGACGTCTCCTAAGACGTCTGGTATAAGGTCTGGACGTCTGATTTCATCAGACAAAACTAACTATGTCCAGCCTAACAGTTATCAGACGTCTGATAAAACAGTCAGACGTCTAAAAATTCTTTATCAGACGTCTGATTTGGGAATTAGACGTCTGGAAGTGCTGTTTGAACCCTATATTGGTTTTCTAAGTATTCTACAGGAAACCTAGGTATCCTAGGGTTGTGCCGGTGTTCCTAGGACTACTGTTAGGGTTCTTTGAGGCTCTTTAACATGAAATATCTAAGAAAATAAAGAGCAACAAAAGAAATGAAAAATACAACAAGTACAAAAGAAGGAAATCTATCCTATTCTTCATTTCCTTCCATCTTCAATCTTTCGCTCCACGCAAACCTCCTCTATTTTCCGTCAAGCTCCTCCAATCAGTCCTGGATGCGAGCTCGAACTCCGTCTAAACACGTCCACATTTGCAATTGACCTGAAATCTAGGACTCAAATTGCAAATGTTAAATAACACGTGTTTTGTTATCATCAAAACAAATGATCGTGGTGCTCTAGCACCAACACTCATCTCCCTTGAAGGAGGGGGCTTCAGCTTCCGGAACTGTCCGAAAAGCTCGTAATGGCGCTGAAGTGGAGAAACTGGTATGCCTCCAGGAAAGGAGGGCTCGTGCTCAGAAGTGTCAGAGGAAGGTGGGGGCGGTTGAGGGTCACCCCCTCCCCACGTCCAGCGTTGTGTCTGTCTCACGGTCCCACAGAGGACTCCTCCTCCGCAGCTCCAGGGAGAGGCTATTAAGACCCCAGCATCAGACGACTTTTAAGATGTCTGTGAGTTGGTCCAGACGTCTGGTCAGATGTTTGGAAGCCTTCCGAGACGTCTGGAAATAAATTTTTTCACTGTACAGTTTCGCGTCTGCGCACATGCGCGCGCAGGCTGAACCACCGCCGTCCTTTCTTCTCTCTCTTTCCTCCCCGTCCTGCAGGCGCAACTTTCTGCCTCTCTCTCTCCCCACGGCGCCTTCAAATACCTCCCCCTCTCCTCTCCCTCACCATCACTCCACCGCCTTCTTCTTCTTCTCCTTCCTGTTAGTGTGAGAGTGTGCGAGCGAGGGCAGCAGCTACTGCCGTGTGTGCGCAGGGAGGAGGGGTTGCAGCAGGAGGGAGGGAGTTAGAGCGCGAGGGTGCAAGCTCGCCGGAGCAGCCGGGGCCGGCCAGCAGGAGCGTGGCGCTGGAAAGGTGCTGCAGCATCTCAGGCAGCAGGCAAGCGCAGTGCGGCATGGCTGTGACCAGCAGGCGGAGGGCAAGGAGGTCTTGATTCTGGGAAAATTTCCCAGAATCAGACGTCTGGACCCACATCCATACGATGCGGGAGACGTCTTTAGGAAGGTCCAGACGTCTGAAAGGTATGATATTTTCCATTCCTTCTTCTTTCGCGTGTACGACCATGCAGCCGTTCCGTCGAAGGGTTCTGCCTCATTTCGTGTTGAAGATGGTTGCGTACTCGAGAAGGTTTCATTCGGGAAGGCATAAGGGCACGCCCTCCCACACAGATCGGACGTCTGGGCATAGCACCAGACAGCGGAGAGGGTCTCCAGACGTCCGGAGTGACAGTTGGACGTCTGGAACTAAGTCCAGATGGTTCAGCGGGATTCTGGACGTCTGAAGAACCGCGCAGAAAGATGGTATGACCTGAACCATCGTTTAAGACGTCTGGAAGATGTTCCAGACGTCTGATTTTGGGCAGACTTGTCGTTTTTGACCCGTTTAGGGTCCGTTCGAAGTCTGTTTTTCGTGTTTCAAGTTTCGTTCTTCTCAGAATTTGTTCCTTTACGTGTTTATAGTATTTGTATCCTGTTCTGAGTAGTTCCTTGTGTTTGATCCTTGTGTTAGGAGCCCATTCCGTTGCAGCTCTGGGGGTTGCGGAGGTGCGCGGGCTTGCCAATCACGCCCCCAGTACTCCCGATTTTGCGGGTAGAGTGGCTCACTTTGATTATTTACAAACATTTATGCACTTGTGAGATAATTAATAGATTCTAAGGTGTGGCATGAATTATAGGACTGGAAAACTAGATTGAATGATAGATCCTAGGATATGGCATGAATCCTAGGACTGGAAAACTATATTGAATGATAGATTCTAGGGTATGCATGAATCCTAGGACTGGAAAGCTAGATTGAATGATAGATCCTAGGGTGTGGCATAAATTGTAGGACCAGAAAACACCGAAATGAATATCGTGAATATATGAATTGCAATCTTGGAAAAGTAGAAAGAAAAATGATAATTGCCTGTAATTGGAAAACAGTTGCTTGTTTATGAATGGATATTAACTGTTGAGAACATGGGCTATATGAAAATAAAGCTGAAATGATGAAACCTAAATTGGCTTAGTTAAAGAAATATGAGCATGAACCTTACGGGAAATTAAGAGTAGAGCTCTTGAGAGGTGAATAGAATAGAATTGGGGAAGTGAGCTGGCCCTTGAGTACGGAGTACCAAGGACAGCGACTGTCCCCCCTATTTAGTGCAGAGCAAAGCTAGCCGCCCCAAGGAGTCGGGGTTAGGTCTGGCCACTTTGTACCGACTTTTGGTCCTCGCATACACAGTACCGGGGAGAGCTACTAGCGTAGGGAGAGCACTAGCCACCCCACGGGCCCCGGGGTTCTGCTAGCCTTCCTACACCGACTTGTTAGGCCCACTGGGCAAACCAGGGTAGTCAGGCGAGGGTGCGCGGACTGTGGAGGGGCAAGACCCCTGTTTGGTTACTGTGGAGGGGTTGGACCCCTGTTAATGAGAGGGCTCTGCCCTATACTGGTTCCGTGCTGTGCTTTGGGGCGCACCTGTTAACAGAAACGACTGACCGCGTGCTAGTGCGGGGTAGCTACTCGTGTGTTTATCACGCGTGCCATAGTCACCGTTACGTCTGTCAGTGACTTTGGGGTAGTTACTGAGGGTAGGACCACCACGAGGGACTCTCCCGGCCAGGAGAGCACCATGTGCTACTTCTACTTTTCGGAAAAGACTGCAATCAAGATCGTTCCCATGAGGAACATTCAAGATCAAGAGAAAGATCTGAGGAATAATTCAAGGATGAGTAAATGGAAAATAAAGAAAGAGATTAAAAATAACAGTTACTTGTCCACTTTACCGTTTTTCTTAGCTTTTGGTTGCCACTCTACTCAGCGTTTCGCTGACGTGTCACCTTTGTCACCTTTTCAGGACCAGGTGTTGAGTAGCCAGAGTGGGCGGCTGCAGAGGGCGCTGGGCCTAGTAGAGCCCAGTAGTTTTACTTATGTTGTACCTACTGTATCTTTTCTTCCGTTGTAGTGAGTATTTTCTGTTACCGCTGTACTCTTTTATTGTAAGCATCATGTTTATGTACCTGTTTAATTATCTACTATTGTGGTGGTGTGTACTGTAGTAGTGCTTTTCTTTACCACTGTACTTTTGTTACTGTTAGTTATATGCATGATGAATGTGGTTTATTTTACTGCACTTTTGGTTACTTTCTCGTTGGACGATTGGGACTTGGGATCAGTCGAGTCGGTCCGATTCTCGTGTCTCGTAGGGATTTGGGAATCGGGTCGTAACAGAGGTGCTCGTGAAGGCGGGTGAAGCTCCTCTCATACGATCTCCCATATCAGCTGGGCGAGGTCCTGGGCCTGAATGCCCGGAAGTAGTGGCTGGTCCACTGAGACATCGGGCTCAACGCGCCCGCCCCTCCGACCTCGTCCTCAGCCGCGTCCGCGACCCGCCTCACTAACTCCACGTTGAGGCATTTCCTGCAAGGAGACGCGAACACAAAACAGGAAGACGTCAATTCTAACCGACATTCAACGAAAGAACCTCAGAACAGGTGTCAAAAGGTACATTGTGGTGGTTACTCTAGTTACAAGCACGTGAATTGGTTATTTTCCAGCTAGTTGGCTCACTTCTCGGGACGACCTTGCTTTGATACCATCTTATTACGACCTGGTTCCCGAATCCCTACAGGACACGAGACCGGACCAACTCGACTAATCCCAAGATCCAGTCGTCCAACAAGAAAGTAACCAAAAAGCAGTAAAATAAACCACATTCACCATGCAAGCAACTAACAGTAACAAAAGTACAACAGTAAAGAAGTAAACTACTATAGTATTCACCACCACAATAGTAAGGAAGTAAACTAGTACAGGAATATAAGTTCACAAAAAAAGAGTACAGAAGTATAACAAACTACTCACTACAACAGGAAACGGAGTACAACAGAAAGCTACAACTACTGGGCTCTACTATGCCCAGCACCCTCTGCAGCCGTAGGCTCTGGCTGCTCAACACCTGAATGTGAAAAAGGTTATGAGTACAAAACGTCAGCGAACGCTGAGTAGAGTGGCAACCAGCTAACTAAAACAGTGAAGGTGGACAGGTAGCAGTTGTTTTTCAATTTCTATCTTTCTTTAACTAATTATTCTTTCTTTCATCACTTGATTTATTTATCAGGTCTCTTTCTTGACCTCGAATGTTCCTCGTGGGAACGATCTTGATTGTAGTCTTTTCCGGAGTAGAAGTAGCACGTGGTGCTCTCCTGGCCGAGAGAGTCCCCCGTGGTGGTCCTACACTCAGTCAACCACCCCAAGGTCGCTGATAGACGTAATGGTGACTACAGCACACGCGATAGACGCACGGGTAGCTACCCCGCACTGGCACGCAGTCAGTCGTTTCCGTTAACGGGTGCGCCCAAAGCACAGCATGGAACTAGTATAGGGCATAGCCTTCTCAGTAGAAGGGGTCTAGCCCCTAAGAATCAAATAGGGGTCTCGCCCCTCCACAGTCCGCGTACCCTCGCCTGACTACCCTGGTTTACCTAGTGGGTCTAACAAGTCGGTGTAAGGAGGTTAGCTGAACCCCAGGCCCCGTGGGGTGGCTAGCTCTCTCCCTACACTACTAGCTCTCCCCGATACTATGTACGCGATGGCCAAAATGTCGGTACAAAGTGGCCAATCCTAACCCCGGGTCCCAACCCTAGGGCGGCTAGCTCCGCTCTGCACTAAAAAGGGGGGAACAGTCGCTCTCATTGGTACTCCGTACTCAAGGGCCAGCTCACTTCCCCATTCACATTTCCAGCTCCATTCCATTTATTTTTAGGAGCTCTACTCCTAATTCCCGGTAGGGTTCATGCTCATGTTTCTCAGGCCAACCCATCTAGGTTTCATCATTTCTATTTCCATTTCTCAGGTTCTACACATGTAGCATGCAACTTTATTATTCACATTCCAGGTTTATTCGCAGGTAGCTCGTGTTTCCAACATTCAATCTTCCGTTTTCAGTTCATATACAGGCAGGTCGTATTTAATCGTAAACAACAGGAATTTACATGCAACAGTTTGCTAACAACATTACTTTACGTTTCACAGGCAGCTGTTATTCAATTACAGGCAATTTTTATTATTCTATTTACTCATCCAAGACTGCAATTCATACATTCCATACGAATATTCCAGTGTTTCTAGTCCTAGGATTCCTACCATACCCTAGGATCTAACATTAATTCCACATATGCATTCATGTTTGTAATTAACTATGGGAAGTCACTCTACCAGTAAACCCAAGAGTAATGGGGGCTTTATTGGCAGGTCCACGTGCCTCAGCAAACCCCAAATCCACAATGGAATGAGGTCCTATCACAAGGATCAATCACAAGAGACCACTCAGAATAGGATAAAGGTATTCCAACAAGTAGAGGAACCTATACGGAGAACAACAGAATCTTAACTGCGGAAATCGGACCTCAAACGGACCCTAAACGGGTCAAAAATAGTAATTCTGATTCATATCAGACGTCTGGAACACCTTCCAGACGTCTTAAAAGAGTCCAGAACCATACCTCAACTCTGCACTACTCCTCAGACGTCCAGGAACTCTGCTGAACCGTCTGGACCCAGTTCCAGATGTCCGACCACCTCTCCGAACGTCTAGAGACGTTTTCCGCCGTCTGGTGCCTCGTCCAGACGTCTAAATTACATGGGAGGGTGTGTCCCTCACCTTCCCGAAGTGAATCCTGCACTCATCGACGCAAATCTCCTCAATATGTCATGGAATAATGCCTCGGCGGAACGACCTGCATGGCCGTATCCGCAAAGAAGGTGTACATCACGGAACTTATCTCTCAGTCGTCTGGAACCTCCTCCAGATGTCGTCTGCGTCATATGGATGTAGATCTAGACGTCTGATTCTGAGAAAATCCCAGAGCCAGAAACTGCCTTTGCCTTCTCGCGCCGCGCGCGGCTGCGCCGTGCCTGCTCGCCTGCTGCTCTGGCTGCAGCAGTGTCGGGGAGGACCTCCCCGACGCACCTCTCCGCCTCACGCACGCTCGACCAGCCGTGAGCTCTCCAGCGAGCTCCCTCACAAGCTCGCGCGATTACTCTCCTCTCTTCCCCTCGCTGCTCCTCCTCTCACGCCGCTCACGCTCGCTGCTCGCCGCTCACTGCTCTCGTGCTGGAGGAAGGAGGAGGGTGGCTGAAGGTGAGGTGAACGAGGGAGAGGAGGGGGGTTTAAGTAGGCGCTAGGTTAGGGTTTCGTCGGCGAGAGGAGAGAGGAGAGAAGAAAATGAGGCTGCGTACTGTCTACGTGCAGATACAAGGACATACACGAAAAATTTGATTTTCAAACGTCTGGGAAGATGTCCAGACGTCTGAGCAGACGTCTGACCCAAATCCTAGACGTCTTAGAGGGCTCTAATAGCACGAGTATTAACGTCGGCGAGCCCCCATGAGCTCGCGAGCTCAAGCTCTTGCTCCTCTCCTCACGCCGCCTCTCCTCCTCATCGCTGCTCCCGCACTCTCTCTCGCGCTCGCTCCTCTCGTTGTGCTGGGGAGGAAGGGAAGAAGGTGGCTAGCTGAAGTGGGGAAGAGAGAAAGAGGGGAGAGGGCTTTATAAAGGATGCATTAGGGTTTGGATGGAGGAGAGAGGAGGGAAAGAGAGAGAAGAGAGGTACTGTCTGCGTGCCGCCCACGTGCAGACATGAAGTTATGTACCAAAATTTCAATTTCCAGACGTCTGGGAAGGGGTCCAGACGTCTGATCGACAGTCCAGACGTCTTAAAGGGCTCAGAACAGAATGGGTCTTTACATGATAAGTATACTTTTGTGAACCATTATTTAGCCTAAGTACTATTTAATTATTTGATCTTAGTTGTTAATTAACTAGGAGATATATGGTAATTCACCTTGGCCTGCATTTAATTTTATTCTCCAATTTTACATTTAATAACATATGTTATGATAATATAATTTATTTTATGAATGCAGGCTAAGTACAAGAGTTAACACGACATTTCTGCGTTTATAAGACGTCTGGAGCTAAGGATGGATGTCTGGGAATTGCAGGACAAGTGCCTTGACTTTACATTTTTTTTAAGACGTCTGATGATGAAGTCAGACATCTGATAAAGATCGGCCAATACTTATCCATCGGTTTCAACGACTCGCGATGTTTGCAAGTGGTTGGAGAAGTAGACGGCAGGCGGAACAGACTAGGAGACTTTTAAAAAGAGAGAAAACCTACGCATGGGCCATCTCTCCCCCTAGTGGGGATCTCGTCCCTCCCGACCACCGTGGAACAAGCACACACCATGAACTCCAGCGTGCACCATGGCTAGAACGTACTCCTCCGTCCTTTGCCTGCGTTGGTATGCGCGGTGACAGAGCTCACACCATCACCACCACCTACCTGCAGCCATCCTCTTCCTCTTTTTTTTCCACCACCTGCAACTCAACGCACCCGCACCCATCGTCTTCCTCACCGTAGCCATCCTTCACCATCAAACCTGCAGCCACAGCAAGCCTGCTTGCACTTAAGCATGCCATCCCCACTTCCTTCACCACACACGCACACAGCACCACCCCCTTCCTCTTCTTTTCCTTCTTCTTCCGCTGTTTGCACCCAACAGGAACCCAAACCGTAGCCTACTCCAGTAGTGCGCCAAGCGCGACCACTCCATCTCCAGCCTCCTCGCCCCTACGTGTGAGCACGCACTAGCAATGCAACCAGCGCCTCTACGCCGTTCCACCAACAGCATCTCTCCTGCATGCGGCTGCACACACGCAAACCAGTAGCGCGCTCCCATCAGTGGCCGGCAGTGCGTGGCCGCGCGTATCTCCAACAGGACGGCAGTGCACGCGTGGCCGTGAGCATCTCCGGCAGGCCAGCAGCCCCTCTGCCACGCCATCACGCCCGTGCACGCCTCCTCGTGTCGCCTGCAGCAGGCAACAGGAAAGAACTCACACTCGCTGAAGAGCTTCATCTCCGGCCAACCGCCACCAACCTCCTCGCGATGCGCCGCTGCCACCATCATGAAGCACTTGTCAAGGTGTACCATCCCCGCAACTCTCACAGCCATCCACGCCCATCCCTTCAGGCGAGGAAGAGAGAGCAGAAATCCTCTGTTTTTCTCGCAATTAGAAATTACGGTAAATGCCATTTCCACAAGCACTATTCATTTATTTTAAGGATTTAATATATTGAAAGGAATTTGCATAGATGTCCCTCCATTATACTTGAATTGCGTATAGTTAAATTCATCTCATGAATAATCAAGCATGGATATTTGTTATAGGAAACGGATTCGATTTGGATTTATATTGATGATATTTGTTAATACTAAGATCATGATTCACATGTTTCCATTGTAGTGATTTTGCATGTGCACCCTTACATTATTGATTAATTGTTTAAAATGAGAACTTATGTTGAAAATAAGTTGCATTAGTTAGCATGCGCACGCATTGAGTTTCCCAAATAAACGAGACACCATTCACTAGTTTAATATGCTAATTTTTCCCTGTGGAGATGACCTAACTCTTTGTGGTTAGTTTTGAATTATTAAATATTTTTGAAAAGCGATTTTCTACCATACAATGAACTATAACAACACGTCATTTTATGTTAAAATTGTTATTGAAAACGAAGATCGCTCTTCCACATAACAGGAAGCTGAAGATTCCACAATCGATTATTCAGTAGAGGTATGTATTACAGGTAGTATAGGCAACTCATGATTTATCACGATAACTCATTCATTCATTAGCTACACATGCATTTCTTCCAGCTCTAGTGTTCATTTTACAACATAGGGTTCAATCGAATATATCTAAATTAGCGTGCATTCATCTCTTTTGGTCCTAAGGTTCATCTCACAACCTAGGGTTCAATCGAATAATTCTAAAGCATACAATTCAATTATTAATTCTAATATTAGAGAAGACCATTCTACCGGTTAACCGGATGGAATGGGAGCTTGTACAATAGCTCTCGACATCTCAGTAAGTCTCGTATATTCTACGGACTGGAGACCTATAACATGAACTGATAAGTTAAACGAGCTCAAAACTGCATAGACACTATATCATTTCGTAGAGAAACTCGAACGGAATCCAACGACATTTCGTTTGCGGAAAATTGACTCCATTTAGGCCCTGGACGGGCCCAAAAACACCACTCTGACCAAAATCAAACGTCTCGGAAGAGTCCTAGATGTCTTAAACGCACTCAGGGGCTCACCTTGCTCGAGGCGCCTTCTTTCAGATGTTTGGAACTTCATGCAGACGCCTGAGGGTGTCTTTAGACGTCTGGAGGTGCTCCCGTACGTCTGAAACTGCCTCGGTCTTCACACCGATGCACCTCCCCAACCTCTGACATATGCACATGAAGTTAGAATTTAGCAGGGAGAAAAATAATTGAAAGAAAATGCACTATCAGACGTCTGGTATTACCTCTGGATGTCTGCACGGACGTCTGATGGTCTCTTCAGATGTCTGATTCTGCGGAAAAATAACTTCGCAGAACCGTTCGCGAACTCTCTCTCTCGCAAAAGCTGCAGCAACTACAACACCTCCCCGTCTCCCTCTGCTCTTAGGCCTCCGGCCTCCTCTGCTTTTCGCCTTCTCCTCCTCTTGGTCCCCACTCTCCCTCTCCTCAGTGGTGTGGGAACGAATGGAGGAGGGGGTCTTATATGGAGTTCGAGGCGTGGGGGAGGGAATGGCGTGGAATGGGAAAGAGTGGGGAGGAATGGGGGAGATGGTGTAAGGTATGGTGGAGGGGTGAGGTGTCGTTGGTCAGGGGTGGAGATGAGAAAATTGCGGGGGCACCCCCCATGAGTTCTCTTTTTCCCAGCACATCCACCAACAAAAATCCAGGGAGTTAAAATTGCACCAAAAACCCCTAAAAATTCCATAAACATCAAGCAATCTTTTGGAAGGGTCATTTCATTTTGTATTAGCTAGTAGTTTACTATTTTTCTTGTAGAAGCATTCCTCTACCTGTAATATACTTACTAGTAATAGAAAATTCAATTGCCTTCCAATTTATGTTTTCTAGCTTAGTGTATTTTTCATGTTATTAGAATTTTAGTGCACCACACTCTTCTCTTTTAATTACCCTGGGTGCACTTGCTTATGGTGAGCTTAGAAGAGAGGGTTTCATTCTTGTCACTTTAGAATAGTTGATAGGGGTAATTTTAACATAGTTTATCTTCGCTTTCAACTATCCAATTATTTTGAAAATCCTAAAAATAACAAAATTGAAAATACAAAAATATAAGTACGAATTTGAGAGTTGAGAGAGAGAAAGAACCATTTCATGTGATTAATAATTTAACCTCATTGAACAACTTTAGATACTCATCTTATTTAGATCACACAAGTTAGCTAAAATATAATAAAGATTAATCTATGTTTGTATTTATCAAATGAGCTATGATATGAAAAGAGAGGGTTTACTTAAATTTAGACGTTAAGATGAAAGATAAGTTAACAAAAATATTATTTTTTCCCTAAAGATGATTTGTAAGTTAATTATGATTATTTTTTTAAATTTATATTAATTTACATTTGGAGCGAAGTAACTTTAGAAAAAGGATTGTCTAACTTTATCCTCAATGTTAAATTACCCGTTAGATAAAAGATAGACTCTTTACCTTCACGTAAGTTAATTGTGATTATTTAACTTTATCATCAACGGTAAATTACCCGTAAGATAAAAGATCGACTCTTTACCTTCACGTAACACCCTTGGAAGTACAGGAAGATAATTATAACGAAAAAATTCCAAAGAAATCCCTGCATTAATCAAACTAGGCACGATACGATGACGTTACATGTTGATGAGGAATGAGCAATGTTCGGTCAACAAAGCGACTGATACGTTAGAGAGCTAACTTTTTTTTCTTATGACCTATTATTTCAATTTCAGGCAATCGGGTGGAAAATTCATCATTCCCAACACACTGATCTCTCGAATACTGCGGCGATGGAGACTTGAAGATGATAAATGCTTATCTTCCTTTTAATTACAAATAAGAAAATAGCTTCTTCGTTTGTCAGATAGTGCTAAATCAATGCGCACTTAGAAGGAGAAAAGAATGGGCCTCTTGTGGGCCGGTCTCTCTCGTGCCCTAGATGGGCCCATTTAAGTTTAAATTTTAACTTCTGGTAGCTGTTGAGGTTTTCTCACAAGCTGTTCTGGGCTTCGTCAGCCGATGGGATATCGGATAAAATTGGAGGACTTTCCAGATTAAATATCACCGAGTTACCCGTGCAGATCGTGGTCACCGAGGGATAAGGTGATTTTATTATAAAATATAATTTCTTTATCCGAAGCTAAAATTTTCAATTGAACTTATCTCTTGATTGATCCTAACCTCGCCTAATAGAAAATTTAGTTAGGCTGAGATAACTTGTTTCTGATTTCTCTCTTTGCTAATGTATAAAAAAAAACTGTGTAATACTATAGCAAATTGATTCGCGGTTTGCAAAGGGTTAGGATAATTTTGTCTTGAATATTTCGAGTAGTGATTTGGGTCTAATGGGCTCGTATTCAACAAACATGAAGGACTTTTTTTTTCCCTCGATTAAACTCAAGTCTTCTGAACGGCACCACGGGCAACGCTTGCAATGGGAGTACAGAATTACCCAAAAGATAGAACAACCATTGCAACAAGTAAAAATGCGTAGGACTTGCCGCCATGAGGTTGATTCATCGGTAAGGTTATGAAATTAAATTTTACATCGGATGGGTTAAATGACGACGGAAGAAATTGGTTTCGTAAAATAAGTCTAATCCATTTATGAATAAATCAGTTGAATCTGTTTCTACTTAATTTATGTATAAATATAAAGAAATATAGAATTATTAAACGATTACGAGCCAACAGAATAATTCACCATAATTTTCATTATCTCATACTAACCCCCATGATTGTAGCTGAAATACATTGCTAAAATATAATTGACAATATTTATACTCTATATAAATAACTTCTACTTACACATACTAAGGGAGAGATCAAGAAAAGTACAACTTAAAAACTCTACAACCTCTTATTCCATTTATCATTCTCATCTATAATATATATTAAAGAGTAAATCTCCTTCCCAAATATATATTTATACCAAGTAAAATTATATCAACAATCCCATACATCCACGTGGTTACAAGTATATTTTTATTTTCTCATAATTATATTAAATCTTCAACGCATATAAATTTTTTAAGTGCCCTCAGCGACCTCGTAAGGAAGGTGTTGCATATATAACCGTGAGAGGTTGTATCGTACTAATAAAATATTGTCAAACCCTAACGATGGGGACTAAGTTGTATGCTATAAACAATTGAAAAATGATACTTAATAATTTTAATTTAAGTATTCTTTGTGATTTATTTAGATCTACTAACCCTACATCTAACAAGTTGTAATGAAATATTTTTTCAAGATGACAGCAGGAAAATATATTTTATAATATATTTTGTAATGTGTAATCACCTACTTTAAGTAAATTATGGACTTGATGTATCTTACATTGTTGCGCACTTAAATATCATTATCTAAATGCACTGATGCATTTTATTAGTAGGTCTCATTTCGATTTTCAATCCACTAATATATTGTGTTGGTGTGTCCCACTTAGGTGTATTTCCACATATGTAAAGGAGACACATGACATGAACCTCACTATTATATTACACGTGGTTTTCGCTTTTGCATTGCAAAATGTATTTTTTTATGATTAGCATGATAACTATACAACAACACAATAACTTCAAAGGCTGCGCACCTCTACTCCTTGCATTTAGATAAAAAATAAAGAAATACACATTGCAATACACCTCCCTTGTTCAACAAAAGACATAGGTACATATATATATTTTTTTAAATAGACATAGGTATATTTTGATTTTTAATCGATGTATTTTGATTCTCTACTGAACAAAGTAGTTAAAAATCAAAATATATCGGTTAAAAATAAAAATACGTGGGTGTGTTTTAACTTTCTATGGATGGAAAATATGATTTTACTTGAAAATTGGAAAGTAATTTTCACCTATAGGTTTTGGTTTATGAAAAATAATTTTTAACATTTAGATTTATGATTTAGTGTTTCCTAAATCTTATACATTAAGCACTAAACTTTAAATTTAAAGGTAAAAAATTACTTTACAAGTGCAAAATAACTTTTTATAAGTGAAGAATTATTTTATATAAGTAAAAAATTGAATGAAAATTAAAATATAGTGATGTATTTTTATTTTTAATTGATATATTTTAATTAAAATTCAAAATATATCCACTGAAAATTGAAATAGACTAATGCATTTTGATGAACGAAAATAGTGCGTTGTAAATACATTACAACTTATATTTCCCTACCAATGCCCTTGCATTTACAATTTTGTGGGTGGGTTGGGGTTTCACCGAGAAGAGTTGGAAAGTAAAGGAAAGGCGCTCTCACAAATTCTTCGAGGCCCCAACGCGCGAGATTTCCCTCAAATTCTTCTACTTTTCCTAACATTAAAAATGACCTTTCCTGCCACCCTTGGAATTCCATGAAAACCTACGTGAAGCGTTTATACACTTGTGTTTTTTATTACGTTAGAGTTTTCTTCTTCTCTTTTATCGCATACATTTTTCCTTTGTTTTCATTGGAAGCACAAAAAGGCGGTTCTCATTTTCCCTCATCTATTTGCAGCACAAACTCATTCTTTTTTTTTTCTCTCTCTCCATAAACATCTGTTCCCCTCCATAAGCACAAACACCCAAAATTGTAATCAAAGAGAATCCATTTTCTTTAATTTTCATTTATTTTGTTTTCCTTTTAAATCCCATAATAATCACTTTTCGTTGGTTTTGGATGCACAAACACATCCCAGAGTGCAGCTGAATCACCAACCGCCACAAGTTGCTGGAACAGATCAAGCAGAAAAATACTCTTTTTGTCTGGGGAAAAAATATTCTTTCAAGAATGGGATGTGTATTTTGGCTAAAATGATCCAATGCATAGTCAAGAAGTCTACCCTACAAAAAATCAAAACCTAGGTTGCAGACTTTATTAGGGATGGTAAGTCTCACCTACTTACATGGAAGGATATTTGTAAAACTTCAAAAACTTGCTTAAGTGAAAATGACGCATTGGCTTTTCACCTCTAATTAAATATGGGTGGATTGCATGCAGCAAATATATGGAGACCTTGTACATCTTTGAAATCAAGTAGCCACTCAAAAATTTGGTCTGCACGCACATCTACCAAAAATTTGATGATGAATATTTTCCATAGTGGTAGCGATTGAGAATGGACTCTTTCCATAACTGGGCAGTTATGCCTGCTCGATACATGGAACTCAATCCGCAACATAGGCGAAAAATAATCCATATGGAAATTTGTTTGGCCAAATTCTATCCCTCCGAAATGGAGTTACCGCATGTGGCTTTTTCTCAAAGGCTATAACCTTATCACTTTGAGACTCCAAACTTGGAGAATTAATATTGATGCCACCTGTAATTTGTGTGCAATTGCAACGTAAATGGCAGATCACCTTTTGCACCAATGATCCTACATGCTGAATGTTTGGAATGTGATTAGGTCTAAACTCAAATCGGCTGCCCCACCACCTATTATAGCACCAGATTGGAATGGCGCCCTCAACTTACAATTTCATCTCTTATGTTGGAAAAGTCTTGGTGTTGTTATACGAAATCACTACAGGAAAAGGTGTGTTTTGCAATGGTTATAAACCGTTGCTAATGAGCCTAAAACTGTCGCCATAGTCCGTCGCAAAATAGTGCAACGCTACAAGGATTTGGCGATGATTAGAATGATGTACAGACGCTATTTCTCCCGATGCTAGATCCGAGGGTCTTGATAATTTGCGCCGGTTATTGACCATCCCAAATTTCATTTGGCGATGGTTTCTGAACCGTCGCTAAATGTTGGCGCGAAAATATTTCGTGCGGGAATTGAAATCCTTTGGTGACGTTTCATAACTGTCGCCGTATAGTCACATACCAACATTGAATACTTTAACTTGGCACGAAAGTGAAACGGGTGGGAAAATATGTTACGACCCGATTCCCGAATCCCTACGAGACACGAGAATCGGATCGACTTGACTGACCCCAAGACCCAGTCGTTCAACGAAAAAGTAACGAAAAGAGCAGTAAAATAACCCACATTCACCATGTATATAACTAGTAGTAACAAAATACAGCAGTAAAGAAAAGAACTACAACAGTATACACCACCACAACAGTAAAGAAATAAGCAGGTACATAAACATGATGCTTACAATAAAAGAATATAGTGGTAACAGAAACTACTCACTACAACAGAAGGAAAGGTACAGTGGGTACTACACAAGTAAAAACTACTGGGCTCTACTAGGCCCAGCACCCTCTGCAGCCGTCGGCTTTGGTTGCTCAACACCTGGTCTTGAAAAGGTGACAAAGGTGACACGTCAGCGAAACGTTGAGTAGAGTGCCAACCAAAAGCTAAGAAAACAGTAAGGTGGACAGTAACTGTTATATTTTTAATCTCTTTCTTTATTTTCCGTTTACACATTATTTAGTTATTCCTCAGATCTTTCTCTTGATCTCGAATGCTCCTCGTGAGAACGATCTTGATTGCAGTCTTTTCCGAAAAGTAGAAGTAACATGTGGTGGTCCTACCCTCAGTCAACCACCCCAAGGTCACTGATAGACGTAACAGTGACTACGGCACGCGCGATAAACGCACAGGTAGCTACTCCGCACTGGCACGCGGTCAGTCGTTTCCGTTAACGGGTGCGCCCCAAAGCACAGCACGAAACCAGTATTGGACAGAGCCCTCTTAGTAACAGGGGTCCAACCCCTCCACAGTAACCAAACAGGGGTCTTGCCCCTCCACAGTTCGCGCACTCTCGCCTGACTACTCTGGTTTGCCCAGTGGGCCTAACAAGTCGGTGTAGGAGGGCTAGCAGAACCCCGGGGTCCATGGGGTGGCTAGTGCTCTCCCTGCCCTAGTAACTCTCCTTGGTACTGTGTACACGAAGGCTAAAAGTCAGTACAAAGTGGCCAGACCTAACCCCGGGTCCCTGGGGCTGCTAACTCCGCTCTGCACTAAACTGAGGGACAGTCGCTCTCCTTGGTACTCCGTAATCAAGGGCCAGCTCACTTCTCCAATTCTATTCCATTCACTTCTCAGGAGCTCTACTCCTAATTCCCCGTAAAGTTCATGCTCATTTTTCTTTTACTTAGCCAATTTAGGTTTCATCATTTCAGCTTTAATTTTCATATAGCCCATGTTCTCAACAGTAATTATCCATTCATAAATGTAACGAACGCGTGCCCCAGACGTCTTTAAGACGTCTGGGAGGTGGCCCAGACGTCGGTCCAGACGTCTGGGATCACATCCAGACGTCTGAACAGACGTCTGGGATCGTTTCCAGACGTCTTGAAAACAGTTATTTTCGCACGGGAGATTCGTCTGCGCGCCTGTGCGCGCAGACCCGCGATTCCTCTCTCTCTCTCTCTCTTTTTCCCTCTCTCTCTCTCTGCGGCTGCAGGCGGCCTGCCACCTTCTCTCTCCTCCTTGCACACCCTTAAAAGGGCCACGTCTCCCCTCCCGTCTCCACCGTCTCCTCCTTCTTGTGCGCGAGAGCGAGCGAACGCGAGGGCGGCAGCGGCGGCCGCAGTGAGCGCGGAGGTGCGGCGTGCGAGGGCAGAGCTCTGTCGTGAGGGCGAGCTCGCCGGAGCGGCTTGGCCGGCCGGCGGAGGGCGCAGGGGGCGCGGAGCGACGCGGAGAGGGACCTGCTGCGGTCTGAGCAGTAGACGCGCGGGGTGCGACGCGGGCAGCGTCGCGAGCGGAGGCCAATCAGCGCCCTGTTTCTGGAAAAATTTCCAGAATCAGACGTCTAGGTTGATAGCCAGACGGCGAGGGAGACGTCTGGAAGCTCATACAGACGTCTGAAAGGTGAGTTTTCCGCCTTCTTCTTCCTTCCTGTCGACTGACCGTACTGAGGGAGGGAGTTAGCTGTGCGCAGGCTCGCTGATTCGCCATCCTTTGCGAATCAGACGTCTGAAAGTTGTACCAGACGGCGGGAGTGACCTCCAGACGTCCGGGGTGACCATCGGACGTCTAGGAGCTAGGCCAGACGTCCCCGCAGACTTCTGGACGTCTGGGAAACCACGCTGAACAGGTAATTCTCTGATCCACTTTTTAAGACGTCTGGAAGAAGTTCCAGACGTCTGATTTTGCACAGTATCGCCTTGTTCGACCCATTTAGGGCCCGTTTGGGCTCCGTTTTCCGCGATTCGAGTTGCGTTCTTTTCAGAATTAATTCCTCTACCCGTCTACAGTAGCTATACACTGTTTTGAGACACTCCTTGTGTTTGATCCTTGTGATAGGACCTCGTTCAGTTGCAGTCTTGAGAGTCGCGGAGGCACGCGGGATTCCTGATCACGCCCCCATTACTCTCGTTGTACCTGGTAGAGTGGCTTTAAGTATTAATAAAATCTGTTAAAGTATGGAACCATAACTAGAACCTAGGACATTGCATGAATCTTAGGAATGAGAAATATATGGAATGATAGCTCCTAGGTGTTGCATGAATCCTAGGGCCGGAAAACTAGATTGTATGATAGATCCTAGGATATGGCATGAATCCTAGGATGGAAAAACTAGTGGAATGTATATTACTGCAGTCTTGGAAAAATGGAAAGGAATATATAAAGCTGCCTGTAAATTGAATTAACAGCTGCCTGTTATGAATAAGGAACATGACTGAAATCATGGTTTGTAAGAACGTGAAACTGGAAAGTGAAACATAAGATGTTCTGAGATTAAAGGATGGAACCCTACGGGGAATTAGGAGTGGAACTCCTGGAAAGAGAAAGGAATGGAACTGAGATGTTGTTCGTACTGTCTCTTGGGTACGCAGTACCAAGGGAAGTACCTGTACCTGTTTAGTGCAGAGTGGGGCCAGCCACCCCAGGGACCCGGGGTTAGGACTGGCCGCTCTGTACCGACTTGCTGGCCCTCGTGTACGTAGTACCGAGGAGAGCTACTAGTGTTAGGAGAGTACTAGCTACCCCACGGGCCCCGGGGTTCTGCTAGCCTCCTTCACCGACTTGTTACGCCCACTGGGGCAAACCAGGGTAGTCAGGCGAGGGTGCGCGGACTGTGGAGGGGCAAGGCCCCGGTTTGGTTACTGTGGAGGGTTTGGACCCCGTGTTACTGAGAGGGCTCTGCCCTGTACTGGTTCCGTGCTGTGCTTTGGGCGCACCCGTTAACAGAAACGAGTGACCGCGTGCCAGTACGGGTTAGCTACCTGTGCGTTTATCGCGCGTGCCGTAGTCACCGTTACGTCTGTCAGTGACCTTGGGGTGGTTGACTGAGGGTAGGATCACCACGGGGGACTCTCCCGGCCAGGAGAGCACCACGTGCTACTTCTACTTTTTGGAAAAGACTGCAATCAAGATCGTTCCCACGAGGAACATTCGAGATCAAGTAAAAGATCTGAGGAATAAATGAAATAGTGAGACAATTGAAAAATGTAAATAAAGAAAGTAATAGAACATAACAGCTACTGTACGCTCTACTGTTGTCTTTAGTTTTAGTTGCCACTCTACTCAGCGTTTTGCTGACGTGTTACACTCGTTACCTTTTTCAGGACCAGGTGTTGAGCAGCTAGGGTCAGCGGCTGCAGAGGACGCTGGGCCGAGTAGGGTCCAGTAGAGTTTACCACAGCCTTTTGTACCTCTTTTGTTTCTGTTATAGCGAGTAGTTCTTGTTTCCACTGTACTTTCTTTACCTGCAGTTCATGTTATATGATAAATGTTGTTCTACTATTGTGGTGGTATCTACTGTAGTAGTTTCTTTCCTTACTGCTGTACTTTCTTACTGTTAGTTATATTCATGCTGAATGTGGTTTATTTTACTGCTCTTTTGGTTACTTCCTCGTTGGACGACTGGGTCATGGGATTAGTCCAGTCGGTTCGGTTCTCGTGTCTCGCAGGGACTCGGGAATCGGGTCGTTACAATAAATAGGCATCTGTTAACCAATTACAGGCAGTTATGGTTTTCCTTTCTACTTTTCCAAGACTGCAATATATATATTCAATCTAGTTTTCCAGTCCTAGGATTCATGCCATATCTTAGGATCTATCATTCAATCTAGTTTTTCAGTCCTACGATTCATGCAATACCTTAGAATCTATCATTCAATCTAGTTTTTCAGCCCTAGGATTCATGCAATACCCTAGATTCTATTAATTATTTCACAAGTACATAATTTTTGATAAATAATTAAAGGAGCCACTCTACCCGCAAAATCGGGAGTACTGGGGGCTTGATCGGCAAGCCCGCGCGCCTCCACAACCCCGAGAGCCGCAACGGAACGGGGTCCTAAGACAAGGATTAATTACAAGGGGCTACTCAGAACAGGATACAAATACTATAAACAGGTAGAGGAACTAAATCTGAGAAGAACGAAACTTGAAACGCCAAAAACGGGAAACGGACTTCGAACGGACCCAAAACAAGTTAAAAACAAGTCTGCCCAAAATCAGACGTCTGGAACATCTTCCAGGCATCTTAAACGGTGGCTCAGGTCATACCTTGATCCTGCGTGGTCCTTCAGATGTCTAGAATCCCGCTGAACCATCTGGACTTAGTTTCCAGACGTCTGACTGTCACTTCGGACGTGTGGAGACCCTCTCCGTCGTCTGGTGCTGTGCCCAGACGTCCGATCTGTGTGGGAGGGCGTGCCCTTGCGCCTTCCCGAACGAGACCTGCATGCACACGTGATCGTCCTCAACATGAAATGAGGTAGAACTCCTTGGCAGGACGGCTGCATGGCCATACACACGAAAATAGAAAGGATGGAAAAAATATCGTACCTTTCAGACGTCTGGACCTTCCTCCAGACGTCTCCTGTGTCGTCTGGACGTATGTCCAGACGTCTGATTTTGGAAATTTTTCCCAGAATCAAGACCTCCTCGCCCTCTGCTTGCAGCGCACGGCCTTGCCGCGCCGCGCTAGCCTGCTGCCTGAGCTGCAACAGCTCCTCCCCAACACCACGCTTCCGCTACGCACCCGCCGGTTGGCCCTGGCTGCTCCGGCGAGCTCGCACCCTCGCGGTCTAGCTCTCTCCCTCTCACAGCAGCCCCTCCTCCCCACGCACTACAGCAGCAGCTGTTGCTGCCCTCGCCCACTCACTCTCTCGCTGACAGGGAGAAGAAGAAGAAGGCGGTGGTGTGAAGGTGAGGAGAGGGGGGTATTTGAAGGCTGCCGTGGGGAGAGAGAGGGAGAAAAAGGTGGCTGCGCCTGCAGGGAGGAAGGAAAGAGAAGAAGGAGGGCGGTGGTTCAATCTGCGTGTGCATGCGCACAGACGCAAACCCGTACGCCGAAAAAATTAAATTCCAGACATCTGGGAAGGTTTCCAGATGTCTTAAACGATGTTTGATGCCAGGGTCATGACAAAATATTGGGACTTGACGACGATTAATAGTGGTCACCAAATCTCACTTCTATCATCGTAGTAATTTATTAATTGGCAGGAGGACAATTGAGGCGCCAAAATTATATATTAGCAGGCGGTTGTATAAAGGTTGTTGTAACTGTTTTGTCAATAATCTTGATGCAAACCGTCGCGAAATGTATGTTTTTCTTTTAGGAAAGATTTTTATTAGGGTTTACATTTATACCTATCAACTAAATATAATAATAAATCACACTATAATAAAAATTCAAATGTAAATCAACTACAATAAAAGCGTAAATCATTTATATATAAAAAGAGTTTAACTATTACAAGATATATGTGATATATACACTACGCTGAGGCACCTATGTCACCAGCAGCTAGTCACCCCAATCGTCGTCGTTCCGTCGTGGAGGTAAGTGAAAGTTGAATGGCCAGGTCCAGATCCTCGAAGGAATGCAATCAGCTTCCCCAACTGCTGGCTCTACTGCTCTAATAACTCGTCCTGTCGCCCCATCCTGTCAATGGCTGCCTGCAGCCACGAGGTCATATCCTTTAATCTCTTCTCCCTCTCCACCTCTTGACATTCCATTGTCTCCTTATTTAGATTCTCCACTTAGGATGTCGACGACGACGATCCTTTCCTCCCACACCAGGAAGAAATAGTTGTGCTCCTGCCCCCGCTACGAACAAAGCCTCTGTGCTTCAGAGGTATCACGATCCTGAATGCCTCCTCCGATGTCATCGCAGGCGCCTGCAGGATTGTCACGGAGTTCTCGTCCATGACCTTAGGAAGATGGATCAAGTCCATCGTACGAGTCTATAAATACATTTGTAATTATTTCAATATGTAAATTAGTGTCGTAAATTAGTAGTGTAAAAAATCATGATACTTGTCTTTCTTGGTAGGTCTCATGAATCCATGCATAGGTGCCATCGAGTGTCAGCTTACTGTGAGTGTGCTCATAAACTCTCACTCAATTCAGCTCAGCACCATTGTGTGCATTAGCCTGAAAATATTAATAAAAGATAAAATATTAGGTTACATATATTTTTATAGATATATTGAATGTAAATAAATATTTTTACTTACATATTTGACTGTTAAAGAATTAATACTCATTCGACCCTAGCAATGGGTTGTGGTGGACCTTAGCTCCTGTTAGCCTTATTTTTTTTAGCTTGATCCTACAAGAAATTATCAGTACAAAAAAAATTTATAATACTTTAAGTTAATCGATATAAACAAATAACTGTTTACCTCTTTGATTGAAGCACTCCAATGCTCACATGCCTTTCTCCAAATGTCAAGCATAGCCATTGGAGGCACATTCCTTAGTGCCTCATCAAATGGTCTATTCCTAAAGTGCTGAAATATTTATACAAATCGTTACTGATTTTTTAAAGAAATATTGTATCTGTTGTATTTTTAAATCATTTAATATCTTACTGTACTCTTCACCTCCTCTCTCCAACCACAATAGATCTTTCCAACGTGCTTCAGAATACACTTAGGCACATTTGGATCGAGCCTCCAATCAAATATCCCTTACAATTATAAAACAATTGTAAATCTTGTATAAAAAAATTTAATTAAGATTTGATTCATGGATAGTGGAAATGCATTTACCTGCAGCTCACGAATAAATGCCACCTTCAAGTCTTTCAGCACTTTCCTCCAGTCTAAGCATAAAAGGGGCATTATCGACTTCATAATCGTCGCCAATCGATTAGTGAACTTTGGATAATTCTTTGCTTCCCATGAAGGATTAGTCTCAACTGGAATACTAATGTTAGTTGGTAATCTATCTAGGTCTAGATTCTGAGTTGGACCCCTTGTTTTCTTATCTAAAAATAAATTATATCAAATTATCATTAAATTAAATATAAGTGAATTAAATTATAATTTTGAGATGGTAATGGGGAGGTCTGGTGCCATGGTGGAGGCTAGGAAATAGGAGGAGGCTGCGAGATTGGAGGTTGAGTCTAGGCTTCCACTTCCCTGATCGTTGTCTCCTGATTCTCCTTAGAGGTTGTCTTTTTAACCTTTATCTACACATCAAATTACCATTAATTAGCAATAAAATATAGAAAAAAATCTCAAAAAATTTCGATAAAATTCCTCTATATTATTCAAATTTTCACAAATCCTATATTGAAAATAGGATATATTAGGAGAATTATAAACACATAATAAAAAATAGAATTTGTAACACACCTCACATTTGTTCTCATATGTATTAATAATGCAATGCAATATGAAAGTAAACAATTAAAAGAAGAAGCATCTTTTTCGTTTGAAAGAGTTTGCAAGAGGCCTTTGTTTATAAGCACTTATTAAAGGGCATTAGCCAGTAAGTCTTCTAATTAAGCTACAACCAAAAACTCATTTCAAGTTCTGAAATTAGTTGACCTAAAGGATATTGGACGGTCAATAAGTTGGCATTGTTTCTAATGTCATGCAATTTCTAAGTGTCTCTAATGCTAGATCCGATTAGCATGTCGATTGTTTTTACAAATGCAATATATTGAACCGAGCTTTAGATAAACTATATGCAGATACATTATGATTTCTAGCATAGAACAACGTCTCGAATATACCAAGACATTGTTTGATGCTAGAAAGCATCATGTATGGTAAACCACTCTTATATTGAGTGTAATTCAAAGTCCTCAAACCAATCCACGACTTATCAATGGTAACCTACAATTTATAGTAATCCGTAAGTAATTTAGAAACGAATGTGAGGATGATGTGTGTATTTTAATGAAGGTTTTCACTTGATAGCCCATCTTTGAAGATTTGATCACAACGTTACTTGTTACATATAATCGATGTCTGGAGAAATTTTAGCAACATTTCCTTGTATTTCTCCAGTATAACCCCAAGAGTAACCTTAATTACATTCCCAATAACTTTCATTTCAGGGTGCTTTAGGAAAGTAGATAAAATCATTTTAGTATTCCGAAGGGGAACAAGAAAATGCTACCGAAATTTCTTTAGACACCGATTCCATGTAATAAGTAACCCTAAATTACGATCAAATCTTTAAGGACTTTTTTTTATTTGGTTCTTTATTGAACTAAAGATGATCTACACTTATGACATATTATAAAGATAAAATATCATACATGTAAATAATGTATACACACATTTTACATTATCCGTATAATATAATTATAAATATTGATAGATGAATATTTTATATGTATCTAACCATTAAAATAAATTACATTATACCTGTAAATTTAATTAAATCACTAAAATCATAAATAAGACAACCCATTCATTTTGAGTAATACGTTACCTTTTAATTAAAAAAAAAAAAATCAAGCACGAAAGGACTAAGCATCGTGGTGCGTCCGCCCGCGGAAATTCCAAAAAAGGCAACTGATTTCAGCTATTATTGGTTGGTAGAATTAGAACGCCCCTTGGCAGTAGCAATCACGGTCACGGCACGCAGTTAACGACGAGGCTCGTCAAATCAGTGTTGTCTGCTCTTTCCATAATGTGGACGTCGACAAATTAAGAACTTGATCCGAAGCAGAAGAAACCCCGGTAAATGTGGGTATAATATATGGAAGAGAAACGTCTTGACTCTTGACGACGTACCTTTCCTTCCCACCACAATTATCACATCACCCTATTAAAAAAATAAATAATAATAACAACAATGAAGACGCGCATCAGGAAGTTGCAACCGACACTGTTACTTGAAAATAACATGAAAAATATCTCAAAAAAAATCATCACTTCGTAATATAATCAATTGTAATATATTTTTTTTACTTTTTAAATAATATTTTTATTAAAAGGGAAAGGACCTGTGCAAGTGGATACAAAGGAGGTTCCATGAAATGGAAAATATCATGCATGGGAGAACAAAAAATAAAAAGAATAAGATACGAAATGAAGCAAAATAAAAACTAAAGGTATCACGAAAGTAGGTGACCTTTCAAAAGAGGATGATTCTACATTCGTAAAAATGATAAGCCATTAATGAAATAAGTTTCGAAGATCTCACCTATAAGTTAATATTTGAATCGATCAAGAAGTTGAAAACGACGAAAAATTAGACCATATAAACTGACATAACACTTGATCTCCACCAAATAAAATTATACTAAACAAAAGAAAAAATGACCAAAACTCCCATACATCAATACCAACACATGAACATCGCACGCTCACGCAAACCAGACACTGTCGAGCCTCGACAATTGTACATCCGCAGATTGTCGCGACAAGAACCAAGACCACCGCAACGCAACATCGCAGCAGCCGCAGCCCCTTAGGACGCGACCAACAACACCATGCCCACATCAGTGGACCACCAGCCTACAACCCCGAGCCCCACCCACGAACGTGACCACAGTTGAAGCCTCCCATGCCAAGAAAAGCCACTGTGCTAACCACGACCTCCGACCGGAAGACCCTGGTAGCAACCCCCACGAGCACACGACAGCCTCTATGAATGCACCACCGACACGGCCACAAACAACGTGATCTACAAGAAGAAGCTGTGCATGTCGAAGATAAAGTTCGATGTTTGCCGAGGAGAGAGGTCCGGGAGAGGAGTACGATCTGATGAGGGGTGCGCTCCAATCGGCTAAGGTTCAGAACGGTCGAAGGCTTGCTGGAGGAAAAAGATGGGCTTCGGTGGAGAGAAAAGAGTCTGGCCCATCCATTGTAATACGTTGATCGGAAGCATAGGAAAGTGAGCAAATGTGCATATAATAATCCATGTAATATGCACGTATGATTTTCCAAGACCATCCTTGGCGGTGCACATCGCTTGCTCGATGCTAAGAGCACTGGAACGTACTTGCAAGAATGTTTCATTTGCCTAAGGTTCCGTTCGTAGGATAAATAAAATATCGTAGGAATAAGGTAAAATGGAATAAGTGAAGAGGGGTATTTATTTAAATGATGGAATAAGGAAAATGTTAAATAGAGTGTTAAAATAATTAGTACAGTGATATAAATTTAGTAGATATTTATTTAATAATATAAGTGACGATAAAAAATATTAATGGATAATTATTTAATATTATCGGTGATAATCGAGAATGTAGTAAATATTTTTTAATAATAAAAATGAAATTAAATGTTATTACAATTTGATTTGAATTAATTAAGTAAGAGTTTATATTGAAATAGTGATGGGAAAAATTTAACAAAAATCACAAATTAGAAAAAAATTCTCATAACCTTATTGTCAAACAAGTCCTTAAAGTTAATTTACTTGAAGGGTTAGCTTTTATTGACTTAGAAGGTTAATTTTTTTTTTGTTAACATGGGTTAAAACTCTTAATAATGATTTATCTAACACCGATTGCTACTAATGTTAAGCAAACATGTGCTTAAATTTCACAATTTTATCACACCTTTACAATCTTCAATTTAAATCCTTAATACTACTATCAAATAAATAATATAGAGGATAATAATCGAATTTAACATCAATTTAAATAAATATAAACTAATTTTAATGACTCTACATATAAATATAATTAAAAATTAATATCAATTTCATATTTTTTTATATTATTTTCTTAATCTTAACCCTCAATGTCCATATGCTAGAAGAGAACGGACAAGGGTACGGGATGTATATAATCAGATCTGTACACAAACTGTCCCTACCACTGCATATCCCAAGTTTTCTTTGTTGAAGGGTTTTTTTCTTTTTTGATCGGTTGGGCCAAAGAAATCTAATACATATTGAGAGAGAGAGAGAGAGAGAGAGACGGTAAAGTGCGGGTTGGTTCCATGTGATGTCGGTGCTGTTCGCATCATGAATCCACGTGGGCTGTCATGTGGAGTCATGTGCGGGCATCTTGGCCGTTGATCTGTAAATCGATCGTCAAGATTCATCGTGATCATGTGGAAACCCGAAGGAATCCTATCCTTATTTACTCCGCTTGCTGGGTCTGCACAGCTCTTCAGATTCAGATCCGACCTCACATGTCAGCTCAGGAAAGTTTCGGAAGGCTATCGATAAGGAGGGGAATATTTGGTTGACGAGTAAATTTATATAAAATTTAGTAAGTAATCTATTACCTAATTTATTTTTTAGTTGCGCAGGATTAAGTGGATTAAATTGGAGTTAAAATTATTTTATTTTTTAAAAAATAATTTTAATCCATTGTTTATTTATTTTACTTATTTTATAATTTTATTTTTCTTACTAAATAAGAATTATGTGAGTTAAAAAATACATTCGAATCCAAAATTTCACATTTAATTCGATAAAGGATCCGACTACCACGGATGCAGGGTAGGCAGGTTGAACTGGCACCTCGTCCCTTCTGAAACTGGCTAGATCCTAATCAACACCTGCCTAGTCTAATAAAAGATTTGACGCAACAAGGGTAGAAGATACAGTATGATGGGCTTAACCACCTACACCGTGACAACTTCCATGTAGCCTGATAGATAAGGGTACTAGAATCCATCAATGAGAGTTATCCCAATGTAATAAATAAAGAGGGACTCCTCCCCGAGAGAGAAGGGAGATCACGTAATATTGTGTAACCTTCATGAGTTTTAGTTAACAACTGGGAGCTATAAGTACCACTGCTTTGATGCACTAAAATTATGCTATTTGCAAAGACTAATATTTCAATATTCTTTTTTGGATCAAAGAATCTCCTATGGATCAAAGCTAAAAAAATGATGATCTATGTCTTAATGTATTTTATCTTTATTGAGTCAAAAATATTTTTATAAGGAACCTCAAAATAAGTCTCAAATGGATTTTCGTGCTTCTTGTTAAAATCATGTTTTTAGGGTTATTGATCGACCAACCAACCTAATTAATCGATCAAACCAGCCCATTTTAGGAAGTTGTTTAATACACTTTTTACCGACCATTAAGCTAATTAATCAGCCAATCATTGATTGATCAAATAACTAGAATGATTGACTAAACCTCATTTCGATCGACCAATTTGATTTCTTTTTCAAGTCGATTTGCTAGTATAAATAGAGGTTGTACGCAACCCTCTTAACACACATTAAAATAGTAGAAAAATCCTCTCAAAAGCAAAGAGCTTTTCATGTTTCTTCAAGTGCTTCTGTACTTATGTTTTCACGCATTTCAAAGCACGACGATTCAAACCTCTACGGAAATTCTAGTTTGATTTTTATTGAGGTTCCATAGGTTTTTCGTTGTCCTTTTATATATATTGTTGCCTTTGATTAACGGGTTCCAAGTTATTGGGAGAAATCTGTTGTTACTTTTGTTTTTCTTTAGGTTAGTAAGAGAAGGGTTCATTGTAAAGAGTTTGTGCCACCCTCATTCAAGTGGTACGTTAGTGGATTGATTAGTCTCGCCTAGTCGAAAAAATCCTGAGCTAGAGGCTTATGTAGAGATTGTCACTTGGTTTGGGTTTCCATTATAAATCTAGATGTAATCTGTGCTTAATTCTTTTGTGGATTTATTTTTAATTCGAATTTCTTTTAGAGTGATACTATTCACCCCTCCCCTCTAGTATACTATTTCAATCCACAGGCAACCCTCATTAAGTATCAGAGCTCCGTTGTCTAGAAGATGTCAACGTCATCTATTGACACGTATGCAAATGGACAGTTGGCAGTTAGATCTCCATTATTCGATTAAACGAACTTTATAGATCCATCAAACCAAAACCTCACAAACGCAAACCAGTGACATGATCAAGAAGAAAGAAGATGAATCACGGACATTGGATGTTCCAAGTATATGACTAGAGAGGAAGACTTATTTTTGCAACTCCACCGCTGGGAAGGTGGTATGGTCACATTTGGGAACAACCACAAGGGTCGTATTGTTGGTATTGGCCAAACTGGTAACTCCACATCTTTTGATAATGTGCATCTAGCTAGTGGATTAAAACACAATCTTCTTAGTGTAAGTCAAATATGTGATAAAGGATATAAAATCATTTTCACAACAAATGGCTTTAAAATACAAGATAAAGAAACAAAACAAAGTCTCCTTAAAAAAATATATATAAACATATCTATACTATCAACTTCGACAAATGTGACAATCTTGAATGTTTTGTCGCATGTGACGGAGAGGCAATGCTTTGGCACAGACGACTAAGTTATGTTCATATGAGAAACATCAGTAGACTTGTGAAACATGAGCTTGTCAAGGGTCTACCAAACATCAACTTCAAGAAAAGCAAAGTCTACGATTCTTGTCAGGTTGGCAAACAAATCAAAAATCCTTTTAAACCAAAAGGAATGGTTAGCACCTCACGACCTTTGGAGTTACTTCACTTAGACTTATTCTGACCAACCAAATCCGAAAACTTAAGTGGGTGTAGATATTATTTAGTTATAATCGATGATTTCTTAATATTTACCTAGGTATCTTTCTTAAGAAGTAAAGATCTAACTATTGAAGTTTTTAGTAATCTCGTAAGAAAACTACTGAATGAGAAAGGATTTGAAGTGATTAGGATTAGAAGTGATCACATCAGATAATTTGAGAATAAATCTTTTTCTAATTTCTATGATCAATATGAAATAAAACATGAATATGCTTTCCCTAGGGCCGCACCTCAGAATGGCATAGTTGAAAGGAAAAGTAGGACCCTACAAGAGTGTGCCTGCACAATACAGTGCGAGTCAAAGTTGCCTTGATATTTTTGGGCAGAAGCTATAAACACTGCTTGCTACATCCAAAATAGATCCTTGTTACGGCCTGATCCCGGCTCCTTACGGAACCCGAGAACGACCGCCTCGACTAGGTTCCAAGACCCAGTCGTTTAATGAAAAATAACCAAATGCATAAAATATTCCACAACCACACATGCAAATGTAACTAAGCATAAATAGATAATAAACAACAATGGAAATAGAACAGAATATCTCAAAGATATTACATGTCACAAGTGGAATAGAAATGTTCACTGACATAGCCATCACACGAAACAGAGAGAAACATAATAGAAATAGGTATCACATGCTAAAAGTACTGACTACTAACAAAAATCTCTGCAACGGAAAAGGAGAAAAGACTATGGCTGGGCTCAACTGGGCCCAGCACTCTCTACAGCCGGTGACGCTGGCTGCTCAACTCTTTGACCTGAACATGGTTATATATATTTGTAGTCAGCTAATGCTGAGTAGAGTGGTACATATGTCATTTTCATGTAATTAAACATAAAGGAATAAGTAGTTAACTAATCATGCAATTTTTCAGTTATGTATTATCAATTGTTTTCATTTATATCATCTATGTGTTTCTGATTCAATTTCTACTAAGGATCCACAACCTTTCTTCATCCCCTTGTTCCCTAAGGGAACAATTTTGATGTAGTTTTCTTGCGATGTAGGATGTACACGCGACACTCTCCTGGCCGGGAGAGCACCCCGTGGTTGTCCTACACCAGGTTTACCACCCCGTGGTCATGGCCGCGATGTAGCGGTGACTATGACATGCGCAATAAGTGCACGAGTAGCTACCTCACACTGGCACGCGGTCAATCGTTTCCGCTAACGGGTACGCCCAAACGTACAACACAGAACATAATAGGGGCCACACCCTTCAACAGTCTGCGTGCACTCGCCCAGCTATCTCGGTTTGCCAAGTGGGCCTAACAAGAGTCGGTGTAGGCGGCCAATCCTAACCCCGGTCCCAACCCAAGGGGTGACTAGTTCCCCTTACACTAAAGTGACAGTAGCTCTCTTCGGTACTGCGTACACGATGGCCAACTCACTTTCCGTAACTAAGTCCATTTAACCAACCAGCCCATAGGCAACATGTTCCATCATAGATCCGATATTCATTTCAGTATACTTGAGTTCCTATCCTAGTTCCCCGTAGGGCTCATGCATTGTATTCATCTCATTTTGTATGTGGCACATATCACTATTCACATTTCGGTTCTTAATTGTATAACGGTCAGCTTGTGATTTAATAAATTAAGCAAGCACCACATCACTTAACTATTTAGTTGTTAGCAGTAAAGACTTTAACATGCATTTCATAGTATAACAACGTGGTTAAAGTAATGCACATTCATCCTTCTCATCCTTAGGGTTCATTTCATATCGTAGGATTCAATCAGATCATTCTAATATAACTTGCACTTTAATCATTTAAATCATAGTATTAGAGATGACCACTCTATTAGGATATACGGGAGGAATGGAGGTTCGAACAGTGGATCACGATGTCTCCGCGGGTCCCGTGTATATTACAAACTGGAGACCTATATCATTGACCAACCTGTTAAACGAGCTCAAAATAGCATAGGTATGACACTAACATGTAGAGAATTCCGAAAGGAAACCAATGATACTTTGTTTGCATAAAATCGACTCCGTTTAGACCCTGAACCGACCCAAAAACACACACTCTGACCAAAATTAGACGTCTAAGGCAAGTCCCAGACGTCCTAAACGATCGCAGAAACTCACCTTGCTTTCCTGCTCCTTTCTCAGACGTCTAAACCCCTTCCCAGTCGTCTAAGGGAGCTTCCAGATGTCTGATACTGCTCCCATTCGTGTGGAAGAGCAGTCAGACGTCTGACGTGGTCTCCAAACGTCCTAATGAGCCTCAAAGGTTGCGCCACGTGCCTTTCCAACGTTCTCATACCTGCGCATGGCCGTGCAACTTAAATAATAACAGCTCAATGCAACTGTATACACATGCACGTCGAGAAGGGGACGTATCTTAGTATTTTGCGCTCTATCAGACGTCCGGTGTCACCTCCGGACGTCCTACTACTCCTTCAAACGTCTAGAGGGTGTCATAGACATCCGATACTGCAAAAAATGACTGCAAAACGGTTCGCGATGTTCCTTCTCGTGAGCTCCAACTGCTGCAACCGCAATAGCATCACTCTCCTCGCGCAGCCCATCCTCCTGTGCAATCTTCTCCTCCCTCTCAAGCTCCTTCAGCTCCTCCAGCCACACTTGCCGCCTCCTCTCCCGAGCTCCTCTTGCCTCCTCCATGCACTTCTAGCTCCCCTCATCTCCTTCGCTCGCTCTCCTCTCTCTTCTGCCCATGCTCCTCCTACTCCCCTCCTCCTTCTCCTCCACTCACAACTGCAAGGGGGACGGGGGAGAAAAGGGAAGGTCATCGGCTGTGGAGGAGTGAAGGTGGAGGTGGTGTTGGTGGCATTGGGAGAGGGTGGAGAGGTGAGGGGGGATTGGGGGGGGGTTTAAAGAAGAGGGTTAGGGTTTTGGGTGGGTGGGTGCGTGAGTTATGTGAAATGTGAGGGGAAAAATTGCAGGGTTGCTCCCGCAAATGCTTCCTTTTCCAGCAGAGCCCACAAACTAAAATCCAGGGGGTTTAAAGTTACGTCAACACCCCTAAGATTCCGGAAAATTCCCGAAGACCTTGGGAAGAGTCACTTCAACTTAACAAACTTAAAGAAAGTTTCATCCCCAAAGCTTAAGCTAACTAGAGTGCAAAAATAAACATATATGTGCATAACAAACTTAAAGAGCATTAAAGTAGGTCAGAAGCGACGTACTCTTAAAAAGCTTCAGATACTGTTCTCGCATTGCTGCCTCAGGCTCCCAGTCGCCTCCTCGTACCGCTGACTTCTCCATAAGACCTTCACCCGTGGTACGTTCTTCCGCCTCAGACTCCGGACAACCCTGTCTAGTATCTGCATTAGCCTCTCAGGATAGGTCGAGTCATCTCCCACCTCGATGCTCTCGTGGCTCAGAATGTGGTGGGGATTGGTGATGTATCTCCTAAGGTTGGACGCATGGAACACGTCGTGCACTCCAGAGAGCTGGGGAGGAAGGGCAAGCTGGTAAGCAATTTGTCCTACTCCCTTCAAGACCTCAAAGGGTCCCACAAACCTCGGCCCGAGCTTCCCTTTCACCCAAAAACGTTGTAAGCCCTTCATGGGTGAAACATAGAGGAAGACGTGAACCCCGATCTCGAACTGCACCTCTCTGCTCTTCCTGTTAGCATAGCTCTTCTATTTGCTTTTGACAATATGGAGTCATTTGTGAATCTGCTTTATCACCTCCTGACTCTGACGGATCAGCCTGGGACCAACCTCCCCTTGATCCCTACCTCGACTCAACTCAAGGGTGCCGTACACTTCCTCTCGTACAAAGCCTCAGAAGGTGCTATGCTAATGCTTGAGTGGTAACTATTATTAGATGCAATCTCTGCAAGGGGCAAATGCTCATTCTAGAAGCCTCTCCAGTCTAGTGTACAAGCTCGTAAAAGGTCCTCAAGTGTCTGGATGGTGCGCTCCAACTATCCGTCGGTTTGGGGGTGATAGGCAGTTCTGAACCTCAGAAGAGTTCCCAAGGCCTGCTCGAACTCTACCCAGAACTGGGAAGTGAAACGAGTATCCATGTCGAATACAATCTCGCGAGGGACTCCATGAAAGCACACTACATCTCTGATGTATCGCTCTGCTAATTGTGTAGGCCTAAAGGTGACTCGGATTGGCAAAAATTAGACTTGTCGCCCGCATGTGGTTAGGGTATAAAGTTAGACTTGTGGCCCTTGAATCAAAAACTTCGCACCTAACCCAACAAAGGATCCGACTACCTGGACGTAGAGCAGATAGGTGGAATCAACACCCCATCCCACTTGAGACCGGTCGAATCCTAATCAACACCTGCCTAGTCTGAGAAAAGATGCGACGCAGCAAGGGCAGAAGATACGGTATGATGGGTTTAGCCACCTACATCCTAGCAGCTATCATGTGGCCTGACAGATAGGTGTACTAGAACCCATCAATGGGAATCATCTCAATGTTATAAATAGAGGTACTCCTCCCCGAGAGAGAGGGGAGATCATGTATTATTGTATAACCTTCATGAGTTCTAGTGGATAGTTTGGAGTATTATCATCTCCCCAAATATACATCCCTTATGATGGAATTGGAACACCAAATCCTTATTCTCTCTTATGTTTACTTGGTAATGATCGATCTCTGACTGATGTAAATGGCAAAGTAATACTTTTTACACCAACAAATTTATTGATAGACTTTGCGAGACCCTTTTATTTTCTTTTTCTTATTAATTCAAATGAGGAAAAAATCATCTTTAGATTGTGTCTCGGTATCAAGTCCTTTGAGAAATAATTAAGTAACTCCTCTTTCTATTCCACTTAGGATTACCTTAAATACTCTTTTATTCCCATTTAGCCAAAGTTTCGAAACCTTCCGTTCTTCGCATTACATAGGTTGTATTTGGTTGTGAAATGAAGTTTATTATCAAGATAAAGTAGGGTAGGATAACGGGTGATTGGTGCATGGTTACGTGATCGCGGTTCAAAAGTATAGAAGTACGCGTCTTTTAAAAGGTGGATATTATTGATATTATTTGATCATATAAAATCAGTCATATTGATTAAAAAAGATATTATTATTTAGTTTAAAATTAAAATATTAATGGTATAATTTAATTTAAAATATAAATATCACTAATGTAATTTAATGTATATCTAAATATCAATATTATTTATTTTATAATTAAATATCATTGTCATAATTTAATTCAAGAAAAGCATGTGACGTTTTACGTAAACTTTTATGTTAACTATATCTTCTCCCGATCATGCGGTAACTATCAAGATAAGAGGTGATTGTGCAGTGAAAAAATATTTTTTTTATATCAAAATTTGGAAAAGAGGGAAAATGTATAGCAGCTCCGTGGTGGACGGTCTCGAACCAACATAACCGATTCATTTTTAGAGTATTATGTAATTTTTAGTTGCTGATTGATTTCGAGATTGACTACCACTATCTAGCAGTTAACCTCTCAATTTTTTCTTTAAAAAAAAAATTGAAATAGATACGGCAAAGGAGGTTTTATAGAACTGCAAAAACTACTAAATTTCTCATATTAGCTGGCTATCCCGCAACAAACTGCCTTATGTAATGAACACCCATATTCCACGGAGGGTTAAATATGATTACTTCCTCCTCTATTTATATCACATTAAAGCCAAGTGAAAATTTCGCCATCCAACTCCTCTTCCAAGACGTGGGAGGTGCCTGTCTTCGGATACCGATCTTTATCAATTTTTTGTTAGCACTTATCAAGATAATTGCTGAGATATTCTTTTTGATAAAGCTGTCTTTGTTACGAATGTGGAGTTACCGTTACTTTAAATTTTGTGGAAATGTGACTAGAGCTTTTACTTTGGATGTTTTTTTTATCTTTTTTTTGTATTTTCTTTTTTTTTTTTTTGTAATTTTTTCATATTTTCCTTGACCCCATTTCGATAGAGTTGGAGTAACTTTCTCCTTTTCACAAGGACATTTGAATTGTTTCTTCCCTCCTTTTTCCTCGTTCGTTACCGCCTTTTTATATCGAATTCTTTCCACAGGAAGGAAATGCTTTTTTATTTTTTTTTTACAAAAATAAAACTCCGCGGACAAAACGAAGAATCAGGAAGCGAGGTCCGATATGAGGTTCCAGATTTATATGATTGCACCACCATTTCGAAAACTTTACTTGCAACTGCCTAAATTATATGAAAACACACACGCCTAGTGAGCTCTGAACCGATTTGGTATTGTATAATAACAATTTAAAATGTATCAAAATGCATAACGTGACATAATCTGTAACTCACATTTATGAGAATGTGATCCTCGCCTCACTTAAAAGAATTAAGTTATTTTAAAGTAAAATACACAAATGTAAAATTATTTTACATCTATATAATTTTCTTTTGTATTGATATAGTCTTATTTTATTTAAATGTAAAATGTTTATAAAATCTACCTTTATTTTAAACCTAAATGTAAGTTGAGATCTTATTTAATTTATATGGATAAAAAATAATTTTAAAGTGATTTAACAATTGTGTAAATTAAATAATTGTAAAGATAATTTTAAGAATTTACATTAATGCAAATAATTTATTTTTTTATTTGAAAGTTGTGATATTTTTCTAAAGTGACGATAGATCTTGCCACAGTATTTTATATTATTTTTTTATTTAAAAGAGAGGTACGTGCTGTGACGTGAATTTTACTTTTAAATTTACCTTTTTTTTCATCATGCCCCGCCTCCTTCTACCTGAGAATGCAATGCACTTTTAAAATCTAGTACCTACATCATCTTAATTAGATGGTACAAGGTAACGTCTAGAGTTCTTCTAACGATGATGCCATGCCCAACTACTTTCAAACTATCAACACGGCAAGGAGGAAGCTCTCGGTTTAATTGCCCGAAGACAAAAGGTAAAGAGCAGTGCGTTTGATCATTGACTTGCTGCCATCGGAGGCAAAAGGTCTCCACTTTCCTCCTTGAAATTTCGTTGGGAGACCCGAGTGTTGATTGGGCTTACTCGCTATCCTGTGGCATCACCTTGGGATGACTAATGGACATGAGATCCACCGAAAGGTGGGAGGGAATCTTCCTTTCCCTTTTCGAAAATGATTTCCACGTGGGAAAACTCAGACCACCCGGCCCTTCCCCTTGGGTCCCGCACCCCCATCCATTTTTTTGAACCAGACGAGGAAGATCTTCGGCTTGGACGGGGAAGATCCCTTTTTCCCTCTCCATCGAGGTGTCTTTGGGTGGTCGACCGGAACATTTGGTCATCATCAAGTGTAGTGAAGGCTGTTAGAGGTAGGGTGGTCATTTTGGTGTAGATATTCTCACCGTTATTACAAACAAAATTACACTCTTACACGCACACCACATCCCCCCCCCCCCTCCCCAACAATCCTCATCCTCATGTTTGACATGTTCGGTATCTGACAAATTCCGAAGGTTAGAAGCTTGCCTTAGTCCAGAGTTTAGAAAATGGGACTCTTCATTCAATTGTAATGGGCAAGGACCCTTTAAGCAATATGGTAGCCCCCAATGGTAGTTTGCATGAATTCAACTTCGCGTGTTTTGCACGAGGGATGGAATTCATCCTTATCAAAAAAAAAAAAAAAATCAAACACTTCTAGAATTAGGTCCCTTTTTCTGCATTATGGAATCTCTAGCTTTACCATCTGATTCTCTCTCTCTGTATTGCTGATGACCCCTGTCCTCGTCGAAAAAGAAAAAGCAATTATATGTATAGTTAGGTCACTTTTTCCGAACGATGGAATCTCTAACTTTAGCTACTATTTTCTTCCTTTGTTTTCTTTTTTTCCTTCCTTCCTGCCTTACTCCTATGCGGTACTATTTGTTCACTGAGATAAATTCTAAGGGATGTACTTTTTAAGTAATAAAATTGAAGGATAAGTGACAGGATGGTTAGTTTTGATATTTGAAGAAGGTGTAAGTCAAATCATAGATAAATAAGCATATTAAAGAAATAAATAAAGATATTAACTCATAAAAAAAAAGAAATAAATTTATCTTGCCACCTATAAAATAAATTATCCCCGTAACATCCCCTCATCTCATAATAAATTTATCTTTAAATAAAGTACATCAGATACATGATCATATCTCACTCAATAAATAGTGCCTTCTCTGGATGATTCGTTTGCTGTAAGGTCCTACCATGTAATATGTGCTTAATTTGCTCTACGTCAATCTATGTTTGGAGTAACGAACGTATCGGCTCCAAAAAAAAGGAAAAAAAAAAAACAGTAGTTGCCATCCCCCGTGGACACCAATTCATAGGTGTCAATGGATTGCGGACGTCAAACGAATCTGGAGTCTTCAAGCCAGTGACTACGTAAATTGCAGCGAAGCTCATTTTGACCGATGGCCGTCTCTTTTTCATTCATAAAATAGAACCAATTGCTGCAATTTATTGTAGATGTGACTAATTTGAAGTCCATTTGAAGGAGTACCTAATTAAGGTCTTAAAAATTGACCGATAGCTTTTGGTATTTGCCCCATTGGCTGCATCTGGGTAGACTTAAGCACCATTGGTCAGATTTTCTACGTGACGTCTTCTTGCTCACTACATTTAGCTGTCACTTACTTCTCAACGAAGTAATGACATGAAACCCAAACTTAAGCCTTTGAGTTTCCCAGCAGGTTATCTCGTAGCTGCACCTGCCAGTGGATGAGGTTTCGATTGCATAAGAACCCCCAAAAGAAATCCAGGTGACGTCATATTAAAAAAAGGTTAATTACAACTTTCTGCGTAAGCACACAAAATATATAAACAACCAAACTATGCGGAGGCAGATAAACTATAATTCTCTATTGATTACCGCAAACCGATTTACCTTTTACATCTAGTTCAAGAATTAATTATCGGAAAAGGCTAAACTATATGTATCTATAATTTTAGTGAATCGCCGTGGGATAGTTCCTTAGTTGTTTCAATTTATTTATTTAGTTTTCATTATTTTTATCCTACTGCAAGGTTTTCTCCCTACCCTATCACCTCTCTTTTATCTTTTATTTTCTTTTTTTGCTTATTTCATTTTACTTTTACAATATTTGACACATATGTTCATTTCAAATTTCAATTTTATCATCGATCTCCTCATCTTCTATTCTTTCAGTAGATATCAATATTGAGTATGTTTCAACAAGAATCTAAGATAACGATTGGAAATCGACATACACCGACCAATATATCTTTCATCATGCAATGTGTTTGATTTTTGATTGGTGCTTCTTTTTTTCTACTAGTTGAAAATTAAGATGCACTGGATAATGTATTTTGCATTGCGTACTGTGTTGATTTTTGACAAATAGAAAACCAAGATACATGGATTAAAAATCATGTTATAGTTTCATGTGATTGATTTTTACACTACTATAGTGATTAACTTTTACACTCCTACAACAATGCACGAGTTAAAAATTAGTGATACTCTATTAATTATAAATCAATTTACTTATTACATATAGCTGAAAGATTATCCCATCATTAAGCTAAGCACCTTTCTCCTTTCAACTCTTCCCAAAGATGGTTAGTCTAAAAGGAAATCGTGATCGGAAATAACCTCAAATTTCAAAGCAAATTTATTATCACTCTTATCTTGGTATGAATGAATAATTACCATAGTATTAAGCTGAGATTTGAAGAGCAACCGATCATACTCTTGCGTACGGATTTAAATACAAATCATTTAAGAAGATAATTCTCTATTACTTGCTTAAAATGTTCAACCAATTATTTTTGTACAATCACCTTTACCTTGTTTGGTGTTTTTCCATGCCAACTTAATATGATACTAATTAAAATTATTTAAGACTAGTTTACTCAAGGGGTTAACCCCTTTTTTGTGAGGTTAACCTTTATTTACTTGGAGGGTTAACTATCTTTTGGTTAACATGGGTTAAGAGCTCTTAACATTGATTTGTCTAACACCAATGGCTACTGGTGTTAGGCAAACCTATGTATAAGTCCCACAATTTTGTTATACTCTCATAGTCTTTGATTCAAATTATTGACACCACTAATAAGTAAACACTACAAGAGTGAACACTCCAACTTAATACCAATTCAAGTAAATATAAATTAATGTTAATACTACTCTGCATGTAAACACAATTGAGGATTAACATCAATTTCATATTTTTTAACACCACCTCCTTAACCTTCCAAATAAAATAGCCCTTAAAGAACTCTTTTTGGTGATTAGCTTGTACTTTTGTTACATTACTTTGCTCTAGTTATCAGAAATATGATATGCTAGTGATCCTTGCATATATATAATTTGCTACTTTAAGTCCAGTTGTGTTTTATTTTTTATAAAAAATAGCAAAGGAGTGAGATCTATGAAGTGAATGCATTTCTAATATTTTTCTTCTAAAAATCCTTAACTAGATTGGTGTTAAATTTTCTTACATGCAATTAGCCTTGTCATCTTGTGTGTTATGAATCAATTGATCTAATTGGGATGAGAGAGTTTTCTTTTTCCACTAGCTTTGTTATTTAGTTTGAGTAAATTGAAGGGTGTTTAAACGGGCTCCTACCGTGTTTTAAAAATTATTTTGTATTATAGTATAGATGATAGAAGCGAATCTAATATTTAAATTTTATAACTCGAAAAGAGAAAATTTGAGGTAGACTCTGGAAGTAAGAAATGTGCAAAATATCACTATCACAATGAGAATAATGTAGTGGATTTCAATGTATATCAAATATATCTTTAGACATAAAAATATTAAAAGATAAGGGTAAAAATGTGAGGAGGAGACCGGATATTCGCTTATTCGTTATTCCCTGCGGCTGCAGACGCCTGCCGCGTCCTCTCTCTTCTCCTCGCGCGGCCTTAAAAGGCCACGCGCTCCCTCCCGTCGTCTCCACCCCTTCCTCTTCTCCTTCCTGTGCGCGAGAGCGAGCGAGCGTGAGGTTGCTGCGGCGGCGACGGCCACAGTGAGCGCGGAGGGGGTGCTGCGTGCGAGAGCGGAGCTCTGCCGTGAGGGCGAGCTCGCCGGGGCTGCTAGGGCCAGCCGGCGGAGGGCGCAGGGGGCGCGGAATGGCGCAGGAGGGACTGCTGCGGTCTGAGCAGCAGGCGCGCGAGGTGCGACGCGGGCGGCGTCGCGAGCGGAGGCCGGGTGGCGCCCTGATTCTGGAAAATTTCCAGAATCAGACGTCTGTGTTGATAGCCAGACGGCGAGGGCGACGTCTGGAAGACCTTCCAGATGTCTGAAAGGTGAGTTTTCCGTCTTCTTCTTCCTTCCTGTCGACTGACCGTACTGAGGGAGGGAGATGGGTGTGCGCAGGCTCGATGATTCGCCATCCAACGCGAATCAAACGTCTGGCTGTTGTACCAGACGGCGGGAGCGACCTCCAGACGTCCGGGGTGACCATCGGACGTCTGGGAGCTAGGCCAGACGTCCCCGCAGACTTCTGGACGTCTGGGAAACCACGCTGAACAGGTAATTCTCTGATCCACTTTTTAAGACGTCTGGAAGAAGTTCCAGACGTTTGATTTTGCATAGTGTCGTTGTTTTCGACCCGTTTAGGGCCCGTTCGGGTTCCGTTTTCCGCGATTCGAGTTGCGTTCTTTTCAGAATTAATTCCTCTACCCGTCTACAGTAGCTATACACTATTTTGAGATACTCCTTGTGTTTGATCCTTGTGATAGGACCCCGTTCTGTTGCAGTCTCGGGGGTCGCGGAGGCACGCAAGATTCCCGACCACGCCCCTATTTCTCCCGTTGTACCTGGTAGAGTGGCTTTAAGTTATTAATAAAATCTGATAAATTATGGAACCATAAATAGAACCTAGGACATTGCATGAATCCTAGGAGTGAGAAATAGATGGAATAATAGCTCCTAGGTGTTGCATGAATCCTAGGGCTGGAAAACTAGATTGTATGATAGATCCTAGGATATGGCATGAATCCTAGGATGGGAAAACTAGTGGAATGTATAATACTGCAGTCTTGGAAAATGGAAAGAGATATAAAGCTGCCTGTAATTTGAATTAACAGCTGCCTGTTGTGAATAAATAACGTGGTTGAGAACATGGATTGTAAGAATGTGAAACTGGAAAGTGAAACCTGAATGTTTGAGTAAAAAGGATGGAACCCTACGGGGAAGTAGGAGTAGAACTCCTGAAAAGTGAATGGAATAGTATTGGGGAAGTGAGCTGGCCCTTGAGTACGGTCTACCAAGGAGAGCGACTGTCCCCCTGTTTAGTGCAGAGCGGAGCCAGCCGCCCCAGGGACCCGGGATTAGGACTGGCCACTCTGTACCGACTTGCTGGCTCTCGCGTACGTAGTACCGAGGAGAGCTACTAGTGTAGGGAGGTACTAGCTACCCCACGGGCCCCGGGGTTCTGCTAGCCTCCCACACCGACTTGTTAGGCCCGCTGGGGCAAACCAGGGTAGTCAGGCGAGGGTGCGCGGACTGTGGAGGGGCAAGGCCCCGGTTTGGTTACTGTGGAGGGGTTGGACCCCTGTTACTGAGAGGGCTCTGCCCTGGACTGGTTCCGTGCTGTGCTTTGGGCGCACCCGTTAACGGAAACGACTGACCGCGTGCCGGTACAGGTTAGCTACCTGTGCGTTTATCGCCCGTGCCGTAGTCACCGTTACGTCTGTCAGTGACCTTGGGGTGGTTGACTGAGGGTAGGATCACCACGGGGGACTCTCCCGGCCAGGAGAGCACCACGTGCTACTTCTACTTTTTGGAAAAGACTGCAATCAAGATCGTTCCCACGAGGAACATTCGAGATCAAGAAAAAGATCTGAGGAATAAATGAAATAGTGAGACATTTGAAAGATGTGAATAAAAAAGTAATCGAACATAACAGCTACTGTACACTCTACTGTTGCTTTTAGTTTTAGTTGCCACTCTACTCAGCGTTTTGCTGACGTGTTACACTCGTTACCTTTTTCAGGACCAGGTGTTGAGCAGCCAGGGTCAGCGGCTGCAGAGGACGCTGGGCCGAGTAGGGTCCAGTAGAGTTACCACTGTCTTTTGTACCTCTTTGTTTCCATTATAGTGAGTAGTTCTTGTTTCCGTTGTACTTTTCTTTACCTGCAGTTCATGTTATATGATAAATGTTGTTCTACTGTTGTGGTGGTATATAATGTAGTAGTTTCTTTCCTTACTGCTGTACTTTCTTACTGTTAGTTATATTCATGCTGAATGTGGTTTATTTTACTGCTCTTTTGGTTACTTCCTCGTTGGACGACTAGGTATTGGGATTAGTCGAGTCGGTCCGGTTCTCGTGTCTCGTAGGGACTCGAGAATCGGGTCGTTACAAGATGGTATCAGAGCAAGGTCATCCCGAGAAGTGAATCAACTGACTGGAAAATAACCAATTCACATGTCTATAACTAGAGTAGCCACCACAACATATCTCTTGACATGAGCTCTTAGACGTTTTCGTTAGGTACTGTTCCGTACTGACGTATTTCGTTGTTTCGCGTCTCCTCGTAGGAGATGCCTCGTCGTGGAACTAGGAGGGTGGGTCGTGGGCGCGGCCGAGGTCGGGGCCCGAGGGACAGATGTGTCGGGCTTGGAGTACATACTACCCCTCCTCTTCTCCTGAGCATACCGTCTCCGAACCTCGTCCAACTAATTCGAGAGGTGGTTCGTGAAGAATTTCAGCTTCCATCCACATCGCCACCCCCTCCTCCCCCTTCCGAGCATACGACAGGGGAGTTGGTGGTGGAACGAGATTTCCGCCGTCACACTAGGCGTGTTAGGAGAACTCAAAGGAGACACGTGGCGTCCGCAGGAGAGCCGTCACGTTTTGCAGGGCCATCAGTGGCCTTTGGGAGCCCTCGACAGGGGCCAGTCGCCAGCACCGGACCCCCGCCTAGCCGACAGTAGGGACCCACTGAGGCCCGGAGTCGGGTTCCCCTCTGCTACCAGTGTGGCCAGCCGGGCCACGTCAGGAGGGACTGCCCATCTAGGGCAGGGGGTCAGCAGATACTCCTCGCGCAGAACGCTGGAGGGCGCGCAGGAGGCCGCGATTCCCAGCCGCGAGGAGGAGGACAGCAGTCGCGAGGAGGGTACCGGCCAGCACCTACCCGTCCGACGCAGAGTGTGGCTGCTTCGTCCGCACCTAGAGCTGAGGGGCATATCAACACCCTCACACACAGGGACGCCAGAGCTTCGGGATCAGTGGTAGCAGGTATGGTTTCACTTTCTGGCCCTAGTTAGTCATGTATAAAAACTTGAGCCTAAGAAGAGACCTTCTTGACCAACTTTACATTTTGGTCCTCATCTATTACTTTTTGACCCTCAACTTTTGAAACCCTCGCATTTTGACCCCTAAGTCTTCTTCGTTCTTTGCATTTGGGTCCTCCCTGCAAAACCCTGAGCAGCGCCATGCTCCGACGACTTTGCGCGGAGCATGGCGCTGCGCAGGGTGAGGGAGAACCTCTGCCAAGACAACCGGGAGTTCCTTGCGACGTCTGCTGTCGCAGGGACACCTCCATGGTCTCTGCGGCTGCCCATACCTCCCGTGCGAACGCAAGGAAAGTATGGGTCTCCATCTCCGGCGAGGGAGGCACGTCGCCTCCCTCCGCCCTCCTCTCTGATTTCACCTCTATAAAAGCCGCCCCCGTCTGCCGAACTCAGGAGCTCGGTTCTGACGGAGAAACCCCTCCCTCTTTCTTCTCTTCCCGCTTCGGCAGAAGCCCTCCAGCTCCAACGGTTCCTCCTCCTCCTCCTCGTCGCTCTGCCGCAATACCAGCAGCAGAGCCGCCTTCGCCCGCTCTTCCCGCGTCGTGCCGTACCCAGCGCGCGCTCTCCCGCTCTCTCACCACCGCCCCCTCTCTCTGGGCACCTTCTTCTCCGGCGACAGTCGATACGACTACCGCCCTGCTCCGTTCCCCCCTCGTCCCTCCAAGTAGGTACAGTTCTTTCCTTTCCTCCTCTCTTTCTTTTCCCTACTTCAATTTGCTCAACACCCTTCGACCGCGCCTGATCGCCCTCACCTTCTCCATCTCCAGCCAACCTCCGACGACTCGCTCCCATCATTCCACCACTCCACACTGTTGGTGCTAGAGCACCACGATCATTTGTTTTGATGATAACAAAACACGTGTTATTTAACATTTGCACTTGGAGTCTTAGATTTCAGGTCAATTGCAAATGTAGACGTGTTTAGACGGAATTCGAGCTCGCAACCAGGACGGATTGGAGGAGCTTGATGGAGAACAGAAGAGATTCGCAAGGAGCGCTAGATTGAAGATGGAAGGACAAGAAGAATAGGATAGAATTTTGTTTAATCCTTTCATGTACTTTTATCTTTATTTTGCTTGCTCTTTTCATTTTCTTAGAACATTATGTTAAAGAGCCTCAAAGTACCCTAACAGTAGTCCTAGGAACACCTACACAACCTTAGGATACTTAGGTTTTCTGTAGAGAACTTAGAAAACCAATATAGGGTTCAAACAGCATTTTCAGACGTCTAATTCCAAAATCAGACGTCTGATAAAGTGTTTTAAGACGTCTGACTGTTGATTCAGACGTCTAATAACTATTAGGCTGGACATAGTTAGTTCTGTCTGATGAAATCAGACGTCCAGACCTTAGACCAGACGTCTTAGGAGACGTCTGATGACTTTGCCAGACGTCCAACTAGTGGACCATTGGCTGGCTTAGTGAACAGTCAAGAATGTGACCGTTAGAGCCTTATCAGACGTCCATAGGACTTTCCAGACGTCTGATAATTGACCGTTTTGCCTCGGCTGACCCAAAATCTCTTCTCAGAGATTTTCTAGCCGTTGCAACGTTTGGAAATCCATTCCCACAGAAAAAGTAGGTTTCCAGACGTCTAGATATAGTGCCAGACGTCCTATATGTCGTCTGATGGACTTGCACAAGAACCCTGTTTAGATCTGATTCAAGTCAGGAAGCAACCCGCCCAAAATCAGACGTCTGACCTTGAAATCAGACGTCTTAAAGTGATCTTCCAGACGTCTGATGCTAGAATTAGACGTCTGATAAGCCTGTCAGAACAATGATTGTTCCTGATTTCGGGCTGATTCACTTGGGCTTTGCACCCAACGGCTATGGAAGCTTTTCTAAGCCTTCCAAAGCCTTCCTAAGGCCTCTATAAATAGAGGGGAGCCCTTGACACACCAACACACACCCAGAGACACCAAGATACACAAGAAACACTTTGTAATACACTTTCCACTCTCTTGTGTCCTAGCTGGCTCTTGCTCTCCAAGCTCAAGCTCCATTCTCTTGAGAGCATCAAGCTGTTGCGCACCCGCTCTCCCGCCGTTGTTCACGAGAGCGACGTTGCGCCATCGCGTGGCTCACGCACTGCGTCATCAACTCGACGCACTCCTTGCAAAGGGGAGTTTCCTAATTCCAATAGAAGCTAGGTTTAAAATTACTTTATTGGCTCTATAGGATTACTTGTTTATTTTATCTTTGTTATTTGGTTGGGTATTCGCTTTGCGAATTCCCTTCTCCTTCGCGAGAAAAAATCCTTCTCGTGAAGAGAAGGGGTTGAGGTACGCTACCCTCGTTTAAGTAGCGTGGTTGTATTGAGGTTGAATCACCCTCATTTAAAGTGATTCGGTTTAGTGGATTTTGATCAACTTGGTTAATCGGAAAATCCTAACTCGAGAGGGTTAGGTGGTGGTTTTCACCCGGTTTGGGTTTCCACCTAAAAATACTTTGTGCCTTTTGTGTGATTGCTTATTTGTGAGATTATTTATATTTCAATTCCGCATTTTTTGTCGTCACACTGATCTCACCCCCTCCAAGTAGGGAATATACACACACGACTCGCCGACCGACCCAAAACCTCCACCTCTTCACGCTGAACCACTTCCGCCCCTTCATTCCCTGCCATACGCTACCTAAAGACCCCCCGAACAAACCCATTCTCCCAGCCACAGTCCGTCCTAGGGCAGCCCCTGCACGCCGCCCCATGCCTCGCCTCCACCCGCACGAGCTTCGCCTCACTCTAGCGAAGCTCCCTGCACCTTCTGACTAGGCCGAGAGGCCGTATTTCTGTGAACAGGTTCCCCGTCCTCCGCTGCCATTGTTGGGCAGGTGGAGCTTCTTCTGCCTACAGCTGCAGGGTCGCCTCGCCCAGGCTTGACTCTCCAGGACGCGCACTTCGCCCCCACGCACCTGCCCAGGCCTGCATCTGGGGTGAACGCCTCGCAGCAGCCACGATTGCCTGCAGCTCTCTCAGCTGCAGGCGCCGAATTGGGGTGGGACATTTAGTTCCACCTCGGTAGATTCTGAAGCCGCACACCTGCATAAATTGTAAAAGTGTTGTAGGCTTATCGCCTCAGCACACGGGTGAGGTCCCTCTCACCCGCTTACCCGACCTCGTCCGCGACCACCCCCCGCGGACCTTGCCCGACCCGTTTACCCGACCTGCACTCCTCGCCCACCACTGCACGTCGATGGGCCTGGACCCGGGCGCGACCCGTACCCGAATACCCAGCGGCTCTCGGAGAGCCATCCTACGAGCGAAATCTGAGAGAGAGACAGAGACGCGGGGGAGGGTAGGATTAGGTTTTGCCCTCTGACCAATCTGTGAGTGTGCAGGCAAAAGCAGAGAAGAAGAAGAAGAAGAGAAAGAAGGAAGAAGCACAGCCATCGCCGTGGCTGCTTGAAGCAAAGCAGAAGAAGAAGGACTGCGAGAAGAAGAAGAAGAAAGAAAGAAGAAAGGAGGACGCACTGTAGCAAAGGCTACTTAAGTCGTCTGATTGAAAAATCAGACAACGCTCTGCAGAGAAGAAAAAGAAGAAGGAAAGAAGAGCAGGCACCGCAGAGAAGAAAGAAAGAAGAAGACAAAGAGTTGAAGGAGAAAGAAGAGAGAAGTAGAACACGAAGAGAAAGAAGAAAAGCTTGGAAGCAAAAGAACAAGAGAACAGAAGAGAAACAAGAAGAAGAAAGAAGACTGAGGAACTGAAGAGAAAAGAAGAAAAGAAGAAAAAGCCAACAAGACAAATCTCTCTCTCTCTTTCTCTCATTTTTGTAATAGAAACATTGTACTTCTAGAATACAGTTTGCTCCCTGAGTTCGACCTCAGAAAAACTTTTATTTCCGAGTAACAAATTGTATTAAACTGGTAATCGCTTCTCTATACTATACTACGACAAAATATTAGAACTACAGACGAGAGGCGAGCCAGTTCTCTTCTAAATCTAGCTGGACTCGGGCAATCGGATCCACAGCCCAGACTCACAGCCGTATTCGCAGGTGAGGGCGCGTGAGTGTGTGCGTGACTGAGCACGTGCGTACGAGTGTACGGAGGGGACCTCACCCCGTAAGTTTTGAGGCAACCAACTTCGGGCACATTTGCATGATAAAGGTTGCTAAGGCTTCAGCTGCACCCGATGTAGGACTAAAGTTCTCGCTATCTTGCGTCACTATGTAGCGAATATGTCCGACGTTAATTCGTCTGCTCCAACTGATGGGAACACCATCATAATCCATAACTAGCTCAATTTGGTTTAAAAAGTTTGATAAAAGCTCCTACATTTCCATCAGAAGGTCCTAATGGCACATTATCATGTTTTGAAAAAAAGTGAAGAATACAAGGTTATTCTGCGAAATTAACATCATTCTACAAATATAGAATAACCACGGGGTATTTTAGGGGTTTATTAATGGACATATGGTCTTTAATGTCTAATAAGTGGGTTCATATAGAACGAAACGGATTTTCATGCATTTCAAGAATTAATGGACATCTGAAATCCTAAAAACAGACCTACTTAATTAACTGAGGTTCTTGTTAGGATAAAATTCATTTGAATATTCTAAAGATCATAGAAAAATATTCTCTAAGGTTTAGTACTCTTGATTTAAACATCTAAACTCAATTTGACCTAAAATAGTCTTAGATAAACAATTGCCTTAATTTATATTTTTACATAAATTACCCTGTAAAACTTGGTCAAAACTTAAATTCGACTTTACCATCAGATTTCTTGAGTCCAAATTAGATTTGTACCAAAATTTGGGCTGAACCTGAGATCATCTTGACCTAGTTTACATTTTGGTCCAAGTCTAACTCTTATTCTCTCAAATAACCCCTCAACTTTTAAAATCTTCCCAAAAGGGCCCCCAACTTCTTCATCTTCTTCACAAAATAGTCCTTGTTGACATTGGATGTCAATTGACCTCCAGGCAAGCTTTGACCGACCTAAATCCTACTTAAATCTCAATCAAATCCCACCAAATTTGGTGGGATTGATGTTCACACCTAGGGTAACCTATTGGGATTTATTTTAACTCCTAAATCCCTCTTATTCATGTGTGAGGACCCATGAAATTAGTGGCGTTCTTCTTTGTTACAACTCGATTCTTGGATCCCAATAAGACCTGAGATCGGCTCGCTTCGACTAATCCCAAGACCTAATCGTCCAACAAGAAATAACCAAAAGCAAGAAAATAAACCACATTCACACATGCAATATAACTAAGCAGAAGAAAAGTACGAAGCAGTAAAGAAAGTAGAACAATTGTCTCAAAACATAGTACATGCCACCACAATAACAACAGAAAGCGTAAAGGAACAGGAAGTAATAGGAACAGTAAATCATGTGTCCATCAATCACTACAACAGTAGAAAATGAAAGAGCTGAAAAACGACTATGGCTGGGCTCGGCTGGGCCCAGCACTCTCTGCAACCGGAAACTCGGGCTGCTCAACTCCTGGTCATGAACAAGGTTACGAAAAGACAGAGTCAGCGAATGCTGAGTAGAGTGGTTTTATGTTATCTATGTACAAGTAAAGTAAAAGCAACAAGCAGGTTTATTTCTCATCTTTATTTATCTCATTTATGTGTTTCTGGTCCATCTATTTCTAAAAGTATCCAGGTATTTCTTAATCTTGCATGTTTCTTGTGGGAACTATCTTGATTACAATCTTTTCCGTAGAGTAGAAGGTACACGTGGTGCTCTCCTAGTCGGGAGAGTCCCCCGTGGTAGTCGTACACCCAGTCAACCACCCCAAGGTCACTGTCGAGACGTAGCGGTGACTATGGCACGTGTGATAAGCGCACGAATAGCTATCCCGCACTGACACACGGTCAGTCGTTTCCGCTAGCGGGTACACCCAAAGTATAGCACGGAACAGTATAGGGCCTTGCCCTCTCAGAACAGGGGTCTCGCCCCTCCACAGTCCGTGTACCCTCATCTGACTACCCCGGTTTGCCCAATGGGCCTAACAAAGTTGGTGTAGGGTAGCTAGCTGAATCTCGAGCCTCGTGGGGTAGCTAGCTCCCTCCCTACATTAGTAGCACGTCTCGGTACCACATATGCGAGGGCCTACAAAAGTCAGTGTAGAGTGGTCAATCTTAACCCCGGGTCTCAACCCAAGGAAGGCTAGCTCCGCTCTACACTAAAAGAATCACTGTGCTCCTTGGTACTACGTACACAAGAGCCAACTCACTTTCTGTCTGCATTTCTAGATTCCTTTCATACACAGGAGTCCTACTCCTAATCCCCCATAGGGTTCATGCTCATATTCGTCTCATTTATCCATATCCAGATCTCATGTTTCATAACTCGTTCCTCATCCATATACAAGCATCTCGTGTTTTCATAATTTAGTTATAAATCATAAACATGCCACTTGTAGTTTCACAGTTCAATTTCCCGTTTACATACAGGCAGCTCATATTTTAACATGCATCTCGTATTTACATTAAAGGCATTTGCTAGCAATTTATTTTAACCATGCATTCAAGTAAATAGTACAGCTCAAACAGGCTCATTCATTTCTACCCTAAGATTCATTTCAAATCCTAGAATTCAATTCGATTATTTCAACCAAGTACATTCTTATTTAAATATTAACAACTGAATTAAACCACTCTACCGGGTATTACGGGAGGAATGGGGGCTTGTGCTGTAGATCTCGTCATCTCTGTGGGCCTTGAACATGCCACTGGCTGGTAACCTGTACCAGCGACCAATGTACATTAGATGAGCTCAAAACTGTAGATACTCAATACGAATACGTAGAGGAACTTGAGTGGAAAACAACGGTACTTCGTTTGCGGAAATCCGATTCTGTTTGGGCCTTAAACAAGCCAAAAACGCGGTTACTGATCAAAATCAGACGTTTGGGACAAATCCACCTTGTGTTTCCTGTTGCTGATCAGACATCCAGACTCCCTCTGCAATTGTCTGAGGATAGTTCTAGATGTCGGACAAGGTCTCAGGTCGTCTGGAAGCACCTCCGGATGTCTGGTGATGTGATCTGACATCCAAGAGTGCTTGGGAAATCACACCCCGTGCCTTCCCAAAGCCTGCCCTGCGTACAAAAGCGCAGGCACGGTTCCAACCCAACAACTCCTACGCTGAGATCTTCTGCATGGTGGAAATTAGCGCAGGAATGTACGTACCTCGTACGATACGTGCTTTCAGACGTCCGGCCTTAGCTCCAGGAGTCCAAGTGCCTCGCCAGTTGTCTGGACTTCACTCTAGACATCTGATACTGGAAAACTTCCAGTATCAGAACCTCCTCGCAGCTCGCTCCACTCGCACCTTCGCCCGCAGCGGCAGCTTCAGCCGCTGCAGGAGCTTGAGCAGCTCCTCGCTGACGTCCTCTTCTCTCCTACGAGCTCCTCCTTGAGCTCCACCGCGCTCTCGCAGTTGTCTTCCTCCTCCCCCGCTCTCACTCCCTCGCACTCTCTCGCTCTCGCTCCTCCTTGCTCTCCGCTCATCGGTGGCTCTCCTTCCTTGCCGCGACTGCAACAGAGGTGGAGGGAAAGGTGGCGGTGGCTGTGGTGTGAGGAGGAGAGGAAAGGAGAAGGGAGGGGGGCATATATAGGAGAGGGGTTAGGGTTTGGGTGAGGGGCGAAGGAGAGAGAGAGGGTTTCCGCGCACCGCCCGTGTGCAAATCGCATGCCGTGCGATACGAAAAACTCACTTTCAAACGTCCGGGCACGTGTCCAGACGTCTGACTGAAACTCCAGACATCTTAAATGGTTAAAAATGTAATGGGTCACTACATTCTTGAATCCCAAGCAAGCTAATGAAGCTTGTTTCCTATTCTAAGAGATCTCCTAAGTCCTATAAAAGACCTCCCGTGCCTGCCTTACCTCTTTAGCGAGAAATAGAGCTAAAATCTACCCTTCTTGCTCCAATCTATGGCTTACTCCACCTCGCTCCGACGACTCTCCTCGTCCGGCTTCTTCGCCAACCGCCACGTGCGATAAGCAGTCGGTTCCACCTTACCTCGACTTTTCGCACCTTACAAGACCAGCAAGGTGCTCTCTACCCCACCGTCGTCGCCATTCCTCACCTCTGGAGCACCCTCCTCTAGCGTTGGCCATAGCAGACCTGGTGTCTCCTCCGTTCCTCTTCGTCCAACACGTAGCTTCATTGATAGTACTCCATCTACATATCACCACAGTATCACCACCGCTCCGATTCGACCCCTCACGCACTCGCACACCTGCCATCTTCCACCTCACCGGCATACCTCCAGCGAGCCCTAGTGTCCTCTATAGCCCACCAGACCCCCTGCTCTTGAGCTCCACACCATCGCTGCGACCCGCCAATGAAAACCCCTCAAGAAATTGAAGGGATTGGCCGATTATTCGCCACACCAGACAACACCACCTCCGCGGAACTCTCCTAAGGTCATCAGACCTCCACACTCGCCCTCGCGCCACTCCACTCACACCAGCACACTCGACGTTCCACGGCGGAGCTCTTGAACTGTTCTGACGCGGCCAAGAGGCCTTATTTGTGTTTTCAGGTACACAGGTCGTCACGCCATTACCGAAGCTACTTCGAGTGAGCTCGAAGCGTGTTCCTCAGACATCTGCTCAAGGTCTTCATCCCAGGTGCTGTGGAAGACTCTCAAGAACACATCCAGGCACGCAATTGGGAGCATCGACCGTTCCAAGAACTCTAATTGAACACCACCTACTCTGCTGTTGTACACGAAGAAGACGGGGACATTTAGTCCCACATCGTATAGTGACGAGCAGGTGAAGGGGCATAAGAGGAAAAGTGACGTGGCGTGAGGCGCGTATGTTTAAAAGAGTCGTTATAGCATGTGCTCGCAACGTCAATTTTTAAATGAAGAAATGGACGTGAGTCCGAATGTCGATCTCAGGGAGGCGTGAAAATTGGATTTTTCTTATCACTTAATGTCACGGAAATAACGGGTTTTTACTTGCGAAAAGTCATGGGTGAAAAGTGAGAGAGAGAGAGAGAGTAGGGTTAGAATTTCTTCATTCACACGTGCAACTTTAACATAAAAGAGGGCAAGTAACTAGATAGAAAACAACTTCATTTAACATGCAACTTTAGTTTATAATTACAACACTAGCTAAATGCTTAAACACAACTAAAGTAAAGCTTAAGATAAAGAAGGAAAGAGAGAGAGAGAAGATGGCGAGGCAGCCACGACGGTGGAAGGGGTCTCCATGGGCGGCTCATCGTCTCCGACGATTACAAAGAGAGCTAATGGTGGCTAGGAGTGGGGTAGAGCAGTTGCAAGTGGAGTGAATGCCTTGAATGGGTGGTTGGATAGTGTTTATATAGGCAAAAGGGTTTTCTAATTCAAGTATGGGTTTAAGTGACGTTTGGGACGTCGCTAAACCCATACCAAATCCGTCAGTGTAACCCCCTGCCCACCGGTCGCCAACGCGCATGCGTGCTTCTTCAGAGGTGATTCGCACACGCACGTTGTAAGCCGTCCGGTCGAAGATCGGATGGCTGAGATCTCGCGAAGTGCGCGCTTGCGGATCGTTGCTGAGGCACGCGCGTCTGCCGCGTTATCGTGCACGTGGACATCCGCGCGCATCCGTTGCGCCGCGCGGCTCCATCTGCGCCGTTCGCTGCTAATCGGGCGGTTGAATTTGTGCGCGCCTCAAATCTCGCAAAATTGGGGAGCGGCGGGCTTTTCGAACCCGCGCCCTTGATTATGCGGTTGAAGCGCCAACCGCTGCGCTGTCGCAACGGATTGTCGCGGTGAGCGTCGGGCGCGCAGGCATTCTCAGCCGTTCGATCGAAGATCAATGGTTGGGATTCATCCTCCGGGTGAAGGTTGAAGCGGGTGGCGGTCTGGATGCAGCGAGTGAGCGCCGCATGGCACGTCGTGGGCCGTTGATCATCAGATCAACGAGCATAACTTCTTGGGCCCATTGCAGGAGCTCCGGATGTCGGAGTTGGCCGATTTCGTATCCGTTGGATTCCGTTCGTCGCTCTGAATCTATCTGTGCGGTCCGATTGCACATCTAAGGCCTGTTTTAACAAGTACTTATACAAATGGTCATTAATACTATTTTATAAGTAATCTTGATGTGTGATGCATGCAATGCTCCCATTCCTATTTATGATGTGTTATCTATGCATTTTGTTCTTAAGATAAACCCTAATTGACAGATTTATCACCCCAAGATGCAGTGTTATCATACCCCCATGCTTACCCCTTGCTAGTCCCTAGCAAGGTTTATTCTAGCCTTTATTTCCAATCAAAATTTAAGAAGTAACTACTTAGACACTTCATCACTTGCCAATAGGAGGAAATATACTAAGATCTTAATGTACAAAGACTGAGCAGCGCCCGGGTGCCTGCCAAAATATGATTCGCCTGAATCCTTGCTTTAATGCATGTAAATATATATATTTCTTATTTTTAGATTTTTTTGGAATTAAGAGTGTGTTGGTAACTTTTTACGGCTATCCAACCCACCCAAAACTCGGACAAAACTCTAAGTGCTAAGCATCTTGGTGTGAAGATTGTGATAGGCTCACTCAATGATAATTTAGACAGACTTCGGGTTTCTACGCCCCTAGGTGACCAGAAGAGGAAGTGTTTTGCCTGAAAGTGTATCTGTTCGATCAGTAGCTTTTTCCCTACGTTTGTTTTAATTGGGGTCAACACAAAGATTTTTCCAGTGTATATCTCCCTGACTTGCTCTACTTCCCCGCTTAATCCTTAAGTGTTTTGGTTCTTTTTGTGCATTTACTGAGCAGGGCTCTGGACAACCGACCAATGGGTTGTTACCCATGATCACTTGCCAGCCACACTCGTGCGGTGAAGTGTTATTTATTTTGTTCTCTTTTTTCTCCCTTTTTTTTTCGTAGGTGGCTTCCCTGATCTCAAATTTACCTAGAGGCAATGAAGAAGAGATGGTCCCGTGGCTGGGCTCTGGACAACTTGCCAATGGGCTGTTACCCAAGATAACTTGCCAGCCATACCACCCTAGAGAGTTCATTAGCTACCCAATTTCTGTCAGAATCTCCGATGAGTGAGTCTGTGCAAAAATGTGTGCAGATGCTTAGACTAAAAGTCTTTCTGAGTTAGAGGGTGGGTTGATAAGTCGTATATTTATCACCTTATTTAGTTAGTGGATTAGAGTAGCTTAAGGTTGCAAGGATTTGAAGTTAAATCCATATTTTAACGGACAGCAGGGCTGATTAAGCCTGAAGGCCTGAAAAGTCTAAGTGTTCAAGTTCTTTCCGTATTATTTCCCACTATTGACAAATTTCTAATGCCTAAGTTTTCCTTCCTAAATTCATTTTTAAAAAAAATTTATTCTATTCAGACTGATTAAATGACCTCAGAATCATGCAATTTACCACCCCCCCATGCTTAAGTTGGACAATGTCCTCATTGACAAATACATGGATGCAACAGGGGTTCGAAAAGATATTACCTGAGTGACGTAGAATACCTGATCAGTCTGAATCTTCTAGGTTGCCTCCTAGGAAGCGCTGAGTTTAACGCCTTCTGCTAAGCATAGTGCACAAACAAGAATGGTTTGGGTCAAGGAGGCATGTACAAAATCAGCCAGACCCAAAATCAGAAGTCCACAGATGCGAACAAGGTTGGTGGAGTCCCGTTCCTAAGGGGCAGGAATTTTGCAGCGGATGTATCATGCATGCCCGTGTCAGATCCTCTCTTAGTCTGCGGGCATGCAAAGAAGTTGATGTGGACGAGCGCACCCCGAATATGACATACCAGACACTAAAGATGTAGGTTTTATAATTAGCTTGTGTCCCCATAAAATTGTAATCCATCAAAGGTGTACCAATTCCAGTGCATTCGGGTTGCGGGATCTTTATTCTGGCTGGGCAGGTAACAAAATCAAGAGTTTCATAATGAGCCATACAATCAAGCATGAGGTCTATCTCCAAAGACGAATCCATATCTTCCGCAACTACGGTTTCATTGCTCATTCCCTCCAAGCCCTTGACTTCAAGAATATTTTCTTCAACCTCCTTTGTATCAGATTCACTGTTTGAGGTTGCATTAGAGGTAGGGCCAATTTCATCCTCTAGTTCATATTCTCTCTCGGCCCTCCTCCAAATTTGTAATAGGGATCCCAATCGATTCATAATCGATTTCTTTGAAATTGTAACTCCATTCCCCATCTCCTATGTTGGCTGTTGTTCCCACCGGATCACTTCTCTCGGATCGATTTAATTCAGATTCCAAGGCATCTCCCCTCACATTCTCAGTTTCCTCCTGATGTTTGTCCTCAATGCTCCCCAAATTGTGTTCCGAGGAATCCTCAATGACCTTATCCATTGAGTTGTCCAACTCCTGGGGGATATCAATGGCGGACTGAACCAAATTAGGGTAACTAGGTGTAGTCCAATTGATCATGGTAGGTCCTTGCTTTCCGAATTCCATGAATGGCGTTGTGTGCAACAGCTTTCTCTAGCCTTCTTCCCCCAATTGTTGGAACATATCCAACATGGCCTGTTGCCCTTTAACCAATTCTTGATTCTGTCTGTGTAACTCTAACTGGAGGTTATCAAGAATTGATAGGGTGTCATTTGATGTCCTTTGGATTTCCTCCTTGAAATCCAGGTTAAGAGAGTGTGGTTGAGGTTGTGGATTAGAATCCATACTGGGGTTTAGGTTCTTGGGTGGGTCCTTTATTCTATCATGTTCAGGGTCCAGTTCTTCAAGAGGAACCATTCTCTGTTTGGACCTACTCCAGAATAGTTAAGGTTCTAAGTCCTCCTCCCAGTCAGATTCTTCATCAGGGGACCAAATCAAAGGTTGATGAACCTGGGCTTGCCTAGATTTCTTATCATTCTCTGATTTCCATTTGTTTCAAATTCCTTCCAATCCAAAGGTCAAGTACGAAAGGTTGTTAAATTCAAATGACCTTTCTTGGTTATTGTCATGAGAAGGGTAGGGTTCTTGGTGTTCTCCTAGAGTGTAGACCCTATCAAAGTGGTTAGAGAGCTGGTGTGACCTAAATGATGAGGCGTCGTGAGGAGAATCGAGATATGGAGCCCCACGATTTGAACCATACCCTTGAGTGGATATGTTGGGTGTATCCCAATAAGAGGTTGGTATGGTTTGGTCATAACTGGGACAGTTGGGCCAAGAGGGATATTCTAGGTCGTACCCCCAACTTGGTGGTTGGTTAGCCCAAGTAGGCTGTGGATATGGTCTACTTGGGTTAGAATACAAATCTTGTTGGGGGCAGTTTGGGAAGGATGGATAGGCATTGAAATCCATGGTTTAGAAGAAATGGAGGGATGCGGAAAGAACGGATGAGAGAGAGTTGTGTGTTCAACAAAGCAAACAAGCCTAGTCTTTATGGTGTATTCCTTAGGGGACCTAGAAATCTCCAAAAAAGTGATCAAGTCCGTAAGCACTGGACTCCCTTTCCCAAAGCTAATCTGGCCAGGTTGATTACGAGGGGATTGCAGGGAAGGTTCTTCCTTTGGCTTGTGCCGCCGGTTTCATAGACCCCACAACCGCGGTCGTGTGACACTACCTCGCAGCTTAGTCACCAGATTCTACTAAAGGAATGAAAGCCAAGTGCCCAGCGAACAAAACCCCGCCTCTCGAGACTTAACCCAGTCCTGCCTAGGGTACACAATTTTAAAAGGGCTAGGATAGTACTTGTGCTAGGGTTATGTGATGAGGCGTTGATTGATGTAGTGCCTCTTAGTTTTTCACTTTCAGTGTGTGTGCTCCTATCAAAACATGGTTTTCAAGCAAGGATTTTCTTAAGATGTGGTGTCTTTTAATGTTTCATCCTTACTTTTATGTCTTTTAGGATTGACGTGTCTTAATGTTTTTAGACAAGTTTCAGTGGGCACATTAAGTTTTGCACACAATTCGGTGAAGGTAGATTATCTTTTGTTATGTAGAGGCTCTAAAACCCTAATGTACTCATCCTAGTGATCATGCAGCTTCTATTAGATGAGTCGATTTTAGGGTTAAGTGATGCGACCCAAGTCAATTGAAGGTGGCTTCGCAAACACCACTCAAAAAGAAAGAAAAACACTCCAAGAATTTATTCAGAATGTTAGAGTATTTTTTTTTGTTGGGTGATGTGTTAAGGACGTGGGTCGGGTAATCATGTACCATGCCAATTTCTTTTCAGTTTTACAATTTTTTTTTAGATTTTTAAGCAAGCAAACAACCATGGGTGAAGAAATACTCACGACCGGTCCTTGTTGCGCTTACTCCCTTGTTACCGTCACGAGTTGCGCTGGTTCGCCGTCCAAGCGTCGAATTCCTGCAACCATCAAGTAGAAGGAGACAAGGTGTTAGACGATGTGAGCATGGATGTAAGATAGAAGTGACAAAATAAATCCTTTGCCTCACCGGTAACGGCGCCAAAAACTGACGTGGCATGGGGCGCGTATGTTTAAAAGAGTCGTTATAGCTTACACTCGCAACGTCGATTTTAAAATGAAGAAATGGACATGAGTCTGAGTGATGATCTTAGGGAGGCATGAAAATTAGATTTTTCTTGTCACTTAATGTCACGGAAATAAAGAGTTTTTGCTTGCGAAAAGTCGTGGGTGAAAAGCGAGAGAGCGAGAGAGTAGGGTTAGAATTTCTTCATTCACACGTGCAACTTTAACATAAAAGATGGCAAGTAACTAGATAGAAAATAACTGCATTTGACATGCAACTTTAATTTATAATTACAACGCTAGCTAAATGCTTAAACACAAGTAAAGTAAAGCTTAAGATAAAGAAGGAAAGAGAGAGAGAAAGAGAAGATAGCGAGGCAGCCACGGTGGTGGAAGGGGGCTCCATGGGCGGCTCGTCGTCTCCGGCGATTACAAAGAGAGCTAATGGTGGCTAGGAGTGGGGTAGAGCAGTTGCAAGTAGAGTGAATGCCTTGAATGGGTGGTTGGATGGAGTTTATATAGGCAAAAGGATTTTCCAATTCAAGCATGGGCTTTAGCGACGTCCGGGACGTCGCTAAACCCATACTAAATCCGTCGGGGTAGCCCCCTACCCACCGATCGCCAGCGCGCACGCGTGCTTCTTCGGAGGCGATCTGCATCGTCGCATTGTAAGCCGTCCGATCCTAAGATCCCACGAAGAGTGCACTCGCAAATCGCTGCTGAGGCGCGCGCATCTGCCGCGTTACCGCATGCGTGGGCATCCGCACGCATCCGTTGCACCGCGCTGCTCCATCTGCGCCGTTCGCTGCTGATCGGGCGGTTGAATTTGCGCTTCTCAATTCGCGCAGAATTGGGGAGTGGCGGACGTTTCGAACCCGTGCCCCTGATTGCGCAGTTGAAGCGCCAATCGCTACGCTGTCGCAGCGGATTGTCGCGGGGAGCGTCGTGCGTGCGGGCATTCTTGGCCGTTCGATCGAAGATCAACGGTTGAGATTCATCCTTCGGGTGAAGGTGGAAGCGGGCGGTGATATGGATGCAGCGAGAGGGTGCCATGTGGCGCACCGTGGGCCATTGATCATTAGATCAACGGTCATAACTTCTTGGGCCCATTGCAGGAGTTCCGGATGTCGGATTTGGCCTATTTCGAGTCCGTTGGACTCTATTCGTCGCTCTGAATCCATCAATGTGGTCCGATTGCTCATCTGAGGCCTATTTTAACGAGTACTTATACAAATGGCCATTAATATTATTCTATAAGCAATCTTGATGTGTGATGCATGCAATGCTCCCATTCCTATTTATGTTGTGTTATCTATGCATTTTGTTCTTAAGATAAACCCCAATTGACAGATTTATCACCCAAGATGCAGTGTTATCAAAAAGCTGATCCCACTCGATTGTCGAAGACATAGAGGGGTCGGGTCCCCCGCTCATGAGCCTTTTACTCCTCGCTTGCGACCCATGCCTGCAAGCCTAGTCACCCTGGTCCGGTTACTGTGCATACCTGATTACTCGGTTAACCTCGAGTTTGAGAGAAAGAAGTAGAGAAATAAAGGAGGAGGAGGGGGCTTTGCTCTGTAGAGTGAAGCTCAACACTTAGTCGTTGAGGAGTTGTGCGAAGCCCTTGTCAGTGAGAAGAGGAAGAGTTGAGAAAGAAAGAGGAGGAGGAGAAGAAGAAGCCAAAGAAGAGGAAGAGAACAATGCCTTTGCACTGTAGAAAATGAGTGTTTAAGTCGTCTGCCTAGAGCACCTGATGTCTGATTTCACCACTTTGTGCTTCTGAGGTTATACTGCTCCTTACCTTGCGTGGAATTATTTGGTTGATAGTGTGCACTTATTTTATATTATTGTATATGGGGTAATTGGTGATTCAAATCACTATTTTACACTAATCTTTTTGTAGCATTAACATTTGCTCCTATATACATATCATTATTGATTAGAGTTTTCATTATAAATTGTTATCTTTGTGATTAAATTATGATCTTAAGATTAATTGCTATACTTGTTCCCTGCATTCGACCTCGGATTTCAAATTCGACTTATAAATTTTATTTGTTTTTGAACGATTTCGACCTATACTACGACGCATCTTTTAAAACATCGATTTCGCATGTTAACACTGACCGTCCTATCTCTCAAATGAGGTCGGGGATCAATCAGTGTATCAGCAGGGCTTCCAATCGACCTGCTCGTCTTTAGATCAGGGCTCCCGATGGCGTGTGGAGCTTCGTCGAAGTTGACCGGAGAGCTGCTACCGATGGAGGCAGCGATAAACGGTGGAACGAACACCGTTAAATGAGGAACAACAAGTGGATCACAACTTCTGTTACCAAGGCCGGCCCTCGATTGAGGTGGCTACAATTCGAGCTTAAAGCTCGTTGAGCAACTCGGTCAAAGGTCGCAGACCATCTGCGAGGAGGAAGATGACCAGGGTCCTTTTTGCAAGAGGGAAGGACCTAGAAGTAATAAATTTGGACCTATTTTCAAAATTTTAGGAAATTAAGGATTTGAAATGCAAAGTAGGTGAGAATATTGTCAAAATAGGTCCAACATTTTTTGGAAGCTTGGTTAAAACCTAGGAAGTCTAGTGGCAATCTAAATTTTGGGTTTTGAAGTTATTTGCTTGGTCAATTTCATATTTAAACCCAATTGACATTAATTATTCACCTAGGTTATTATTTTAGGTCAACTTGACTCCCTTGATCCAATTGATCACATTAAACCTTGTAGAATATTTATCTATGATTTTTAGAAGGTTTTTTTATCAGAACCCTATCAATTTAAGTTGGACAAAAAAAAGGATTTAATTATTGTCTTACTAACCTAATTTTCATAGGAAACACTGGATTGGCTGTTTTGGACTAACTTAGCTGTCTTTTGGGTTTATTTGATGATTCTTTCCACCTGATTAAGTTATACCCTTTTTATGTATGACTTAGGTGAATTTACCCTTAAAACATAACAAAATTAAGTTGGTTATAATAAATGATGGCGATGCCATCATACCCCCATGCCTAACGAGAAATTTGGCTAACAGCAAAGTCGGGCATCAAGGTCAATTCGGACACATTTCGATCAGATGATGACATCATCATCAGCCTTATCTAGCTTTAATTACTCATATTCCATTGATAAATGCTCCTACATAACCGTCAAAGAGCCGTAATTCATTGCACATCCATTATAAGATGTAAACATTAAAACAGAGGGTAAATGTGCAGTTTTAATAGACTAACCTAAATGCAAAACAATCACAAAATTTTCCAAGGGTTAATTAAAGGTCAAATGGTCATAAATGTCTAATAAGTTGGTTCATGTAGAACGAAACAGGTTTTGACACGTTTTAAGAATTATTGGACATCTGAAACCCTAAAAATAGATCCGCTTAAATAAATGAGGTTCTGGACTGGATAAAATTTACCTAAACCTTCTAAATATCATAGAAAAATATTTTATAATTTTTGGTACCTTTGATTTGACCATTGGAACCCAAGTTGACTTAAAACATAGTCTTAGACAGATAGTTGCCCTAATTTAGGTTTCTACACAGATTACCTAGTCAAACTTGGTCAAAACTTAAATCCAACTTCACCATCAGATTCCTTAAATCAATATTAGGTTTGTACCAAAATTTGGGCCTAATCAGAGATCATCTTGATCTAGTTTGCATTTTGGTGTAGTCTTACTCTTTCTCTCTCATTTATGCCCTTAACTTTGGAAATATTTGCATGAAGCCCCCTAGCTTTATCATCATCTTCACACAAAAGCCCCTGACTCCATTGAGCTCAAACCTGACCTCCAAGCAACATTGATTGACCTAAATCCTACTCTAATGGCAATCAAATCCTACCAAAATTGGTGGGATTGATGTTCACTCATAGGCAAACAATCCGAGATCAATTTGGAGTCCCAAGTCTCCATAGATTGCTTGTGTGAACGAGCGAGAATCATGGGTTCTTTTCCTTGAAGCCCATGCCATGGAATCCCTCTTTCCTGATCCATAGCTCTTCCTAAAGCTCTATGAAGACAGGCAACCTTACCTCCTTCACTTGGTTTAGAGGCCGATTCCCACTTCTTCCCTTCTCCCCGACCTTCATCTCCACCAACTCTGCCGACCTTCTCCGACCACCTTCCTCATTTGCTCTCACAGACCTTAGCGAGTGGATTCTCCTTCCTCGACTTCTTCTGCGTGTCACAATACCAGCAAGCGTCGCTTAAGACCCCTCGTCGTCGTCGCGTGATGAGAGGCTCATCATGGCTTCTAATTACCGTTAATTAATTAGTCTTCCTAGTTAATTAGCTAGTAATATGTAAATATAAGGGTTAATTATAGAATAAGGGATAAAACATTAAAGGAAATTAAAATAAGTTTAAAATGCTAAATTATTAACCAATTAATATTATTAATAATTTAATTAATAAATGGACTCGAAATATCATTAACTATTTACCTAATTAATGTGTTAATTAACTTAAGCATAACTTGTACCTAAGTATGTAATAACTTAAGTAACTTTACTTAATTAAATAAATTGAGCTAAAAAGGTAAAAAATGTGAATCCAAGGTTTAAATATAATATTTCTCTAATTTATAATCATATATAAAAGGCTGAAAATATTTAAATTAAAATAAGCCTTGAAAACCTTAGTTTACATTTTGGTCCTTAGGTTTTATTTCAATCGAGTCCTTCTTCTTCACTCTGCTCCTTAGTTTTCATTACAGACAGGTCCCTGTAAACATCTTCGTCTTCCTCTTCATTTCTTCTTCAGCCTCTTCAACGACTGATGACTGGAAGTATCTTCACCCGCCGATCGTCCATCTGACATCTGCCCATCCTTGCCAAGCTCCTAGAGCTTGTACTCACCACCCTTTTTTCATCCATCGATCTAGATGATGCCTAAATCCTATTTAGGGTTGGAAGTTAACCTCACCGGCGTCGAAGAAGACGCCGGTGGTTACTTCACACCTAGACTCTTTTCCGTCCAGATTTACCCTCCTCCTCAGCCGTCGCAACCTATAAATACCCCTCCACCTCTCTGATTTCAAGAGGTTAGGTCCCTTCTTCCCCCCACTGAGCTAACAGATAGGCTATTCGCTCCAAAATCCGACGACCTTCCTCTGCTTCCTCCGTCTTCCTCCGGTTGTCTTCACTTGTTCCTGATCTCCGCCGTTGTCTGCTGAGTCTTTTGACGCAGTGTCAACGTTGGACTTCCTCCTCTATGCTTCACCTACGCTCGTCGAACTTCTTCCTCCGCCCTCTGATTTCCTCCTCCGTTAAGATCCATCGACGGAGATCCTTTGCCCCCTTCGCCCAGGTAACAGTAGGTTAGGTAAGTTAGTGTAATTTGAGTAGTTAATTAGGTAGGTTAGTTAGATTTAATGTTAGATTTTTCGTCGTCTTCCTCAGCTCCGGCGAGCTCTTTGAGCTTGACTGGAGCATTCCTTTGTCTTTTTATTTCATTGATCACCTTTCTTAATCCTCCACGATCATCTCTGACACCTTAATTCCCTGATTTTAACACTTAATCGCCTAATCCATCTCCACCTTCACTGGCTGCTTCCGCTATCCATGGCAGAAGTAACCGAGAGCAATTCACCTCCAATGGGGCTCTCCATCACTTAATTATCATCTTAGGGCCCCTATCCTCACCTTAATTTGATTAATAATCATTCATCTATAAAATGCCTAAAATACATTAACCTCCTGAGCTCGCTATCAATGGTAGCTCAAGAGGAGTGTATCCACCTAATCCATCACCTAAACACCTTCGCCACACCTCATTGACATGTTCTCTCCACTCAATTGAGTGAGAGAATTTGTCCTGAGTTCTAGCGAACTCAGACTACACTCACTGCTAATTCAATGCATAACTTTCGGTATAATCAATAATTGAATGAATTAATGTGTTCCTGAGGTTCCTTGTGACCTCAGGAGACTTTTCAGACCTTCCATGGCCTGTTTAAATGATTTTTACAGACTTTAGCCGTTGTTTGGACCCACCGGAGCTCCGGTGAGTCTAAATGCACTCTTCAACCTATAGAACTTCCTGAGAAACTCCAGATCACTTACTTGAGGCTTAATGATCATTTTGCAGTGTCTAATTTGAAGTTTTAAAGTCTGGAGTTAGATTTAGACCTCTGTCTTCTCCAACTCCGGTAGAGTTGGAGAAGACTGTTCATTAGAGTTAATCTTGATTTTAGAGGCTTCAAAGCATCAAGAGGATGCCCTAAGGTCCAATTTGAAGACCTTTCACTTAGGAAAGCCTTAGTTTGTTCTATCGAACAAACTAATTTTAGAACTCAGGCGACAGACCTGAAACCCTAGGTTTCTAGGTTGAAACTCCTTCGTGAGACCCTGAACCTATTCTTCAGGATAATTAGAGATGAATTGAAGTATTAATTTCATCTAAAAAGCTCAATGAAGAAAGTCAATATTTGAGGTTTAGTGGTCAAACTCAAATTTGATTGGATGATTCATACACCAATTAGAGAAATTGATGAGTTCAAATGATTTCTGGGATGATTTTAGATAGATTAGATTCAATTTGGATGAGTTTTAATCAGAATTTCATATGAATCCAACTTCTGTTCAGTTTGGGTTCATTTGAACCAATACTGACTCTAGTGTCTTTCTGATGAAATTCAATTATAAATACTGCCTAGATGGATTCCAAACAGCCTTCAGAGATTGTTAAATTAGAAACAGCTGTTCTTTAGCTGTCTGTTAAGCTTTTCAGAGCTTGATTTGAAGCTCTAAAGCTCCTGCCTGAAGCTCTTGAGTTTCTTCACCTTCTAGAAGCCATTTAGCACCTCTTCCCTTCACCTTTAGGAGCGGAGTCAGCTCCTGAATCAGTTCAGAACCTCATCTGTAGGCCAAAATGGCCGTGGAAACCTTTAATTTTCACTCTTCAAATCGAAGGGTTAATTCTGTTCTCAGTGTCAAATTGATGCTGCAATCATGTAGAACTCCTTTAGAGCTTTCCAACGAGCTATTGCATGCTTGATTTGTAGCTTTGAGCCGGCCTGTGCCTCCAGCCAAAGTTTGGCCGGGAGGCGACATAATTAGTCCCACATCGGTAAGAAGTAAACGCGTGCCCTAGAATAAAAGTAAAAAGTGTTATGGGTTGTTCGGTCGTCATCGCAGGGCGCATAAAGAGCATGTGTGTGTGTGGGTGCGTGTGATGCTCGTGCCTGGGTGTGTGTCGCCTGTGGGCGGGCGTGTGCATGATGGGCTTGGGAGGCCAAAGACTGTAATGAATTAATCCGGAAATAAACCATACCTAATATGAACTAGGCTTGGATCCAGTGGGGTCTGGTCCCACCCTGAGAGGGGTGTTGTGTATCCCCGACCGATCCAAGCCGCCAACCATAAACCAAATTTTTGGTTTAAAACGTGGTTCAAATGCACAGTTAAGGTGTTGGAAGGAAGATAAGAGAAAAGGTTAAGAGTCTTAAGGAATTCAAGAGAAGAAGAGGAGGAGAGCTCGAGAAAGCTTAAGGGAAAAACAAAGGAGAAAGGTAAATAGAGAGAGAAAGAGATGGCAGAAGAAGAAAAGAAGAGAAGAATGAAGGCTGAAGATAGAAGAAAATAACTAAAGGAAAAATTAAGTTTTAGACATCTGATAGTTCAATGCTTATTTTTAAGATGTCCAATTTTTGTATTTTACTTCAATATAATTTCTTTTAGAGCTTAATTGATGAAAAAGGCATTTATACTTAATTGAATTTCTTTTTCTTGCCTTAATCTTTTGTAAATGAAATGAAATTAGTAGAAATAAACATGTTTACTTGTTTTAATAATTGATCACATGTGTAAACATGTTTGTCTTATGTAATGTTCCATGTCTTTTAAATAAATATTCTTTGTGCAAGATTCATGCTCTTAAAGTAATATAATTCTAATTCTAATTGACTAAGTAGTAATTAATGCTTAGGATTAAATGGTGAATTAAGTTAAGTTATGCCTCCCAGTGAATGACCTTGACTCAACCAGTTAAAAAAGAATTAAAAATCTAAAATGTTAGGTTAGCTTGACCCTATACTACACAACCGACCTTAAATCAAGTTAAACTAAGTTACTTCCTCTTGCACTTAATTAAGCCTAATTAACTTAATTAAACTTAAGGAAGCAACCCACCCACACTATTCTGCCACTCGACTAGCCACCGCTCCACCCAACCCCCCTAGCCTTGACGCTGTAGCAACCACCGGCACACTCCAAGACTAGAACCATTGGACACCTCATGCCTATTCGCACCCTTCATCCAACTCCGCATAGCCGACCGCCGCATCGCCGCTGGACGCCGCAGCACCCATTGGCACTGGACCCAAAATAAAACTAAATGATGTCAAAACATGGCACGACCAGGACCTTCAACCCTCCGAACGAGGAGCATCCACAACATGGACCCAAAACAAAGCAACCTGCCAACACAGTTTTGCCACTCGCCTAGCCACTGCAGCACCCGACCCCACTAGCCTTGATGCTACAGCAACTACCGCTGCACTCCAAGACCAGCACCGTTGGACACCACATGCCTAGTCGCAGCCCTCCATCCAACTCCGCATAGTTGACCACCGCATCGTCGCTGGATGCCACAGCACCCATTGGCACTGGATCCACGTTGATGCTACCACCATCCCACGTTGCAACAAAAGCTCTGCCTCCATCCCATCCTCGACGAAGAAACCCCAATGCCAGATGGCCAATGGAGCAGCAAATTGTACTACCCTCGAAGAGTGGGCAGAATGGGGGCCCCCGACCAGCCCCGATCGACCAGCCGAGGGCCCAAAGCTAGCGCTCCAAGGAGGGATGTAGAGATGGAACTTTTGTGCATGGCTTATTCAAAGAACAGGTACATGAGACCTTCTACTTGATATTTCTTAAAAAATATTTATATTTCATGTGAGTACAAAAAAGGGTAATATCTTTTTTTAAATTTAAGATATTGTCATCATGCGATTTATGCAAGTAAAATGAATCTTCGACGGGGCACCTTTTCCTTTCGAAAGAAAAATAATTTAGTAGGAGATTGTCTCTGATCATCTCTAATGGATCTACTTAGTGAAAGGAGGATCTGACTCAACAATAAAAGCAATGCAATCATAGAAAGGAGACACGAGAGTTGGTGACCTAATTCCACCCGAAGGGGTTTACGTCTCGAGGGAGGGCAATGCTTTCGAATTTCCACTCGAATTACCAAGTAGTACAGAATCTTTAGTTCTCTCTCTCTCAAATTACGTGAAGATAGCCCCAGAGGGCCTCTCTTCCCTATTTATACTATATGAAATATCCCAACAACATTAAATCCCTTATAATGGTCCTCGCGGATTCTCTGGCACGTCCGCTATTTGGCTATTAATAGCGCAGGAAATGCCACTGTTAATGCCGACGTGGGCGTAGTGGGTGCTGTTGCCCCTCTTTGACTCCGGTTAATCTAGGTCCTTCGATGGGCCAATCATATCTGGATTCGCTCAGATGAGGGTAGGTTTGGATTCATAAAGGCAAGTCACGAGACTGTGAAGGGGGTTATAGAAAGCTTAAGAGCCGACCTTGCCAAGGCCCAGTAGCTAGCGGAGGACAAGGGCAAGGAGATGCTGCAGTTGGAGAGTACTACGCAGCAGGAGCTTGATCCTAACACAGTGATGACGTTCTTCACCTCCGATCCATCTATAGAGGAGAATCGAGACCTGATCTCAAAGGAGATAGATAAGTATACCCTGACGGCTGTGTAGTCTTTGCTAGAAGGCAAGCAGACTTCAGTGGAGGGGCTATGCAACTGGTCTATGGACCACTTCTTGTCCAGGTGCTATCCTCAAAAAGTTGACGGTCTGATCATGGACAAGGCTCCCATAGATCCATCTGAGGACCACCTGAGAAGCCCGTCTTTTGAAGAGGAGGCAAACAAGCCAGGTCTATTTGGAGCTGTGGAGCCACTTGCTTGGCCAGTCTGCCTGCCTCACACTGTCTCTTCGCTACCCAAGACTCCTAGAGCTGATATCTTCAACGAGTTGGAGTGAAGCCGCCTTGCTTTTAAGAGTGTTGTTGTTTCTTTTTTCCCATTGCTGACTTTTTTTTTTGGGCCCTTTGAAGGAAATGTAATAGACAACACAACCATGAAATGAAAGGAAAGAAAAAAATTGTATCTTTATTGTCTCTTCTCTTTCTCTCTCTTTTTATACATGGTACAATCGCAAATTGCTCGCATAGTAGGTACGAGGGATTGGTTTGCCGCCTAGGGTCTGTAACTCGTAGAAGTCGCCTGGACTGTCTTTACGAATTTCATAAAGCTCTTCCCATGGGGCATCCAATTTTCCACCTGAGTTACTTGGCATGGAACATTTCTTTTTTGCAAGACCAAGTCTCCTTTCTTGAACTTCCGCTTGCGAACCCTTCTATTGTAGGCAGGTGCTGTCGCTTCTTTGTACTTAAGCGCTGCTTCTGACACATTCTTCCTTAGCTCGTCCACGCGATCCAAGGGCAGGCAAACTTGATCATTGTTGGTGGTGGGGTCATACAGTTGTGTCCGATAAGTGAGGATTGTCTCTATTGGTATCCGAGCTTCCATGCTGAACACAAGGGTGATTGGTGTGTGGCCTATGGAAGTCCTTTAGCAAGTCCTGTCGCCTCAGAGTACGACCGGCAGGTTGTTCACCCATCTTCCTTTGATTAAATTTAGCCAGTACTGAAGCGTTGAAATAACGATGCGATTGGTTATCTCCGTTTGTTCTTTTGCTTGAGGGTGACCCACGAACGTGTAGCATAGGTAGATATCCTAGCTGGTGCAAAATTCTTTGAACTTTTTGTAGGAAAACTGGGTACCATTGTTTGTGACAATGTACTGGGATATCTCTTATCGAGCTATGATGTTCTTTCGGAAGAACGAGAGGATCCTATCAACTATTTGGCTAGCCATGGCTTCAACTTCAACTCACCTGGAGAAGTAGTCCATGATTGCGCAACAATCATAGGTGTTAATTAACCTAAATTAGGCTAGGACTTAGCATAAGCTAGTATAATTCATGCATACATAGCATTAATTGCATCTTTATTGCTTTCCCTTAACTATGCATGAAATAATGATATAATGTAAGAATTAAGTGCATTATATAAATTGCAGGTAATAAGAAGCTCAGGAGCTAGATTTGAAGTTGGATTTGAAGCTAAATTTGAAGTTCGATCTGAAGCTGGTGATGCAGCAGAGCTGAAGCAGAAGATTAGAATAAATGTAGTAGAGAAATAATGTAAGGGTGGAGGTATGTTACTCTATTAAGTAAAAGTAAAGTAGAGTTAAATTATGAAGAACTTAGGATCATTCCTAGCCCTAGGATAGCCCTAGAAGCCTTTCTAAGCCTCAGCCACCCTTAGATTAGGTCACCATAGCCTAGGAAACCCCAAAACCCTAGTTCCAACCCTTATCTGGACATTCAGATAAGTTATTGGACATCCAGAACCCTTAGCTACAACCCGCACACCTTAAACCCATGTTTACAGTGTTATTAGACATCCAGACACTTGGTCAGGCATCCAATTTCTGTACAATCCCCAAGACAGAACCCTGATTCTTTCCTGACTCAAATTGGACGTCCAGACAAGAGGTTCAGACTTCTGATTTTTGAGTATAGGTTGTCTAACACTTAAATTAGACATCTGGAACTGCTCTCCAATCCCTGTTTTAGAATCCAAGCTTGGATCTTGAGTTCCTAGGTCCTTAAAACCCAATTCCAACCCCTTGTGATCCTAAATTAAGGTACCCTAAGCCTAGTACACCACCTTTAGACCTTCCCAAGAACCTAATTAGGTTCTCACTGAGCCCAATTGACTTAGATCATAGTCAATTACAATTTCTTAGTTAATTGGACTCATAGAGTTCAATTGAGCTCAGATCTCAACCCACACAAGTCCAATTGGACTCAGCGAGAGTCCAATTGACCTAAGCCCAACTTAATTGAGTAATCTCACCCTTAATTAGGTTTACACTCACTTAATTAAATTTAGTACAAGTTTAATTGCACATTCCCTTTTAGCAATTAGGGTTTACAACCCTAATGTTAGGACCTACCCTAACCCAAACCCTTAGTACCTAACCTAGACCACTAGACCACCTAGCCACTTAGGTCACGCACACACCCACACACACTCACCTAGCCGCACACACCTAGAGTCTTCTAGACTCTTCTCCAAGTGGCGCCACCCTTGGGTGCTAAAAATAGCAACCAAGGGAGAGTCCACTCTTAGGTCCACAATTTGTGGATCTAAGAAGACCCACTCAAGACTTAGTGGACGGCCACCCAAGGGTCTATCTAGAGTCATCTATAATTCTCTAGAGAGACCACTTGAAGGCCGCCCAAGAGTCTATAAAAAGACTCTCTTGGATGGCCATGGACCCAGCTAGCATCTTGGCTTCATCTAGAATCTAGAATCTTGGACTCTCCATTAGTAGCTTTTCCCTCCACCTTTATATGAACCGCCACGAGCTCCACCACGATGGCCATCACCACCTTCATGCCAAGAGCCTAGATCACCTCTCCACCACCTCTCCAAGGGTCGGCCTACCTACCATTGGCCACCCCTCCTTTTTCTCCCAATCACCTCAAAGACCATTGGAGACCACCTCTGAATGCCCTTCCTTCTGCTAGCTAGATAGGTAAGTAGTTTTTTTTTTTATGCCTTATTTTATGCTTAGAAGTGTAGCTATCTCTCTCCCTCCTACATGGTGCATGTGCAATCTCCCGTAGATCCGCACGTGTATGCATTTTCTGTTAGCTAGTTTTCACTTTAACCATTTATGTACAAGCTTTCCTCGAGCTTCGCTCTGTAACTGCCATCATGCAATCAATGAAAAATCTCTGAGTTCTTTCTATATATATGTGTGTGAAAAATTTACCATGAGCTTGATTGCAAGATCTTGCTTGTGGTAATAAGTTGCCTACTTTGATTTCTGATATTTTTGCAACAAGCATGTCGGTGCATGAAAAAATTAATGACCTAACGATCGATGCTTTTTTGGAAGATAGCCATCGCATAACTAGGATCGTGTACACCGATACTCACACATTCACTTTTGTTATCTATCTAACGCATGCACATGTCATTAGGGTTAACAATGCGGCTGGCAACACCTTTATTCGTAGATTGGAAACTGACGTGCATTTTTAAGCGGGTAGAGACGAAAAGAACGAAATCAAGATTCAAATTTGCATAAATGCCTCCCAGAGGAAAACGACCGGGACTCATAATCTCGTTAATTTAGAAATATATTTGATGAAGGTTTCATGCAACTATGCTACGAACTACGACATATTTCAAAGCACGCGCGCAAACGGACTTGTCAGTCCACCGCTACCAGTATGAACCACTTCTGAGCCGGGGCTGGTGGGAAAGGGCAAATGAATGACATGATATGCACTACGACAAATGGTTCATGGTAACAAACTACTGGCACTTGTCGAACTAACGCACGAACTCCTTGCATTATTGTTTCATTTGGGGCCAGAAGTACTCCACCTAGAACAGTCGGGCCAAGAGTGCCTTGAACTCTTCATGGTTCCCGCATATACCTCTGTGGGCTTCTTGGAGAGCCTGTGTCGCCTCCTCCTTTGTAAGGCAATGCAACAAGGGGGTGGAATACCCCAGCTTGTGCAATTGCCCCTCTATTAAGGTGTACCTAGAAGTCTTCAGGCGAAATACCTTGGGCTGCAATTCCCTCGGGGGTAGCTCACCAGTATTCAAGTAGGTGATGGTAGGAATCATTAATGATATGGATTGCTCTATCATGAACATCCTAGGAAAGAGTACTATTGGCTCCTTCAAAGTTTGGAGACAGATATCCTCTTCTTGATCGACCGGGATTGCCAAGGCTAAGTGGGCCAACGCGTCCGCTAGGGGTTGTCAGAACGGGGTACCCACATGACCGAGACAGTCTTCAAGTCCGACAACCCGTCCTTAACGTTGTTGGCGTACGAGATAATATTTGGATCCCGAGCTTGGTACTAACTAATAATTTCATTGGCGACCAAATGGGAATCCGTGTAGATCTCCTATGATGGGATGCCTCTTGACTTTGCCACCCGAATGCCAGCTAACATGGCCTCGATTCCGTCACATTATTGGATGTTGGGATGACAAGTTTGATTGCGTACTTATGGGTAACGTCGCCTAGGGCAATCAAGTCTATGCCAGCCCCAGAATCGGTTGTCATAGACGAGCCGTCTACATATGTCTTCCAAGTCAAAGTGAGGAAGTCATCCAGGTCTATAAATTCTGCAACAAAGTCCACCAAGACTTGTCCTTTGATTGATCTCCTCGGCTGATATTGGACGTCAAACTCTGTCAACACTATAGCCGATTTTATCTGTCGTGTCAATCGCATGGGCTCATGTAACATTCGTCGTAGGGGGTAGTCAAACAGAACCACTATTGTATGGGCCTAAAAGAACGGGTGGAGCTTTCTAGCAGCAGTCACAAGAGCTAGCCCCAGTCTCTCAATGATCGTATGCTTAGCTTCTGCACCTTAATAGGTCTTGATAATGAAGTATACTGATCGTTGCCCCCCTTCTAGCTGGCCGATTAAGATGGCACTGATGGCGGACATGGACGCTGCCAGGTACAAGAAGAGAGATTTTCCAAGCTTAAGAGTCATTAGGATGGGGGGACTTCTGAGTGCTTCCTTCACTTCCTCTAAAGCCTTTTAGCAATGAGAAGTCCAGTGGGAAACGGTATAACATTTGCCCTTTTTTATAGACTCAAAGAAGGGAAGGCATTTGTCAGAAGATTGGGACAATAATCGGCCTAAAGAGGCGATCTTGTCGCTTAATGACTGCATCCCTTTCAGAATACTTGGCAATTCCGAGGCCATGATTGCTTGAATTTTATTAGGATTGGCTTCTATTCCTTTGTTTAAGACCCAGATTCCCAAGAACTTCCCCGTTGAAATACCAAAAACACACTTTTTAGTGTTTAGGCAAAGGCGGGTGTTCCTCAGGACATGGAAAACCTCTAGCAAATCTATAAGTGTTATGGGAGGTTTGATCCCTTCACTAGCATATCATCAATATACACCTTAAATTATTGCCCTATTAAATGAGAAAAAATCATATTTACAAGACGTTGGTAAGTTGTTCCAGCATTTTTTAAGCCAAAGGACATGATTCTATACTGAAACAAATCTATATTTGTTATGAATCAAGTATGAGGTCTGTCAGCTGGAGCATGGCTTATCTGATGGCACCCACACTAAGTGTCCAAGAAGGACATGTGGGATTGACCATTGCAGGAATCCACCGGGGAGTCTACCCTTGGCAAGGGGAGCTCGTCCTTTGGGCAAGCTTTATTCAGGTTGGTGAAGTCAACGCACATTCGCCTTATGTCGTTGGCTTTCTTCACCATGACCACATTTGACAACCACGTAGGGTACAAGAACTCTTCAATGAAGTTGGCTTTAAAGAGCTTCTGGACTTCTGCCTCAGTCGTTTGCCATTGTTCGACTGACTTGTGTCTACGTGCCTGTTTAACTGCCCGGGCGCCCTCTTGAATGTTGAGGTGGTGTTAAATCAAGGACGGGTCCACCCTGGGCAGGTTATTGGCAAACTAAGTGAATACTTCCGCATTGGCCCTGAGTAGGAGTAGCAACTCCTTAACTTCGGAGGGATCAAGGCCAGCTCCAACCTTAACGAGCTTGGTAGCATCATTAGGGTATAACTGTATAGCCTTGGCTGAAGAGCCTGAATGGAGCTCCGAAGTCACCGGTGAATCAACCAAATTTGCTTCCTGCTGGATCTCTTGGACTTGGATTCTCTTCTTCCCCCATTTTTGTGGCTTAGGGGATCTTGGCTCTATGGATCGCTCCAACTTGATCCTTAGGAGCTCTCGCCCAGCTGTTTGATCCCCATATACTATTCCTACTCCTCGAGGAGTTTGGAAAAGCATGAACTGGAAATAAGAGGAGGGAATCGATCAGAAGGCATGGGTCGTTAAGCAACCGATGATGCCGTCAGACACCGTCGTCAGTCCAACCACTATGAATGTGGTTGTCCTGTTCAGTTGCCTGCCCCCATCGCGAATGGATAAGGGAAGGTTGATGTCCCCTTTCGGCATCACCTTGTGATTGTTAAACCCTATGACCGGGTGAGCTGACGGGGAGAGATGCTCTTCTTTGAAGCCCAGCTTAAGCAATGTCTTCCAAAATAGGACGGTACGTTCCCCTCACTGAAGAGTGGACAACACCCACCTAGATGGACTAGCTTGCTGGCTTGGCACGTCGTTAACCCCAAAGATGACTTCAACCTTCATGCCCGTGGGTTTAGGCGACTAGAGATGAGCGTTCTGGGGATAACGTGACCATCACCACCAAGACTTGGCAATGGTATTTTGCCAGGGGGAGCTAGGGAGATATCGCCTGCTCAATTTGACAAGCCTTGGACCCATCTGGCTCCTAGTCTGTGACAAAAATCATGTTAACCCCCGAAGTTACTGGAACTTCTCCTTGTGATAGTCCTCTAGATCCTTCATGGAGTAATTTGGTCATATTTTTATGCTGGATCTTAAACTTTATTTGGTTGTATAGATGTCGAAGTAACCTTACTTGACTATTTATTTCACTTTTTCTTAAATCTTGTATTTATTCCATAAATTTATTCGTCTTAACAAATGAGGTCTAAAAGATTTTATAAGTTTCTACGGTGGAATTTCCGTTTCACGAGATACGTCTATCTGTACCGCACTGTATGGATACGTTTCTGACTGCATGCCAACGGATTTGTACATTCATCCTCCTCCTTGGTAACAGGAAGTTCTCCCCAATGCCCTATGGTCGACGGATATATTTTCGGTTGTCTTCTCTATTTTTGAAAATTTACATCTATGCCCTCTAATTGACGTCATGATTGCCACCGGTGTCAATGCGTCTCTATTGCCATGATTTGGAGGTGGTGCAATCTTTGCCATTTTTTTTTATTTAAATTTCGAGGGAAAAATTGATTTTTAGGGAATAGAAAGTAACAACTGCCATAATCACAATTTGCATATCCTTTAACGAGAGAGAAAGGCGGGTGAATTAAATCAGAGAATTCGTTGAAGTCATTGCAAATTTGAGGATGTATTAATAAATGCTTTTGGGTGTGCATGAAATATTTCCCTCGAGCAGACATTTGCTTAATATTTTGCCATCGATGGGACCCATTCCCACGTCTCTGTTCTAACTGACTTTTCTATTCTTTCTCATTATGTGATTATCCAACTAAATTTTATCCGTCTCTTCTGATTGTGCTTCTCAATTGTAAAGAATGGCAACAACCTTCTATTGTTGTGTTTTCTAGATGGGTTTAACAACCTTCTATTTGTTGTCTATATCATGTATCCATCATTATCCTTTACGTCAAGTTTCAAACAAAAGGTCAAAAATTAATCCCATGCAAACTATCTAAAATATTTATCAAATTTATGAATTACATAAATTGAAATAACCATTGATGCATCTATGTCATGTCCTTTTCCCAACTTCTCTGACAAATCGTGAATGATCGACATTAGAACAAATGAAGATATATACAATGAAAAGGTAAAGAAATATACGTTTCAATATATTTTGTAATATATGGAATGAGAGAAAGTGATTTCAATTGGTGTATTTTAATTTTTCACTGGTATCGTGACAACTAAAGCCTCATGAGCATAATTATCATACCTACGACTTAGAGCTAGCAGCTGTCGTCTTAGCTTTGAAGACATGGAGGTATTACCTGTACGGCAAGACCTTTGAGATCTTCACGGATCATAAGAGCCTTAAGTACATGTTTGACTAAAAGGAGCTCAACATGGGACAGAGGCATTGGTTGAAAATCCTAAAAGACTACGACAGCCAGAAAGCACCCGTCCACTTGACTAGCTTACAGGCACAGAGTAGTTGACTCATGCATGAGGTGGACAGTTGGTGACCTCAAAAGCCACGTGGACACTATGGGGCAGTGACAGTGACGAGACAGGCACAACCTGACCTCATAGGCGGCATTATTGTTGGATAGATGGTTGATCTTTATCTGCAGACACTATGAGACAGAGTACTGATAGAAGATCCTGGAGACATCACTTTTACCGATGAGATCTTGTGTACGAGAAGGCGGTTGTGCGTCCCTAGAGACGAGGAGTTGTTGAGGGAGCTTTTAGCTGTGGCACACTGGTCCAAGTTTACCATACATCCCAAGAACACCAAGATGTACCTTGGTCTGCGACGTGACTTCTGGTGTAAGGGAATTGTTACAACCTGATCCCAGATCCCTACAAGATCCGAGACCGGCTTGCCTCAACTAATCCCATAACCCAGTCGCCCAACGAGAAATAACAAAAAATAGAAAATATTCCACAACTACACGTGCAATGTAACTAAGTAAAAAATAATACAAAGACAGTAAAGAAAACAGAACGGATGGTCTCACAATATTACAGGCTATCAAAACTACAACACCGGAAAATAAAGTGAAAATATAACTCGAACAGAAACGTAACAGAAACAGTATACATATATCAATACTCACTACAACAAAAGAAGCTCTGAAACAAAATGGAACAAAGCTAAGGCTGGGCTCGACTGGGCCCAGCTCCCTCTGCAGCCAGTGGTGCTGGTTGCTCAACTTCCAGACCTAAATAAGGTTATAACATCCGTAGTCAGCTAACGCTAAGTAGAGTGAAAGTTAAGCCATTTATATACAATTAACATAAGATAAGCAATTAATTTATTATTCAATTCGATTTAGCTCAACTAAGTGGTTCTATTTTATTCATGCTATTAGAAAACTAGTCATTTCTTGAAGGCGACGTTGATCACACGCGGTGTGAGTCATTTCTTAACGACCGTTAGGCGGGCGACGTGACGCGCTCGTGGCCGCTGGATGAAGATCCAATGACCCACAGCATGCGGTGCGACCTTCATAGATGGGGCGGTGGTGAGGGAGCGGCTGTGATGGCTCCACGTGGCACCATCATGGCCGTTCATCTTCTTTTCTTTGTATCTGGTGATGTAGACCTCCGATTAGGTTGATTTTTGTGCCGTTGGACTGCGATCGTCGATCGGGATTCATCCGTGCGGTTGGATTCTTCATCTGAGACTCAGATCTTTGTCCTTTGACTCCATCATCTCCGTTATTCTATGGACTGCACACGATACTCTGGTTGTCTGATCGGGACGATTTTGGAAACGTTAGACTCCCGTCCTCGTTCTAATCAGATCTATCTGACCTGATCTGATATCCCCGGGTTCGAATCATCTGTGATTAAAATCATCTCGCTTTTAGGTCATAAAATGACGATATTATCCATATGACTAATAAACTAGTTATTGTGCAAATTACGATGCCTATGAATGCATTACTCCTAAGTTATGCTAGAATCTAGCTTATTTCAGGTGATTTAGGTTACATGATTGCTGTGCAATCACACCCCCATGCCTAAACTTGCTAGTCTTTAGCAAATGCATGACTAAATGCAAAGTGGACCAACATGCATAATTTTTATCAGGAGTTTGATTAGAGGTTTATGTCTTTTGTTTTTATCCGAAGTTTTAGTAATCCAGATAATCGTGATTGTGTTTTTTTGTAGCTTATGCAGCGGATCCAAGTGAAAAGTCAATCAACATTTATAGGTCATACTTGCCCTTAGTAAAAGTCTATTGAGATGGGCAGACTTCTCCCCTTGGGTTTATAAGGTAACCTGTATATTTAGCCCCAGCTTTTGGGTTAAGTAGAAGATTTTTGAGTTAAGTAGATTTATTTTTGGTGGCTCACACTCATCTGGTACTACATATAGACTAGTACTTTAGAACCTAAATTTCCAAATTATTAAATAATTCAACTCAAAGAGAGGCGAGAAACTATGCTCTCTTTAGTTCCTTTGTACACGTTTTCTCCCTTTCTTTCTCTCTCATTTTCTTTTCTTTCTTTCTGAGCTCACAATCTCACCAGATTTATCAGTATATTTGGTGCTCTCTCCTGGCACTAACACTTTGATTAGGTTCTGATAACTCTACGATTAAGTCATAACTCCTCAACCCGTATTCAGGCGGCCAGAAATACAGAAAAGTAGGTCAAGGCTATTTTTGGTGGATCGTGAGGGTGATGGGTGTTGTTGCCTCAATACACTTGAAATAAACTCTAAAAACACTTATAAAGTCTTTTCTTTTCTTTTCTTTTTTTTGCATTTTCTCTCACTTTTCTAGTCTTCTTTTTTTTGTATATGTATATTATTCTTTTTTTCTATATGCATAGACATATATACCTCTTCTTGCTTTTTTTCGTTTTCTTTTGCATCCAGACATCTAATAACGCAACACAGTAACACATACGACTTTTATTCACGAGTCATTATTCGGGATTATGGGTGTTCAAGAGGATATTGGATGGCTTATTTGGTGGAAGTGCCTACTCTCAGCATCAGGAAAGGAATGGATAGGACAACGTATTTCTTACCTTGATATCAAAACCCTCCTTCAGTCGAGGATTCCGTAAAGAATGGTCGTGACCATCCACCTCAGCCATAGTTTTATCAGAACCCGCTCTCTGCATATTTTCCTTATTTGGTGGTTCTCAAGAGATTCACACTAAGAACTTGTATGCAAAAATCGAGAGCGAAAACTATACCTAATTCTGAGTATCATTATCTCATTATCCAGAGCTTAAGATTCCTGATACTAGCCTTAGAGTACCAGTAGACTTTCCACTCTCACCTCACACTTGTTTGGTCGATATGTTAAAAAATTAGAAGATAGTTTGCCTAACTCCCTAATTACTGTCCAAAGGTTTAAGAGAAGAAGAATTGCTTCTTCTCGACAAACTAAAGATGTTGAAAGGTCTTCACAGAGGATCCATTGCAAATTCTACGTGTAAGTGTGAAATTATACTAGATTCTAAACTCAGGAATCAACTTAAGAATAAATCCCTAATAAAACCTTAATAAAAATTATTTATGCCTAAATGCATTTTTTTTTCTTAGACATAAAGATAAGATATGCAATGTCCACTCTCTCATTGTAGTTTCCCTACTAGGAGGGGGTGACGTAATAAGTTGCGGAAATATAATATAAAACAATCTCACAAAATTCAATCACACAAGGTACATAATTATTTTTAGGTGGAAACCCAAACCGGGTGAAAACCACCACCTAACCCTCTCGAGTTAGGATTTTTCGATTAACCAAGTTGATCAAAACCACTAAACGAATCACTTAAACGAGGGTGATTCAACTTCAATTACAACCACGCTACTTTATACGAGGGTAGCGTACCTCAAATCCCTTCTCTTTACGAGAAGGATTTTGTCCCACAAAGGAGACGGGAATACACATAGCGAATACCCAACCAAATAACAAAGATAAAATAACAACAATCTTATAGAGCCAACAAAGTAATTTTTAACCTAAGCTTCTATGGGAATTAAGATGCTTCCCTTTGCAAAGAGTGCGTCGAATCGATGATGCGGGTGCGTGAGCTACACGACGGCGCAACGTCACTCTCGTGAACTACGGTGGGAGAGCGGGTGCGCAAAGGCTTGATGCTCTCAAGATGAAGAACTTGAGCTTGAAGAGCAAGAGCTTTTCTTCTTAGGATCAAGAGACACAAAATGGTGTGAAAGTATATTACTAGGTGTATGTTGAGTGGCAAAGGCTCCCCTCTATTTATAGAGGCCTTAGGAAGGCTTTGGAAGGCTTAGGAAAGCTCCCATAGCCGTTGGGTGCAAAGCCCAAGAGAATCAGGCCAAAATCAGGAATAATCATTGCACTAACAGGGTAATCAGACGTCTGATCCTGGCATCGGACGTCTGGAAAACCAGTTTAAGACGTCTGGGAGCAAAGTCAGACATCTGATTTTAGGCGGGTTTCTTCCTGACTTGAATCAGATCTAAATAGGGTTCAAATGCAAGTCTATCAGACGACATACAAGACGTCTGGCACTATGTCTAGACGTCTGGAGCCCTACTTTTCTGCGGGAATGGATTTCCAAGAGAGTGCAACGACTAGAAAATCTCTGAGAAAAGACTTTCGGGTCAGCCGAGGTAAAATGGTCATTTATCAAACGCTTGGAAAGGCTCAAGGACGTCTGATAAGGCTCTAACGGTCATATCTTCAAGGTTTGTTAAGCCAGCCAACGGTCCACTAATTGGACGTCTGGCAAAAACCATCAGACGTCTTCTAGGACGTCTGGACTAAGGTCTGGACGTCTAATTTCATCAGACAGAATTAACTCAGTCCAGCCTAAATGTTATCGGACGTCTGAATCAACAGTCAGACGTCTTAAAACTCATTGTCAGACGTCTGATTTTGAGATTAGATGTCTAAAAAGGCTATTTGAACCCTATATTGGTTTTCTAAGTTTTCTACAGAAAACCTAAGTATCTTAGGGTTGTGCAGGTGTTCCTAGGATTACTGTTAGGGTACTTTAAGGCTCTTTAACATGATGTTCTAAGGAACAAAAAGAGTAAGGAAATAAAGACAAAAGTACATGAAAGAAATAAACAGAATTCTATCATATTCTTCTTGTCCTTCCATCTTCAATCTATCGCTCCTCGCGAATCTCCTCTGTTCTCCATCAAGCTCCTCCAATCCGTCCTGGATGCGAGCTCTAACTCCGTCTAATCACGTCTCCATTTGCAATTTGGCCTGAAATCTAAGACTCCAAGTGCAAATGTTAAATGACACGTGTTTTGTTATCATCAAAACAAACGATCGTGGTGCTCTAGCACCAACACTCATGACTATTCATTACAAAGTCCTCATTGAAATGTATGCATGAAAATCAAAATATAATAAGCAAGAAGAGCGGATATCACCTGACTATTCTTGTTAATCCAGGTCAACGTGGATGCAGAAGATGCAGAGCTACCTGTAATGAATACTGGGTTGCCTCCCAGCCAGTGCTAAGTTTAACGTCATTTGCCGGACTTAAACCCAAAAATGAATGATTAGATTGATGGGTTCGGTCAGGATTAAAATAAAGATATGGTCATGCAGCGCAAGGATCAGTGATCCACAAATGCGAACCAGCTAATGGTGAATACCAAGCCCAAAGGGTCAAAAAAATAAAGTGAACGGGCTTGAAACTATTTGCAGTCAGATGCTATAAAAGAGAGGAATATTAGTGCAGGTGTCAGAGTGGAAAGTAGATAGTGGCAACCTTAAGAATTGATGCATGAGGAAGGCAAATGAGGTGGATACGGGGTGGTCCATGGGGAATAAATTGTACGGGTCCTAAAAGTGATGGGAAATGAAAGGAGGAACCCGAGTGGTGTAGTCCAAAATGGTATAAGAAACCACTTCGCAAATCAAATCAGGTGTGGATGGATGTCAAGTAGGTGAGTTAAATAAGATCCAGTGATTCATCTCTATAGTTCCTGACTTATCAGAGTCCTCAATCTTATCCCAGGGTGATCAACAGTCTCATTTGAGTTGCCCAAATCTTGTTTTAATTCATTTTTCCTTAGAACCATAAGATCGGGGTTTGGATTAGTCAACACCTCAAATCCTTTTTGAACTATATCTTCCGAGGGAATATCTTCTTGTTTCTCATCAAACAAGTCAAATTCTTCCAAATCCCATGATTCAGCTAAAGTCTTTGCTTCCTCAAATAGATCCTCATAAGCCATCTCCAGTAATTTTGCAATTTCTTGAACATCTTTTTCACAAGGGGATTGTCTATTTTGTTCAATCTCAAGATGTTGGGGATAATGGTCAGGTTTTTCCTCAAGACTCTGGTGGATGGGATCGTTTAAGCATATCTGATCATGGTAATCCTCAAACGAGATGACATTAGAGCCATCCAACCATGCTTGGATTGGAGTGCCACTGTCCCCAATCTTTCTCTCTCCTTGATCTTGCTATGATTCTCCCAAATCATCCTTGTTGTCCAATTGTGTGTCTTTAAACATAAAAGACTCATACTCCAACTCACTATGAATTGGCTCCTCAAAATAGAATTGTTGCAATTCAGGGCCTAAATCAAGATGTATTTCTTTAAGTGAGTCTTCCTCCTCAAAGTCAGTTTCTGGGATATAAAAAAGGATATGTTCTGTATAATCACAGGGCTGGTGGGTGGGTTCAGTGTATGTAGAGGTTGGGATTGGATAGGATGTCATGCTTAAGGTTGGATCCTCAACCTTGAGTGGCCTACCACCAACTTGTGGCATACTCGGACCAGGTTTGTCTCCTTTTGCTTTCCGGATTTTATTGAGTTGTTTTGTCAGATTATCTGTTTTTCTTTTATTTGCTTCTCTCATCCCCTGAACTACTTAGAGTAATTGGGTGATCTCAAGATCACCGCCATGGTCAGGGATTTGATCAAGCTAAGGATAATAATTTTTAGAGTTTTTAACCTCAGCCAAATCAGAATATCCATCATTTGAATACGTAGGGTTAGAATCATATCCTTCGTTGGTTGGTGTAGGGTTATCCCAATGAGAAGGTGAAGTTGTTTGGGTGGGATTGGGATAATTTGAACAGTGATTTCAAGGATAGGATTGGTATTCTAGGTATTGGGATTCTAAGGCATATCCATGATTTGGGGAGAGATGATTTTGGCTGAACTAGTCAAGATAATTGGTCAAGCCAGCCAGGTGCTGGTCCTATATGGAGAGTGTCTCTTTAAGCGGTATAAATCCTTGATCTCCAGATATTCGTGTGGGATTCGAGATAGGCCGTGCTATACCTGGGGAATATGAGGTATAGGCAATGGAATCAAGTCCCAGGTATTGAGGACAATTCTCCCAACCTGAAGAAGTTGAAGTAAGGAAAGGCTTGGGATAGGGAGAAAAAGAGGAATAGTGTGAGGCAAAGGAGTATGGGTTCATGGTTTCCTCCTTAATCAGTTCTTCCTCATGGCAATTGGATATTGGAGTGTATTGAAAAAATTTGGGTCTTCTCCTTAGTTTACTCTCTAAAGGTGGTACCAAATTTGGGTTCTGAGACCTTTTAGCATCCATGTACCAGAAGAAAGTTAATAGATGAGAGAGAGAAGACAGATGAGAGAATACCCCGCCCTTTCAATACAAGCAATCAAATTGATCCTTAGAGTGCCAACCCTAAATATACCTAATCATGGTTCCCCAAAACATGATTGGGTTAGGTCATCCCTTGAATTACTTGGCTGGCCAGAAGGGTGGGATCCCTTAGGACACCCCGCACGGCGGGACACCACTAAAGGTTAACACGGTTACCGTACCGACCTTTCTTGTCACCAGTGGGTCTAAGTAGACAAGGCCTTGACCTTAGCCCAATCTAGTTTCAAATCCCCAAGTCTATTAGTCCTACCTAAGTCACGTCTACTCAATTTTAGGTTTGGGTTTGGTGTGCTTTTGGAATATAATGGGCGTTAGGGGGGTGTTTGCCCTTAAAGTTGATTTCAAAGATGTGAAGTACGTAGGCAAAGGGTTCACAAGCAAATTTTATGATGAAGTATCTTTTAAAATTCAAATGCTTGTGTTAGCATGTTTCAGGGTTCACTTGATTAAATATTTTCAACCAAGGTTCTGATGAGGCACACAAAGAGTTTTGCAAATCTCAATTTGTTTGATGGATTTCCTTTGAGTATAGCAATGCATGTGTGCTCTATCCTTAGCATGAAACCCTAAGCACAGATAGTTCTAAATGATTCTTTTAGGTCTAAAATGATGAGTGGTGCAATCCAAGCAATGAAATCAATTGATCATTATTGCACCACTAATTAAGCACTCACAAAATATTTTTTCAAGAATTTTAATGTACGTTTTCTATTTTTTTCAGATTAAAACTGTACTGGAGGTTTTACAGTCTGTTTTGATCCCCAGTTCGTGATCAGATAATTCATGCAATCAAAAGTGCAAGAAATATTTTTCTAAGATTTTCCTAAAATTCTTGACTTTCTCAGAAATTCAATGCCACAAATTTAATTTCAATCATAGTTGTAAAAAAATTCTTATAAAATTTTGAACTCTGAAAAATCAAGAACAATAATTGAATTGATAATAGATTAGTACGTGAATTTTTGAAAATTTTATGTAACTCTGATTTACTTGAATTCTAGATATGTTATTCCTGACTTTGATATCTACGTTGAGTAAAAATTTGAGAATTTTTTAACGTACGGATCTCCGAAAATTGAATTTTTAAGATAAAATTTTATTTTAGCCTGAAATTAAGAGAAATATTTTTTTTCTTTTTTTTGTTTGTAATAAGCAAACAAATTATAACTAATCATAGGGTTCAAGAAAATCATAAATATAACTAATCTAAACTATGGGTACTTACCAGAGGTTCGAACCCGCATTTTTTTCGCTGTCGTGTTTAGTTCAGATTTCTTTGTTTCCTGCACACACGAAATAAATGAAAGAAATAGCGAGTTAGAAATCTCATATACGCATCAACGAGAGTGTCAAAAATTTCCATTGCCTCCCCGGCAACGGCACCAACTTGTTCAGCGTGTAATTCGCATTTTGAAAGTTATTTAGTTGTAGTATAGCCCGAAAACACGATAAATAAATTTATAAAGCTCCAATAAGTACCAGGTTGTTCGTAGGGAGGCAATCTCAATTTTTAACAGAAGCTTTTCAGAAAACTAATTCTAACGCGTATTTATATATGTATATATATATATAAAGCAGATATCAAGCATTCTGAATATCAGAATTTTATTGCATTTATAAATAGTTTTCAAAGTAGAAAGTACTATGCTAAAGAGAAAGAGAGCAGATAGATAGAAGGAGAGGGAGATAGAAAGTGCAGAGAGATGACGCCGCTTGTAGGATGCTTGTGCGAGGTGCAGTAGCACCTCAGATCCAGAGCGTCGAGATGAAGTTGCAGAGGGATGGAGAAGTGCAAAGAAGACGATAGAAGGGATCTGGAGTTGATGGGAGAGAGAGATTCTAAGTTGATGCCTTCAAGTGGGGGGGCCGTAGGACTTCTTTTATAGTTTTGATGGAGGTCAAAAGGGTATTTTGGCCTTAAAGCCATCCAACAACTCTTACTTGATTAGATCCATTGATCGGGAGATTAATAGCTCTAATTTGGCCTCAAAATACCTTCATTTTTGCCTAAAACGCTTGGATTCAACCTGGTGGCGACACGTGGCAGCTGCTGCGTCGTCGATCTTATATCGCCAGACTCTAATTCCTCCTCATGCGCGCGCTTATCTTATCTTCTTCACCTACCGCTCACCTTCAAAACCCGCCTCAACGTCAATTGCCCGATTGTAATGAGCGCCACTGCCTTAGCGTCATCGAAGCAACCGCGTGAGATCACGTGTACCCACTACATGCTCTACTCTCGTAATTACGCCCACGTGCACCCCCGCTTCAATTTCGCGCAGCGCAGGGCTCGAACTCACATCTCGTGCTTACACGTGCATGCGCTAGCCAATGCATTACGCAAACCATTTGTTATATATACTTGTTTGTTTGTATTTATTTTTATCCAGTCTGGGCGGACGACGTGGCGTGCTCATAGCCGTTGGATCTTCCTAGATGGGGCGGTGGTGAGGGAGCGGCTATGATGGCTCCACGTGGCGCCATCATGGCCGTCCTTCTTTTCTTTGTATCTGATGATGTAGACCTCCGATCAGGTTGATTTTTGCATCGTTGGACTGCGATCGTCGATCGGGATTCATCCGTGCATTTGGATTCTTCATTTGATGCTCGGATCTTTGTCCATTGGCTCCATCATCTCCGTTCTTCTATGGACTGCACACGATGCTCTAGTTGTCTGATCGGGACAATTTCGGAAGCATTGGACTCCCGTCCTCGTTTTGATCAGATCTATTCGATCTGATTTGACATCCACGACTTCGAATCATCTGCGATTAAAATCATCTCTCTTTTAGGTCATAAAATGACGATATTATCCATATGACTAATAAACTAGCTATTGTGCAAATTACAATTCCTATGAATGCATTATTCCTAAGTTATGCTAGAATCTAGCTTAATTCAGGTGATTTAAGTTGCATGATTGCTGTGCAATTAGTGAACCAGGAGAGGTGTTTGGGCCGGTTCAAGGCCCAAACGAAGCTGGAATCACGCGAACAAGGTACTGTTGGAAAGCTAATACGATTCCTTACGTTTTAGAATTGTTTCCTCATTGGTTTGAGCCTGTTTTACACACTAAAACACTAGTCAACGAAATTAATGCCCCATTTGACCGTTAAATTGGTGTAGGCCCCAGGTCCGTAGTGCACACGGGATCTACAAAGGCGACGAGATCCGCCACTTTTGCCCCCGTATCACCCGTAGCCCTTGGTAGAGTGGTCTTTCTCTATTCTTTTTCGTTGTTTCAATTAAGTAAATGTCAAAACTAGAGATTTCTATCTGAAACCTATGATATGGGTTTGGTATTAAGTTAATAGTTAATCTAGGTTTAGTTGCTGAATATGTGAGATATCATGGAGCTTACTTGTTATGTAATAAACCCTATGATTTGGAATGATGCTTGTTGTGTTCAATGCCTGATGTTATTGTTATATCCTAAATGTGAAAAGATGATGATTCTAACGATTGAGATAAATGCCTTTACTGTTATACCGCGAATTGCCTATTTCCATGTTGGATTTTTGAACGTGAATAGAGATGCATGTAAATCGTTGTGTGTGAAACAAGAATTATGAATGAACCCTATGGGGAATTTGAAGTATAGCTTGAATGTTGTGGCATGAAAACTCTGATTTATGATGGAATAACTCACCTGCAAGGACATGACTGTTGGTTGGACTTGGGTACAGAAAGTGAGCTGACCCTCGTGTACGTGTGTACCCAGAAGAGCTGCTGTCACTTTTGTGTAGGGAGAGAGCTAGCCTCCCCTTGGGTTGGGACTCGAGGTAGGAATGACCTCCCTACACTAACTATTGTTAGGCCCACAAGGCCAACCAGGATAATCGGGCGAGGAAACGCAGATTGGTAAGGGTCGTGACCCCTGTTCTATTCTGTGTTGTGCTACTTAGTGCGGACCCGCTAGCGGAAAGGACTGATTGTGTGCCAGTGCGAGATAGCTTTTCGTGTGTTCATCGCGTGTGCCAAAGTCACCGTTGCGTCGCGACTATGACTCCGGGTGGTAGATCGGGTATGGGACAAACATGGGGGTGTTGTCTTTGCCAGGAGAGCACCATGTGCACGTCCTACATTGAGGGAAAAACTGCAACAAGATCGTTTCGTTAGGAAACATGTAAATCAAGAAATAACGAGACCCTTGTTTAGAATTTTCAAAACACAAAACAAATGGTACTTGGAGATGGAAACAAAAATATGAATTTGTGTGAAACATTTACAATTTCTTGAAATGCTTATTGTTTTTAAATTTAAATGCATGAGTTACATTGAGTATGCCACTCTACTCTGCTTTTGCTGACAACTACCACTCATGTTCAGGTCAGGGAGGTGAGCAGCTAACAACACCGGTTGCGAAGGGTGTTGGGCCTAGTCAAGTTCAGCCGTAGTCTATTCCAATCTTTTTGTTTCCGCTGTTGTGGTATTTTTTTATTGCAGTCATTAATGTTTCATCCTTTAGAACTAGTAGCTCTATTTTCTACCTTTCAATTTCAGTGTGATGACTATGTAGTGAACTCTGTTTTCTCCCTATGCTAGATGTCTAATTAAGACTGCGGTTCTATTTTCTATCTTTCTTCTATTACTTAGCTATATTACATGCGTGGAATATTTTATACATATTTGATCTATTTTTTATTGAACGACTAGATCTTGAATTTGTCTAAGCACCCCAACCCCGAGATCTAGAACTAGGTCCAAATCGTAACAAGTTGCAATAGAAGCTTGGACTACCGGTAACTATCCTTTGTTCCACTCAAGGAAGGCATGAGGGACTAGATCTTTCTATGATTACGTTACTTGGATTCGCAAATGATGCTATCGACACATGGAACTTATTGATTTATGGACGGAATGTATGCCCTTAACTACCAAGTCGATCCGTTTTGGTTGAATTACAGCCATAGGGAAGGCAACAATCGGCTCTCAAAATTTCACTAAAATATTTTGCAAGATTGGCTTTATCTACCTTATGCATGAGTAGTTGTTTGCACATGGGAAAAAAAAAAGAACATGGAATTCCTTTTAGGTTGATTGGAATTTTAACGTATTTGTTTTCAAATAGATAGGGTAGTTGTAAATTTGAACTTCAGTTTAGCAATATTAGAATAATTTTTGTTGAGTAGTCAAATTGTTATCATGAGGAAGTTGTTTGCCATCCATGGGTGCTAGCTTTTATGTACACACTAGTTGGTTAAACCCGGACGATGCTCTGGGGAGAATTATAATTTTTTTTAATTAATTTAAATATGATTGGCATTAATTTATTTGTATAAAAAAATACTCCAAGTAATTGAATATTTTGATGGGGTTTTAAATGTATCATTTTGAATTGCATGTTGATATTTATTTATATTTTAAACAAGTTTTTTCTTTAATAAAAAAAATTATCTTTCAAATTTCATGTATTAGCTTTTTCTTTTTAGTCAATTTAGTAAATGCATCACTATTGTGTTTGAATATTTATTTTTATATCCATAACCATATGCAAGTTATGTATTGACTCTATTAATACAACGTAAGTCAAGTTAAATAAAGTTATCTTACATAATAGAGGTCAATATGGGTTGTTGATAGAAATGGGAGTATTAGGTTGTTGGTTGTTGTTATATCAAATGTGCATTCAAAGAACATTGTCTTAAGTAAAAATGGTAAAAATGATATATTTAGGCATGTATCTAGTCTAAGGTCAAAGAACTTGGTTTTAGATCCCCTAATTTTGAAGGTATTTATAATATATATTTTTGTTCTAAATGATTATAAAAATTATTTGTCTACCAAATTGATTATTTTCTATCTCTTAATTCGAACTACATTGTTTTCTTCTGGCTATATGTTCATAAGCAAGCATAAAGATTAACATTGCATGTTAACGATAAGTATAACCCATCATCGAGCCTAAGTAAGGGTATTTAATTCGACAAGATCCTACCACCTCCAATTTGCAAGAATCGATTATATAATTTTTTGAAACTAATCGAACCTAAAGGGTAACATCACGTGAAGGTGTATGGAATTATGTGGAATCCAATGGCTGGACACGAGTGACTTAGCTGATGCCCACATGAGTGATATAGGTGCATATGTGAAGTGCCCACAAAAAGATAAGATATGTAATTGGCATCCATTTGATAATGTCTGGTTTCGTTGTGGGTTAGCATTTGATCCTGGTTAAGTTTTAAGATGGGGTAAGTGATGCACTATTTGTTTGTGATGGATAGATAGATGTATTATAAGTTGTATGTTAATATAATGTACATGTAGGGAGAGTATTTTTTATTTGGTTTATATTTAATGTTAGGTTACTTTTTATTATTGTTTTATTTGCAAGTAAAGTAAGTTAAGTTAGATGTGATAAGTAAATTTATATGTTATGAGTAGAAAATTAAGTTGATAATTATCATAAATTATGTCCTCAAGAAATTATTTATTTACTATTGATGTATTGCTCGTCTACTCCACATTACCTAGAAAATCCCATGATTGTAATCCACAGGCAACCAAGGTTGAATGTGAGGCATATATTGACTAGAAGATCACTCATGCCCGATGATGAGTTAACGAAAAGGGGGTAATTATACCATAAGATGTGAAACTTTAAAATCATGATGAATCAAGAAAAAAGAGAATTATCATTTTGCTTTGGTGTTATTGTAAGTATCGTTATTTTTACCATCAACGTCTTTGGTTGGTATCTATTTTAATTAGTCTCGATTATTAGTGAGTTTTATAATTCGGATGTTTCTTTTGAAATCCTACATTGAATACTATAAGTTTCTTATAAGAAGTGGAAACGTCCTGAACCAATGTAAGCGATTGATTGAGTGGAAATTAGGTACGTAATCTTCATTTAGATCGGTATACACACGAACTACGATATTGCTTAATGTTAGCAGCTATCGTTAGGATTACTACACGTAATGCTCCGCTTCAAATTGGAAGGACAGTTTGGATGCTCACACAAAAGAAATAAAAAATAAAAGATTTCGTGGTGGCGGGACGTTACGAGAGAGGGCACCATGGCAAGACCTTGAGAAATTTTTTCCATTATTATTGACTTTAAGCTAATATTTTCATTCAAAAGCAAAGACTCCAACCTCAATTTTTTCAAGCTAATGTGGGCACGTGCCCACCGTTAGTGTTCATTAACTCCACCATTGCCAATCTCAGAAGTCAAATCACGTCTGCAGCGCGTTAGTCGGAGATACTTTTCTTCCCTGAAGAGAAGGAGAAGTGCGGGGTGGGTATATATATATATATATATATATATATCAATTTTAATAATGCCGTCCAGCGCTTCTAATACGATTCCAGAACTAAAGCATCCGTAAATTTGGATTCGAGTTTCAAAACCTCCATTAAGTCTTTCAAGAGACAAAAAAGGGTTAAACTTACGCCCACGTACATTAAGTCTTTCAAAACTTACGCCCACGCTCGTTTGGAGGGGAATAAAATATTAAAGAGATAAATTAAAGTAAAATAAGTGGAGATAAATATTTATTTGGGTGATATAATAAGGGGGAGAGTTAAGTAAAAATGACAAAAATTAAAATGATTGGTGTAATGATATGATATTAATCGATATTTGTTTAATAATGGAAGTGAGAGTGAGGAATATTAGGAGGTATGTGTTTAATATTAAAAGTAAAAGTGAAGGATGCAGTAGTTATTTGTTTGATATTAAAATTGACAGTGGAAAGTGTAGGGAATATTTGTTTCATAGTAAAAATGAAAGTAAAGGTTATCGTAATTTTATTGTAATGATTGAAAGTAATTATATTAAAATTTATATTGAAATGATGGAAAAAACTCCAACAAACAACTTGTGTTGAGAAAAAACTCCCCAAACCTCTACTCCAAATGCACCCTAAATGCGTGCCCCATAGACTAAAGGGGATTGATGCAAGGCATATGGAGAGATGAGGCGATCAGAGTGTGCATGTTCTAAAACATGTATATCGTTAGAACCATGATTGGTGTGCATAGGATTGTGCATCCAGGTATACACCCCTTTCTTTACCTAGCAATGGGGCTCACTCTCAACGTGGGCTCCACCTGTTGGGTACGAGGGGGGATGTACAAGCCCATGTACACCTAATGTTTTCCTTATCTCATTACTCTTCTTAAAATTGTACTAATTCACTGCCCCGTGGTTTACATGAGTATAAACTATGTGTCAAGTGTCTATCCAGTTGTGTATATGTTTCCAACTTTTTTAAATCATTGTTTCCCTAAACGAATCGCTAGTAAGCACGGGAATGGGAGACAACGTGAGAGAGGGAGAGAGCGAGAATGGGAGTGAGCACAGGAGAGATGTGGCAGGGGAGAGAGTAGTTGGGGCTGTGAGAGAGTGTGTGTGAGAGAGCCATGAGAGACGGAGAGTGTGAATGGGAGAGAGCACAAGAGAGATGGGACAAGAGAGAGAGAGAGAGAGAGAGAGAGAGAGAGATTGCGTGGGAGAGAATCGTGAAACAGTCATTAGAGGAAAGGAGACGAGGAGAGGAGTCGTGAGAGAGCGAGAGTGAGATGGTGAGAGAGAGAGAGAGAGAGAGCCATGAGAGGGAGAGACATGGGGCGGGAGGGAGAGGAGAGGGGACAAGGAGGTAGCAAAAGAGATGGGCTGGGAAGGAGAGGAGAGGGGATAGGAAAGGAGAGAGAGAGAGAGAATTTAGGTAAGAGAGAGGATCTATGAGTGAGAGTAATGAGAAGGGAAAAAGAGTGGGAAGGGATGTGAATTGGACAATGTGAACATAAAGGTAGGGTTATGAAATAAGACACTGACATTATAAACAATAGTTGGAGAAAATTAAGATAAGAAAAAATAAGTGAACAGTTGTATGAATAGTGCTTGCTCAATGGGCTTTACTATATATTAAGACAAGACATTAGTCTACGTAATTATAATTTTATAGTCTATCTCGTATCCCACGATAATTGTGCTTCTGTCCTCACAAATTGACAAATAGAAACTATTCTTAATAAGATTGAAGACTACTCGGTGATTATTTTTCAAATAACGATGAAAAATGTGTTGAAATCTAGGCATATATGAAATATGTAAATAAGAACATATGCATTTTCAATAATTTCACTTAAATAAAAAATATTAAAACAAGCAAGTTTAACATGATATAACAAGATTCCGAAAGAAATATAAACAAATCACATGCAATAGTACCAATAAATAAAATGAAAATAAATTAAATGTCATCGAGATTTAAGTGTTCATGAAGGAATTCTCTTAGAGAATGTATCGTCACCCACAATATCAATGTGTTTGAGTCTAGTGAGCACCTTCCAGGATACGATAATCTACCTCTAAGATTCGATACACGCTGAACTTAGATGTCCTCAAAAATCATCTCGAAAAAATTTAATCAAGTCAATTTGATCAATCAATTTAGTAGATTGATCAACCAATTTAATTGGTGGATCAATCAATCACACCTCAATTGATTGAAAAATTTGATGGATTGATCAATCAATTTGCTTCAACTACTCTTAACAATTTGCACAAGTTAATTGACCAGGTTAGAAGATTGATCGATAATTACTTGTCGAAAGAACACACCTTCAGAGATAGAGAGAGAGAGAAGCAGTAAAGTGGGAAAGATTGTGTGTGCAAAATGGAAGTACCCTTGCATCTTTTATATAAACTCTATGTTACGACCTGGTTCTCCAATCCTTACAGGACCCGAGACCGGCTCGCCTCGATTAATCCCAAGACCTAGTTGTCTAACGAAAAATAATCGAAAGTAGGAAAATAAACCACATTCACGCATGCAATATAATTAAGCAGAAGGAAAGAACGAAGCAGTAAACAAAAGTAGAACAATTGTCTCAAAATAGTACATGCTACCACAACAACAATAGAAAACAGAAAGTACGAGAACAGTAATTTAAAGTCTAGTACTCACAATTACAGCAGAAACAAAGGACTGTAAAAGAAACCACTACGGCTGGGCTCGGCTGGGCTCAGCTCCCTCTACAGCCGGAAACTTGGGCTGCTCGACTCCTGGTCCTAAACAGTGTTACAAAAAGGCGAGGTTAGCGAATGTTGAGTCGAGTGGTGTTTATATTATCTATATACAAGTAAAGTAAAAACAACAAGCGGATTTTTTTCTCATTTCTATTTATCTCATTTATTTATTTCTAGTTTATCTATTTCCCAAAGTATCCAAGTATTTCTTAATCTTGCTTATTCCTCGTGGGACCGATCTTGATTGCAATTTTTTCTGTGGAGTAGAAGGTGCACGTTGTGCTCTCCTGGCTGGGAGAGTCCCCGTGGTAGTCCTACACCCAGTCAACCACCCCGAGGTCTCTGTCGAGACGTAGTGGTGACTACGGCACGTGTGATAAGCGCACTGGTAGTTACCCCACACTAACACGCGGTCAGTCGTTTCCTTTAGCGGGCACGCCCAATGTACAGCAAAAAACAGTATAGGGCCTTGCCCTCTCAGAACAAGGGTCTCGTCCCTCAGAACCAAACAGGGGTCTCGCCACTCCACAGTCCGTATACCCTCGTTCGACTACCCCGGTTTGCCCAAAGGACCTAACAAAGTCGGTGTAGGGTGGCTGGCTGAATCCTAGGCTCCGTTGGGTGGCTAGCTCCCTCCCTACGCTAGTAGTACGCCTCGGTACCATGTACAAAAGGGTCAATAGGAGTCGTTGTAGAGTGGTCAATCCTAACCCCAAGTCTTAACCCAAGGGAGGCTACTCCGCTCTACACTAAAAAGGGAGAGTTGCTCTCCTTGGTACTGCATACATAAGGGCCAGCACACTTCCCGTCAACATTCCAGATTCCTTTCATACACATGAGTTTTACTCCTAATTCCCCGTAGGATTTATGCTCATATTCGTCTCATTTATCCATATTCAAATCTCATGTTTCATAACTCATTCCTCATCCATATATAGGCAGCTTGTGTTCTAATAATTCAATTCTCAATCATAAACATGCAACTTATGGTTTCACAGTTCAATTTCTCATTTACATACAGGCAACTCGTATTTTAACATACATCTCAAGTAAACCAAAGTAGTTCCATATCATGCTCATACATTTCTACCCTAAGCTTCATTCAACATCCTAGAGTTTCAATCAATTTAATCTAAGCTGACATATTCTTTATTCATATTTTAATAATTGCATTAAACCACTCTACCGGATATCACGGGAGGAATGAGGACATGTGCCGCAGATCTTGTCGTCTCCGCGGTCCTCGAACACGCCACCGGCTAGTAACCTGTACCAGCGACTAATTACATTAGACGAGGTCAAAACAGTAGATACTCAACAGGAACACGTAGAGGAACTTGAGTGGAAAACAGCAGTACTTCATTTGTGGAAATCCGATTCCGTTTGGCCCTTAAACAGGCCAAAAACGCATTACTGACCAAAATCAGATGTCTGGGACTAGTTCAGACGTCTTAAAAGACGTTAGAACTCACCTTACACTTCCTGTGGCTGCTTCAGACGTCCATACTCCCTCTGCGACTGTCTGGGGGCAGCTCCAGATGTCGGACAAGGTCTCCGATCATCTGGAAATACCTTCAGACGTCTGGTGACGTGATCAGACGTCCAAAAGTATTTGGGAAAGTGCACAGCGTGCTTTCCCAAAGCCTTCACCTGCGTACGAACAACATAGGCATAGAAATCAACCGACATCCCCTGCGCTACGATTTGCATGGTGGAAAAGTAGCGTAGGAAGATACGTACCTCGCGCGATATGTGTTTCCAGACGTCCGACTTCAGCTCCGAATGTCATGGTGCCTTGCCAACCGTCTGGACGTCACTCCAGATATCTGATACTAGAAATTTCCAGTATCAGAACTCCTTCACGCAGCTCGCCCCACTCGCCCTCCGCCCACAGTGGCAGCTCCGACAGCTGCAGGAGCTTGAGAGTCTCCTTGCCGACGTCCTCCTCTCTCCCACGACTCCTCCTCGAGCTCCACCAAGCTCCCGCGATTGTCGTCCTGGCCCCTTGCTCTCACTCCCTCGCACTCTCTTTCTCTCGCTCCTCCCCATTTTCCCCTTGCTGGTTCCTCTCCTTCCTCACCGCAGCTACAACAGGGACGAGAGGGGACGTGGCCGTCGCAGGAGAATGTGGAGGTGGTGATGGCTTGAGTGGTGTGAGGAGGTGAGAAGAAGAGAAGGGGGTTTATATAAAGTGGGTTTAGGGTTCGGGTGAGGGGGGTGAAGGAAAGAGCGGACTCTATATATCGCCCGCGTGCAGAGCGATAATAATATATGATATTCTCTTACTTTCGGACATATATTTAGACATCTAGATAGACGTCTGACTAACAGTTTAGATATTTTATTTAACTAAAAAGGTAATTGATCATTTCACTCTGCAACTTGACATTTATGAAATTCATTAATTGATGAATCAATTAACTTAGTACGTAGCAGATGAGTTGATTAATCAAAAAATTGATGAAATTTAAAATTAAGTAGCAAAAATATCTAAATTTAAAATTCTATATTAATTCTTACCTAAAAGTCTTCTACATTCACCAAAGAATTTATTCACTTCAAATATTACACTGAATTTCTATTATTAATTAAGTTTAACGTAAATTCTCACATTACTACATATTAATTACATTCCAATTAGTATAATTAGGGACCAAATTTATCAAACTTTCCTTGATCATTCTCCATTGAATCCTTGATGTTGTATCAAATACCAAAACAAATTTCAACTCTAGGACATGGTCGAGGTAGGGTGTTCGCTACACCCATGTATAAATGTTTCGAATCTTTTCAACGTTACATGGATAAATTTAGCGTTTGACCAAGAGTAAATCAAGTGGCTAGTAATGGCATGAGTTAATCTTTGTATTTTTCACCAAGATATACGTGATTGGGGAATCATAATGCGATATTTGATGGGAACCCATGAAGGGTTTCGTGCATATTGGATTTTTTTTTTTTTTTCTTCATGTGTTTTGTCCCTTGTTTACGTGGGGCAACGACTTTTTCCCCCCCACATCGGAATGGCCATTTTTATTTTTCTTCACCTTGCGCTGTGTGAACATATTGTTCATTTCGGAGTGGTTACATGTCCATGGTCGTGGCCTTCGTAGAATCATCCCATTTGATCATTTAATTTAAGGAAAATAAAAATGCTTGACAGCTTGATTTGATTTTTATATATTTTTTTGGGTAAATCGATTTACAAAAGCTATGAAAATAATCACAAGACATATGTAGATTCTGTTGCTTCTAATTTCTATGATTTTTATTCTTATCTTTCCAAATACACCAGGGTTCAATGTAATGCTTTTCCTTAATTAGGATCTTTCTTTACTAGGAGCTATTGGGTCTTAGAGTAGGCAAAAAGGGTTAGTTTACGAAAACAAGTAATCACAAATAACATAAGAGATTAGTGATCAAATTTCATCTTGAATACTTGTACATTTAGGGAGAATATGGTTACTCTCAAATGCTTACTTAGTCAATTGTCTCTAGTGTAACAGTTTGCTCTCTCTCTCTCTCTCTCTCTCTCTCTCTCACTCTCTCTCCTTATACACTTGTGCCTTACGCAGAGGTCATGGCTAACTTAAATAGCACTATTTTTCATAAGATGGAGTAATAGATAGGGTAATAGTCATCCAACTGGAAATTGTCAGGCGAGTCTATTTGCCTGTGTGCTTGGTCGTTTAGTTGCATAATGACCCACCTATCGTCTAGGCACCAAGCTTCTAAGTTGGATGGGGAATCCATCTATCAACTTATATCCATAGGTGTTAATACCATGTTTAGTTATCTATTCATTTGAGTCATACGACTCATGCAGTCTTTATTAAGTTGGGTTGATGGTGACGATCTATCTATTTGTTGGATATTTATTCACTTAGTTTTTCAATCTAATTGGATCTTGTAATGTTGGATTTTTATCTTCTATTGGTTGTGTCTCTTTGGGTTTCTTCTTCGTCCTTTGCAAGGCCTTATCAGTTGGATTTAGATAAGGATTTTCCTTTCCTCATCGTTTATAATTTAAAATGTGGAACTATAGAAAATCCCGTTAGCTAGGTGAACACAAATTAGCAATTTCTTTTACCAGGAAGTTGGACCTCCATAAATAATTACTTCAAGTATTCAACTATCCAAATGAGTTGAGTTCTTCCTTGGATAAGGATCCTTTTGCATCATCGATGGAAATCAAGTGGTGAAATAAAGGACAACACATTTGCATATCATGATGTTTGAAAAGGGAAATAAATTTATGGAATAATTAAAACGATATGGAAGAAGTGAAATAAAATGGCGTAATAAGAAGATTAGTTCATTTGTAAGATTTGTTAGGTTAAAATAATTTTATATAAAAAATAAAATAATTTTATCATAGATTAAATCTCTCTTTTAACTTAACCTAAGTGATAGATAGGTTAAGTACAGTCAAATAAAGAGATTTAACCCCCTAAAATCTGCCTAACCTACAATCCCAACGGATTCGAGTTGTGGATGTGATGTAACACTTTCGGCAGCACGCACATGAGCGTTGAATTTATGAAAGGGGTTGAGGATCTCCATATGCCTCTTGAGGTTATTGAACGTGCATGATGGGGGACATCTAGGTCGGATCACGAAGCGTAGACCCCTTTATGAATACTTCGTCTTTCGAACTTTCCTTTAATTTGTGACACCATATCGAAATTATTTTATTTTTCGATACTATGGTATGGCTTAAATAGCTTATTTTATCTTTTTCCTTGTTTTTTCTATTATAAAAATACCTTACTTTGCCGTGCCTTCTGCTCCCTTGAGCGGAGGGGGCAGATCCAGAAAGGTGATATAAAATTCTAGTCAAACCTTGTCGTCTTGGCTGAATTCGTTGGGTAATTTAACTGATGAGAAGGTTTATATCATTTAAATGAAAATGGTAAATCTCCGATTCAACTATAAATTAACCTAAAAGATAGATTTACAAGCTATCTTTTCGTCGTCTCTTCTTCTACCCCCTCCCCATCACCTCAGTTTTGTCGACATCAATCGCAAATTCACATTAATGCGCATCGGACATTAACTAATGCATCGTATTCGCATCCGTCGTTGAATAGACAGACAGCATACATCATCCGCACGTAGACACCGCACTACCAAGTTAAAATATTTTTAAAATGTCAAAACGGGACAGCTGGACATCTGCATGACGTCTCCATCTCCATGGCGTGCCCAAGTCATAATTGCCTCCCTTTGACGCCAATCTTGTTGCTGCACTCAGACTACCTCTCACCGGATCCCTCCTTAGACCAACTACCCCCGTTACAGAATCACAAAAAAAAATAAAAGAGTAATAGTTGATGTAAGATAATATCTACATCCTCTTTCAACATATCAGACTTCTATAAATAATGGTTATTACACGTGTTTTGTATATATGGGGATGCAGGTGAGGGAAAGTGTTTTGTGTGCTGATCCCTCGTGGAGGATGTGTGCTAAGCAAGATCAACTGATGGAGGAGATAGCATAAGGTAAGGAGGTATGACTCTTCCTTTATAGAAGCACATGTAACACACACCGTACATACATTTAAAATTAAAAAAATGAAGAAACAAGAGCATAAATAAGGGGAGAAGTTGATGCGAAGCACATGTGCTACATTGGTGTTGAGAAGATTCGAAGCACATACTTCAAACCTAAAAACGAACAAACAAAAGGATAAAGCAATTGAGAAGTTGAAGCTAATCATCTGTGTTACCTATGCTTCGAAGCATAAAAGAAAAGTTGGAAGCTTTGAAGGTCATCTGAAATCAAAAACACCAAAGAATAACGAGGGAATGTACATCGCTTAAATTTGAGAAGCTTCGCAGCACATACGATAAAATGAAAATACCAAAGAATAACGGGCTCGTGGAGGACATGTGCTGAGCAGGATCAAACGTAGAAGAACATGCGGCACACACCGCACATTAAAAACTAAAGAACGAAGAAACAAGAGGATAAAGCAGGGGAGGAGTTGATGCAAAACACACGTGCTGCATTGGTGTTGAGAAGATTTGAAGCATATCCCTGCAAAAAAGTACACGGTGGTACATCTCCGCTCATGTAAAAAGCACGTGAAACCCATCATATCTCAAGAAGGAGCGGAACATGGAATAGGTCTTAGAAAGAAGCATACGTTTCTCTTTTTTCAAAACAAAAATAGGAGCATACTGACAACGAGAATGGCGGTAAATTTCATGTAAATAAATGAATAATTATTGTATATAGCACATGAAAGAAAAATGATAAACAAAAGTTAACTTTCAAATGATTTTCCATACTTGGTAAATTTCAATACATGGATGTACTGTGATTGTATTATTTTTTATGGGTTGTGTGCTATACGTCCTCATCTAATGGTTTCTCTGTGTGTTATGTGCTATCACATGATGATTATAGCAAAAGTTGCAAAGATAATAAAATGTAAAAAAATGTCGAGTGACCATGGCATGAGCTGTAATTATTAGTAGAGTTTTCATTGTAACAAAATAGGGGAACTTCATTTGAGGAGCTCCCTTGTGTGGAAGGAGGGAAGGCTTGTGATGAGGAGCTCTGGGTAGATTGAAGAGACTGAGTTGCACCGAATGGTGGTCGCAGTAAGGAATGGGACGCCCAGAGCTCACCGGATGATAAGGAGGAAGGTGATGGGTACAACAGCCCATGGCCTTGGTGGTGGCGAGGGGTGCGCTGGGTGATGCGCGGGCACACACGAGGGCATGGGTACATAAGACCACCTCCAAGTTCCGATCCCTTCGTTCCTCTCGTCCATCAGGACCCTCAGATGGCATGGGAGGGCAAGCGATTGCAAAGCTCCTAAAGGGCCATGTAAAGACGTCAGTGTTGGATGGTGCGATTCAACTCCACGGAGCTGTAATCAAGATAAGCTTCGGTTGCAATCTCACTCTCCAGAACAACCTCCTAAACACGTATGGCAAATGTGGAGACGTCGATTCTGCACACAAGGTATTCGACGAAATGCCCTGTGAACTATGTTGTGATCTTAAACATTTTATGTTGAGATGGGAGAATGGCAGGGGTGCAAAAAGATACGAGAGCTTATGAAGAGAAAGGGACTTAAGAAACAAGGTGGATGTAGTTGGATAGAGCTTAACAAAGAGCTGCACTACTTCTATGGTGGTGATGACACCCACTCGCTTATAGTTAAAATTCTTGAGGTGCTGAAAGATGTGGAGAAGAGGTTGAGAGAAGAAATTGGTTACAATTGTAAGGTGAGATTTGCCTTGCATGATGTGGATGATGAATCAAAGGAGGATAGCCTGAGGTTGCATTGTGAGAAGCTGACTATTGGATTGGAGCTTCTCCATGGGGGATTGTGTAGCAAAAGAATCATAAGGGTCTAATACAATGGAGTCTGGGCTTATACTCTTTGAAAGTGGCTTTTGGGTATTAGTTGTTTTTGCAGCACAAACAAAGTGGGGGAGATGGTAGTGGGTGTTTGTTCAAATTTTGAAAATTTGATGTGTATTGTGTATTGCCTTTTATATTTTGGAAAACATTTTGAAAGTGAATAGATAACTTATTTTTTTTATTTTCAAATTATGTGTCGTCATTTATTTATTTTCCTTTTGTCATTTATTTGGTTGGTTTCGAAATTGAGCAGGGTGTGTGTGTTGCTTGATCATATGCTTTGGTGTGCTGTGGCACATTGTGTCGATGGATATGGGGTTCAGGGAGGAGCTGAGGGGGCTCATGGAGGGGAGTGTCGATGGGTGCTCAGTGACAAAGGTGTTCGTGAGGAGGAGGTACGTGGGAGGGGCAGAGGAGGTGCTGAGGCTGTAGGAGGAGAGGTGGGGGCGTGGCCGTGTGACGAGTCGAGGTTTCTCCTGTGCTTTGGATGCTGCGGGTCGAGGAAGGTAGTGGTGGGAGGGGGAGGGGAGAGGGTGAGGGGTGGGGTGGTGGTGCTTTGGTGTACTTCGACTCTACATGTGCTTCCTCCCGTGCTTTCGGTACTGCGTTGTATGCTGTGTGCTTTGTGCTTTGGAGGATAGCCACTAGCACATGCTCATGCATAGCTGCAGGTGAAAATGATGTCTAACATCCTAAATGAGCTTTTATAGAAGTACGTTGTGGTGGAATAAAGCATGAGATTTTTCTTGTATGTGCTATTACTCCACATGAAAAGACATAGAGCAATGCACATACACAAAAATTGAAGCACATGCAGTACGATCGTAATTTTTCTAAGTTTATGGTATAAGGTAGAGGTGAAAATAACCATTTCCTAATATTTTTAGTCAAAAATAGCTAAGCATATTTTTGTTGCAAGGAAAACAGCTAAGCATCTTGACAGAACGTAATTTGAGTGGTATTTTTGTAAATATAAACGATGTTTAAGGTACCATATATGCAAATACGGAAAATTTGACTGTAATCACGTAATATCAAATATTTCAATGGCCTTGGCATAAAAAACTTCCAAAAATAAAGCACGCCCTGTCCTTTTGACAGCAAAGAAAACGAAACACAAACCAGGGCGACACACACCCTGGACAGCCGTCCGCTCCGGTTCTTCCCCTGCCCCACCCCCAGCCACCACCCCCGACCCCACCCGCCCAACGTTCCGCTACTTCCGACGATCACCCGAACCACCACGTTATCGTGTTCCACCCCTCTCCCCTCGCATCCCTTCCTCCCACCCCGTCCTTGCACCTGCGTTCCCACCCCACGCGCCCTATATAACCCTATCCCTTCCACCACCCAAACAGCCCCTCCCTTCCTCGCGACCCCTCTCCTCCTCCCACGCACCTCCATCTCCCTCTTCCCCTTCCACCATCACCACGTCTCCGTCGTCGCTCTCTGCCGCCTTCCTGATCAACGGCCCCGATCCTGCGACTTCAGCACACTACCCCTCCCCGCGATCTCCATCCAACCCCGCCGCCTCCATTCTCGTACTCGCGTCCCCGCGCGCTTCCCCGTCGGCTTCCGCCGTTGGGCTTTTGGAGAGCCGCGCGACGACGAAGGGGTAGAGGGAATCCTTTATACGAGTAATTGGGGCTTTGGAGTTGCTCGTTATTCTGGTTACGCGAAGGCGGGGGATGGTTTGCTCCCGAGAGGCCCCGGGGGAAGCTTAGGGTTCTGATCTTAGGGTTCGCTCGAACTGGCATTTCGTTCTCGCGGAAGGGGCGATGGAGTTGGGATTGGCGCCGGTGCTGCTGCGGCTCGGGGTGGTGTCGACGTCGGACCACGCGTCGGTCGCGTCGATAAGCCTATTCGCCGCGTTGCTCTGCGCGTGCATCGTACTCGGCCACCTGCTCGAGGAGAGCAGATGGATGAACGAGTCCATCACCGCGCTCCTCATCGTAAGGGGTTTTCCGGTCCTTTCTGGGTTCCGCGAGTCGGGTTCGGCGGTAAAGTTGATGGCTTTGTTTGGTTTCTGGCCTGGTCAGGGGCTTTTCACTGGCGTGATCATTCTGCTGACGACCAAGGGGAAGAGTTCGCACATTCTGGTGTTCAGCGAGGAGCTTTTCTTCATATATCTTCTCCCGCCCATTATATTTAATGCTGGGTGAGCTTTCGAATCTGAGGTGTTTCGTTGACCTTTAAAATTACGCTGATTCACTTTTTTACCCTTTGGTGTATCCGTCTGTGGGATTGTTTGTTGATTGGTTGGGCGGTGGGGGAATGGTGAGATGCTGTTTAATTTGAGGATTGGCTTGTTTCGTGGGACGATCTACTGCAGTTTTGGTTTGGTTCCGGTTAGGTGTGGCTTTGTGTCTGGTAGAAGAAGAATGCGCTGGAATGGAGATGGAGAGGTGGAATAATCTAATTTATCCGCACCAGATAGGCCATGTGATACGCAGACTTTAAAGAATATCTAGATGCAAGATGTATAACTGTAGCTAAAGATGGCATTTGTCGTTTGTTTGCGTTAGAGATGAATAATGATTTTGCAAAAGAGGGCTCGAACTTGTACAATTGTTGAAAAAGAGATGAATTTTTCTCTAGTTATCTGTTTGTGCTAGTGATAAATGTTGATTTTGCGGTTACTTGTAAAGTTTAAAGGAAAAAATGTAGATGCTTTGTTGCTAAATAAGCAGCCAGTACCTAAGCAGCCATTACCTCCCTGATTGCTTGCTCTCTATCGAATTTTGAGTCCTGAGTTTTCTTATTAGGGAAAGCTCGTAGAAGAAGATAACAGATTTTTCTGGTTAGTGAGTTCGTAAGCTGGCCAATTATTGCATTAACCCATATTTGTTGGGTTGTTCTGTTCTGTCACACTAACTACGGGTTTGCAGTCTTAGGTAACATCCCATTCAAAAGACAACAAAAGCTGACGGTTGCATGGCCATTTTTGGTTATTGGATCTTGAGAGATAATGTTACTGCTGCCTTAGTTGCCTCAAACTGTAAAGATTCTAAATATATTATGTGAACACATGATAAAGTATTTTATATTTCTGGGATTTGCAACCTCTTATATTCGTGGGGATTTCTTTTCACAGGGTTAAACAAGTGCTGCAATTCTGTGTTACAAGCTAGTGCATTAATATCACTTTGAGATCTTAAATTTGGATTGTTTTTTTTTGAGATCTTAAATTTGGATTGTTGATCATATGAGATCCATGTGCCTCCCTTTTCAAATATTTTTCAGTGTCGACCAGCAGATTCCTGTATATGCTTCTTATTTCAGTTAATTTTCTCCATTTTTTGACACTGCATTTATTTCAATGCACCAGATTCCAGGTGAAAAAGAAACAATTTTTCCGCAACTTCATGACAATCATGCTTTATGGTGCTGTGGGCACATTGATATCCTTTTTCATCATCTCATTCGGTAATTATTTCTTGGTCCCACTACAATTAGTTATTATTCAAGGCAGAACAATCTAAATATTGGTAGATCTAGAAACATATAATGCAATTAACACAAAATAGAGCATCATTTCATTTTTGTCACGTATCTCCATTTTTATGTGATGAATCATTAATGTGGATAGTTGGGCAAGGTTATTTGGGCGATGTATTTCTGCCCAACCTATTATAATGTAAAACATTGCACAGAATCACTAGGCATGGTAATTCTTCATTCAGCTTTCCGGGTCTCTTTGTAGAATGGTTGTCCATTCAAGATCAGTAGCCATCAAGATCATTTTCCTGACTTATGTTTTAGGTTGCTAAAAGTACAGAAATTTCAACAGTTTCATCTCAATTATTTGGAGGGGGTGGGGGGTGAGGAGTATCAGTTAGTACTTGCATGCAACATGTTGATGAACCTAAATACCTGCCAATTTACTGTTACAGAAAAAAAAAAATTCAGTACTGCTTTTTCTGAGAAACTAATGCAAACTGCCAACATAAGCCTTGCACCTTAAATATGTGCTACCTATAAAATCTTATCAATTACATGATGACTAAAATATTATGTAGTATTATGAATTAGGATCTAGAACAATGTTGTCTTGAGTAATTTTTATTGACTTGGCATTGCCATTGTTCAAGTTACCAGTCATTGCTTCTTTCCTCCTACAAAGCAACAGATACTACTATTTGTATGAATTTATGTGCATTGTCTTTCATTCTTTTATTTGACTAGCATCATGTTAAGAAAATTTTAATCCATTCAGGTGTAATACAGACACTTGGTAAATTGGATGTTGGTCTGGAGGGTCTTGGAGACTATCTTGGTAATTAATTGTCTAAGCATAACTATCTATTGCTACTGTTCCTTTACACTGATTTTTCTCACCAAATTATCGTGTTTACCATGTCAACTTTTTCAGCAATTGGGGCAATCTTTGCAGCAACCGACTCAGTTTGTACTCTCCAAGTATGAAGTTTCTCTAACTTTAAGTATGATTCTGCTCTTTAGATGGAATAAGAGGCACTGCTTTTAATTGTATTAGACTCTTTCTAGGTTCTTAGCCAGGATGAGACTCCATTGCTCTACAGTTTGGTGTTTGGAGAGGGTGTTATGAATGATGCCGCCTCAGTGGTACTATTTGCTGCAATTCATAACTTTGATCTTAATCACATTGACGCAATTGTAGTGTTGCAGTTTGTTGGGAACTTCATCTATTTATTTATTGCAAGCACGATTCTTGGGGTTGCTGTAAGTCACATTCTGCCTTTTCTTGTTTTTGCTCGCATATCTGTATGGCATGTTGCATTTGTCCTTTTCCTGCTTGATTTATTGAGGATATTACTAATGTCTGTTTCCTTTTCGCAGACTGGATTACTGAGTGCATATATCATCAAAAAGCTATACTTTGGCAGGTTTGTTGCAATATGACATTTGTTTTTCTTTCTTTTTTGGGAAAATGAGTGGTTTTTTCAATTTTGATTGCACTGTTCTGGAATGTCAAACTCATGTGAACAAGAAACCATTGCATGAAACTCTATGTATGAATGGCAACTGAAAGATAATGTTTTTTCATGTTTTGCTAATGCCAACTGTAGAGTTGAGGTTGTTTTCCCAAAAAAAAAGAAAGGAAAAAGTGTAGTGTGAGAGGTGAAGGTTAATGATCCATTTTGATTATCTAAACGTGAAAATGGAGTTTGTGATATTCATCATCCCTATACAGAGGTTCATATTTATCTTGTCTAAATCTGAACTCAGGCATTTTGTAAAAGTAGAGATGATATACGGTATATCATTATTTATGGCCATGTTGCTCTTTATGTAAATGTTCTCCATAATCCAATCATCCCTAGTCAAACACAAGCATGAGCTGTTTTAGTTTTACTTTTCAAATAATTTTTGTTATATTCTTGAAAAAAAATTGTTATGTTGATCCGATCAAGATGGTCACTTCTCATGTCATCTATTTCCAGGCATTCTACTGATCGTGAAGTTGCACTCATGATGCTGATGGCTTATCTTTCATATATACTAGCTGAAGTGAGGCTTTTCTCCTCAAACTGTCCTTCATATCCATTGTTGGATTTTTTCCTTGTCCAATGCCATCTGGTTTTTTCTCATTTTTTATTGTTGCAGCTATTTTCTCTAAGTGGAATTCTGACAGTATTCTTCTGCGGGATAGTAATGTCCCACTATACTTGGCATAATGTCACAGAGAGTTCAAGAATAACCACAAAGTATGTTACTTTAGCAATCCCATGAAGCTTGACAAGCTGTACTGGTTTCATTTGGTGGGGATTCCCAATGAATCCATTTTAATTATCCTGATGATTTCATTTTTACTTATGACATCTTATCGGAACTTTCCACAGGCATGCATTTGCAACATTATCATTCATCGCAGAAACTTTTATCTTTCTTTATGTTGGCATGGATGCATTGGATATCGAGAAGTGGAAATTTGTCAGTGACAGGTATCTGTTCGTTTGCTTATTATTTACTTCAGTAACTCTATACAGCCTGCTTTTCCTTTTTCTTTTTCCTGCCTTCAAGTATTGGTGTTGGCAGATGCCAGGATTGAACTTCATGTATTGTTCAAAAAAAAAAAAGGAAGAAAGGATCGATCTTCATTTAAACTTATTTGTAAATGCCTCCAGATGCAATTGAAAATCTGGACCTGAATAGCTTCCATCTCGTGTACTTTCCACATTACACCTCTCCATTTAATGTTAGATGATCATTTTATGTTGCTGCTTATAGCTTCTTATGTGTGTATAATTGCATTGCTTAGATGGTTCTTGATATGGTAAGACTACATTTTTGATAATGAGATATTTAGATTGCCTTTTTCTTTATATAGCTTTATAGTTCACATTGCCTAGTCCAAGTTGTTAAATACGTGACACATGCTTTAAATTTGTAGTCCTGGAAAGTCCATCACTGTTAGCGCTATTCTAATGGGATTAATCATGCTTGGAAGAGCAGCTTTTGTGTTCCCTTTGTCCTTTCTCTCCAACTTATCAAGGAAGTCTCCCAATGACAAGGTTGCCTTCAAACAGCAGGTAGGTTTTCTCTTTCTTTCCGTGCTCAACATAACAATGGGTGTCATAAAAAAGGTTTTCTTACAGTTTTTTCAATGAGATCTGCAGATTACCATATGGTGGGCTGGCCTAATGAGAGGTGCTGTTTCAATGGCACTTGCTTACAATCAGGTAAACATAGCTTCTGAAAGAAATTAACTTAATTTGGATCATATTATGTCACATCTACTCTTTCAGAGGTATTGCTATGTATCATCTGGTAAGTTTTTGAATGAGTGACAACTAGGGTGCTTTACTTGATCAAGTGCACTTAAATCAAGCACTTCTAGACAAGGCTATTAATATTGTGTTTACGATTTTACCAAGAGGCTAGCCATGCCTTCATTTTGCAATTTTTGCTTCCTCAATATCAATATGAACCTGAGACTAATAGTAATCACTTATATATGGTCCTATTTGTCTTGACCATGTTGTGAAGTTAGAGACAAAATTGTATGTGACAACTGAATCAGCAGAAAGCAAGAAGATGACAATAGAATAAGCCATACAAAGAAATGGTGCAGAAGAGGATATTAGTGCAATGGTAAAGTTGTTGCCTTGTGACTTGGAGGTCAAGGGTTCGAGTCGTGTGTTAGAGTACTAGAAAAGTGTTAAAGAATTAGGATTAATTATTACAAAGTCCTAGTTTAGTTAAGTTAGTCTATTTAGTTAAATCTGAGTCCTATGTTTTGTTTTAGTATTCTTGTTTCTACTTTCTATTTCTATTGGGAGTACTTTGTAATTTGTTAACCCAACTTTATATAAAGTGGGTTAGGGTTCACTTTTCAATAATAAGAGGTGTGGAGATTTTTATAATCAGAATTAATTCATCTCAAATCTTAAAGAAGATAAATAAAATTTATCCCTTTATATAGAGAGGGGTCAATACTACTTTCAATTATAATCTTAAATATTGAAACAAATCAAATCCTAAGCAAATTAAAACGTATCTCCTACAATTTAGAAAGAGATAAACATAGAGGATTCCTAAAAGCATATAAATAGGTAATTTCTACCTTCCTAAATAATATTTTATACATTATTTCTAACACTTACCAGCAAGAACACTTACCAGCAAGTTGAAGCATTCAACGCCCAACATGTAGAAGTAGTGTAGCAGCACAAGAACTCCCCACATTTGAGGCAGCTTGAGGTTGGAGTAGGTAGGTATGTTGGCAAATTCGTATGCAAATGCTTAGGCATGTAGATACATGGATCTTTAGGCATGCATGTAGTCATCTCTTCTCTATTGAATATCTAATTTTCTTGTAGTTAACACAAGAAATTAACTTGAAGACTTTTTAGTTAGGAGATGATCCCAAGCATTGGAAGTGATACAGGAGATGATTCCAAGCATTAATAGTTGCTTTACATCAATAAAAAGTTTTCACACTAGGAGAAGACAAAATTGACGTAGGGCAGTTACAAATGGGGTTGAGCACGTGACTCAATTTTCCTACCACTCATCGATGTCTTTGATGTCAATCATGATGTAGCTTGAGGTCTTAGTAGAGTCCTTTGAGCTAGTAGATCTCCCATTAATACAAGCAGTCGGAGCATGAAGTAGCAGTTGCTGTAGAAGAGTAGTAGCAGGACACGAAGATCATAACAAAGGTAGAGGCTACACAATGGTGGTAGTAGAATCAACCAAACATAGGAAATGTTTCCTATATATTTTTTTTTCAATGTTTAAGGGTGTAGGATCAAACGACAATAGGGGATTTTGGATCATATCATTAGACCTCATGGATCCTAACTCGAATGCGTTCAACCTACATCCTTGTTGGGATGCAACAATATCATCATCAACACCATCAACACCATTAATATCATCATTGACACCAACACAATTGAAGCGATGGTGGCTGGATTGAGCCAAAATCGGTTTGGTTTTCTCATACGACGTCCCCTAGTCATGTAGTAGCCTTAGGGGCCTACGTAGCGATGTAGGGATCAGATTGGTCCCCTTTAATGTGTGTTGCATTTGAGATAGGCCAAGCACTGATGTTTGGCAACACTTTAGGAGAGATGAAGATCTCCACGAAAAGGAGAACCAAGATGAAGATCTCGGTAGTAGAGTGACACATGGTGTTGCAGATAGAAGCCATGGGAGTTGTGAATGCATCTTAAGGCAAGGAGGTGCTAGCGACACCCTTAGAATAGTGGAACACGTTGGGGTCTTTGGATCTATCTCTGCTTTGATGTCATGTGGAGATTTTTGTAAATAGAATTCATTCATGTCAAATCTTTAAGAAAACAAAGAGTTCATACCTTTATAAAGGGACAAATCAATCCTGATTCCAATCACTTAAACATGGAAACAAATCAAATCCTAAAGAAACTAAAACATATCTTGTACAATTTGGAAAGAGATAAACATAGAGATAATTTCTAAAAATATAGAAAAAGATAATTTCTACTTTCCTAAATACTATTTTCTAAATATCTTTAACAAATGCATTATTTTCTTCTACATTGTATTAGTGTAGGAATTCTGATTCTTAGAGAGCCATGGGCCCTCCCTCCTCTCTCCTACATGCCACTTAGGCATCACCTCTCTCTCTTGCACGTGCAACTCCATGCACACATCAACACCTGTGCGCATGAGCATGCGTCACTGTTGTGTGCCTTACGTGCATATCGCAAGCAACCCCTTTACTCTTCGTGTGCCATTCCTAGATTTGCTACGCACCATCGCGTGCTACTCTACGCGTGTTTCCACACGTGCTACTTTGCGCTTGCCACCGTGCGCTCTCCTCTACATGCTACCATGTGCATGCATTGCCCTATCCACACCCCATGCGTGAGCCTCTAGCTACAACTTGCATCACCACATACACTTCCTCCCTCATGTGCCATCGCACGCGTGTTGCCTCTCGCTTATCATTGTAGGCATGCCTTTCCTTGCTTGCGCACTACTAGTATTTAGTGCGTGCATCACGCAAAGCACACATTGTGCTTACCATATGTGCATAGTGTGTGGTGTTGCCCTATTACATGCTCCATGCACGAGACTCACTTTGTTTCTCACCATGGTGACACCGGGATCCTCTTCCTTTATGGATGCCAAGACTTTGGCATCCACTATTGTTGTTGTAGTTTAGGGAACCTCTGCCACATGTGCATAGTGCGTGGTAGTGCCCCAGTTTCGTGCTCCGTGCGGGAGACCTTGTCACTTTGTTTCTCACCATGGTGACACCAGGATCCTCTTCCTCTATGGATGCCAAGACTTTGGCATCCATTATCGTTGTCATAGTTTAGGGCACCTTTATCAAACTCAATGATGCCCAATTGCCCAGAACTTCGTCCTCTATATTAGGAAAGTGTTAAGACTATTAGAAAAGTGTTAGAGAATTAGGATTAATTGGTAAAGAGTCTTAGTTTAGTCATGTTAGTCAAGTTAGTTTAAGTTTGAAAGTCTTAAATCTTGTTTGAGTATGCCTATTTCTATAAGGTTTACTATGTAAATTGTTAACCCAACTTTCTATATAAAGGGAGTTAGGACTTTCAAATTTAACAAAATAGACTAACTTAACTAAACTAGGATTCTTTACTAATTAATCCTAATTCTCTAACACTTTCCTACTACTAACATTGTGGAAACAACCTCCTGCGAAAAAAAAAAGAAACATGGTGAGGTTGTGTACAGTAGACCCAAAGCTATTCGATCCTTCCTCGGGCCCTGCACATAGCAGGTGCTTCATACATTGGGCTGCCCTTTCTACGAAGAAATGGTGTGGTTTTTAGTGCCCCTTGACCTCATTACCGTATAATTTGGGAAGTACTGCAACAAATTCAATACTTGCTTTCAGTTTTTAACAAGTTCTTATAAAAATGAATTCATGCTCGTGAAAAGGACCATTCTGAATTGCAAGCGCATATTATGGATGATGGCATGAGAGAGAAAGTGGCAAAAGATGTTAGAATTTATTCATTTTCATCATGACACGATAATTAGCACTTCAATAACAAATCTCTAAATTTATGTCACAAACCAAATCTCAAATGTTTTTAAATGCTTGGTCTTATCTGAAGAGTTGAAATGAAATCCAATTATCTCGCATTTCTGTCACTCTATTGTAACAAACAAAGCCAAGATGTTGATCAATAAATACATACTGCAGTCACACATTGTCAAGTGTGATTGTTATCGTTCTTCCTCATTTCTTCCTCTTTAACATGGTGTCAGAAATCTCGTTGAAGGAGGTTGATCAAGATATGTAAGCTGACGTAAAGTAGAAGCCCACAGTTGTTGGCTTGGAGGATGAGGTGTTGGAGATCCTTGAGGACTTCAACCATTGAGGGATTGATGATGGAGGAGAAACCAATCAAGGCCATGGCGGTGTGGGAAAAAAAGTGTGTCAAGCACACACAATTTTGAGCCTTGCAATCTCAACAACGAAGATGGTAATGGTGTTGCACAGTGAGTCACACCATCAATGAGTGGTACATTGCTATCGAAGCTATACACAAATTAAGGGTAGTGCGGGCCCTTTGTAGGACATTCATGCCCTTATCGGACACATCACCGTACTAACTATAGAGGACATCTCGAACGAGGAAGGAGCTCATCAATACAGAGTGTAAGAAGGAGCTTAAGAAGAGGAGGTGATCGGAGAGTTGCAGTTTACGTTTGATGGGGTCTGCACCACGACCATCATCAGAGAGCATTGTGGTGGTGCACAATATGGCGAAGTGGCATGAGGGGACTCTTGCTTGTAGCGTGGTGGCCTTTAGGGTGTTTGAGATGGTGATGATCAGGAGGAGGGACTTCGACTTCTTCGGTAGCCATGACTCCATCGGCCACCTCTCCTTTCGCCACTTCTCTCCCTCCTTCACACTTGGCGCTACTCAAGGAGGAGAGGGATTGAGAAATCTGCAATGTCGAGATCACTAACAACTTCATCTCCATTGTGAAATGCAAAGATGGAGGCTTGTTGGGGTGGCGATGAGATCATGGAGGTTCAGTAGTGGAGATCTTGGCAGAGGCCATGTGTCAGATCACAAAAGTGGTGGTGTTGATTGTTTGGATTTTAGGAAAATCCATTGCATGGAAGGGAGATAAAAGAAAAGAGTGGCAGTAGCTTTGCAAAGGGTTCATTTGAACCCTAATAGCATTGGTGATTTTGCAAGTTCTTCCCTACTCTTTCGTTTATTTACAACTTGTTTCCTTGATGGTTAGAGGAAAGGAAAGAAAAAGGAGTTAAGAAAAAGGAAAGGATGGAGTAAATAAAAAATAAGAAAAAGAAGCAGGTAGTTGATGAATTTAAAAAGAGGAAAATAATGAGTAAAAAAGAGGGAAAAAATGAAGTAGAAAATAAGAGAGAGAGAAGCTCTTCTCTATTTGTTTTTCTTCTTTTTGTACTTCTCCTATACAAGTATGGGAGAAAGGGGGAGTGTTAGGTATGTATGCAAGTGTATTATGTATCTTACATGAGGGAGACTCATTCTTTGAGGTCCCCCTATGAGAGAAGCTTAATATTAGTCCCTATATTAGAGGAACATATTCCTGGTCCCTATATGAGGGAAGTCTATTAAGAGATTTCTATGTCGGAGAGGCTTGATTCTTAGTTCCAATATAGGAGAGGCCCAGTCTCAAGGTCTTTAAGAGAGAGGCACACTCTTGAGATCTTAAATGGGGAAGGCAGTCACCTGTTAGGTATGTATGTGAGCCTATTTTGAACCCCATATGAGGGAGACTCATTCTTCTAGATCCCCACATGAGAGAAGCTCAATATTGGTCCCTATATGAGAGGAACATATTCGTGATCCCTAAATGAGAAAAAGTCTACTGAGAGATGTCTGCATGGAACAAACCTAGTCTCGAGGCCTTCATAGGAGAGGCCCACTCTTGAGATCTCCGATGGGAAAGCTAGGAATATGCGTGTGAGCTTATTGTGATCCCCATATTAGGGAGACTCATTCTTCAAGGAAGAAAATGCAAAAGCCTCAACACAAGCAGAGTTATGTGGCTCTATAATAATTGCAAATATTCTTTAGGTTGTTATACAAAATTGGCAGTTCTCTCTCTCTAAAGTTTTCCATAGGATATCTTTGGAACAAAGTCATGGATTGATAAAAATCATTTTAAAATCCTTATTCCATTTATTATAGATTTTCACCATATGTCCCGAAGATATATTGCTTCAGTTATCAACCTGTGAGACATGAATCAAATTGGTTCTCAAATGGTTTGGAGATTTGCATCAACCTTCTTTTATTTACTCTCTCTGAAAGATTTGTTATATGACTTACCGATTTGATACTTTGAATCTTGAGCCTAGAAAGATATAGCTCGGCTAAGCTGTATTATGATGGAGTACTTAATGCCTGTTAAAAAGGTTAATTCTTTGAGTAAGTAACTCTGTGGCAGGAAAAGGCCTATAGTTGCAGATTAATCATTTGGATTTGTCGACAAAGGTTTTGATTGCCTAATTCAATTCTAATAAACGTAAGCCTGAAATACAATTGTTTCCTCTAAATTATTTACTAAAAACAACCTATCTTATTGTTCTAGCAAGAAGTCCACCCAGCTAAGACATGCTTCTCAACGAGGTTAAATAATATCATCAATCTTTGCTATATTAACTTTTTATTTATAGAAACCCTGCACACTAAAAGCTAGTCATGCTGTTTGCTAGAATTCACAATTCGTTCTATTTTGTTTTGTCTAAGATGTACTTACAAGGTTGTAAAAACTAACCACTGGTGGTTGAATTGATGCTGCAGTTTACTAGCTCTGGGCACACCCAAAAACATGGAAATGCAATAATGATTACCAGTACCATAACAGTGGTTCTTTTCAGCACTGTGGTAAGCTTCTCATTCTGTCTTCATTACATGTGAGCAGAGGTTTTTAATGGTGGCATATTTTAAAGGTTCAAGTAATCTGAACCAAGTCTTACTGTCCGGTCAGATTACTGAAAGTTAGCCAGCAAATGGAAGTTGGTGTATAGGAATGCAAATAGGCATATTCTAACTTCTTATAACTTTGCTCTATTAATCCATCAAAAAGAGGCAGAAGGAATTCAATTTTGACTTCTTTGTTGAATACATTTCCAGTGAGTTTCTTAATTACCCTGTTGTATTTGCCCGAGTTGCATTTTCAATCCAGTAGGTATAAAAAAAACTCTACATGATATATGTTATTAGCTTCATACACCTGATTCAGATAATCAAACCTTTAAATATATTAATAATGGTAAAAGCAAAGAGCCCTTTTTTTTGTAAGGAAGAAAAAGGTTATTTTGGAAGAATGCTTTTTCACATCATCGTTTCATTGTTAATAATTTCATCAATTCCCTACCTTTTCATCAATTTATCGCAAGCATTTTCGTATTTGTCCTCATTCATATCATTTAATTCTCCATACTGTTTTGTTAGATTTGTGGATAAATTGATTTTTCAATTTGCATATTTTATTGGACCTTGAAGTCTCATTTTTGCCTCGTGCTTCCAAATTTGATCAGCTGAAAAAATGAAAGATCCTTTCCATGAAAAAATCTCAATCTAATTTTCATTGATTTGACTATATTCTGGTGGATTTCTGTAGTTCCAGTTGGATCTTCCACCAATGTTGTGTTTGTTGGTTATGGTTGTTACTTTCAGAAAAATAATGTGTAGTGTTATTTCTTCTAGAGTCAAGGAGTCAAATTTCTACTTTTTTTTTCTAATGAAAATATTTATTTGTTTCAGTGCCTCTATTTTTAGATGACCTTTATTAGTTTTTTGCTGTATATTTTTGGGCTTGTGGATGTTGGGGTGGGGAGTATGGGAGGCAGAGTCAGGCCTAAAATAGGCATTTTTCAGTATCAGGGCAAAGCAAATAATTCAACATATGGAGGGATTGTTATTATTGTGGGAGAGAATGACTCAGATATCCTGTATTTTATCTTGAATAACTCTCTGGGTATGAACTTCTTAACTTGAACTCTTCAAGCGAAATGGCTGAGGATTAAATTGCAGTATACGTTCTTTTTACTCCTTTTCCCCTTGTGCTCATTCCCAGTCGGAGGGGCTTTTGCATGATCATTGTGCGCTGCTAATAGACAAATCCGGATCATCTATGTGGAAATTATCATCCTATTTGCCACCAAGGGGTTGGCTCCGCAGTAGAGCACCCCACTGGCATCCAGGGGGTCATGAGATCAAATCCCATTTTCATCACATTTATGTTCACAAAAAAATCTTCCTATGCACTCAAAAATGAAATTTGAGCACTTTTTCTTTTTTTTTTTGAAAGGGAAATTTGTGCACTTGATAATGGAAATTCCATTCCCCGTGCAAATGTTGTGGACCAAACAACAGAACATTTTCCATAAAAAGGTACTTGCCAAGGAGAGAATCTGCATCCCTGTGAAAATTGTGTAAGTCCATAAGGTTAAGCTAACTGCTTCTAGCTTCCTGCACTGCACATTTTTGGTACATATTCACATTTCATGCCCAGTTTTTCTATTTTCTTTTGAGTGCCTGAATTATTTCATGGACAAGGTGGTGCAACTTCTTGAAGGGAATTTCTAAGGTGGAGATTAGAGATTGAGACCAATGTGCAGGTGGCTTGATGGATAAATGCCTATCTGACATCCTAAGGGGATGTTTATTCTCTTAGAAGGCTAAGGAAAGGAAAGGAAAAGATGTTTGACCAAGATTTGTCATCAAATTCTAGGTGTTTGTGCGTTTTCCTTGGATTCTCAAGAGTTCCATTACTTTCCTCAGACATGATCCATTATCCTTCCCCTGCCCTCTTGGAAGTCAATGGGGACCAAAGGAAATCCTATCCTCCAACACGACCCCCTCTTGGAGCCTCTCTTCTCCACGACTCTACGCCATCCCCACCCCAATATTGGTGCTCACCTTCCATCCCCTCCTCATCAAGCACCTCTCCCTCTGTAGGAATTTTTTCATGGCATGGCTTTATAATTAATTATACTTATAGATCTCTATTATGGTAATTTTTTATTGTGCTAGATTATATTGGAATCCGTTCAAGTTTTACTTCTGGCATGAACATATAAGCATTCTATTTCATTTTCCTTCTATTTTTGTTGCAAGCATAAACACATGGTTTTAATTTTTCCTGTTTTCTGCTAAGCACAAATTCCAAAAGTCAGTCAATGGGAATCCGGATTTCCCTTTCACTTTCTCTGCTTTCTCTTTGACTCCCAAAATCCGTTTCCTTCCCTTTCCTGCACAAATAAAGGGCTGTATGTCATATTTAGAGTTTGGATAAAGATATGGTCGGTGTGAAGTTGTACAATTTGAACAGTATTGGGTATTGCTTTGAATTTGGAACCAATCATTCTGGTTTTTTTGAGCTTGTTTTTTAAGAAATTGTCCTATTTAATTACCTTAATGGATTGAACCCTTCTTTTGCACTTTTTTCTTTTTAAATTTCTGTATAAAAGAAAGACAGATAGTCTTAAATTCTAGATGAATTATGTCCCTATTTTCTGTAGGCTGAGATAAACTTCCACGGGGCCCTCAAAATATTGTTCCCTTATATTTTTCCAATCTGCTTAATTGCAGGTTTTTGGTTTGTTGACGAAACCTCTGGTGAGTCTGCTACTCCCTCCAGGACTGCCAAAGATGAATAGCATGTCTTCGGATCCATCAAGCCCAAAGTCACTACTTGAGTCTCTCCTGGGTCACAGCCAAGGTTCTGAGGTTGAGACAGAAGATCATCCCATACCACGTCCAACCAGCCTCCGCATGCTCCTGACTACACCAACTCACACTGTACATCGCTATTGGCGTAAGTTTGATGATTCTTTCATGCGACCCATGTTTGGTGGAAGAGGTTTTGCCCCGTTTGTCCCAGGCTCGCCGGTTGAGCGTAGTGTGCATCAGCCACTGTAAACTCCAAACTCACAGCTGTCACCGTTACGTGCTAGCCATTCAGCATTTGTTGGTAATTTATGCAGAACTACCAGCCCCTCCAGCAACCCTGCCATGGGTCGTTGTCCTGCATATTGTCATGGAAGTCGGCATGGAAATATTCCTTCTGCTAGTGTTTTATGTTGTAAAATAATTTGCCTGTTCCCAAGTTTGCGCATTTTTGTAAAAGGAGGAAATTCTTGTCTATTGCTTCACGGGGCACTTGAAGATGTAGCCTAGTCTGTGGTGATTACAGTTCTGTGCATGTGTATCTGTGTGGCTTCAAAATTTTGTTTAGGACGAATACTTTAGTCCTTGTGCAAGATATTCATTTGCTCTGTCAAATCCAAGTTTCCATCTCACTAGTCATGAATTTGCTCTGGAGGGTTTGTCGTGGAAATGCAGAGCATGTCCCTGATACCTTCTTTGGATTTCTGGAAGCCTAAAAATTTTGCTTATGACTGAAAGATGATTATTACACGGTAGAATGTTGGGAGTGTCTTCATATTTTTTCCATAACCTCTAGTGATGCTCATCTTGCAAGTCTGTCCATCTTCATGAAACTTTTCATAAATCCTCACCGCATTTACCTGTACAGCTTTGTTGTGATGATTCCTTGTATTTAACTGTTCAGGGCAAACGAATTGAGCAGATTGCGTCTTTACTTGTTGGTTGAAGTTTTAAAAAGATAGCTTTATGACGACGGCCCTTAGCAAGCACTATTGTTGACCTTACCGGTATCCTCCACATGGACAGCTTTCCTGGCTGAAGTGGTGGAAATGATTCCTGTACCTGACGATTATGCCTCTCTGCTTGAGCTGAGGAAACAGTTCAATGTTCCTATGGTAATCACTGCATGTTCGCAAGATCTTAACCATCCTTAGTGGTGCCTTCGCCGAAGAGCCAATCAGAGCAAATGACAGGGCTAGCTTCTCACTGTAATGATACAAGGCTTCCTCCTTGTTCACTTCGTCGACATTCTTGAGCGGTGCATTGGTGTCCGGCTTTTAGCCCGTCGGTTTCAATGGCTTCACTAGGGTATCCCATGCAGCATAGATCTCTTCCAATCTGGGGTGTGACCTATCCCTTGCTCTGAATTTATGGATCGGGCCTTCCAGCTCCACAACATTGCAGCCAGGTTCTTGTTAGCCTCGTTGCATTTCATGTATGTGCGGACTTTGTCGACATCATCCCATCTCTCGACAGATGCATAAACATTCGGAAGGAAGACGTAATTCCCATCATGTGTACGTTCCAACTCCCAAGATCTTGCTCGCTGCCTCTTCAGCTAGCTCGGCATTTCAATAGAACCGAGCAGCATTGAGCATTGCATTGCACCCCAAATGACAGAATCAGGTTTCATTGGCATGTAGCTTACGAATTCAAATGCTTCCTCCTCTCGATCTGTCCGTTCCAACAAATCAACTACAAGTCCATGGTGCTCGATTTGTGGAACTATATGGTACCTATTTTGCCTTACGTCAAATATCTCCATGCTCCCATCAACCAAGCCAGCATGACTGCACGTGCTAAGTAGCACTACGAATGTAATCTCATTGGGCATCATGCTTGCAGCCTCCACCAAGGCAAAGACCTCCACGACCTCCTTATCCCCCTCATGCACCGCCAACCTTTTGATCATGGCATTCCCAGAAGGCAAGTCCCCAGGCATCGCCTGAAACAACACTTGCGAGTGGTCCAAATCCTTGTACTTCACGTACATGTCCACAAGCTCAATGGCCAAGAGAGTATCCATCTTGATCATATTCCTTTTGATGCAGGCATGGACCTAGCCACCTAACTCTAGGCACCCCATCTAGGAGCAAGCATCCACCTATGATACGGTATGAAGCTCCAACTATGACCCTGTTACGAAGGCTCTGTACATTTGGATTTGTTGTTTACCCCTCTATGATAAGGTCAATGAACTCAGAACATAACTGTCTCATCATAATAATAGTTCTTAGATGGCCACAAGTCCCTTGAGGTCCCCAACTACCAACCTCTAGTATTCTACTCCATCTCTTAGCTAAGACTGACTAACTGCACTGGAGGCTTTCTATTTAAGGCATCGACCATCACATTAGTTTTCCTCAGTGATACATAATGGTGCAATTATAGTCCTTTAAGAACTCCATCCAATGTCATCGTTTCAAATTCAATTCTCTCTGATCAAAGAGGTACTTCAGGCTCTTGTGATCTATGTGAATTTCAAATGCCTTCTTGTAAAGAAAATGTTGCCAAATCTTTAAGGTGAAGATAATTGTTGCCAACTCTAAGTCATGTGTGGTATAGTTGAGCTCATAGGCCTTTAGCTATTTGGAAGCATAAGCAACTACTTGTCCATGCTGAATAAGAACACACCCCAAATCTTGATGAGAGGCATTTGTATATGCTATGAATTCGCTATCATTGTATGGTATGGTGAGTACTGAAGTTGTAGTTAGTTTCTCCTTTTGGGTTTGGAAACGGGCTTCATAATGTTCGCTAAATCTACGCGATTAAAAATGTGCATTCGTGTTGTGTGCAAATTAAGCAATCAATTAAATTTATATATTCGAACTACAAGGAGTCCAGGTCAAACACAAGGAGATAGTCACTATTTAATACCTTTCGAATTAACTATATAATAGAATAGAGTAATATAATAGCAATGATCACAAAGATATCATAGAAATGCTAATTTTATTGCTACTATCAAATATCTCATGAGAAGAATCTTAATCAAGGATTACAATATGAATAAAAACATAAGAAAATATAGAAAGGAAGAAGATAGCGGATCCACTTGAGAGATGCTTGAGGAAGCTTCTGACAGAACTTCAGATGCAGGGTGTCGAGAGGAAGAAGAGAGGACTGGAGAAGCTATGAAGGTAGAGGAATGGTGGGTGTGCCCTATAGGGTTAGGTACCACTAAATTATATTAAGGATTACTAAGATGCTAATTGAATTCTAAGGGTTGAGGGCTAAGTGTTTTTACAGAAGTGTAGGATTAATAAGGGTCATAGGATCTAGATCTAAGGGCTAGGTTTAGGATATCTAATCAAGGGAGTTGTTGATCCTCGGATGACGATCCACGGGTATGTGTGTATGTGTAGGTTGGTCAACCATATAGCTTCCCAAAGAAGCCACATGTGGCCAGCCATGTATAGGGATTTAGGACCTTAGATGTTAGGATTAAGGGTGGAAATTAGGCCTAGGAATTTGTTGGTTGTTGAGGGTTTAATGGAGAGGATAAGCTCTAGGTTTTGGAGTCATTAGGAAGCATCCTAAGGGTTGGCTAAGGGTGTTTAATGGGAGCCTTAGGATCAAGTTTGGATGGTGGATAAATGGCTTGGGGGGATAAGGTCTTGGTGGTTGGCCATGTAGGTGGATATGTTCTTCTTATGTGGTCAGCCACAAAAGGATAAGGCTAGGGTTTTGATGGTGGTCGGCTATAGGTTAGGTGTAGATAAGTTGCCTAATAGGTTGGGTTAGTTCTGATTAGACTCACTAAGTCTATTAGACATGGTTTGGTTGGTCTGATCCAATTAGGTTCCAATTGAACCCATTTGAAGTTGGGTTGCACCCAATCATGTTGTAATGCACTTGATTGGATGTGACTAGGTCTATTGGGTCTGATTAGACTCAAGTGAGTCTAATCAACTCAGGGTTAGTCCAATTAGGTATCGTGGACCCAACTGACTAATGGCTAGCTCAATTGACTCAGATTGAGTCAATTAGGTGTGGTATGGGCCTAAATAAGTTTCTAAGTTAGGGATTAGGTATTGGATAGGAGGATTAGGGTTATGGATAGTAGGTGTTACGACTCAACCTGGCTTTACATGAGAATTGGGCCAGACTGTGTCAACTATCCCTAGACCTGGTCGTCTAACATATAATAAATCAAAACAATAACATTTTCTATACATGCACCAAAGCAACAAAATAATTAAATGACCAGAAAGCAGTAAGATAAATCTTGGGCTCACAAGAATACTGGGATGATAGAACAGAGTTCGTATATAGACATCACATCACAAAGACAAAGAAAAGAGCAAAAGCAGAAACTAACAGTTCTAAAGCAAGATACTCACTGCAACAGAAAAGGGAAAACACTAAGCTAACTATGACTGGTCGTAGCTGGGCCTAGCTCCCTCTGCAGCTGGTGGAACTGGTTGCTCACTACCTTGACCTGAGGACAAGTAGAGTAGATGTCAGCAAAAAACTGAGTAGAGTGGTAGTAGAGAAATTAATTCGTGCAGGTATTTAAATATAGGTAAGAATAAAAATGAACGTAACATGCATCGTGTCTAATTCCCATTTCTTTAATTTATTCTCTTCAATTCATTTAGTTTCCACCCACTAGTAGCCCTAAAGTTGGATCACCTTTCCTCTTATTACACAAGCCCCCTATCAGGACGTTCTTGTTGCGGCATTCTCGTAATGCAGGGCGTGCACGTGATGCTCTCTTGGTCGGGAGAGCACCTCATGTTTGTCCTACACCTAATCTACCACCTCGGGGTCATGGTGGTAGTGTAGCGGTGACTATGGCGTGCATGATAAACGCACGGGAGGCAATCCTGCACTGACATGCGGTTAGTTGTTTCTACTAACGGATGCACACTAACAGCACAACATAGAACAATGTAGGGGTTCTACCCCTCAACCAGTCTGCGCACCCTTTCCTGACCATCCTGGTTGGCCCCATGGGCCCAATAGGAATCGGTGTAGGAAGGTTGTACCTACCTTGGGTTCTTGCTCAAGGAGGTTAGCTCTCTCCCAACGCAACGGGGCAGTCAGCTCTCCTTGGTACATGTGTACCCAAGGGCCAGCTCACCCCCACACAAAATCAATTGCTCGGCCACTTAGGTCCCACATTTCCATTCTCATTTCATCATTAATTCCTAGGCTCCATTTCACCCTTAAGATCGTCTCTATTTCACCTTAGGGTTCAAAATTAGTTTCTAACAAGTGTGCCGTCATTAATTCTAGTATTTCACATATTGCTATAACTAGTTCCTCCTTACGGTTCAGCTAGTTCTCCTACTTAGTCCCTAACTAGGATTTCCCATTCGTAGCACCTGGCTGTAGGCACCAACAAACAACTATCTAATTTTCCTTAAAGTTCATGATCAAGTCCTAGGTGGTTACTAACAGGTGTAAGAAAGTATGATTTATCGTATCAACTGATAAGTATTTAAAACTAGCAATTAATCGGCTTCATGATATACAAGTAGCATAGGGTCATTCCACTAGAGTATGGGGAATAGAGGGAGACCACTCTACCTTGACTTCGGGGAAAGGAACGAGATGCGGACCACCTGTTCGAACGTCCGACAATTGCGGTGTGACTCGGATTGAACCCTACGTCCTGTCCAAGTGTCAGATCTAGGGCATCCAAGGGTCCCACCAAGTATTAGAGGATCTTAATCAATTTTTTCAATGGGTTAAATGCATGCTAATAGAGTAAAAAATGGTATCAAAACATAGGAAATGAAAAGAGCATTCCAATAGTACCCTGTTTGTGCGATTCCGAGTTTGATAGACCCTTGAACTGGCCTTCGAAAGCTCACTGGTCCACCCAAACTAGTTCGGATCGAGTTAGACCAATCGGTCTGCTTGGACTGATCCCGCACCCACGCGCCATGTGGTGCACAACCACTGGATCCCGCCCCCTCGTCGCAGATCGCACGTGTAAATGTGCTCTCCTGTCCATTTGATCGCTTGGCTCGTACGCGATGGTCGTTGAATGGCTCGCACGATCTCCCATGTTCGCGCGAGCTCCTATGCACTTGACCTTGGCCCACGTGCCTTCTCCCTTGTGCTTCGTGCCTCTCTTGTCACGTGCGTGCTGCCAACCTCACGTTACGTGCACACCGGACGAGCCTCCCAAACACACCCGCATGTGTGAGATGAGAAGGGAAGGGGGAGAGTGCACCTCTGCTCTCCGTTCCCTTCTCTCTTTCTCTCTCTCGACATTGTTGCAGCACGTCGCTTGAGGCACCATTTTTGAGAATTGTGTGGGTGGGAGAGTGTGTTGACTTTAGGAGTGGGGTAGATATTTAGGTTGTGGGGTAGGGTTTAGAGTTCATTAGGATAAAGTGAGGTCGCGAAAAATTGTGGAAAAGGCCCTACAATTTTGGTCTTTTTCTTATGAGGCCTTGGGAGAAAACGTAGGGGTGTAAAAGTTGCGCAGATGCCCCTCAGAGTTTAGGAAAAATCCTTGGAACTAATTAAACCCCATAATTAATGCGTAGAAGTTGTGGAAAACCCCACGAAGTCTAGGAATTTATCGAGTAGCCCTCAAGTGTTGTTTTGATGTGTGAAAATTGTAGGGACCACCATGGAGAACTCAGAAACTTCGCAATGGTCCCCAAGTCATTTCAACATAATAAACTTAAAAGAAGTTTTGCCCCTGAAACTTGAGCGCGACTACAATGTGAAAGGAAGCAAAACGGGCGCATAACAAACTTAAAGAGGATTAAAGCTGGTCAGGGGTACGCACCCACAAAAAGCTCCACGTATCGGTCTCACATTGCCGCCTTGGGCTCCCATGTTGCCTCCTTGTACCTCTAGTTTCGCCTTAGGACCTTCTCCGAAGGTACCTCCTTCCATCTTAATCTCTTGACGGTCTTATCCAGAATCTGCACGGGTCTCTCTGGATAGGTTAGGTCATCCCCAATTTCCTTGCTCTCGTGGCTTAGTGCGTGATTGGAGTTGGCAACGTATCTCCTCAGGTTGGACACGTGGAACAAGTCATGGACGCTAGACAACTGGGGTAAAAGGGCAAGCCTGTAAGCAACGAGTCCAACTCGCTCAAAGACCTTGAAAGGTCCCATAAACCGCGACGCGAGTTCCCCCTCAACCCAAACCTTTGCAAGCACATCATGGGTGAAATACGGAGGAACATGTGGTCTCCAACCTCAAACTACACTTCTCTACGCTCCTAGTTAGCATAACTCTTCTGCATGCTCTTGACAGTTGATAACTCTGCATTCAATGATGATAATTCCGTCAACCAGGGTTTATATTGAGGATATATGTGCACTAATAACACACCATAATGGGCATGGGAGCACTACATGTGTCGCGAATTAAGATTGCTTATAAATCAATGTTTAATGGTCATATGTACAAGTGCTTATTGAAACATGCCTCAGATGAGCAATCAGACCACACGGATGGATTCAGATAGACGAATCGAGTCCAACGGGCTCGAAATCACTTAAATCCGACACCTGGAGCTCCCTCGACCAGCTCAAGATGTTCTGGTCGTTGATCTGACAAGCGGCCACGTGGCACCATTCGTCGCTCTCGCACCCACGCTGTAGCCACACTCATCACGCAGAGCGCTCTTAGCTGTTCGATCCAAGGATCCAACGACTGAGGACTCACTAGCCTCGCCAGCACCACGCTCTTCATCGTGCCAAGATGCATCTCGGCCATTCGATCGTCCATCGGATGGCTGAGTGTTCGCGCAAAACTGCGACAAAGTGCGAGTGTGTCGCAGTGGTTAGCGCTTCTCCGCACTCGCCGGGTATGCACGTTCGAGACCCACCAGCCGCATCCACGCGCGCGATTAAAATTCAACCGTTGATGCTCGCGCGGACTACGGGGATGAAGGACACGCGGCATAACAGAAGTGCGCGGATGCGCCTGGGTGGTAATGCGAGTGATCCACAGCTCTCCCATGCGAATTCTTGACCGTCGATTAGCGATCAGACGGTTGACGCACGCCCATCACGCACTCTTGCGGGTGGCTTGGAGACGTGGCACGCCCTTAGCCGTCTGATGGTGATCCGCGCCTCAGATCGGACGGCTGCGGGCGCATGAGCATGGATTGAGGGGAAGAAGCATGCGCGCCTCAAAGGATCGACGGGCGAGGGGCTTCACCGACGCTTATGGAATGGGTTTAGTGACGTCCCGAAGATCGCTAAAATCCTTACTTAATTTGGAAATCATTATTCTCTATATAAACCTCCTCAACCGTCCTATTCAAATGCATTGAATTCACACACTCTCCATGCAACACTAGCCTTCTCCTAGCTCCACCAAACAATCCATACCCACCCCAAAGTTGTCAAGCCGCCGTCGGAGCCTCCCTCCACCGTCGTGGCTACCTTGCCTCCTCCTCGCACTCTCTTTACTTTAGTTTTATGTTGCACTTGTTTAAGCTTTCATCTATTGTTGTAGTTGTAAACAAACTCTAATTGCATGCTATATGTTGATGATGTTTCATATATCATAGCTCACATCCTCTTAGAATTATTGTCAAGTTTTAAACACGATCTCTAACTCTACTCTCTCTCTCATGCGTTTTCTCGCAAGCAAGCAAACCAAACATTCCTGTGACAACTAAAGCAACAAACTAATCCAATTTCATGCCTCCTCGTGTTCGACACTTGGACTCACCAAATTTTACATCTTAAATTAAAATCGACATCGCGAACGCATACTACAATGGCATAATTAAATAAACGCGTTCTGCGCGTGTCAACAGTGTGGAGTTGTCTATGAATCACTCTATCACCTCCTGACTCTAGAGGATCAATTTAGGACCAACCTCCCACTTGGTTCCAGCCTCAACCCAATTTAAAGGAGCTATACACTTCTGCCCATACAAAGCCACATAGGGTTCCATGCCAATGCTAAAGTCATAACTGTTGTTGTAAGCAAACTTCGCTAGGGGTAGGTGCTCCTCCCAGGAGCCTTTCCAATCTAACACACAGGCTCGTAAAAGGTCCTCAAGTGTCTGGATATATGCTCTGACTTCCCGTTAGTCTGAGGGTGATAGGCCGAGTTGAACCTTAGATGAGTTCCCAAAGCCTATTAGAACTCCCCCTAGAATTGTGAAGTGAAGTCGGTGTCTCTGTCGGAGATGATCTCTTGAGGAACTCTATGGAGACGTACCATGATGGCATCGCCATCATCAGTTATATCTAACCTAATTGGATAAGTTCTAACATTAAATTCACCTAATTAACACATTAAAATGGTATAACTCAATCAGGGTTGAAGTGAGAGGAATTAATAGAAAAAGGGGTTAATTTTGCAATTTTCATGAACAATTATAAATGCAGAATAGCTAGAGGGAAAAATTATGGTTAATTAAAGGTCAATTAAGCTTAAATGTCCTAAAAGTGGGTTGATATTGAGTAATTTAGGATTTTCATTCAAATTGAGTATTAATCCTTAATTAAATTTGTTAATTTCGACTCCGCTTCAATTTAAACAGTTTATATGGAAATAAATGTAAGATAAACCTTATAAAAAAAATTAAAAATATTTTATAAGATTTGATACAATCAATTTGATAATCGAAACTCGTTTTGACCTAAAACAGAAATGTAGGCAGGTATTTAGTACTTTTTTGGTCTAATTGTGAATTGAGCATGAAAACATCATTAAAACCCAAAATTGAAGTCACCAACTTTCTTATGTCAAAATTAGGTTAGCATAAAAATTTTGACCCCATGTGGACTTCATCTTGGTCAACTTTGCAATTTGAATCTCAATTCCTAATTTCCTTACAAATACCCCTTAACCTTTGATTTTCTTGTAAACCGATCCCTATCAGTAGCACCTCCACCTTCCGCCTCCGCAATCTTCAGTCGCCAACTCCGGTGAGGTTCTTCGTGCACCTATTGCCCCCTCCTCGCGTGCAAACAGGTTATAAACATTCGTCATCGCACGATGCTTCTCATCGTCGAGATTGGGTCAAGTTTCCTGCCCTCCTATGCTTCGACCATCGTCGTCTTCGACCCCGATGGCTGCTTCATCTTCGCTCATCACCGGCCCTCACTACCAACCGAGGGCACGGTTGTCTTCCTCGAGTCATCGTCGTTCTTCCTACCAAAGCAAGAGGCTCCCCTTCCCTCTCCTTGCTGTCGATTTTCTTCGCCGAATCCTATTTCTTCTTTGCGGCTGGCGTACCAAAATCAGCCGTTCTTGACCTCCTTCGTCCACTCCTAGGTAGTCTTTCTCTTCTCCTCTCTTCCTAGAGTAGTGTTTCCCATTTAGTTCTAGGTTTAGATCCAAAACACCACTCCACACCATCGTCTTCCTCAAGTCCGACCACCAAGTCGGCTAAACTTTGGCAAGCCATGCCGATCGCCCCCTCACCTCCACACGCGTCGCCGTTCACCCCATAACCTTCACCTTAACACGAAGAACAAACGCCCCCAACTAATTTGGGGTTTCGACACCTCCATGCCTCCACTGGACGCACGCTGCCACTGCCACCTTCGTCGCCTCCATTCGGTCTCTACAGCCATCCTCTTGACGAATCACCACTGTCATCACCTTCAGCAACTCAAGACAAAGCTTTTTGACCCTTTGGGCGCAAGCTTCAAAGCAATCTTCTCCTCGCTGGGAATCCACAACCTCTGCCTTCTTCCCCATAGATGCTAGCCACTCTGACGACTGTGAGCTTCCAAGCTTTGAAGGAAGCTTCCCTACGGCATGAGGAACGTTTTGGCCCTTCCAGGGGGTTGATTCTTGCACGGACGACGTCCTACGAGCTCTGCCGGATCTGCCTCTTCCTCGGCCGTCATCCACCGTCATATCTGTCGTCAATCGTTGCCGCATCACCGCCATCAGATCGGCGTCGCCCTGACGGCTCTCCTCTGCTGCACATCCGCGAAGAACTCCTGCCAGAGCTTGTTTCTGACGATGTGTCGCCGCTCCTCTGTCGAGGCTTGCCAAAGTTGAGGCTAAGAAGGAGAGCAGGGACATATCTGATGGAAAAGAAAAATTTTAGGGACCAGATTGCAAGAATCTAGGGACCTAAGTGTAAGAAAATAAAATTCCTAGGGACTAAATTGAATATGCGTTTAAATAATTGCTTATTCATCTTGATTATTTATGGTTGGGGATTATTAATGGGATTTCTTTACCTAATATTAATGCTTTGGTACATTAGTGCTTGATTGTATTATTTCTTGACTATTTTAATTAAGCACTAATTAAAATAGAGATTCCTCAATTACACATTGAATTGAGTAATTAATTTTCTTGAACTAGATTTGAAACTAAAATATTATTGATTACCGTTAGTCGCTTGAAATCGAGTTTTAAATCATTGCATTGCAGTATAGTCGAAATCTCGCGAAAAATAGATACAATTTGTACTCGAAAAGTCTGAGGTCATTCGCTGGGAGCAAGTAGGAATTTGATTCTCAAAATTGTAATTTTAAACAATAGAGATAATAAATTATAATTAGGAATTGACTCAAAATAATGCAGCAATGATATCAAGTGTTAAACTGCAAAAAGAATGGAATAAAATGGTGATTTGAATCAGCAATTACTCCCTACAATAATATCAAATGGAACTCAATAGCTATGTAGAAATAAACTCAAATCAGACATCTGATGGTGGGATTAGATGTCTTAAACATCTGGATGAAGAGTAATCTCTCTTTTGATTTCTTCTTCTTCTCTCTTCTCTTTCTTCTTTGGCTCTGTCTTCTTTCTTCCTCTTCTTTTCTTCTTTTTCTTCAACTGCTTTCCTTCTTCTTCACAGACTCTTCTACTGCTCTTCTTGTCTTCCTCTTCTTCTTGTCCTCTGCTTCTCTTCTTCATGCAGAGGGGAAGGGGTCTTCAGGTTTGGCTAAGTGTTAGCCAATTTCTCCAGAGAGCAAAACCCCCCTAACCCCCGCACACTCTCCTCTTTCTCTCCTTGGGTCACGCTCTCCCAGAGCCTTCAACAGTACCGTGTATATGGGTAATCGGACCTAGAGTGCACCCAGGTCTAGGCTCACCAGCAGTGGGTGGTGAGCGAGGAGTGGATAGCATAGGCGGGTAATCGGGTCTGCGCCAGGTCCGCGGGGGCAGTGTCGTGGACGAGGCACATGAGAGGGTGCGGGGGACCTCACCCCCCAAGTGTTGAGGCGATAAGCCCTCAACACCTTTTCAATTTATGTTATGTTTCAGCTCCACTGCTTTCCGAGGTGGGACTAAATGTCCCACTGTCTTCGCACGAGCATCTGCAGGTGGAACTCTTCCTGATTGCAGCAACTGCTGAGGGGAGCTCCTGGGCGTATGCCTTGAGCAAAGTTGCAGCGCTTGGAAGTGTTGGCGATGAAGAACACGGCTAGAACACGATGAACTTGGCCGGAGGAGACGTCTTGGCGGTGGAGGTCTGATGGTACACCTGAAACATGAAATACGAGCTAAAAGCTCCGGTTAAAAGGTTCAACAACATCGCCGTGAGGCGAGGAAGCGAGTGGCAGTGATTTCGTGGAGGATGGCGGCCTGTGGTGGTCGGTCAGACGCGGATATGGCCGGAGGGAGTGGGTATGTTCAGAGGTGAGTTTGGGTGAGCGAGAGGATGAAATAGGAGAGGGGTTTTGTGCGGGAAGGTGAGGCGGAGGTCTTGAGGTGGTCGGTAAGGTGGATGGAGGGTTGTAGCGATGGAGGCGCCTCACCAGAGGTTCGGTCAGAGATGGAGACGATGAGGGTGAACGGCGGTAGCGAGGGGTTGTTTTTGGTGTTTTGGGTAGGAAATTAACCTAGGAACCTAGTGATACCTAACTACCTATTTCAAGTGGACGAAAGGGGGAGGATGACACTGACTGGTATGGCCGACGTTGGGTAAAATGAATTCTTCGGTGATGAAGAAGCGGTAAGGAAGATGTGGAAAAGGGCGTCTGCTGGTATTGCGGCACGTGGAAGAAGTCGAGGAGGATGAATCCACTGCTCGTTATGCAAGATGGACGAGGAATATTGACAGGGAACTCGCCGAAGCTTGTGGAGACTTGCAGCTGAAGAGGAGAGAGGAAGATGGGGGTTTTTGGCCAAAATTCAAGTTGAGGAGACTCGGCGAGGTCTGGTGGTTCTTTATATAGGCAGTAGAGGGTGTTGAAGCTTGGATTCCAAGCTTTCAACCTTGGAAGGTTCGCCGGAGTAGGAAACCCAAGTCTCTCATGCGTTCACATGAGAGATTGGGAAGGTTATAGAGGTTGTAATTGGATGCGTTGGAAAGAGCACTCAAGGAATCTCCCTTCCAATTTTGGAAGGGATTCATTGATTAGAGAATGAGTTCTCTTCAATCAAAGGTCGTCGGAGAAGGATTCCTCCGCGATAATGGTGGAGAGACCTATTTACAAAGAATGACGACAAAGATAGGAGCCTTTTTATAAGGAATTTAAAAGTTAGAGGCATGTGTGTGAGAGAAAAGACTCAGACTGAACCAAATTGCAAACTAAGTCAAGATGATCTCAGATTGGGCTCAAATTTTGGTAAGAACCTAATTTGGACCCAAGGAATCCAATGGAGAAGTTAGATTTAGGTTTTGACTAAGTTTAACTAGGTATTTTATGCAAAAAGCTAAATTAAGGCAAATGTCAGTCTGAGACTCTGTTTTGGGTCAAGATAGGTTCTGATGGTTGAATTGAAAGTACCAAATCCTAGAAAATATTTTTCTATGAATTTTAGAGGATTTAGGTGAATTTTATCCTGACCATAACCTTAGTTAATTAAGTGGATTTGTTTTTAGGGTTTTAGAAGTCATTTAATTCTTAAAACATGTGCAAACCCTTTTCTGTTAGTTCTAACCCACTTGTTAGCCTTTTAGGACCATTTTACCCTTAATTAACCTTTGGAAAAATCCGTGGTTGTACTGCATTCATGATATGATGGTAAAATTACAGTTTTAACCCTAGTTTCTTATCTTTCCCTCAGAATGACTATGCAGTGACATAGGGTTCTCTGGCGATTATGTAGGAGCATTTAGTGACTTAATCAGATCAAATTGAGCTAGTTATGACTCATGATAGTGTTCCCATCAATTACATCTAGTTCCTGGACTTAAAATTCAAAATAGTGATAATTGTGCATTAGCTTGCTCCCAGAGACGACCTCGGATTTTTTTGTTAATTCGAGTATTATAAATTTTAAATGTTAAGTTTCTTTGGTCACCTATACTATGATGTATGTTTTTAAAACCTGATAGAAGTGTGTTTAACATACCATATCCTGGATGTATTGTTCTGCTAACTGTGTTGGTCCAAAGGTGACTCGGATTGACAAGAACCGTGTTGTCTTCTCTACATGTCCACTACCACCAGGTCCGTGATAACACTCTCCCACTTCCACTTCGGCACAGGAAGTGGCTGCAATGGCCTTACAGGCCTTTGGTGCTTGACCTTCACCTGCTGGCAAACTACATAATGATGTACAAACTCTTCAACATCCCTCTTCATCCGCCTCCACTAAAAGAATGTTGCAAATCATGGTACATCTTGGTGTTCTCAGGATGTATGGTAAATCTGGACTCGTATGCCTTTGCTAGAAGCTCCCTTAACAGCTCCTCATCCTTACGAACGCACAACCGCCCTCTCATGTATAGGATCTCATTGGTGAAGGTGAAGTACCTTGAGTCTCTTGTTAGTAGTACTCTGTCCCACAGTGTCTGCAAGTATGGGTCTATCATCTGGCCAGCGATAATGAGGTCTAGGAGCTTGGGTTGTGTCTGTCTCGTCACTGTCGCTGCCCCACAGTGTCCACGTGGCTCTTGAGGTCGCCAACTACCAACCTCTTGCATCAGCTGCTAGCTTTGTGCATGTAGACTAGCCAAGGATGCAAGCACATTATGACTCAAGGTGTTGGCCACCACATTGACCTTCCCTAGATGGTATGATATGCTGCAATCATAATCCTTCAGGAGCTTCAACGAATGCTTCTGTCTCATATTAAGCTCCTTCTGGTGAAAGAGGTATTTGAGGCTCTTGTAAATGTAAAATTCTCAAATGTCTTATCGTATAGGTAGTGCCTCAATGTCTTCAAAGTGAAGACGACAACTGCCAACTCCAAGTCGTGGGTGGGGTAGTTATGCTCATGAGGCTTCAACTGCTGCAAGGCATGTGCGACAACGTGACCCTACAATATCAACACACCACCCAACCCCTACAATGAGGCATCTCTATACATCACAAACCCGCCGCTGCTGTCTGGAATGGTGAGTACAAGAGTCGAAGTCAGCTTCTCCTTCAACTCCTGAAAGCAAGCCTCTCACTCATCGGTCCAAGTGAAGGGTGTGTCCTTCTTGGTCAACTGTGTCATGAGATGTGCTATTTGGGAAAAGCCCCTGATGAAGCGTTTGTAATAGCCTGTTAGTCCCAAGAAGCTACGTATTTCTATCACTATGTGTGGCCTCTTCTACCTGAGTATGGCCTCAACCTTGGCTAGGTCCATAACTATCTCGTCTCTAGAGATCATGCATTCCAAAAAGGTAACCTGCCTCAACCAAAACTCGCACTTGCTGTACGTGGTGTATAGCCGTGTCGCCTCAAAGTGTCTAAGATCATGCGAAGATGCTGCTCGTGTTGCGACTAGTCATGGGAGTAGGCCAACACATCATCATTAAATACAATCACAATCTAGTCCAAGTAGGGCATGAAGATGCAGTTCATCAAATCTATGAAGGTGGCAAGTGCATTGGTCAGCCCAAACAGCATGACCAAGAACTCGTAGTGTCCATACCGTATTCTGAAGGCAGTCTTGGAGATGTCTATCTCCTTAATCCTCAACCGGTGGTAGCCCAATCTAAAGTCTATCTTGGAGAATACTGTGGTGTCTCTCAACTAGTCAAAGAGATCGTCAGTGCGAGGCAAAGGATACTTGTTCTTGATGGTGACCTCGTTGAGCTGCCGGTAATCAACACAGAGCCTATGAGTACTATCCATCTTCACAAATAAAATTGGGGCCCCCTAAGAGGACGCACTGGGCCTCACAAAGTCCTTCTTCAACAAGTCCTGCAGCTGGGACTTGAGCACCCACAGCTCGAGTGGTGACATCCTATATGGCACAGTAGAGATGGAGTTGGTCCATGGTATCAACAAGATCTCAAACTTGATCTCGCGCTCAGGTGGTAATCTTGACAACTCCTATGGAAAGACATCCGAGTACTCACAAACCACTAGAACGCTCTGCGGGTCAACTCTTGGACTAGACTATGCTACGACACAAGCCAGGTAGCTCGCACACCCCTGTCTCAATATCTTCGTTTCTTGAAACGCAGATATACACCTGAATCCTCCATCCACTAGTTGATCGTGGAACTCAAAAGAAGGCAACTCGGGGATGGAGAAGACAATCTTCTTCCTGAAATAATCCACCAAAATGTGGTATGAGGACAACTAGTCCATCCCCAAAATGATGCCAAAATCCTTGATGGGAACATCATCATGAGCCCTAACTAGCTCATTTTGACCCAAAGAAGAGAACAAAAGCTCCTACATAGCCAACTGGAGGTCCTAATTCAATGAATAACCATTCTAAGAGAAAAGCAAGAAACAAGGGGTAAAATTACAATTTTACCATTGCAGTACAACAACATGTTTTATCATGAGTTAAACACAGGTCAAATTGTCTTAACAAGATAAAAAGTGGGTTGGTTCAAATAAAAAAGTGTTCATGTGAATTCTGGGAATTAAATGACTTCTTGTAACCCTAAAATAGACCTACTTGATTTATCAAGGTTTTAGTCAGCATAAAATTCACCTAAATCCTCTAAAAATCATAGAAAAATATTCTCTAGGGTTTAAAACCTTCAATTTGGCCCTTGGAACCTATTTTGACCTAGAATGGGGTCTCAGACAAATATTGACCCTAAATTAGGTTTTTACATAAATTACCTAGTCAAACATGGTCAAAATTAGGTTTGTACAAAAATTTGGACCTAAGAGGAATTCATCTTGACCCACTTTGCAAATAGGTCCAGCCCAATTACATTTCTACCTCTATCTTTCGAAAACCTTTGCAGAAACCCCATGGCTTCTTCTTCGTTCTTTGCAATTAGGTCCCTCCGCCATTATAGCTGAGGGAATCCTACTTCGGTGAGATTGCAAGGGCAAGTTCTCCCTGTTCTCTCAGAGAATCCCCTTCAAAATTGAAAGGGAGATTCTCTAAGAAATCTCCTCCAATGTGAACCTAATTTGAGGCCCTGTTTGGTACAGAATCTCTCATGCGAACGCATGAGAGATTCGGGTCTCTTTCGAGTTGCCATCTCCGGCGGCTTGGAAGCTTGGCTTCCAATCACAAATCCATCCTCAGAGGCCTATTTAAGCAAACCCAAATCACCCCGCATCTCGCAAGCTTGAAATTGACCGGGAAAACCCCTCAAATTCGTCTCTCCTCCGGCCAGTTCGCTCATCAAGCTCCGGCGACTTCCCCTACTCTCCCTTGTTGCCTAGCTACAATACCAGTGGCAGGTTCCTCTTCCTCATGTTCGTCCACGTCGCGTAGTACCCGCCGACGCCTCTGCATCCCCTTCGTCCTCGTCGACCTCCCCCTCTGAGCACTTTCGTCTCCGGCGTCGACAATACGCACAGACGCCATCCCTACCTCCCTCTTAGTCCCTTCACGCCCAAATAAGTTCCCTCTCCCTTCTACTCCTTTTTCCCTCTATTTCTCAAAAACACCCCTCGACGCCACCGACCACCATCATCCCCTTCACCTCTGGCCACTACTCTGGCGAGTTCACTCCACCTCCACAGACCATCTCCCTCCTTGCCGACCGATCCATAAGCTCCGCCCCGACTCACTGAATGTAACCCCTCACTCCATACACTCAGCCACTCACCCACAAGCGCCCCTGAACACACCCACACGCACGGCCACAAGGTGCCCTAGGCACGTGCACTCAGGTAGTCCCACGCCACGCCGACCAGCGCATTTTGATAGATTTACTGATTTCCTAGTGTAGTTTACTTGCTTTCTAGGAGTAGGAGTAATTAGAGATCTGTGTGACAATTGTTAGTGTAGTTTAGGAGTAAATAGAGTGGATCCTGCACCTCCTTTGATCAATTCAGATCAGAGGAGAAGAATCCACCTACATTCACTTGATCATGACTCTCCCTTGCATTCCATTTTATCGTGTTCTTTTTCCCTCGATTTAATTTCACTGATTACCCAGCCATCATGTCTAATTTCAGATCTGAGGACTTCGTGTCTCAGATCTGAAATTAGCGCCATAAAGCACTTTGGGGGGTCTACCACTCAATTTGCAAATTTACAATGACCTCCCCATCTTGTTCATAAACTCAATCGGCTTGATTTTGCATGAAAATGGTTTTAGTTGTTCAAATCAGTGATTTGAAATCGATTTTGAGCTTCATTGGATTTAATCGAGTTGTTTGAGGATTTATAAACTTGATGTGGTGTTTTGCAAGGATTCTAATGATTTTTGAGCTTTGGATTTGAATTTTGTTATGTGGATGAGCATACACTTGAATCAAGCTCTATGTTGTAGAGCTCTATCAAGGAGAATCAGTCTCACTGATTTGAGATAGAAAAAGGACCCAACAGGTTTTGAGCAATCCACAAAATTACCTTGAACACCCATCAATGGTGATCAAGGAGATTAAGTGGGGAAGATCATCATAAGACCCAAAGTAACAACCCAATTGGGGCGGCATTTTACCCTCCATACATCTACTTTCCTAACTTTATATTGGAGGCGTGATGGGGATTTAAACGGATTTTTCGAAGGAGGTTTGAAAAATTTATTCTTTTGAACAATTGATTTTAAAACTTTTTCCCTGATTTTAAAGATATCTGAGATAAGAATTATATCCTAAGTAGACATTAAAACATCCCAGATCAGACTTCATTAGGTCTGATCTTGGGTGTTTTCAAACTGAAATTGAAGAAAAGAAGCACTGTAGCAGCTCTTGGATGTTATCTTAAGACATCTGGAGTTGTTGCAGCAGTTCAACTAGCTGCTGTTCAGTTGCTATAGTTGCTGTTAGCGACATTGTTGCTATTGTGCTTGATTGCTGCTGTTGATCTGCTAATTTCCAGCAGCAGCATTACTACTGTTTGAGGTTGTTGTTGCAGTTGGCCACTGCTAGGTTTAAATAGTAGGGCAGTAGGTGGAAATTTGAGTTTTAAATGGTTGATATGCTTTGCACTGTTGAATATATTGTAAGCAAGCTTTCTTGGACTGTAATTTGACCTAAATCCATCTTGGAATAGCTTGATTTATGTTTAAATTCCTTTGTCAGTGAAAATGTGTGTAAATCTGCTCAAACATAGCAATTAGATGAAATTAAGTTGAACTTCACTTTTATATGCTTGAATACCTTTTGTGTGTCTTGTGGAACATTGCTGAATGTCTTTACTACTACTCTAGCCTCCAACATACACTCTAGTGCCTTAGGTTATTCTTGAAAGCACTCTTTAAGGACTAGAATTGTACTCACTTGTAAATAAATAAAAACTTGATGAAAAATCCAAAAAAATAAAATAAACCTATCTTGCTAAAGATCAGGTATATTTTTAAGTGTATACCAAGTTTCATGGTATTCTGAACCCCCGGCTTGGTAGAACATACCAGCCGTCGGTTCAGTCTACCTTAAAACTCAATAAAAGTCCCTTAATACAAAAACACAAAAAACATGTCCATTCTTCTCATCCCTCTCTTTCTTTCTCATCCCTTATCTCCAAAAAAATATACAAAACCTATAAAAAGTGAAAAAATCCTAAAAATACCTAAAAACCCATTGTATATTATGTAAATACTTGTAGATATAAGCTATGTAGTAAGCTATATGCGTAGATATTGTAAAATAGATATATATTAAGTATAAGTAACTTATGTATATGTTATATAATTTAACTTAAGTATATAAGTTAACTCAAACTGTACATAGCTTATTTATATAACTATTTATTAATTATACTAATTTATATGTACTATTAAGTTATATAAATTAATAAACCTTATAAATAATCATATTTACTACTAATATTGTACATACGTATTTATGTATATATAATGTACATAATAAACCCTGTACCATAATTTAAATATATATATATAGAATAAATAATTAATTTATTAATTTACTAGCTAAGTTATTAGATTAAATTAAAATAAATTAGTAATTTAATTTAAAACTAATCTAACTTATACTGTATATTTGTACTAATGTATTTTAAGTAAATTAAGATAATTTAACTATATTTATAATGTATTATATTAGTTATATCTAATTTATATATAAAATAGTCCAAAAGAAGATATTTAATTGTAAATAAAATCGAAATAAAACTTGTAAAATGCGATAAAAATCTTTATTAAATACCTTAATATGTATATTAATACTATATAAGGTCAATTAGACCATACATTAACTAATTTATACGTAACTAAGAAATAAAATCTAAAATATAGTATGTATGAATTGGGAACTGTGCTTAATTTATTTATACAGTAAATATAATTAATTTTATAAATTAATTTTACAATTATATAGTATTATTATATAATTTAATTTTTAATTTTAATAATTTATGGCCCTCAAATTGAAGGCCAAAAATCCCAAATCAGGACAGTTGCGGTGGAAGCAACAGTGCCTGAAGAGGCGTTGGATCGCTCCACATTGTGTGGCACGGAGCACTTGTAGCGCTATAAGAGTAATTTGTGTTTTGCCCTCTTTGGTCGTCATGCGCTCGGCGCACAACATTACCTTATCCCTTGAGCGTTGATCTGGCATTCATTTGTGCGATGGTGTGCGGTGTGGGCCGAGGGTCCGACACTGTGTGAGGGCTTGATTAAGCCCGATTCTGTGCTTAAATCGAGATTAAAAGGATAATTAAACTAACTAGGGTGGCCTTAGTAGAGGTCTAGTCCCATCCATTAAAGGTGTTGTGTAGCCCTCGAAAAGGTCGCCTGCCAACCTTAAAACCTATTTTTGAACTAAGTAGAGCTTAATGAAGGGTCAAGGGAAAGAAGAGAAGAGAAGAGAGCGAACTTAGAAATGGTTAAGTGTTAAGAGTGTAAGGAAGAAGAGGAACTAAAGAGATAAGAAAAGACTTAAGTGTTAATAGAGAAAGAGAGCCGTAAAAGAGCAAGAAGAAAGAGTGAGAGAGGAAGTGTATACATATATGTGTACAGTGTATATAAGTGTATACTGTAAATAATAAGTATAAGTATTTTAAGTATACGTAGTATAGATGTTGTTTGAGCTATATATGTATATAAATAACCTTATAGCTTTACTGATATAATTATCCGTCACTGTAGATAGAATAAGTATCACTATAAACGTCACTATAGACCCTATTTTTGCCTTAGGTTTTGTACATAGTTCTTCCTAAGGTTTGGCGACGTTTTTATCTATCGCTGTATATGTTATATATGTTACTGTATATGCTAGTATAGTAAGTTAAGTTAGTATAGTATATATTATTACTTATTATTGTATATATATGTAAATATTAGTAGTATAAGTTATGAATAGATAGTATATAGTATGTAAGTATAATGTTTGATGCTTGTTTGTAATTAGGTGTTTGCAAGCATTTTAGTTAATTCTTTTGTACATAATTAAGCTATTATTTCATTCATTAATTATTCATTAATTCATTCATTTATGATTGTATATAAAATTGATCTTTTTGGAATTAAAGAATAATGTTGGACTTAGAGAGTGGTGTATATTAATAACTGCCTCCCAGTGAACGACCTGGAATAAATCAGTAAAAGTTATGTAATTAAATAAAATTGACGCGATACCGGTTTATATTTGTAACATATACTACAACAACAATAATGATTTTTATACGAACCGTGATCGATCGCTTCACCTGCCCCATGGAATCAATTGTCCCTGCGCATCCTCTAACAAGGCAAGAGGCGGTGGAGGTGGTGGGTGTAGGAATTGCTGCTGCACAAGCTTTAGAATCAATTGTGTAAGCTCCTGGGCCTGGGGACCTTGAAGGTGGGGTGGGACAACTCCTGCCTCAGGTCCGGCACATCTGCCTCTACGACCGCGCCCGCAACCATGTCCTTGACCGACCCCACGAGTTGCACTACAAGGCATCTTTTGTAGAGGAGATGAGAAATCAAGGATCAGTAGCAGCATAAAACTGACACGAGACTAAAAAAGGTCAAGAAAGAGTTTGTGATGGCTATTCTAGCTATAACTGCATCGATGATTTTTCCGGGTCTGTTTTAGGTTATTACTCGAGACGACCTTCCTCTGATTCCATTTTGTTACGACCCGGGCCGACTTTACAAGAGAATCGGGCTGGACTGAGTTAATTATCCGAAGACTTGGTCGTCCAATGAATAATAAACCAAAACAATAACATTTTCCACACATGCACCATAGCAACAAAATAATTAAACGACTGGAAAGTAGTAAGATAAACCATGGGCTCGTAAGAGTATCGAGATAATAGAACAGAGTTTGTAAATAGACATCACATCACAAAGACAAATAAAAAAGCGAAAGTAGAAACTAGCAGTTCTAAAGATAGATACTCACTACAATGGAAAAAGGTGAACACTAAGCTAACTACGGTTGGGCCCACTCCCTCTGCAGTCGGTGGAACTAGCTGCTCACTCCTCTTACATGAGGGCAAGTAGAGTAGACATCAGCAAAAAATTGAGTAGAGTGGCAGTAGAAAAATTAATTCGTGCAGGTATTTAAACACAGGTAAGAAGAAAAATGAACGTAAAGTGTGTTGCATCTGATTCCCATTTCTTTAATTTATTCTCGTCAATTCCTTTAGTTTCCTCCCACTAGTAGCCCTAAGGATGGATTACCTTTTCACTTATTGCACATGTCCCCTATTGAGATGATCTTGTTGCGGTATTCCCGTAATGAAAGGCATGCACGTGGTGCTTTCTTGGCCAGGAGAGCACCTTGTGTTTGTCCTATACAAGGTCTATCACCCTAGGGTCATGGTCATGGCGTAGCAATGACTACGGCGTGTGTGATAAACGTAGGATTGGTTGCCCCGCAATGGTACGCGGACAGTTGTTTCCACTGATGGGTGCGCACTAACAGCACAACACAGAATAACGTAGGGGTCGTACCCCTCAACCAGTCTGCACACCTTCGCCCGACTATCTCAGTTGGCCCCATGGGCCTAACAGGAGTCAATGTAGGAAGATCGTACCTATCCCGGGTCATTGCTCGAGGAGGTCAGCTCTCTCCCTACACAACGGGGCAGTCAGCTCTCCTCGGTACACGTTTACCTGAGGGCAAGCTGATCCCTACACAAAATCAATCGCCTGGCCACTTGGGCCCCCACATTTCCATTCTCATTTCATGATTAATTCCCCGGCTCCATTTTACTCTTAAGATCGCCTCTGTTTCACCTTAAGTTTAGGAAAACCCCCTAATTGGTTTCTAAGGAGTGCACCGTCATTAGTTCCAGTATTTCACATATTGCCATAACTAGTACCTCCTTAGGGTTCAGACAGTTCTCCTACTTAGTCCCTAACTAGGATTTCTCATTCGTAGCACCCAATTGTAGGCACCAACAAACAACTATCTAATTGTCCTTAAAGTTCATGATCAAGTCCTAGGTGGTTACTAACAAGTGAAAGAAAGTATGATTTATGGTATCTATTGATATGTATTTAAAACTAGCAATTAATCGGATTCATGATATACAAGTAGCATAGGGGCATTCCACTAGAGTATGCCGAGTAGAGGGCGACCACTCTACCTTGACTTTGGGGGAAAAAATGAGATGCGGACCACCTGTTCAAACCTCCTACAATCGTTGTGTGACTCGGATCGGACCTCGCATCTCGTCCATGCGTTGAACCTAGGGCATCCAAGGGTCCCGCCAAATATGAGAGGATCTTAATCAATTTTTTTAGTGGGTTAATCACATGCTAATAGGGTCAAAAAGGGTATGAAAATGTAGGAAATGAAAAGAGATTTTCAATGATACCTTGTTTGTGCGATTTTGAGTCCGATAGACCCTCGAATCGGCCTTCTAAAGCTCACCGGTCCACCTGAACTGGTTCGAATTGAGTTAGACAAACCGGCCTGCTCGGACAGGTCCCACACTTGCATGCCATGTGGCGTACAACCCCTGGATGCTACCCCCTCATCGTGGATTACGCGCGTAGCGCGCTTTCTTATCTGTTCAATTGCTCAACTCGCGTGCGATGGCCGTTGCTTGGCTCGCACGGTCTCCCACACATTTACACAACCCCCCACGTGCTCGCATGACCTCCCATGCGCCCGACCTCAACCCACGTGCCTTCTCCCTCGCGTTGTGCGCATGCGGCCAACCTCGCATTACGTGCAGACTGGACGACCCTCGCAAATGCACTCGCATACGTGAGATGAGAAGGGAACGGGGATAGCGCACTTATGCTCTATTTCCCTACCGCCCTCCCTCTCCCCCGCTCTCTCTCCCTCGGGACTCCTGTGGTGTGTCACTTAAGGTGCCGTTTCCGAGAATGGTGTAGGTGGGAGAGTGTCGACTTTGGGAGTGGGGAGATATTTATACGGTTGTGGGTAGGGCTTACGGTTTCCTAGGATATAGTGGGATAGTGAAAAATTGCAGAAAAGGCCCTACTATTTTGCCTTTTTTCTTATGAGGCCTTGGTAAGAAACGTAGGGGTGTAAAAATTACATAGAAGCCCCTCAGAGTTTAGGAAAAATGCTTGAAACTAATTAGACCTCATAATTAATACGCAAAATTTGTGGAAAACCTCATGATGTCTAGGAATTTACTGAGTCACCCTCAAGTGTTGTTTAGATGCGTGAAAATTGCAGGGACCACCTTGGAGAACTTAGAAACTTCACGATGGCCCCTAGGTCATTTCAACATAACAAACTTAAAGAAAGTTTTGCCTTTAGTGTTGCATTCACGAAAGCTAGATACCTAATGCAACCTCTATCAAGTAGTCTTATTTCCTGTAATGCAAAAAAACATTGGAACAATCCATCCACAGGTTTGCCCACGAACTCGAACAGCAATATCTCTAAAATGGAGAAGATCATGTGCTTCATGAAGCAATCCAAAAGTGCATGATACATGGACAACCAATCCATGCTCAAAATAACATCAAAGTCTTCCATTTTGATCACTATCAGATTAGTTGGAAGCTCATTCCTACTTATCAAGACTACACAATCTTGATGGGCTACTTTAGCCACAAAAAACTACCCTTCGAGCCCTTGGTCAGAAGTGGATCATCCAATATGACACTGGGCTAACTCGAACCAATTGCAAACTTGGTTGAAACAAAACAATGCGAAGCTATGGAATTTAACAAGTTGTAAAACGGATGAGTATCAATGTTGACCATATCTGCCACCACTAAAGTAGAGCATCCCTCTTTGATAGGGAATTGACACAATCCTTAGGTTGAGTTGCACTAGATCAACCATGCTCTGAGTCTACTGCTAGGCTGGTGCTCTAAAGTTCCTTTGAAAACATTGGGACCCACCTCCATCCTAGTAAGTGTGGGTAGCACTCCCTACTGTCTGAGATTTTCCCACTGCACTCTACGTGTTCTGCATCCTCGATGTAGTGCCACTTCTCGTCAAGCAGTTCCTTCTCAGGTGCCCCGACTATCTGCACTGGTAGCAGGTGAAAGAGCGATCTTCGTCTTCATTGAAAACTTTAACATAAAATGATGTGTCGTTGTATTTAATCGTGTGGTCGAAAATCGCTTTTCAAAATATTTTAATTTTCAGAATCTAACCACGAATAGTTAGGTCTTCTCCATAGGGAGGAATTAGCCTATTTAAACTAGTGCGTTGTGCTTCGTTTATTCGGGAATCTCAATGTGTATGCATACTAACTGGTTCACGTGTTTTCAACATGATTTCTTGCTTCAAGTAATTAATTAAGAATACAGGTGTGCATATGCAAATCACCACTACATAATATCTTGTAAAATAATGATCTTGATACTGGTAAACTCTGTAAATACTAATTTCTAGAATATAACTTGTTTACCATAATATCTATGACATGCACTAAATCATTCATGTGAGATATGCATATGCAAATAATTTAGATGAAGTAGAAGGAGAACTATGCAAATTCACCTCAATAATGTAATGCCTTAAATAAATGAATAGCTACAGCTGCAATGGCATTTAACGTAAATACTAATTGGGGTGTTACTGTAGCAAAACAGGGGATTTTGTTCCCCTCATGCGCATGCAAAGGAGAAGGCGCGGTTGGAGGCGCTGTGCTTGGAGTAGATCAGCCGGGATGCGGGCTTCGCATTGGTGGTCGTGGCGTCGACGGAGGTGGCCGGCGGCGGTCGGTCGGAGCTTTGGATGCTGTCGGCGGCGACTTGCACACGGGTGTGTATGGACGGCGGGAAGGTCTGCCGCGGGTGTGGGCGACCTTGTGAGGGCAAGGCGAAGTCGATGACGCTGTTGGAGCAAAGCTTCGTGGCGCGTGGAGGTGGCTGCACTTGGAGGTGGATGGCCGGCGATGGGTTCCTTCAGGGAAGAAGATGAACAGTGCGATGTCGGGTAAGGGTGTGTGGCATGTTGCGCGTGGCTTGGTGCAGCATCTTGTGCTGTGCGCGTCGCGCGGTTGTGCGTTGCACGGTTGCACGCTGCAAGTGGCTACAAGGGTGCGGCGCCTGCGTTGTGGTAGTGTGCGGTTGATGGGTGCGGCGTCTGTAGGCGCGAGCTGCAAGGGCGCACGCATGCGGTGGACAGGATGGTGGAAGTTGGTACGTAGAGACCACATTGCAAGCTTGAAACACAGGATGCGCTTGTTCCACAGTGGTGAGAGGGAGAAGATCCCCGCCAGGGGAGGAAGATCAGACTCTCCCCTCAGTGGATGCGGCTTCTTTTTGAACAAAACTCTCCTTTTCCTTCGGCCGCAAGTATCTCCAACTACTCGTGACGATCGCGAGTGGTTGGAACAACAGATAAGTATAGGCGGTTTCTTCTTCAGACGTCTAAATAGAGCATCAGCCGTCTTAAAAAAATGTAATGCCGCAAATTTGTGATAGCAACTCCAGATGTCCAATCCAAGTCCCATACGTCTTATATAAGTAAAAATGAGCTCCTGATTCTTGTACCTAGCCTGCATTCATCAAATAAATTATATTATCATAACATATGCTATTAAATGTAAAATTGAAGCATAAAATTAAATGCAGGTCAAGGTGAATTGCCATATAACTCCTAATTAATTAACAACTAAGAATAAATAATTAAATAGTATTTAAGCTAAATAATAGTCCACAAAAGTGGATTTATCAACAGGTACGTGAACATGGCTCGTCTACATCTATAAGTGTTGGACCAGAGTTGCTCTATTGCTAGGCACTGGGGACGGGGCTTTGCTCTAAACCTCCAGTTGAAATAAGCTGACCAACGAACTATGGCATTTCGATTGTAGATGAGGAATGCTAGGCTGGATGGTACTTGCTCTCTTGACGTCCCTATGTGCGGTCATGATAGAAGGCCTTTTTGTTGCACCCACACTCAGTGTTCATCTGGGACTTGTTTGTCTTGTCATATGTCATCACTGCCTCCATGACTCTGGAAAAAGTAGGCAATTTTAAGGGCTTTACAGAACCCCGGATTGGCGATCTTAGACCCTCAGTGAACTTCAATTGCTTCTCCTTGGTAGCTACCGATGATGGTGTGAATTGGGAGAGCTTGAGGAACCTAGTGTGATACGTGTTGATATTCATTGCACCCTTCCGCGAGTTGTGGAGCTCTTTACGTCTTTGATCCCTCCACGTCTCTATGTGGTACTACTCATAGAAGAGCTCCACAAATTGCCCCTAGGTGACCTCATGATCCTCCTGCTCACGAGTAGCTTGCCAGCATCTATTTCTAGCATTGGTCAACTTGTATGCCGTGATTGGGACACGACAATCCTCTGGCAGATCTTGGGTGTTGACTTCTTGATCTGTTCAATCTAGTCTTCAGCATCATTACGACCCTCGTCTCCCATGAAGGTGGGAGGTTTCAACTTCTTGAAGCTAGTGATGAGAGACTCATCATGGCTCCTAATTCACCAAAATAAATTAGTTTATCTAGTTAATTAACAAGTAATATTATTAAAACAGAGTTAATTATGTACTAAGCCAATAATCCACAAGAACCTTAATGATATGTTAAAATAGATTAATTAATGTACAATAAGCTTTCTTATGTATTTAATTAATAACAAGGACTTAAATATAAGTATTTAACTATTTATCATTAGGCATATATGTATTACACAACATAAGTTAATAATATGAGTAATAATATTAACTATTTAATTAAATAATGCACAAGGGATAAAAATGTAATTTCAAGACATATATATTATTTAATATGTATATAATCTAATATAAAAAATTGGAAAAGAAATAAATTAATTTACTTATTTAAATTAATGATTTACATTTCGATCCCTAGAATTAATTGTAAATGAGTCCTTTTATTCATGTTTAGGTCCTTCCCTATATGCATCTAGGTCCCCCATTCACCACCTTTATTTGTCCTTCATTGACGGTCAGAGACAACCGGTGATTTCTTGCTCTGATCACTAGAGATCTGACGACGTTGCTTCGTTTCCATGATCGCCAAGCTTTCATTTAACAATCCCCTTCAATCCAACGGCTTAAATCCGTCGTCAACAACATATTCCGATGTGTCATGCTCCACCATCGTTAGAGATGATGATGGAGGTTCCACTGAACCTAGATGGATTCCTGGCCAGATTCTTTACCCCTAGAGCATCGATGAGTTATAAATACCCCCCTATCCCCTTCGACCAAAGAGTCGGCTCCCTAGCTTTTTTCCCCAACCATAACTAGCAATAGACTATTCATTCTAATCTCCGACGTCACCTCACCACCATTCTCAAGCTCTCTCCAGTAGAGGAGCTGCCTTTCTCACCTCCTCTTCCTCTACTCCACCCAGTGCACGATGGAGGAGCATCAACTCTCTGTCACGACGCTTTCGATCTTAGTCGGAGATGCCTTTCGATAACCCTTTGATTTCCTCCAACTCTGATGAGGAATCATAAGAGTCTTGTACCTCCATTTGTTCATGTAACGTTAAATTTAGCTCTAGCTTGTAGTTTAGAGTAGATTAGCATAGTTAATCAGTAGGAGTAGGCTTAGATTTTAGATCCTTTTCTCTCACCTCCTTCCCCAACTCTGATGAGGTTAAATTCGACCTCGCTGGCCTTCGATTCATCAAATCAATACTTCTTTCACACTTTTTTCCTTCCTCGATTAGCTATTAAACACAAAATGCCTAATTGTCATTCAACACTGGACTCTGCTGTCTATGGTGGAGCACCAGTGAGTTCTTACCACTTAATTGATCACCTAATCACTGTCGCATTAACCTATAGAATGAAACACCTCATTCTATTGAGAGTTTCATTAATCTTTGAGCTCTGTGAAACTTGAGATTCAATTATGATCAATTTGAGTTCACTACATCTCTAGAAGCTTTCATTGATTTAATTAGGAAGTTCTTGAGCTTCCCGATACTCTTAGAATTCTTTCAAGCTATTTTTTGAAGTGTTTCATGGAGTTTGATACCTTGATGACCAAAACTGTAGATCACCGAAGCTCCGACGAGCTCTGGCAAATCTAATTTTGAGAAGAAATGATCAACTCGACTCTCATTGATTTGAAATCAGTTTAGGAACATTTAGTGAATCATTTCCACTCATTTTATGTGATTTTCATTGATTTTATCTCTTAGATCAGCTCCTTCTTCCCCAGCTCTGGTAGATCTGTGTATAGCATCCCTCTCGTCTTCTAAGCTCAGCAATAGGTTCTAAAGCTTCAATAGATTAGTCTGAGTCTAGATCCATCCTTAGTTAGTTTGTTAAAGCTCTTAATTGCTCTAATGACAAAAGCCTTTTAGGAACTCATGCGATGAACCTGAAACCTATAGGAATTAGGTCAAATTTCCTTCTTTTTATGTTTATTGAGTTCCTAAGGTGCTTTAGGTTTTATTAGGGTTGTTTATTTGAGTGGAATTACTCTAGAGTTCAAAGTCAAATTCTGACCTGTTATAGTCAACCTCCGGTCGCCATGGGAGTTTAGAGCTCTTGAACTCGATGTTAGGAGTTACTGGGTATTCGTTAGGTTGTTAGAAAGTTGTTAGATTCAATCTTAGGGAGTTTTGAACCCAAATTAACTTTGATTTTGATTTTAAGTCCTTTGGGTTATATTAGTTTGTAGACGAGCATAATGAGCTCTAGAAGAAATTCTAAGCATTCTTATAGTCAAATAGTTTTGTTTGAATATCCTATAGGTGTTTAGAATTAATTCAGAGGCTTTGGATTACTGGTGGAGTCAATTTTAAGTTCCAAATCCTTCCTCTGTCATTTTGAAGGTTGGGAAGCATTCCTTTATGCTTCCAATTATGCGGAGTGTGTTTAGGCACCTTGAGCATATCTATTAAGTCAAAGAGAAAGAGAGATTAGGATTTTAGATTTGTCTACAGGTGTACATTTAAAGGGAAGTTACTATTGCTGTACAGTCATGGTAAACAACCATGTTTGGTAGTTGATGTAGTTTTCGTCTCTACCAAGAGGGGTGACGTAATAATTGCGGAAATAAAATAAAGTAATCTCACAAAAAACAATCGCACAAAGTACACAAAGATTTTTAGGTGGAAACCCAAACAGGGTGAAAACCACCACCTAACCCTCGCGAGTTAGGATTTTCCGATCAACCAAGTTGATCAAAATCCACTAAACGAATCACTTTAAACGAGGGTGATTCAACCTCAAATACAACCACGCTACAAGTGCGAGGGTAGCGTTCCTCAACCCCTTCTCTCCACGAGAAGGATTTTGTCCCACGAAGGAGACGGGAATTCGCAAAGCGAATACCCAACCAAATAACAAAGATAAAAGAATAATAATCCTATAGAGCCAACAAAGTAATTTTAAACCTAGCTTCTATAGGAATTGGGAAACTCCCCTTTGAAAGGAGTGCATCGGCGACGCGGATGCGTGAACAACACGACGGCGCTACGTCTCTCTCGTGAACTACGGTGGGAGAGCGGGTGCGCAAAGCTTGATGCTCTCAAGATGAAGAATTAGAGCTTAGAGAGCAAGAGAGACACAAAATGGTTTGAAAGTGTATTGCAAGGTGTCTCTTGGTGTGTCTTGGTTGTGTAAAGGCTCCCCTCTATTTCTAAAGGCCTTAAGAAGGCTTTGAAAGGCTTAGAAAAGCTTCCATAGCCGTTGGGTACAAAGCCTAAGTGAATCAACCCGAAATCAGGAACAATCATTGCACTGACAGGCTTATCAGACGTCTAATTCTTGAATCAGACGTCTGGAAGACCACTTTAAGACGTCTGATTTAAAGGTCAGACGTCTGATTTCGTGCGGGTTCCTTCCTGACTTGAATCAGATCTAAACAGGGTTCTTGTGTAAGTCCATCAGACGACATACAGGACGTCTGACACTATGTCTGGACGTCTGGAAACCTATTTTTTCGTGAGAATGGATTTGCAACGGCTAGAGAATCTCTGAGAAGAGATTTTTGGGTCAGTCGAGGCAAAACGGTCAATTATCAGACGTCTGGAATGGCTTAAGGACGTCTGATAAGGCTCTAACGGTCATATCCTTGAGTGTATTCTAAGAGAGCCAACGGTCCACTAATTGGACGTCTGTCAAAGTCATCAGACGTCTCCTAAGACGTCTGGTCTAAGGTCTGGACGTCTGATTTCATCAGACAGAACTAGTTATGTCCAGCCTAAATGTTATCAGACGTCTTAAAACACTTTATCATTCAGACGTCTTAAAACACTTTATCAGACGTCTGATTTTGGAATTAGACGTCTGGAAATGCTCTTTAAACACTATAATGGTTTTCTAAGTTCTCTACAGAAAACCTAAGTATCCTAGGGTTGTGCCGGTGTTCCTAGGACTGCTGTTAGGGTACTTTGAGGCTCTTTAACATGAATCTAAGTAACAAAAATAAAGAGCAATAGAAGAAACGAAAATACAAGGAGTACAAGAGAAGGAAATCTATCCTATTCTTCATCTCCTTCCTTCTTCAATCTATCGCTCCTCGTGAATCTCCTCTGTTTTCCATCAAGCTCCTCCAATCCATCCTGGATGCGAGCTCGAATTCAGTCTAATCACGTCTCCATTTGCAATTGACCTGAAATCTAAGACTCCAAGTGCAAATGTTAAATAACACGTGTTTTGTTATCATCAAAACAAATGATCGTGGTGCTCTAGCACCAACAATCTCCCCCTTTTTGATGATGACAAAATCATAAATAATAATACAAAAAATCCTCCCCCTTTTTGACATTATCGAAAAGGTTTGATTGATTTTAAATTTTCTATAACTCTCCCTTAAAACATGCTCTTCTATAAATTTCTTTTAACAAAGGTAATGTCCTCCCCCTTTTTTATAACAACAAGATAGCTATTATTTTTCTCCCCCTTTCTAAAGGAAATTTAGCTACCTTATATCTCCCCCTTAAAAATTGACAATTAGCTTATAATTTTTTTGCTCCCTCTATCTAAATGCTTATGATAAAAAGATAGGGTAAATGGTTTTTACCTCACCTACCATGGCCAATAAAATGGCCCGAATGGTGGTGGTGGATGCCACATCGGATGGGGCTCCCATCCGTAGCTTGGAGGCCCGGGCATTAGCGTCGGTCTCCAATCTGGTGGTCGACGTGTGGCGGGTCCATCGTTTGTTCGCCGTCTCGTCGGTCTTCTCGTTCTCCTCCTTGGTCTACTCCTTGGTTCTCCCAACTCGAATTGACCAGCCTTGAGCTTGTAGGTCCAGTCCTTCGTGTTGTAGTTATCCCTGAAACCTACAAAACAGGATTCTAATTCTTTTTTCGGTATCCAAGTGGGCTTGGATCCAGATCTGTTAGCGGGTCACCTTGATGGAGATCCTTTCTCAATCTTAGGGCTATATAAATCATCTACTTTGTTGATTAATTTGTTAGAGTTTTCCCTAAGATATGCGATTTCTTTTTCTATAGTATGCATCTTAGTTCTTAAATCACAGATTTCTAACTTTAAACTATCATTTTCCTCAATCAATTTATTATTTTCATTGATGAGTTTTTGATTTTCTAATAATAGGTTATCAATTCTAGGACTAGCTTCTATGTCCTTAAGTTATTTTTCTAACCTATCATTTTCATTTTTAAGAAAACTAAGGTTCTTTTTAATGCTTTTGTTTTCTATTCTTAATGATTTACTAACATCAAATAATTCATTAAAAGCTTCTTGTAAGTCGTAACTTACCTCGTTGTCTGAGTCGCTTCCGCTTTCGCTGTCGCTTCCTCTGGCCATCAAATCGAAGCAAGTGGTTTCTTCTTCTATGGACGTTTCTTCTTCTTCTTCCTCCGAGCTGGAATCGTCCCAAGTGGCTTGGAACGCCTTCTTCTTAGATCTCTTTTCCTTTTCCGTCTTCTTCTCCTTTTTGGGAAGAGGGCACTCTGGTCGTAGGTGCCCTTTCTCGTTGCAGTGGTAGCAACGTCTTGGGCTTTCCTTCTTCTCCTTTTTCTCTTTCTTCTTTGACTCCCTACACAACTTGGAAAACTTTTTAAGTAAAATTCTAAAGTCTTCGTCGTCGGAATTTACCTCGCTATCCGACGCGGCTTTGAAGGTGAGAGTCTTCTTCGGTTTATGCTCCGGTGTATCCTTCTTCTTTTGCTTCAACTTTGTCTCGTAGGCCATCAGATTTCTTAGGAGATCTTCCATGTTGAGCTCCTCCACTTCGTTTGCCACCTCGATGGCGGTGACTTTCTGTTCCCATTCCAGTCCAAGGGAACGAAGAACCTTCCCTTGAAGCTCCCCCTTGATGAAAGTCTTCCCTAAAGCTTTCAAGTTATTTACAATGAGAGTGAACCTAGTGTTCATCTCACTTAAAGATTCGTTAGGCTTCATAGAAAAAGATTCAAATTCTTGAGAAACTAAATTAATTTTAGAGGTTTTTACCTTAGAGGTACCTTCGTGAGTTACCTCAAGTGTGTGCCAAATCTCGTATGCGGTGGCGCATTGCGAGATTCTGTTGAACTCCTCCGAGCTGAGTGCGCAATACAACGCGTTCATTGTTTTCGCGTTGTGCGAGAGTTCACGAATCTGCTACTGCGAGTATCCTCCGGCGGGTTTTTCTGGAATGTTGAAGGGCATCTCGCACCTGGCCCAGACCGTGAAATCGGTGGCTTGAAGCCACGTCTTCATCCGCAGCTTCCAGTAAGGGTAGTTGCTCCCGTCGAAGAACGGCGGATGAGTCGTAGACTGGCCCTCGAAAATCCTACCCGCGGAACTGCTCCCCTCCATAGATCTTCTTGCTTGGTTGTTACGTCAAAACAGCAAGATCTGCTCTGATACCAACTGTAGTTTTCGTCCCTACCAGGAGGGGGTGACGTAATAATTGCCGAAATAAAATAAAACAATATCACAAAATACAATCACACAAAGTAAACAAAGATTTTTAGGTGGAAACCCAAACCCGGTGAAAACCACCACCTAACCCTCTCGAGTTAGGATTTTCCGATCAACCAAGTTGATCAAAATCCACTAAACGAATCACTTTAAACGAGGGTGATTCAACCTCAAATACAACCATGCTACAAGTGCGAGGGTAGCGTTCCTCAACCCCTTCTCTCCACGAGAAGGATTTTGTCCCACGAAGGAGACGGGAATTCGCAAAGCGAATACCCAACCAAATAACAAAGATAAAAGAACAATAATCCTATAGAGCCAACAAAGTAATTTTAAACCTAGCTTCTATAGGAATTGGGAAACTCCCCTTTGAAAGGAGTGCATCGGCGACGCGGATGCGTGAACAACACGACGGCGCTACGTCTCTCTCGTGAACTACGGTGGGAGAGCGGGTGCGCAAAGCTTGATGCTCTCAAGATGAAGAATTAGAGCTTAGAGAGCAAGAGAGACACAAAATGGTTTGAAAGTGTATTGCAAGGTGTCTCTTGGTGTGTCTTGGTTGTGTAAAGGCTCCCCTCTATTTCTAAAGGCCTTAAGAAGGCTTTGAAAGGCTTAGAAAAGCTTCCATAGCCGTTGGGTACAAAGCCTAAGTGAATCAACCCGAAATCAGGAACAATCATTGCACTGACAGGCTTATCAGACGTCTAATTCTTGAATCAGACGTCTGGAAGACCACTTTAAGACGTCTGATTTAAAGGTCAGACGTCTGATTTTGTGCGGGTTCCTTCCTGACTTGAATCAGATCTAAACAGGGTTCTTGTGTAAGAACATCAGACGACATACAGGACGTCTGACACTATGTCTGGACGTCTGGAAACCTATTTTTTCGTGAGAATGGATTTGCAACGGCTAGAGAATCTCTGAGAAGAGATTTTTGGGTCAGTCGAGGCAAAACGGTCAATTATCAGACGTCTGGAATGGCTTAAGGACGTCTGATAAGGCTCTAACGGTCATATCCTTGAGTGTATTCTAAGAGAGCCAATGGTCCACTAATTGGACGTCTGTCAAAGTCATCAGACGTCTCCTAAGACGTCTGGTCTAAGGTCTGGACGTCTGATTTCATCAGACAGAACTAGTTATGTCCAGCCTAAATGTTATCAGACGTCTGAATCAACAGTCAGACGTCTTAAAACACTTTATCAGACGTCTGATTTTGGAATTAGACGTCTGGAAATGCTATTTAAACCCTATAATGGTTTTCTAAGTTCTCTACAGAAAACCTAAGTATCCTAGGGTTGTGCCGGTGTTCCTAGGACTACTGTTAGGGTACTTTGAGGCTCTTTAACATGAATCTAAGTAACAAAAATAAAGAGCAATAGAAGAAACGAAAATACAAGGAGTACAAGAGAAGGAAATCTATCCTATTCTTCATCTCCTTCCTTCTTCAATCTATCGCTCCTCGCGAATCTCCTCTGTTTTCCATCAAGCTCCTCCAATCCATCCTGGATGCGAGCTCGAATTCAGTCTAATCACGTCTCCATTTGCAATTGACCTGAAATCTAAGACTCCAAGTGCAAATGTTAAATAACACGTGTTTTGTTATCATCAAAACAAATGATCGTGGTGCTCTAGCACCAACAGTTGATTTGATGATGATCCTTGGAACAATTCAGTCAATTGATTGTGAGAATTAAAAGCTTTGGACATCTAGGCCTTTAATTGAGGAAGAATCGCTAGGAGATGATTGCAATTTAGAGTTAAAATCAACATTGGAGGCATGTGTGCGCAGGTGCACGCTAAAAAGAGGGGGACTCTTTAGTCCCACCTCGGGTATGGTAAAGCATTTGGAGGCAAATATAATGATTCACGTGCCATAGCCGCTCAAGCGACTACGACGCCTACAGGTGTGATCTGACCATTTATTTCTCTTGAGCATACTATACACTCTAATCTTGTGGCTTTAGGGAAGCGGCCTATGGGCGCCTGCAGGCTAACCTAGTAGCTGTACCAATCTAGCATATCTGGGTCGTTGATCTGGTGAAGAGTTAGCCCATTAACCCATTCTTTTTGTGTTAAAGAGATGAAGAAGAGTGGTTGAAGTGGTTAATTAGCTAAGTGTTGTGCTTATATGTGCTTACCGTGAACACTTAGTGAAATATATGCTGATTGTGCTTTGTGTAAGGTTTGTGATTAAATGGTAATGAAGAGCATATGTAGTTGTTATAAAACAACTCTTTTGTGCTTAATTTCTTTGAAATGCTAAATCATGCTTATCATTTTATTGAAGGATTGCTATTCTTTGGAATTGATTGATATGTTTAATGCTATTTGCTGCAATTAATTCATGTGGTTAACATATTCTCATTATATGATTAATTAGGTATTTAACGTAAGTATATAACTTAAGTAATTAATTAGGATAAGAGTAATTAAACCTAAGTAAGTTAATTAAGTTAAGTGGTTGTAACCTACTTAGAGTAGAGTAAGTTAATTAAATCATATGTTATGGTTAAGTAAGTTAAGTAATTATTACTTTAAGTTAAGTAATTAAGTAAATAGTAAGTTATAAGGAATGTGTAGTTAGTTAAATTAATAAGTTAAGTGGTTGAGTTAAAATAGTATTAACTAAATTAGTAGTAAGTAATAATAAGTTAAGTATAGATAGTAAGTTAACTAAGTAAATAAGTTTAAGTTATATATGTATTATAAGTATAAGTTAAATGTTATTATGGCTAAGTTATTAATTAATAGAATTCAAGTATTAACTTAATTAAAAGAGGAATAAAGAATAAATTCAAGAATAATTGGTGAATTTTGCTAATTTAACCTCATAGTGAACAACCTGGACTCAATTAGTAAAAATTTATAAAATATGTTAGCTATCTTGCTCATTATACTACGACATAACAATGATACATTAATAATGTAAGGTTATAGGTCTTGATGTTGACGTAAATGATTCACTACTCAACTCTAAGTGGTAGTGATTCGTGCTCCTCGCTATTGTTAATGCTGCGAGATCGATGTTTAAAATAATCACATCGCAGTATAGTCAAAATCGCTTTGAAAACAAATATAATTTTTATTACTCGAAAAAGTTTCCGAGGTCGAACACAAGGAGCGAATTGGTATTTAGAAATCAAGATCACAATTTAGAATTAAAAGAATTTGCAATAATAGCAGTAGCAATGTGCAAAACTATGGGAGTAAAATGGTGATTTAGATTACCAAATACTCCTACAATATCATCAAGGAACTCAATGTATTTGCAATTTAATGAAAGTGATGATCTGTCATCTGATTATGAAATCAGATGACTTAAAGTGTCTGCTTCTTCTTCTTTTCTTCTTCTCTGTCTTTGTCTCTGCTTTCTCTGTCTTCTCCTTTCTTCTTTAGCTTCTGGCTTCCTCTTCTTCTTCTTCTGCGATCCTTCTCTTCCTCTTCAACTGCTGCTCTGGCCTCTTCTTCTTCTCTTCAAGACTTCACCTCTTCCTCTTCTCTTCTTCTTCTCTGTCTTTGCTGTCTCTGTGCTTAGCTTTCTCTGATGTCCTCTTCTTCAACTTCTGGTTTCCTCTTCTTCTTCAGAATATGCTAAGTGTCGGCCAAAGATCCCTGTAGCAAAACCCTCCCCCTACCCACTCGACACTCCTCTCTTTCTCTCTTAGGATCTGCTCTCCCAGAGCCACACAGGTATTCGGGTTGTCGGGTCGGGTGCGTACCCGGGTCCAGGCTCACTGGCGTGCGTGGTGAGTGATAACACCACACAAGGGGGTAGTAATTAGAATAAAAGGCACAACATAAGTAGAATAGGAGCATTGAATGCATCAAGTACCAAGATTGCTTATAAACTGTATTAATGGCCATTTGTGTAAAGCATTTGTCAAAGCAGGCCTCAGATGAGCAATCGGACCGCACGGATGGATTCAGAACGACGAACGGAGTCCAACGGACTCAAGATCGGTTAAATCCGACATCCGGAGCTCCCACAATGGGTCCAAGAAATTCTGACCGTTGATTTGCAGATCAATGGCCTAGAGGGCACCACGTCAGCCCGCCCCCACCCCTCGCACACCCTCAGCCGGCCAAGGACAAATCTCGACCGACGATCTTTGATCGAACGGCCGAGATCCACGCGCTCGCCCGCTGTCGCCGCGACAAAGCGCAGGTGTGGCGCAACGGTTAGTGCGCACGCCCGCATCGCCGCGACGCGCGTTTGAGCCGTGCGGAGCGGATTTTGAAGCCGGCGAGGAAAAATTGGGCCGCCCGATCAGCAGCGGGCGGCCACGATCTCGCCACGCGGTGCAACCGCAGCGCACGAGTGCCCATGTGTGCGCACACGTCGGGCAGAGACGCGCATGCGCACGCGCGCCCGAGGCACGATCTCAGCGCGGGCGAGGAAGATTCTCAGCCGTCCGATCTTCGATCGGACGACTCTCGTTCAGCGGCCACGGATCGTGCGGGGAGAAGGAATGGGGCGCGCGGCTGACCGGCGGCGAGAGGGCTACACTGACTCTTTTGGAAGCAGTTTTAGCGACGCTCTGGATGTCGCTAAGGCCCCTTCTTCTTTTAGGAAGCCCTTAACTCTATTTAAACCCCCTCCTACCACCATTCAAGGCATACTCTCCCACTTGCAACTACTCCACTCCTCTCTTAGCTAGCTTTAGGCACTCTTGTAATCGCCGAAGACGACGAGCCACCGACGGAGCCTCCTCCACCGCCGTGGCTGCCTCGTCGCTCTCCACTCTCTCTCCGTCTCTCTCTCTCTCTCTCTCTTTTAAGCTTTCATTTACTTTTGTTAAAGCATGTATTTAATGTTGTAAGCTATGAACTATGAATGCTTGTTTAATGAAATTATTTTCCGTTCAATCGTCATTTTAATTTCTGTTCAAAGTGCGTGATCAAAACCAAGAGCTTTCTAACCCTAAACTCTCTCTCTATCTCTCGCTCTCGCTTTTCAAAATCGTCTCTTTCGCAAGCAAAACTCCACCTTTTTAGTGACAACAAGTGATAAACAAAATTCGATTTCCATGCCTCCCTGAGACCGACACTCGGACTCACCTCCGTTTACTTCTTTTAAAACTGACGTATCAAGTGCGACTATAACGACACCTCTTAACACACACGCACAAGAGCACGTCAGTGAGCGAGAAGTGCAGGTCGGGTCGGGTCAGCCAGGTCCGCGGAGGTAGTGTCACGGACAAGATCGGGTACGGGTGAGTGGGATCTCACCCTGTGGTAACTGAGGTGAACAGCTTACAACACTTTTGCAATTTATTCAGGTGCGGGCGCCTCTTCATTTCGGAGGTAGGACTATCCTCGCCCCCTCTTCTCGCGCGCTTGCAGCAGAGACAATGCTTCCAATTGTAGCAGCTATAGAAGCACACGACTTCAATTGAGGTCTTGGAATCGTGCGCAAGAGTATTTTGCGCAGCCTGGGAGCGTCAACCTGGGATAGCATGGGCTTGAACGACCTCAAGCAAGCTCTGAGCTTTGCTTGCCAATGGCGAATGGGGCCTGAACCTGAAAACAACAGAACGGCCTTTTGGCCACGTCAAATCGCTCAGGGAGAATCGTCGTAGCATGGCGGATGTGCTAGGGGTGGTGGCATGGCGTGTAGGTGTCTGAGTCTGTACCTAGGTCACACTGTGTGCGAGCGGGTGGGTGTGTTCGGGGGGTGATTTGGGTGAGTGGCGGAGTGAATAAAGTGAGGGGATGTGCTCAGTGAGGTTTGGCAGAGGTTGTGGGCTTGTCGACGAGGGTTTTGGTGGCCTGTGGAGGTGGGATGGCCTTGCCTTAGGTGGTGGTCAGAGATGGAAGGGATGGAGGCGCGAAGGGCGTCAGTGGCGGATTTTGGGAAATAAAGAGAGGGGAAGAAAATAGAGGGGATAGGGAACCTAGCTAGGGCATTAAGGGATGAAGGGGGGCAGTGAGGGCGTTGGCTCTGGTGTGGTCGACGTCGAAGATAAGGGGGCTCTGGTGAGGTGAGAATGGCGAGGATGAAGAGGGAGTGGCGTCTGCTGGTACGACAAGACGTAGACGAAGGCAAGGAGGAGGAATTCGCCGCAGGTATGGCGGTCGGACGACAAGGAAGAGCAGGGGAGGACGCCAGATGTCGAGGAGCCTTGGCTGTGAGGGAGAGAAGAATTTGAGGGTATTCGCGGCCGAATTCGAGCGTGAAGAAGTCGGGGAGATCTAGGCTTCTTTAAATAGGGCTCTGAAGGGCGATTAGGGCTTGGGAAGCAAGCTTCCCACGCTTGGAAGGTCGTCGGAGTTGGGAGTTGTTGAGATGCCCAAATATCTCATGCGTTCGCATGAGAGATTGGGAAGGAATCAAAACTCATTAATGGGTTCAGATAGGAGAGAATTTCTTAGAGGATCTCCCTTCCAATTTTGGAGGAGATTCTCTGAGAAATCAAAGAGATCTTCTCTATGAAAGGTTGTCGGAGTAAGTTTCCTCCACGATAATTGCGGAGGGACCTACTTGTGAAGATGATGAAGAAGCTAGGGGGCAATTTGCAAGAGTTTTTGAAAATTAGGGGTAGAAATGTAATTAGACTGGACCTTTTTGCAAACTAGGTCAAGGCAAACTCATTTTGGGTCGAAACTTTGATACAAATCTAATTTGGACCTAAGAAATTCAATGGTGAAGTTGAATTTTGGTTTTGACCACGTTTGACTAGGTAATTTATTCAAAAACCCAAATTAGGGCAAATATCTGTCTTAGACCTCATTCTAGGTCAAGATGGGTTCTAATGGCCAAATTGAAGGTACTAAACCCTATATAATATTTTTCTATGATTTTTAGAGGGTTTAGGTGAATTTTATCCTGACCAGAACCTTGGTTAATCGAGTGGGTCAGTTTTTAGGGTTTCAAGAAGTCATTTAATTCACAGAACACATACAAACCTTTTTCTGTCAAATCCAACCCATTTATTATCTTATTAAGACCGTTTGACCTTTGTTCAACCGTTGAGAAAACCCGTGGTTTACTGCATTGGTAAAATTACAGTTTTACCCTTAGTTTCTTATTTTTCTCTTAGAATGGTTCTGCAAGAAATTATGACCTTCAGTTGATTATGTAGGAGCATTTATTTACTTCATTGGGTCAAAATGAGCTAGTTAGGGCACATGATGGTGTTCCCATCAGCTATCTTTACGAGGAAGGGGAAATGGCAGAACTCTGCTCCTGTGTCCCGTATTACCTCCTTTGGTATGACTTTAGCCCTTACCTCGACCCTTAATATGACCACTACCGCATGGTTGTTCTAACCCATGGAAGCTTGCTCACTGAGCACTTCTTGAGGTTCTTCATTTCCACCCTACTGCTACGAAAGGTGATGCCTAAGGAACTTAATGAGCATTTGTGCTATCTGTTGGGCTCATACATCCTGGGCTTAATCATTCTGGGCCTCATTCTAGCAACCACCATGGCCTCCACGGGCTCCATGCCTAGTAGACATCCTTTGTAAGGATGACTGTTGAGAATTAAACAAACAAAAATAAGCCTTAAAGAAGTGAGGAATGATTCAAGGACTATAGATCAAGAGTCAATTGATGATTATGAATTGTGATGTATGAATGATTCGTTGAGCTCATGTGGTTTGTTTTATGATTATATAAGATGACATTGCTCTGATACCATCTTTTACGATTTAAGCCCCAACCTTACTAGAGACCTAAATTGATTTTTCAAAATCTCTAAAGATCTCGATCATTCAACATATAAACATAAATTGTAATACATGCACAATGCATAACATCACATATATAAAGAATAAGAAGAAGAATATGTTTGAACTGAATGAAAGGTCTAAACATCGAATCATCATTCATAGCCATCACATAAGGAGAGAGAACAAGTTTGAAGAAAGTAGTACTAAAAAAATATATTGAAAAGAACTAACTACTACTAACTAGAAATGGTCTTACAAACCAACCATAACATGGATCATACTAGCACAGTGGTTCAACCTGCGGAGAAAGGACACATTCGGCATTGACGCATGACACAATCGTGTAAGGCAGCTAGTTCAACTAGGTTGGTCAATTTAAGATCAGTCCATCTCGATTCAAGATCCTCTCGCATTCTTTTGGCTAGTTCGAGGCTTTATTAACCTCGGAATTGGGAAAATAAGATACCGTTGGAGTCATATTTTCGTGAACTACGTTCTAATACCCTTGGAAATGACTTTCGATGACAGTTTTGATGTGAAAGCTTTGAATTAGTCCCTTGAGTATTTATTGACCTTGTTGTATGTCTTATTGACTCAAGGGCATGATCCTGAAGCATGCACGAGATTCGAGGAGGCATGGACAGTTTTGAAAGCCTCCAACCTAGTCTTTTGGACTTGTCAGGACCCCTCGACGACACTAAGTAGAGTGGCTCTGCCCTTTTCCACGCATGGCACCTATTATTTGACTTAATGCTTCAATTTAGTGTCTTGCATGCCTATGTGCTATCCCTTTCCTTTTTGCTAAGTATGGGAGTCCATCCTAAGTATTATAGCTTTCGAAGGGTACTTAAAAGATTAACCAAATGCCGATAATTTCTTGAGAATAAACTAAACTTGACAGTCTGACTAAATATGTGTTGACTTGATTGATCCATAAACATGAATTCTTGATTATGAAAACCTAAGTGGCAAACTTATTTAATTGTTTAACATATTGAATCAAACTTGCTTGTTCACTAGGGCTTTGTTTGGTTGGTGGGTTAAGTATTTAACCTGCCACTTAACCCGCTTCCTATTTACCCCGGGTTAAGTGGACTTAACCTGGGGTAAAGTTATTCCACCCTTTCCGTGGAATAACTTTAACCTGCCAAAACGTCCAAACAGGTTAACTCACTTATTTCACCATTTATTCCACTCCAACTTATTCCATAAACTTATTGCCCTTACCAAACGGGGCCTAAATGAATTGAATTGTGGTGCATATACAAATCGCGTGAACTCATTTAAAATGTTTAATGCTTCCAAATCTTGTGATATAAATGAGAACATAATTGGTTATAAGTAGTGGCGTGGTGAATGAATTGAGATAATTAATGGTTGAGATATTGTAAGCATGGAAACTCGTGAGAATGCTTGTATGGATAGCCTTGTGCCTGGTATCAACAGCTACAGCTAGTTATACTGTATTTTAGAGGTTGAGACTAATTTAGATAGTGAGTTAGCCTTCTTGCGACTCTTCTGGCCGGCCATTTAGTCAACTGGCTAGTTTGGTGCGATTGAGTACATGTTTGTTGTGAGAGGAATTAGTACAATTTTTTTGTATCCTATAGTGGAGATGACTGATTGTGTGCCAATGTAGAGTAGTACCCCGCATGCGTAACTGATGGGAACACCATCATGAGTCATAACTAGCTCATTTTGATATAATTAAGTCAATAAATTCTCTTACATAACTGCTACAGAGTCATAAGTCACTGCATAATCATTCTGAGGGAAAAATAAGAAACTAGGGTTAAAACTGTAATTTTACCAGCATATTATATATATAGTACAACCACTGGTTTTCTCAGGGGTTGAATAAAGGTCAAATGGTCTTAAAAAGATAATAGGTGGGTTAGAACAATCAGAAAAGGGTTTACACGTGTTCTAAGAATTAAATAACTTTTTGAAACCCTAAAAACATACCCACTTAATTAACTGAGGTTCTGATCAGGATAAAATTCACTTAAACCCTTTAAAATTCATAGAAAAATATTCTATAGGGTTTGGAACTTTCAATTTGACCATTAGAACCCGTTTTGACCCAGAACAGAGTCACAAATAGACATTTGCCCTAATTTTGGTTTTTGCATAAATTACCCAGTCAAACATGGTTAAAACCAAAATCCAACTTCACCATTGGATTCCTTAGGTCCAAATTAGGTTTTTACCAAAATTTGGACCCAGGATGAGTTTGTCTTGACCTAGTTTGCAACTTGGTCCTGTCTGATTACATTTCTACCGTTAACTTTCAAAATCTTTTCAAACAAACCCCTAACTTTGCCATCGTTCTCACAAAAAGGTATCTACCGCCATTAAACATATTCCTACTTGCTTCAGCGACCTTAATTTGGAAAGAACTCCCTGATTTCTTGACGAATCCCTTTCAGATTTGAAAGGGAAGTTCGTCAAGAAATCCCCTTCCTTTTGAACCTAATCCTACGTCCTAAAACTTACCCAATCTCTCATGCGAACGCATGAGAGATTTGGATCTCAATGGATTTCCCAATCCGGGAAGCCTCCCAAGCTTGGGAAGCTTGCTTCCCAAGCTCTAATCGCCCTTTGATGACCTATAAAAGAAAGCCCAGACCAGGCCGAACTCCCCAAGCTTGAATTCGACCGGAGTAACCCCCAATTCTTCTCTCCTCCTTCGGTCGAAATGCTCTTCAAGCACCTGCGACCCTCCTTGCCTCTCCTTGTCGCCTGACCACAATACCAGCAGCAGATCCTCCTTCCTTGCCTTGTTCCGCGTTGAGTAGCACCAGCCGACATCCCTATCTCCTTCATCCTTGCCTTCCAACCCTTATCAGAGCAAGCTTTGTCTCCGACGTCGGCCATACTGCAATCGGTGCCAGCTCCGCTCCTCATTGTCGGCTACCTCTTTCAAATGACTCCTCAGCCTCCCCTCATCACAACAGCAACTCCACACTTCATTTCAACCCCGCCAACGCCCTCCGTGACTCCATCTTCCAACTCATCGGCAGGCCTCCGGTGAGCCCTAATGGCTTCCATAGTTCACCTCCGCCGCCACTTCCACGCTCCACACCTCTGCCTCAACCTTAGGAGCAAAAGCCCTAACTTCGTTAGGTCAATTTCTCCTCCAAAATCTGCACCCAACTCATGCACCTTCGGCCACCCTTCTCGAGGTCATCTAACCTCCTTACACACAATCACAGCGCACCATCACCACCGTTGCACTCCACGACATCCGATGATACTTCCTGAGTTGTTTTGATGAAGCCGAGAGGCCATATTTTGATTTCAAGTATCAGGTCTTCATCCGCCATTGCCGTAGAGCTTCGAAGGAAGCTTGAAGCACTCTTCAGGTCTCGCAGCTCCAGATTTCAGTCCCAGGTGCTGCGGAACCTTCTCAGCAACACACGAAGTAGATCAATTGGGAGCATTAACTACTTCCCTGTCCTCAATCGAAGCTACTGACTGCAGTTGCTATCACTCGAGCAAAGCAGGGATGTTTAGTCCCATATCGGAAATAACAAAAGCGATGCTATCACATAAATTGAATTTGTGATAGTGGCTTATCGCCTCCAAACATGGGGTGAGGTTCCTCGCACCCACGCACACCTGCGCCTCGTCCACGACACCTCACCCATGGACCTGGTACACTCGACCCGCCTAAGCCTACACTCCTCAGCTACGACCACTCTCGCAGCCTTGGACTTGGGTAAGCGCTTACCAGATTACTCGACTATACCCTGAAAGGCCCTGGGAGGGCGAAGCCTAAGAGGAGAGAAAGCGAGGGAGATTACGCGGGTAGAGGGGGGGTTTTGCTCCTGGTGAGACCTGGCTGACACTTAGCTGAATTCAAGAAGCCTTCCCCCTCTGTGTGTGTGAAGAGAAGGAGAAGAAGAAGAAACAGAGAAAGAGAAGAAGAAGAAAAGAAGGCCTGACCAGCACAGGAAGAAAGAAGAAGGCTTGAGCAGAAGAAGGAGACAAGGTGCCGCACAGGAAGAAAAGTGGAGCAAAGAGCAGAAGAAGAAGATGAACAACAGAAGCCCAGAGAGAGATGCAGAGAGACCCTTAAGTCTTTAGCACTGTAGCACAGGTGATGAGAACCTCATCATGAACCCTAACTTGCACATTTTGACATAAGAAATCGAACAAAAAGCTCCTACATAACCTAAGGGAAGGCCTAAATCAGGAAATTATCGAGTAGAGAATAAAACATTATATAAGGGGTAAAACTGTAATTTTATCAATGCAATATAGAAACGGGATTTCTAAGGGTCTAGACACATGTTAAATGGACTTAATAGGAGAAAAAGTGGGATGGTTTGGTCAGAAAAGGGTTATGACAAAATCTGTGAATTAAATAACATTCTGTAACCCTAAAATAAATCCAATTTAATTCACGAAGTTTTAGGCAAGATAAAAATCAATTCAACCCTCTAAAATTCATAAAAAAAATATCTCCTAGGGTTTAGAACCTTCAATTTGGCCATTGGAACCTATCTTGACCGAGATTGAGAACCATATCCAATTTTTGACCTAATTTAGGTTTTTATGCAAAATGTCCAATCAAACATGGTCAAACCTAAAATCCAACCTCACCATTGAATTCCTTAGGTCCAAATTAGGTTCATACCAAAATTTGGACCTAAGGGAAGGTTGCCTTGACCTACTTTACAAAATGGTCCTCAATAATTACTTTTTGACCCCTTAGCTTTTTGAAACCTTGCGAGGACCCCGCTACCTTTCTCGTCATCTTCTTCAATTGGGTCCCTCTGCCACCCGCCTGCTCAAGCCATCCCTCCGGCGACTTTGCCCGGAGGATGGTGCTGCGCATGCTTGGGGAGCCAACCCCAGATTTGAAAGGGAGACTTCCTGCGTTGTCCCCTGTAGCATGGGCCGACTCCCATGCCCTGTTGGCCACCATACTGTTTAAGCACGGGTTGCTACGCTAATGTGTTTGATTTTGAAAAACCTATCATTGTAGTTTAAAAGCGAAGAACTCGTGTTCAACAAATAAAATTTATACCAGAATAGAAATCCCGGGTCGAACTCAGGGAGGCGGATGCTTGATTTAAAAATATGCATTTGTTTTATTTGTCACAAAGTAAATTAATTGATTAGAACTATCTAACTATTTACAATAAATAGAAGAGAGAGAGAGAGAGAGAGAATGAGAGAGAGTGAGAGAATATTACAAACAAAAACCAAAAAGAGATGTAGAATGAACATGGAATTCAATATCAGAAGGATTGTTCATTACATTAAACATTACGACTAGAAAGCGGAGAAATGATTACACTGGAAAGCAATAAATCTACTCTAGAAAACAGTAAAAAGAATGGGGAGAGAGATATCCTCCTCGACGGTTGCTTGGAGGACATCCGGATGGGACGAGCCTGGAAGACGGGAAACGGAGCAGGACGAAGGAGAACGAAGCGGGAAGAATGGGAACGGGGCAGCACGTCGTTGTCACGGGATCCGCTTCCGAAAGGGGGACGAAAATAGTTGACTTTATCTGGTGAGAAGCATCACGGGTGTGGGACAAGCTTCTCTTGAGCTTTGGAGAGGGAGAGAAGAGAAGGAAGGGATGAGAATTTCGTGTGGAGGGGGTCTCCTTTTATAGTTGCAAGGAGTGAGGGCAATTTGGTCATTTAAATATCAAAACATTAAATATGGCGTCTTTAGTGATGGATAAAACCGTCGCTAAAGCCCCATCGTGGGCGACGTGTGCGGAGCGCGCGCGCCTGCTCGCCTCCTCTACGCGCAACACCTTCTCACGTTCTGCAGATCTCAGCCGTCCGATCATGAGATCGGACAGGTTAAGTCGCCTCTCCGCTCGCCTCCTCTGCGCGCGCTTACTGCGTTTGATGCGCCATCAACGCTATTGCTCGTGCGCGACCGCTCGATCGCGATCAAGCAGTCAATCGCGCTCGCTCGCCCGCTAGCCGCGATTCGATCACACGAAGCTCGCTCACGTAAACGCTCTCGCCCATTGTGCTATGGAGGAAAAATGGTCACGTAGATGAGTTGAGGAGCGGCTGTCCATGGTTGTTGGATGGCGATCCAACGGCCACGATTCATCGCGCGGTAGAAAGGTGTGGTCGGCTCTGTAATCAGCTGGGCCGGTTTGGGCGGCCGAGTTGGCACCACGTGGCGCCATCTTGGCCATCCATCTTCTGGATGATATAGATGGTGTCATCGTTGATCCGAATCCGTCCATGCGGTCGGATTTGTCGTTTGAAGTGTGGATTCACACCATCTTGGCCCCTGATCTTCTAGGGTTCCCCAGCCTCTATCTGATGCTACAGATGTCTGATTAAGGCGATCTTGGAGTCGTTAAACTCCAATTGTCGCCCTGATCACATTTGTACGGTTGGATCTTTGATCCGAGGCCCCGATAAAAATTTTGCCCTGTCCCTGAACATAAAAGGATACAATTAACCTCCATTTTATTCAAACTAATCTAAATGTAAGATGATGCATGCTATGAAATATTTATAGTATGTAATGCAATCATATGCTTAAGAACATGCATGAATAGACATCTTAAGTATTGTAAACATGTTTACATCACATACCTCTCGTGCGAACGCTCGAGAGGTATGGGTCTCGTTCCGGCCATACTTCCGGCGAGGTATTCCCATCTCCTCCTCGTGATTCTCTCTCGCCCGACGCCTATTTAAGGAGCGAAAACCCCTGTTGCATCCTTCAAGCTTGATTTGGCCAAAGAAATCCCTCCAATTTCGTCTCCTCCTCCTCCGACCATTCGCCCGCAGGCTCCGGCGACTCTCTTCCTCCTTTCTCATCGTCCTGCCACCATACCAGTGGCAGGGTTACCTCCGCCGTCTTCCACCGCACCTCGTCGTACCAACAGGCGCCCTTCAGCCCCTCTTCCTCATCGTCGTCCCTTCCCTTGGGCACCTTCGTCTCCAGCGACGACAACATAGCCGCTCGCCACCGCTGCCTCCCTCCTTCGTCCAGAGACTCATAGATAAGTTCCCTCTCTCCCCTCTCTTCATTTCCTCTCTTTTAAATCACACTTTCGACCCCTCTACGCCACCGTCCACCGCCACCTTATCCACCTTCGGCAGACCACCGGCGAGGTGTTTCCGCCGCTCCACGCCTCCATCCACCTCGCCAGACCCCTCAAGGCCTCCGCCAACATCCACTAAGCAGTTTCCCCATCTCCACTACCCGCCACATGCACTCCACACCTCCATCGACCTAACCCACCTTTACGGCCACGGAGCGACCTAGGCACGCATGCCTAGGCTGCCCCACTGCCAGCTAAACCCTGCCTCACCTTTGCTGTGATACGGCAAAGGTTTTCCTCTGATCTGACAGGGTCACGAGGCCGTATCCATGCATTTCAGGTTCGTGCCTCCGCCACCATTAGCGAAGGTGTGAAGGAGCTCCCTCTCCTGTTCTAGTCTCTTCCAGCTCCAGGAGGCACACCTTGGTCACGCAGAAGTCTGCTGCGCACATGTCTAGGTCTTCAATTGGCAGCTAAGACCTCAACTAGTGTGGCGATTGAGCGCGGTTGCTGCTGCGGGCGCACAAGCAGCAGGGTGGGACATTTAGTCCCACCTCGTAAGTTTGCAAGTGCCCCACAGCGCATAAGTTGCAAAAGTGACTGAGGCTTATCGCCTCAGTCACACGGGGTGAGGTCCCTCTCACCCGCTCACCTGGCCTCGTTCGCGACCACCCCCTGCGGACCTGGCCCGACCCGATTACCCAACCTGTGCACACCTCGTGCATCACCCACGTCGGTGCGCCTAGTCCCGGGCGCGTCACCCGACCCGCATACCCGAATAGGCTCTGGGAGAGCTGTCCTGAGAGAGAAATAGAGAGAGAGAGAGACATGGGAAGGGCAGGGGTTAGGTTTTGCCTAACCATATGATGCGTGTGTAGGGAACAGAAGAGGAAGCAAGGAAGGAGGAGGAGCGGCTGAGGACTTAGACGCGAAGGCTACTGCGGCCAGAGAGAAAAGAAGAAGAAGGACTTGGAGGCACAGAGAAGCAAAGGAAGAGGAAGAAGATGGCACTGTAGCCACAGAGAAGCTGAGGCAGAAAGAGAAGGGAGAAAGAAGAAAGTAAGAGGTGCAGCTGAGACTTAGCCACACCAAGGAGCTGAAGCAGGAAGAGAAGAAAGAGAGAAAGCAAAGGCATAGTGTAGAAAGAAAGGAAGAGAAAGAAGGAGGAGGCGTAGCTCAACAGAGAAGAAGAAGAAGCTAAGAAGGCCAAGCAGGGAAGAAAAGAAGAGAAGAAGGAAATGCCAAGGAGAAGAAGAAGTAGGAGCAGCCAAAGAGAAAGGAAGAAGAAGAAGGAAATGAGCACTGTAGAAAATGCTACTTAAGACATCTGATTCCTGGAATTAGACATCTGAGGACAGAGAGAAAGCAAAGAAGGAGAGAAAAGAAGAAAGAGAGAGATTAATTCCACTCTTATTCTCTAGCATTCCTTTTTTTCTGGTAAAACAGTACATTATGGTGGATTGTGATTTTTATGCTTCTAGAATAAAGATTGCTCCCTGAGTTCGACCTCGGAACATTTTAAATTTTGAGTAATAAATTAAATTAAATTGATCATCGTTTTTCGCAACATACTACAACGTACCTTTTTGAAAATCGTGAACAAACGAGCATTATCAACAGGCTATTTAAGACGTCTGATACTTTGATTGCATATACTTGAGGCTTGATTTGAGTGTTATTTGTGAGGAGTAATTAGTGATTTAGATTACAATTTTACTCCATTCTTTTTGCATATTGAACCTGACATTATTCTTATTGCAATCTCTATTCTTGATTTAAATTGTGATCTTGAGTTTTGAAGTCCATATTGCTTTTTGTGTTTGACCTCAGAACTTTTTCGTGTAATAAATTTATTTGTTTTCAAAGTGATTTCAACTATACTATAACGTAGTTTTAAACCTCGATTTTGCCTCGTAAACAGTAACATTCGTCGTAGTCACCACTTACATAAGTAGGGACCCTGGGGTGATTAACCAAGTAGGGTAGTAGGTGCAGAACATTCTCTTAAGAGAATGCCTTGTATAGACCTTATTGTTTGAGATATCATAGCGATATCTCCTTGCACTTCCCGAGGAAATTGATTATGGGTTAGTGATGATCGTAAAAGTGAGAAGGCGCAAACAATCTAGAAATTGAGTAATAAATGAATAATTAAAGAATTGACTTGAATAAGTACTTGTTCTTTTGGGTTCTTGTACTTTCCCCTAGTTCTTACTAATATTTTGTCTTTGCTTGCTACTCTGCTCAGCTTTGGCTAACTCTTTCATTTGGACTTCGTAGTCAGGGTTTTAGGGAGTAGCAGCCAAGTCCCATGCCTGTAGGAGAAGCCGGTGCCAAACCAAGTTTTGCACTGTAGTTGGTCTATGGGACCATTTCTAGTTAGTCGTTGTTAGTTCTTTTCAATATGTTTTCTTTTAGCATTACTTTCTTTAAATTTATTCTCTTTTCTTATGTGATGACTATGAATGATGATGGAATGTTTGGACCTTCTATTCAATTTAGACATATTCTTCTTATGTTTTATATATGTGATGTTATTTGCTGTGCATGTATTATGTTTTATATTTATATGTTAGACAATCGAGATCTTGAGAGATTTCAAGAAATTGATTGGGGTCCTTACCAGGTAGGGGCTTGGCTTGTAACATATAATATGGGAGGAAAGGATATAAATAAATAAAATTGTTGCACAAGAATATCACCACCGCAGACATCGAATTTTATTTGGGAAACTTGTAAAGGTAAAAACTATCACTTAAGTCTCCCTGACTTAGAATTTTTCCAATTGGCAATCCAATTAAATCCATTAACACGCCACTTAAACCCAAGGGTGGTGTAACCTTAAAAACAACCCTCATCAATCCTTGCCGATGAGAAATTTGCCTTGAAGAGGGGAATCTACAAACCTAACACCCTTACAATGAAAGGAAAGAAATAAACGAAAGACAACACACTTTAAAGCCCAAAGTATGATTAGATTGAATTTAGCTTCTATTGAAGATGAACTACTTTCCTTGGGTGTAGAGGGTGGGTGTGGAAGTAGAGTTTCTAAAGGCTCTTGAAAGGTTGTAGGTAAATGTTGAGAGTAAGAGCACAAAATATTTCTTCTAGAGTGTATGAGTGAGAGTGGTCGATCACTAACAATGGTGAAATTCGACTTATGTAGGGATTGGTCAACCTATAAGTAAAGAATAAGTTGACACTTGGTAAAAAGTGTCGAATTATGACTAAAGAAAATATTTTTTGATTTGTTGTTGAGGTTCTAAAGGATTCCTAAAATTATCCATCGGCTACATAAGTTAAGGAATATTAGAACCAATTTCATAGTGGCTCTTTTACAATAACTCTAAGAAAAAGAAAATCACAAAGAGACTTGTAATAAATCCAAGAAGTTTTCTTGAGTCTTTTAAGGTCTTCTTGGAATTTCAATGGCTACTCTTCAAGTTCTTTGAGTTAAAGACCTTTAATGAGAAACTTGGACCTTATGGATGCATTTCAAATCTTGTGACTCTCCCGAAGATGTGAATAATTCTTGCAAATATCTTAATAAGCAGCAAGGAAACATCTACCAATATTCAATTTGCTTATTGAGTCTCTTTTTGTATATCATCAAAATTAGGCTTTACACTAACAAGGGGAAGACCCCTCCTTATGATATATCTTCATTAGAGAGTAAATTTGGTTGGGAATTATTTGCCAGTTGAATTCATGATTAATATTCATTTTACATGTAACCCCTTTTGGAGGGTAGTGGTAGTTGGTTAACCTGACTAAGATAAAATGCTTTAATGACTGATTGTAACATTGTAGTTTGTCTAAAGTGAGTGAGTAATTTGCCTCTGACAAGTAGCTGGGCAAAGAAAGAAATTCTATGCTGGAAAAGTTTGCTTGAAATTGACTTAGAGTGGGGAGATCTTATTTCTCTAGAAGCAAGAAGTTTGTATGCATTATTTCCTGGGCAAGTTTTGTCGAAAGGGCTTTCACTTCTGTGGATTTTTGTGACATTGTATATTTTGTCTCACTTCAGAAGTAAAAAAAGCTAAATTACAAATTCAACTAAATCATAATGGGCTCATTTTTGGACAAGACAATGGATTTAAGCCTACAACTATGGTTAAATCAGCTTTGAATAGGACATTAGACTTAATTTCTCTAACTTGCACTCCACAATCAACCCTTAAAACTCAATCAATTAGATAAGTGGTAACAATCATGTAATCAATTGGATTGAATCCTTATCACTTAATGCAGGGGGCCAATCAATGGGTTGAGGGGATGAAAAGCAAAAAGAAGTTGACCATTGTCCAATATGTGAGATCAACTCAAATCTTGAGACTTCAAACCTTAGGATTGATTTAATCCCTCATTTTGAGATGTTCACCCCCATTCACAAATCGTGTTAAATAAATATTGATGACATTGCCATTATTCGTTACATATAACTTAATTTGGCTTAATTCTAAGGTTAAATTCACCTAATTAACAAATTAAAAGAGTATAACTCAATCAAGGCTGAGGGGAGAGAAATTGATAAAAGTGAGGGTTAATTCTACAAATTTCACAAATAGTTATAAATATAGAATAACTGGAGGGAAAGCTTATGGTTAATTGAAGGTCAATTGAGCTTAAACATCTTAAAAATGGGTTGATATTGAATAATTTATTATTTACATTCAATTTGAATGTTTAATTCTAATAAAAAATCTTAATTTCAACCTTGCTTCAATTAAAATAGTTATGATGAAAATAAATGTAATATAAACCTACTAAAAATTATTTAAAAATATTTTATAAGGTTTGACACAGTTAATTTGACAATCGGAACTTGTTTTGACCTAAAATAGAGCTGTAGGTGGGAATTTGTAATATTTTTTGTCTAAATGTAAATTGACCAAGTAAATAACATCAAAACCCAGAATTGAAGTCACCACCAACTTCCTTATGTCCAAATTAAGCTATTGTAAAAATTTGGGCTCATTTGGACTTCATCTTGGTCAACTTTGTAATTTGGCCCTTAATTCCTGATTTCATTACAAAAGACCCCCTAACTTTCTGTTTTCTTGCAAACCGGTCCCTACCAGCACCGCCTCCACCTTCCACCTCCACAACCTCCGGCCGCCAATGTCGGCGAGGTTGTTCACGCACCTACTGCCCCTCTCCTAACACACGAAGGAGCTATAAACTTCTGCCATCACACGTCGCTTCTTTTCGTCTAGTCACGATGGTTTCTTACCCACTCTTCTTCCTCAACGTCACCGTTGACGATGACCTTAGATCTTCTCTGTTCTTCTTTGTCGCTGGTCCTCGCCATCAAACAAGGGCATGGTTTTCTTCCCCTCGTCGTCGCCGTTCTCCCCATCAAAGGAGGTGGTTCTCTTACCTTCTCCCTCGCTCCAATCCCTTTACCATCTTCTTCTTCTCCAACTCCAGCATCCACACTAGTCGACTTCCTCCCTCGCTCTTCGACCTCCTGTCCTCCTCTTAGGTAACCTCACTTCTCCCCCTCTTCTACATTAGTTTAGGCCTCTTAGATCTACGATTTGACCACCACATCGTCCTCCTCTCCATCTTCTTCACACACGGCAAGCTCCAGCCATGCTCTGGCGTCTACTTCGGCTAGCACGCCTCACCGTTCCACATTGTTACCCACTCCACCAACCACCCATGAAGCATTGCCTCGATGTAAGCGACAAAACCCCTCAACCAATTTGGGGTTTCGACGTCCCAAAATGGCCACCGGATGCACACTGCCACTGCCACCTTTGACGATGTCATCTAGCCATCTCCGGCATCCTCACAACAAATCAACATCGCCACCACATTCTCTTCCATCCAACGAAGCTCCTCGACACCTTGGCTTGGAGCTTAGAGCACCCACGCGCTACGCTGTCAAACCCATCGCTGTCGTTTGTCCCTGACGTCGACCAACCGTAGACAGCCTCCTCACGTTCGAGGCTTTGCGGGAAGTTTCCCCACAGTGCGAGGAACCTTTTGCGATTGTCGACGAGGAGTTTCGTGCCCTGAGGACCTCCGTCGACCATCACCGGATTTGCCGCTTCCTCCGCCATCGTTTGCCTCCCTCGCTCGTCTGATCGACCAACTAACACCGCCATCTGGTCGACGGTGCGCCGGTGATTCCCCTCTGCCGCACGTTGGCGAAGAGCTCCGGTCGGAGCTCGTTTCTGGCGATGCGTCGCCGCGTCTCCGACGAGGTTTGGCCGGCCAATAGGAAGGAGCAGGTGCTCCTTTGAAGTACTGTAGGGACCTATTTGAAATAAAGAAGAATTTGTAGGGTCCTATCTGTAGAGGTTCAAGGACCTAAATGTAATAAAATAAATCTTTCTGAGGACTAACTTGTAGTACTTGCTGATTTGATTTATGCCTGAAATCTAGATGGGTTTTTATTTCAACTTCTTTCTCCAATATTCTGGATAATTGATGATTTAGTTAACATTGATTATTCAATGTTTATAGCATTAAAAAATATTTATTGCACTTGAGATTTACATTTAAGTTGCTTTATTAAAAACAAAGTGCAAGTTTGAACTTGTTCGTTTTAAAATTAACATCTTATACAAGTTCCGTTGTAAAATCCAAATAGTGGTAATTGCACATTACTTGCTCCCAAAGATAACCTCGGGATACTTTTATTTCGAGAATTATAAATTTAAAAGTTAATTCGCTTTGGTCACCTCTATTACAACGCACTATTTTAAAACACGATCGTAGCGATTTAACAATTTAGCAATGTTGCTTGGGAGTAATGTGCAATTATCATTAGTATTTGCAAATATTTCTGATTTTTGAGATATCTGCCTTGTTTTGGTTGTTTTGCAAAATTGAACTGAGGACAACCACTCCACGGTAGGTAAATTTCTCTCCTTTGTTCTTAATCCCCTCCTTCCTAGCATATATAAAAAACAAAACAAAAAAAAAATTAGGATTCAACCTTGCCTTATTTTCTTAGAAATATCATTTGCGGCAAGAATTTCTAATTTTTGATATTCAACTGTGGTTAAGGAGAAATATCTGCTTAGAAGACACAACCCAACATTTTCAACACCTATAGGGACTTATCAAAAAATTAATTGAACCCTTGGACTAACATGTTCTTGATTGAGTCCAAAGGGATCATTGAAATTGAATTAGACTCACTTTAGAACCAAATTAGGGTTAAATTTTAGGGTTATCTAGTACACATTTGCAAATTAAAAAGGAAATTATCATCCGCATTGTATGCTCCCTAAGCCTTGTTTGAATCAATTTACAATTTGGACGCTAAAATATAGGCTCTAAGATCACCTGAACATTAAAAGAGGTGACTTAATAACCTACTTGTCGAACCAAAATAGAGTGATTCGGGTGAGTTAACCTGGGTTGCATCCTAAACATTAGGCCAGTTAGCTGAGCTTGGTTCACTTGGTGAACCAATCAACCTAAAAATTAGGTCACAACTTGAATAAAATTCTAAATCAAGTGATAATTCAAGGCACATGCACAATTAGGCTTTAAAATTGGTAGACTTAGGGCTTAATTCACACGTACTCGGTCTACTTGGAATCGCAGTGACAAGAAAGGCCGGGTGAGGGAGACCTTGTATCCCGCGGGGACGCTCTACCATGTAGGGGTCTTCGTGGGACTCTCTCTTTCTGGCTACCCAAGTAATTCTCGGGCAAGTGGATTTGTAATCTAGAGGCCCATCTGCCTCGAATTGCCATAGTCATTCAATTAATTTGGGTGCCTTGATTGGGTCCTATTCATATTCAGTCCCTTTTATCTTTTTTGCAATACACGCATAAGAGGAGGTCTTTAAGACCTACCTTAAGGCCTCCATTAGAGTCTAATCTGAATCGGGGTCAAGCTTCGATTGTCCTGTGTTTCTGATCCAATCAAATTCTCTTTTGATCAATTTGAACCTGAACTCGAACCTCCATTTTCTGATGCATCATCTAATTTGATTTCAATCACTTGGAAATCAACCTGAAAAATTAGGAAAAATGTCCACTAGCCCTGAACCCCGTAGGAGCATGAGGGAACAAATGATTGAGGATGCTATCTGTTTGTCAGTGCTTTCGTCAAGTTGTAAAGAAATTGTGTTATGGTACAGTCGACAAATAGCTCTTAAACAAATAAAATTTATAACTCAGAATCTACAATGGAGTCTAGGGTCGAACACAGGGAGCAAATGTGGAATTTATAACATTAATCACATTCAGAATTAATGAGCACAATTAATTGAGCATTCAAACAGATATTTAATGAATAATAACCTTTCACAATAGTTATTCAATGATAAACATGAGTATCTTAATAGTTTACAATGATAAAAGGAAGTCAAGACAAAATAATGGTGATTTGAATCACCAATTATTAGCCCTAATCAAGCATGTATATCAAACATCTCAATTAGACCAAATAACCTAACAGTAGCTTGAACGCTATAGTGATTAGACATCAGGCAAGCGGATCAGACGACTTAAATGTGTTAGGCACAAGGCTCCTCAGATAGAGCCTTTCTCTTCTACTGCAGCTTCTTCTTTCCTTCTCTCTTCTCGAGCCTTCTCTTTTCTTTAAGGCTTTCTCCAAGCCCTCTTTCCTTCACAAAGCCTAAGTGTTAGGCTTTTCAGCATAAGGCATGCACCTGGAGAAAAACCACAGAAAGCAAAATCCTCCCTCGCTCCCTCACATATTCCCTCCTCTTCTTTTCTCTCAAACCTAATGATGGGAACACCATCATGAGCCATAACTTAATTTCGTCTGATAAATTTGATAAAAGCTCCTACATGACCATCAGGGGATCCTAAGTGCTTAATATTCTATTTTGAGAAGAAAAGATGAAGACAAGGTTATTTCTGCAATTTTACCATCTTATCACAAATAATAGAATAACCTCGAGGTATTTCAGGGGTTTATTAAAGGTCATATGGTCATTAATGTATAATAAGTGGGTCAACTCAGACAGAAATAGGCTTTCACACGTTTTGAGAATTAAATGACAACTGAAATCCTAAAAACAGACTCTCTTAATTCACTAAGGTTTTGGTCAGGATAAAATTTACCTAAACCCTCTAAAAATTATAGAAAAATATTCTCTAGGGTTTGGCATCCTTGATTTGACCATCTGAACCCATTTTGACCTAAAACAGAGCCTCAGTTAAACTTGGTCGAAACTTAAATCCAACTTCACCATTAGATTCCTTGGGTCTAAATTAGGTTTGTACCAAAATTTGGGCCCAATCAGAGATCATTTTGACCAAGTTTGCATTTTAGTCTAGGCTGACTCTTTTCTCTCACACACATGCCCTAACTTTTGAATTCGTTGCAAATTACCCCCTAACTTCATCTTCTTTGTAGAATGGTCCTTGCCGCCATTGGAGGTCAATCGACCTCCATGAGAGCTTTGACCAGACCAAATCCTACTCTAATGGCAATCAAATCCCACCAAACTTGGTGGGATTGATGTTCACACCTAGACAAACTTATTAGGATTGATCTTAACTCCTAAAACCCATTGATTCGTGTGTGCGAACGCATTGAATCAATGGGTGGTTCTTGATTTCCTAAAGATTACATCCGAGCTCTTTCCTGAACTAGAGCCCTCTTTGGAGCTCTATTTAAACCCTAGAACCCCTGCCTTACCTCCTTGGCAAGTTCTGGTTAGAGAAAACGTTCTCTCTTCCCTCTATGGCCACCTCCACAGCTTGCTTGGGCAACACTCTCTGTCCTGCACCTCCATCCATCAAATTGGAGGTGCCACCATCTTCCTCACGTACCTCTCCGGTCAAAGGGAGGGCATTCCTCCACCTCAATCGTCATCGCCACTTCACCGTCTCTATCATCTTCTCCAGCTCTGGGCAGCCACAACCAAAGCCCTCTGCCTATCTCCTTCCCCTTTAGGTCTCTCTATTCCTTCTTCTCTCCCTCTACTTTCTTTTCACCTACGCAGGAATCACTCGCGACCACTACATTGCCGTCCCGCACTTTGTCTTCTCTGCCTCCGACAAAACTCTGGCGAGTTCGCTCGACCGCCATAGTCCACCAAACAGCCTCGCGCCATCTCCATAAGTTCCGTTGCATCACCCTCTAGAAAATCCCTCAACCTCTTTTGCGATTAACCCACCAGAACACCTCCCTGAACTCAAGCAATTTTGCTTCACCTTCTCGAGGTCGTTAGGCCTCCACCATCACTCGCATGACATGCTGCACCCACCACCGTACTCGCCATTTCACGGTGATCCTTCTGAGGCTGTTTGACATGGCCGCATGGTCGTTCTCATGGTTTCAGGTTCCTCACCGGTCTCCACCACCGCTGCCATCTTCGCTGCCCCGTTCATCATGTTCAAAGACACGCACATCCCAGGTGCTACGCCCAGGTCACGCGAAGTAGCGCTAGGCAGGTCTCCAGGTCTATGATTGAGTGTCACAACCTCAGCTGCTGCTTCAATCGGTCAATGTTTTCACCTACAGCCGCACGCGACGAGCTTCTGTGGATAGTCCCACATCGGAAAGAGCAAACCCCTCCGCAGCATACAAATTGAATTTGTGTTTACGGCTATTCGCCTCCGCCCGCACACGGGGTGAGGTTTCCCTCATGCACACGCATATGCACGCCCTCACCCACGCTCATGCCTCGCGGGTCTGGGCCTTGGTCCGTTTACTCGGATACCTGGGTCTGGTCTAGTTCGCCTGATTCTGAGAGAGAAAGAAGAGAAAGAGAGAGAGTAGGGGAGGGGTTTGCCCTCTGCTGCTCTCTACACTTATAGAATTTGAAGAGGCCTTCGCCTCTGTGCTGTTGTGTTATGCCTGTGCCTCTCCTTGAGGTCAGAAGGAAAAGAGAGGCCTTTGCCTCTGTTGCTGGTTCTAAGCCACTATTGCATTATTGAGATACTCAGTTGACATGGAATATTTGGTTGGATTCACTGTTCATTTATTTGAGATACTTGAGCTTAATTAAAAGGGGTTAATTGGTGATTTAAATCATCATTGTAACCCATCATTTTTGCATATTGTTACTTGAAATTATTGATATATTATTTTGAATCAGCTCTGGTTGCAATTTCTTATATCTTTTATTTAAAATTCTGATCCAAGTCAGGAAGAGACCCGCCCAAAATAAGACGTCTGACCTTGAAATCAGACGTCTTAAAGTGAACTTCCAGACGTCTGATGATATAATTAGACGTCTGATAAGCCTGTCAGAGCAATGATTGTTCCTGATTTAGGGCTGATTCTCTTGGGCTTTGTTCCCAACGGCTATAGAACCTTTCCTAAGCCTTCCAAAGCCTTCCTAAGGCCTCTATAAATAGAGGGGAACCTTTGCAACACAAATACACGAAGAAACACCTAGAGACACCAAGATACACAAGAAACAATTTGTATTACACTTTCCACTCTCTTGTGTCCTAGCTAGTTCTTACTCTCCAAGCTCAAGCTCCATTCTCTTGAGAGCATCAAGCTGTTGCGCACTCGCTCTCCCGCCGTAGTTCACGAGAGCGAAGTTGCGCCGTCTCGTGGCTCACGCACCGCGTCATCAACTCGACGCACTCCTTGCAAAGGGGAGTTTCCTAATTCCTATAGAAGCTAGGTTTATAATTACTTTGTTGGCTCTATAGGATTACTTGTTTATTTTATCTTTGTTATTTGGTTGGATATTCGCTTTGCGAATTCCCGTCTCCTTCGCGAGACAAAATCCTTCTCGTGAAGAGAAGGGGTTGAGGTACGCTACCCTCGTCTAAGTAGCGTGGTTGTATTGAGGTTGAATCACCCTCGTTTAAAGTGATTCGGTTTAGTGGATTTTCATCAACTTGGTTGATCGGAAAATCCTAACTCGAGAGGGTTAGGTGGTGGTTTTCACCCGGTTTGGGTTTCCACCTAAAAATACTTTGTGTACTTTGTGTGATTGTATTTTGTGAAGATTGTTTATTTTATTTCCGCAATTATTATGTCACCCCCTCCTAGTAGGGCCCGGAAATTTCAGTGAGGAGCGGGACAACGGAGGTGAGATGCTGGAGGATGTCAGGTTGAGGAAAGCTTCAGCGTAGCTCCGGATTGGAGGTGAGAAGACGAAGTTGATCTGCTACCGTAATGGAGGTGGGAGGATGGCTCCAAGGTGACCTATGAAGGGAGATGGGAAGTTGGAGGAGTATTTGGTGGGGCAGAGGTTCGCTACACTAATAGGCACCTTGGGAGCTTAAGAACAAGCTCTAATGGAGCGTTGGTGGGCTTGCTAGAGCTTGGGAGTAGGTGGGAGTAGAGTATGTAGAGATGGCTTGGAAGGAAGGGGGTGTAGGTCCTTTTATAGTGGAGGAGGAGAGGCAAAAATCGTATCTGGGTCGTTACTAACGTCCACAAACGTCGCTGTAGTTGTCGCTGAAGATCCGCCCTTCAATTCCTCTTGTTGGCACACACGGGCCTTTAGTGACATCCACAAACGTCGTTGCAGCTGTCATTGAAGATCTACCCTTCAATTCCTTTTGCTGGCACGCGCAGGCCTTTAGTGACAGTTACAAGTGTCGCTAAAGGCCCTCATAAATTTTGCTGAAGATCCGCGCATCTCCCTGTTGGCATGCGCTCCGCTGGCGCTGCGCGCCTCGCGCACCCGTGCTACGCACACGCTGGCGTGTGTTGGCATGCGCGTACACGTACACTACGCTGCTACTGCTGCGCGCTGCGCGACTGCTGCTCAGCGACCGGCCAAATTGGAAATTGGGGGGCTGCGGGGATTCGAACCCACACCCCACCCTTGAGAACTGTAGTCTAGACCATTGCGCCAAGTGTGCGGATGCATCGTGAGGAGGAGCTTGGTGCAAAACTTCCCAGCCGTTGGATCTTGATCCAACGGCTAGGATTCAAGGGCACGGATGAAGAAGGAATTGGGCGGTGCTGCTGGCCGGTGTTGGGTGGCCTGGATGGTGCCGCGTGGCGCCATATGGAACGTCCGTCTTCTTCTTCTTATAGAGGGTGCCACGGTGCTCAGATTGGGATGGTTCCTGCGATACCGGACTGCAATCGTTGCTCCGGATCCATCCGTGTGGTCAGATTATCCATCCGAAACCCATATGGATGTCGCATTGCCCCCTTGGCCGTTGATCTTCCTCAGGCTTAATGTGATGCTACGGGACTCTGATCTGGACGATTTTAGAGGCGTAGTCTCCGATCGTCGTCCCGAGCAGATCTGTATGGTCTGATCGTCCATCCGAGGCCCTGAAATAAATCCTCTTTTCTCCTGACATAAAAAGGACCTAATTAACCTAAAATATAAACAACTACTCTAAATGCAGAATGATGCATGCTATGCAATATTTATATCATGATATGCAGTGCTAAGGCTAGGAACTATCACAAATAAGCATTTTACGATGAATTTATATGTGTTTATCACCTATACTATAACTAATTTCTTAAACATCGACGATTTTGCGTTAACACCCAGGGCATAATTCGGTTAATAACCAGGCATATGGATACAAGTAATCAGGTCTGACCAGGTCACCAGCGTGGGTGGTGACCGAGGGGTGCATGAAGCATGAAGGGGTCCTCACCTCATGTTCTTGAGGTGATTAGGGTATTGCACAAAAACATTATATTTGCTACTGCCGCCTCTTCACTTCATGAGGTGGGACTATTGTCCCCCTCCTTCCTTCACGTGCACAGTAATTGAAGGTCATTCCTCAATTGAAGCAGCTGCTTCTATGCGCTATTCAATTGTTGCTCCAGATCAGTTCCTGAAGCAATTCTGCAGCACCTGGGCATGGTGCTTAGAGCTTTCGTGGCTATAGGACCTGAATAAGGTGGAGATGATGGCAGCGACGGCGGAGCACCTGCGAGGACCTGAAATCATAAGAACGGCCTCACGGCCACATTAAATTACTTCAGGAGCTTCGCGTAGCTTTGGCGAAGGTGGTGGTGGGTGTTTCAAGGAGGTTGAGGGCATGTGGTGTTCGGACGAGGTCGGAAATGAAGTGCGAAGGAGGTGGTGTTCGGTGGAGCAGTTGGATGGGTGGAAAGGTGAATAAGGATGGGGGTTTTGCTTGCGGAGGTGAGGCGGAGATTATGGAGTTGTTGGTGAGGTGTTTGGTGTAGTGGAGTGTTGGGGAAACCTCGTCAGAGGGTGGCTGGAGATGGAGAAGATGGAGGGTGAACAGCGACGACGTAGGTTGAATTGAATGATAAAGGAGAGGGAAAGAGAGGTGGGGAGAATAGAAACCTAACTAACCTAATCTAACCGGATGAAAGAGGGTGAAATGTCCTTGCCGGGGGTACACCGGACTCGAAGAAGACGAAGCCTCTGGTGGGGGAGAAGCGGCGAGGAAGATGAGGAAAGTGATGCTTGCTGGTATTGCGAGACGTGGATGAAGGTGAGGAAGAAGAATCAGCCGATTATAGTCTGTGGCGATCTGCGAAGAAGGTGGATGGAGGAACTCACCGGAGCTGGTGGAGGAGGCCGGAGGGAGAGGGTGTTTGATGAAGAAATGCAGCCAAAGCCACGCTAAGGTGGTGAGGTTTGCAATCAGGGTCCTTTTATAGGGCTTGGGTCGAGCTTACAAGCTTGGAAACAAGCTTGAAAGCTCGAAAATCCAGGAGGAGGACTTGGCGATTTCCAAGAGTTCGCATGAACTCAAGGTTAAGATTCGGATGTCTAGATTTGGTTCAGATTGAAGGGAATCTCTTAAGGAGTCTCCCTTCCAATTTTGAAAGGATTTGGGCATGAAATTAGGGAGATCTTCCTGATTGAAGGTCGGTTGTAGGTGCGTTCACGTGGCAATGGAGGTAGGGGCATCTTTGTGACAGTGGTGAAAACATTAGGGGGGTCTTTGCAATAGATTTCGAAAGCTGAGGGGCTATTTGAGAGAAAAAGAGTCAGATTAGACCAAAATGCAAACTAGGTCAAGATGATCTCTCATTGGGCCCAAATTTTGGTACAGACCTAATTTGGACCTAAGAAATCTGTTGGTAAAGTCAGATTTTGGTTTTGACTAAGTTTGACCGGAAAATTTATTTAGAAACCCAAATTAGGGCAACTATCTATCTAAGACTCTATTTTAGGTTAAAATAGGTTCAGATGGTCAAATCAAGAATACCAAACCTTATAAAAGATTTTTATATAATTTTAAGAATTTTATCTTGACCAGAACCTCTGTTAATTAAGCAGGTTTAAAATTAGGGTTTCAGGTGTACGTTAATTCTCGAATGCGTGAAAACCCATTTTTGTCTGTATGGACCCTCTTGCTAGTCATTAATGCTCATTTGACCTTAGTTGAGCCCTTGGGAAAACCCATGGTTATTATGCATTCATAATCTTCTGTTAAAATTATAGATTTATCCCTGTTTTAATACATTCTTCTCAGAAGGATATTCAGTGAATTATGACTCTCCGACGGTTATGTAGGAGCAGTTGTCAACTGATTTTGCCAGATTAAATGTTACGAACCGTGCTTTCAAACATCTTTTAAGACGTCTGGGAGGTGGCCCAGACGTCGTACCAGACGTCTGGTATCACTTCGAGACGTCTGGGATTCATTTTCTGCGGCACGCACCGTTGTGTCTGCGCACCTGCGCGCGCAGACCTGCTCCGCCTCTTCTTTTTCCCTCTCCTCCTGCGGGCGCAGACTGCGCCCCTCTCTCTCGCTCTCTCTCCCCGCGCGGCTTTAAAAAGCCACGCCCTCTCCCTCACTCTCATCACCTCCGCTCCTCCTTCCTCTTCTTCCAGCGAGTGTGAGTGCGAGCGCGAGCGAGCGGGGCGGCGACAGCCGCGGTGAGTGCGGGAGGAGGTGCTGCACGAGAAGAGGAGGCGCTCGGCTGTGAGGGCGAGCTTGCCGAGGCTGCTAGGGTCGGCCGGCGGGGGGAGCAGCAGACGTGGGGTGGCTCGGGAGGCCTGCTGCAGCTCGAGCAGCAGGCGGAGGACTCGCGGCACAGCCGTGCGTCGCGAGCGGAGGGCGAGTGGCGCCCTGATTCTGGAAATTTTTCCAGAATCAGACGTCTGGGTTTCCAACTAGACGACGGGGAAGACGTCTGGAGGACTATCCAGACATCTGAAAGGTGAGTTATTTTCGTGCCTTCTTCCTTTCCTACGACCGTCTGTAGTGAGAGAGAGAAATGGGTACGCGCAGGTTCGGGGATTCACATCCAACGTGAATCAGACGACTGGCTGCAGTGCCAGACGACTGGAACGACTTCCAGACGTCCGGGGTGACCATCGGACGTCTGGGAACAAGGCCTGATGGCCCCGCAGGCTTCTGGACGTCTGAGAGACCACGCAGAGCAAGGTAACCCCTGATCCACTTTTTAAGACGTTTGGAATAAGTTCCAGACGTCTGATTTTGCACTGTTCCGTCGTTTTCGACCCGTTTAGGGCCCGTTCGGATTACGTTTTCTGCATTTCGAGTTGCGTTCTTTTCGAAATTAAATCCTCTACCTGTCTACAGTAGCTATATACTGTTTTGAGAAACTCCCTGTGTTTGATCCTTGTGATAGGACCCCGTTCCGTTGCAGTCTTGGGGTTTGCGGTGGCACGCGGGATTTCCGACCTCGCCCCCAGTACTCTTGTTGTAACCGGTAGAGTGGCTTTTAAGTTTATTGGTACAATCTGTTAAATTATGGAACCATAAATAGCACCTAAGACATTACATGAATCCTAGGAATGAGAAACTAGAATGAATGGTAGATCCTAGGGTATTGCATGAATCCTAGGGCTGGAAAACTAGATTGTATGATAGATCCTAGGGTATGGCATGAATCCTTGGATGGGAAAAACTAGTGGAATATATGAATACTGCAGTCTTGGAAAATGTGGAAAGGAAATAATAACTGCCTGTGAATTGAATTAACAGCTGCCTGCTATGAATAAATAAACGTGATTGAGAACATGGATTGTAAGAACGTGAAAACTGGAAAGTGAAACCTGGATGTTCTGAGTTAAAAGAGCTGGAACCCTACAGGAAATTAGGAGTAGAACTCCTGAAAAGTGAATGGAATAGAATTGGGGAAGTGAGCTGGCCCTTGAGTATGGAGTACCAAGGAGAGCGATTGTCCCCCTATTTAGTGCAGAGCGGAGCCAGCTGCCCCAGGGACCCGGGGTTAGGACTTTCCACTTTGTACCGACTTGCTTGCCCTCGTGTACGTAGTACCGAGGAGAGCTACTAGTATAGGGAGGTACTAGCTACCCCACGGGCCCCGGGGTTCTGCTAGCCTCCTACACCGACTTGTTAGGCCCACTGGGGCAAACCAAGGTAGTCAGGCGAGGGTTTGCGGACTGTGGAGGGGCAAGGCCCCTGTTTGGTTACTGTGGAGGGGTTGGACCCCTGTTGCTGAGAGGGCTCTGCCCTGTACTGGTTCCTTGCTGTGCTTTGGGCGCACCCGTTAAGGGAAACGACTGACCGCGTGCCAATGCGGGTTAGCTACCCGTGCGTTTACCGCGCGTGCCGTAGTCACTGTTACGTCTGTCAGTGACCTTGGGGTGGTTGACTGAGAGTAGGATCACCACGGGGGACTCTCCCGGCCAGGAGAGCACCATGTGCTACTTCTACTGTTCGGAAAAGACTGCAATCAAGATCGTTCCCACGAGGAACATTCGAGATCAAGTGAAGGATCCGAGAAATAGATAAATTGTGAAACAATAGAAAGACGTAAATAAAGGAAGAAAGAAAAATTAAAACAGCTACTGTACACTTTACTGTTTCTTTAGTTTAGCTGCCACTCTACTCAGCGTTTTGCTGACGTGTTACACTCGTTACCTTTCAGGACCAGGCGTTGAGCAGCCAGGGTCAGCGGCTGCAGAGGACGCTGGGTCGAGTAGGGTCCAGTAGAGTTACCACTATTCTCTTGTACCTCTTTTTTTGGTTCCACTGTAGTGAGTAGTTCTTGTTTCCGCTGTACTTTTCTTTACCTGCAGTTCATATTATGTTATGAATGTTGTTCTCCTGTTGTGGTGGTACATACTGTCGTGGTTTCTTTCCTTACTGCTGTATTTTCTTACTGTTAGTTATATTCATGTTGAATGTGGTTTATTTTACTGCTCTTTTGGTTACTTCCTCATTGGATGACCAGGTCTTGGGTTTAGTCGAGTCGGTCCGGTTCTCGTGTCTCGTAGGGACTCGGGAATCGGGTCGTTACATTAAAGGTAGTTGTGGTTGATGATGACGTTATCATCACTATGAAATGTAACAAAAAATTTTTCCGAACCTCAAAGCCTGTTAACGGAAATCAAGCTAGTGAACCCAATATTGTGAACCCAATTATGAACCACATCCTAATGATTGCAACCCAGATATAATGTGGTTCGACATGGGAGACCCTCTTAGAATAGATGAGAGATATAAGAAAATTTCATAGAACTGAGGGTATGCAATATCTTGCAAATCCTGAATTATGGGAAAAATACCAAGATTTCTTTGAACAACGTGGGGATTTAGTGGATCAACTTGAAAAATTGCTTGACGAAAAATATCCAGACCCCCACCTGGATCTGGATTATGAATCTTGGGATAATTTTGAGGATAACCCAGATTTTTCCAATCCCGAGTGCCAAGAAGATGGGTTCTATGCTGAATCCCCAACTTGATTTGAACCAAATGATGATTTTGAGAATAATGAATTACCTGATATCAAAAATCAACTTTTGGGTTGGGGGGATTCCATTACAGGTGTTCTTGATTTTGAACCAACAACTGAAGATTTTGAGGTTGATTTAACCCAATCAGAATGTCCAAACACTTGTATTGAATTTGATTCTAATTCCCTGGAGGATACAATTGCAGCATGTTGTCTTGATAAGGTAGTCCTCGAACAAAATTTTGACGTCCCAATTGAGTTGAATGTAGATTCTAGCGAACCAATTCCTACAATTGACCTAGAATCTGGACCTAAACCTATTTGGGATGATTATTAGGCTCAATTAAATAAGGGTGAAATCTTGGATTTTAAGGATTTTGATGAGCCTATTTTGATGACGAAATCTCTCTAGATTCCTCGAACAAGCGTAACGATTTATTCGAATTGGAATCGATTTATGATATAGAATTAGAGGAATCTGAAGAGTCAGGATTTAATTGGATCTTCCCTAGATTTCCAAACACCAAGCCTATACCTGATGATGAAATCCCAATTAACTTGGTGTTGGAATCTAGGGTAGACCAATTTCAAGTTGATAACTCAGTTGATTTTAATTGTTCATATGGAGGTGATCATAATTCTGATTCAGGTTCAGAAAAATCTCTTTACCATCATTCTTCTGGATTCTCCTATGTTGATGCTGATTTTGAACATTATTATGATTCAGGAGAATCCTTGTTTCCAGAGGATTACAGCCTGATCTATGTCCTCAATATCTATGACCCGCTCTTTGATTCTGATTCTGAGGTCATTGATGTGGAGCATGAAGCAGTTGCACTACCTGATCAGGAGACCACCTCGGAATGGTTGCTTAAGCTTTTCAGCAATCGATCTCCGCAACATGACTCCACCGGAACCCATTTGTATATTGAATCACCTCATTCTGATCCGATTGGACCTAATTTTCCTCCTCAGTTTGACAATGAATGAGACATGGATCAAACTGAGAATCAACTGCAAATTATTTCTGATCCCATCAATAGGGTTCCTATATTTTTCATTAATCTTTTTTCTTTTGAGGACGCTTATGCTAAGTTGGCTGAACCTATCCAGCCAAACCCTTATTTTTCACTTCCATATCTTTTTAAGCCAGACTTCACTTGGTGGACTCCACATCCTTTGATCCACATTTTCCAACCCACCAGACTCATTGGCTTTGGTCTGCATAACCAGTCAATTGATTTAAACAAGCATCTGGTTGGACCAACCAGGCTAATTATCAAAGTGCTTGTTTTAAAAAATTCTTCCAATTTGATTACTCCGTCGCTTGATATCTTCTGCCTAGTTGCAGGCATTAAATTCAGTGCTTAATGGGAGGCAACCCGTCATTTTCCAAAAACCTGCGACCTTTCTTATCTTGTTTGCGCCAATCAATCTTATTGCACTTAAAAGTTTCTAATTTAAGAACAGTCATTTCCGACCCGCCCACCCACCCTTAAACCTGTTCTAAAATTATGAATTAAGCTGAATGTGAACCCATCCTATTTGCAATGAGGGCATTGCAAAACTTAGGCATGGGAAGGGATTAAAGTGCAATAATTTGAAAGTCATTTCTAAAAAGTTCTCACAGAAAATATACATACATTTAGCTTAAAATGGAGAGAGAGAGGAAGGAAAGAGAAAAATCAATAAGACATTTTTAGTTTGTTAAACCCTTGGACATTTAGATATTGAATCGATCGACCATGGTTCGTGTTACGAACGTGGCATCAGACGGGTTTTAAGACGTCTGGAAAGTGGCCCAGATGTCTGGAACCCTTTCCAAACGTCTGGTAATAAATTTTTTTGGCGTATGGGGTTGCGTCTGCGTGCGTGCGCGTGCAGACTGCACCCGCCGCTTTCATTCCTCTTTTCCTCTCTCTCTTCCTGCAAGCGCGCCGCTCTCTTCTTTCTCTCCCCGTGTGGCCTTATAAGACACCCTCGCCCTCTCCCTCACCCTCATCTCCTCCGCCTTCCTCTTCTCCTTCTCCGTGCCAGTGCGAGAGCGCGAGCGAGCGAGTGAGCGGCGGCAGCAGCGGTCGCGGCGAGGGTGCGGGAAGGAGGGTTGCGAGCGGAAGGAAGAAGCTCGACCGCGAGGGTTCGAGCTTGCCGGGGCAGCTAGAGCTGGCTGGCGGGGGAGCGGCGAGTGTGGGGTGTCGTGGAGGGCTGCTGTAGCTCGGGCAGCAGGCGGATGGGGCACGACGCGGTCGTGCGTCGCGGGCGGAGAGCGAATTGGACTCTGGTTTTAGAAAATTTTCCAGAATTAGACGTCTGGACTTACGACCAGAGGACACTGAAGACATCTGGAGGACTGTCCAGACGTATGACAGGTAAGATATTTCTATCTTCTCCCTTTTTCGCGTGTACGGCCATGCAGTTGTTCGCCGCGACTTCGTCTGCGTTTCGTCGTGCTGAGAGCTGGTGTGTGTGCGCGCAGGTTCTACTCGGGAGGGCGCGAGGGCTCGCCATCCCACGTAAATCGGATGTCTTGCCGCAGTGCCAGACGACGGAGAGAACCTCCAAACGTCCGGGGAGACAATCGGACATCTGGAAACCAAGACAGACGTCCCAGCGGGCTTCTGGACGTCTGAAGGACTACGCAGAAGTAAGGTACGACCTGACCCACTTTTAAGACGTCTGGATGAGGTTCCAGACGTCTGATTTTGGAAAGTTTTGTCGTTTTTGACCCGTTTAGGGCCCGTTCGGAGTCTGTTTTCCGCGTTTTGAGTTGCGTTCTGTCCAAAATAAATTCCTCTACCCGTTTACAGTAATTGTATACCGTTCTGAGAAACTCCTTGTGATTGATCCTTGTGTTAGGATCCCGTTCCTTTGCAGTCTTGGGTGTTGCGGAGGCGCGCGGGATTGCTGACCACGCCCCCAGTACTTCCGTTTTCGCTGGTAGAGTGGCTTCTTAATTTACTTAACCAAATTTGTCACAATTGTGGAACAATTAATAGAGTCTAGGGCATTGCATGAACCCTAGGACTGAGAAACTAGATTGAATTATAGATCCTAGGGTATTGCATGAATCCTAGGACTGGAAAACTAGATTGAATGATAGATCCTAGGGTACGGCATGAATCCTAGGACTGGAAAACTAGTGGAACATATAAATATTGCAGTCTTGGAAAAGTGGAAAGGAAATAACAACTGCCTGTAAATTGATTTAACAGCTGCCTGTTATGAATGAAGAAATATGATGAACATGGGTTGTATGAACGTAAAACTGGAACAGTGAAACCTAAAATGGCCAAACCAAAAAGAACATTAACCCTACGGGGAATTAGGAGTAGAACTCCTGGAAAGAGAATAGAATGGAACTGAGAAAGTGAAACGTGGAAGTGTATTGTCTCTTGGGTACGTGGTACCAAAGAGATGCACACATTACCTCTTAGCGTAGAGGGGAGCTTGCCGCCCTCAGGTTGAGACCGGGGTGGGTTTGGCCACTGTACATCGACTTGTTGGCCCTCGCGTATGCAGTACCGAGGAGAGCTACTAGTGTAGGGAGAGCACTAGCTGCCCCACGGGCCCCGGGGTTCTGCTAGCGCTCCTACACCGACTTGTTAGGCCCACTGGGCAAACCAGGGTAGTCAGGTGAGGGTGCGCAGACTGTGGAGGGGTAGGACCCCTGTTACTGAGAGGGTCTGCCCTATACTGGTTCCGTGCTGTGCTTTGGGCGCACCCGTTAACGAAAACGACTGACCGCGTGCCAGTGCGGGTTAGCTACCCGTGCGCTTATCAAGCGTGCCGTAGTCACCGTTACGTCTGTCAGTGACCTTGGGGTGGTTGACTGAGGGCAGGACCACCACGGGGGACTCTCCCAGCCAGGGGAGCACCACGTGTTACTTCTACTTTTCGGAAAAGACTGCAATCATGATCGTTTCCACGAGGAACATTCGAGATCAAGAGAAGGATCTGAGAAATAAATTAATAGGGAATTAATAGAAAGACGTAAATAACGAAAGTAAAAATATAACAGCTACTGTGCACTCTTCTGCTTCTTTAGCTTTTAGTTGCCACTCTACTCAGCGTTTCGCTAGCGTGTTACACTCGTTACTTTTCAGGACCAGGTGTTGAGCAGCTAGGGTCAGCGGCTGCAGAGGACGTTGGGCCTAGTAGGGTCCAATAGAGTTACCTGTAGTACTTTTGTACTTTTCTTCCACTGTAGTGAATAGTTTTCTTTGTTACTCCCTGTACTTTCTTTGTCGAAACTTTATGTTATGTACATGTTTATTTCCCTTCTGTTGTGGTGGTGTATACTGTAGTATTTCCTTTTCTTACTGCTGTATTTTGTTACTGCTAGCTATATTCATGCTGAATGTGATTTATTTTACTGCTCTTTTGGTTACTTCCTCGTTGGACGACTAGGTCTTGGGATTAGTCGAGTCGGTCCGATTCTTATGTCTCGTAGGGATTCGGGAATCGGGTCGTTACAGTTCGTATAAAAAATCATCGTTGTTGTAGTATATGTCACAAATACAAACCGTTGTCACGTCAATTTTGTTTATTTACTTAATTTTTTCTGATTTATTCCAGGTTATTCTCCAGGAGGCAGTTATTAATATACATCACTCTCTAAGTCCAGTATTATTCTTTAATTCTAAAAAGATTTGTTTTATGTACAATTATGAATGAATGAATTAATGAATAATCAATTAATGAAATAATTGCTTAATTATATACAAAAGAATGAACTAAGATGCTTGCAAATAGATATATACAAACAAACATCAAACACTATAATTAAGTACTATATACTATCTATTTATACTTATAATAACAATACTTACATATATATACAATAATAAGTAATAATATATACTATACTAGCTTCACTTAATATACTAACATATATAGTATGTACAGAAACATATATAAACGTCGCTAAACCTTAGGAAAAGTATGTACATAAGCTAATGTACAAACTAGGGTCTATAGTGACACTTATTCTATCTACAGTGACGGATAAATCTGTCACTAAAGCTACACTGTTATTTACATACATATATACAGCTCAAACATTACTTATACTACGTATACTTCTTATACATATTATTTATTTACAGTATACTATATACATATGTTATATTTATACCATGTACTTGTATACTATACATATTAAACACATGCACAACACTTAACTCATTCTTCTCCTTTGTTCTCTCTTAGTTAACCCCTTATTAACCCCGACTTAATACAAAAATTAAGTTTTTAATTGGCAGGCGGCCTTTTCGAGAGATACACAGCACCCTCTCGGGTGGGACTAGACCTCTACTAAGGGCTGCCCTAATTCATTAATTAGTGTGTTAACCTCGTTTTATACTCAATATTGGACCCACACAGGCCCTCGCACAGTGCATGGCTCCCAGCCACACATCGCACACAATCATCTCAAACCAAGGTCATATGCTAGTGGGTATAAGGGGTAATGGGTTTCAGGTGCCCAGCATCCGTGATGACCGCATAGCCAAGGGAAGAAATTCAACTTATGCGACGCCGGGTGTCCTGCCACTGACGATGTGGCACTATTCCAGCACCTTCTTTAGGCTCTACTGCTTCCAACGCAGCCGTTCTGATTTGGGGTTTTTGTCCCTCGATTTGAGAGCCATAAATTATTATAATTAAAAATTAAATTATATGGTATTAAAGTATTTACATAGGGATACAAGATTATACAATTTATTTACAAAATTAATTATATTTTCGATATAAATAAATTAGTCAAAGTTTACAATTTTTACATACTTATTATTGGGTTTATTTCCTAATAAATGGTTAAATTAGTTAATTATTGGTGTAATTGACCCTGTACAGAGTTAATATACATATTAAAGTATTTAATGCACATTTTTATTATAGTTTACATGATTTATTTTGATTTATTTATATTTAAATATTGGAATTCAGGGTGTTTTCAAATAATTTAAGTTATAAATAGCATAATATATTATAAATATAGTTAAATTAGTGTAATTTACTTAAAATACAATAATACTAATGTACAATATAAATTATCTCAGTTATAACTGAATTTACTAATTTATTTTGATTTAATTTAATAACTTAGGTAGTAACTTAATAAATTCATTATTTATTACATATATATAATTATATTATATTATAGGTGTTATAATATACTATATACATATATAAATATATATATATACAGTATCATTATTAAATATAGTTATTTACATGGTTTTATATATTTACTTATGTTATAATGCTTATAGGCTAACATAAATAATAAATAATTATACAATTAAGTCATAAATAGTTTAAATAATATTAAATATTTAATTTACGATATATAATATATATAGAATTTATTTGCACCTATTATATATCTATTTTACATCATATACATACAGCTTACTATATAGCTTACATTTACAAGTATATATGTACTATACATAGTATTTTTGTGTATTTTTGGAGTTTTCTTATTTTTATGGGTTTTGGATGTTTTATAGAGTTAGGGGATGAGAGAGAAATAAATATATGAGAGATGGAATATGTTTTTGGTATTTTTGTAGGTTAAGGTCTTTTATTAGGTTTTAAGGTAGACTGAACCGTCGGCTAATATGCTCTACCAAGCCAAGGGTTCAGAATGTTTTGAAACTTTGTATATGTGTAGAGAAATAGTTAATCCTACTCACTACATCTTTATTTTATTTTTCTAAAATTTTTATATCATTTTTATTTATTTACAAGTTAAGCACACTTCTAGGTTTTCAAGGGTTTTAAAGTAGAACCTAAGGCCTAGAAATCTAAACTAAAAGCTAGAAGGGTGGTTTTAACACCTCAGAACATCCAACAAGATAAAAAGGCCGTGTTCAAGAAATTAAACATGATTTTTCACTTGATTAGATTCAATTTCTAAATATGTGCAGTTATACACATCTACAGTTGACAAAAGAGTATTTAACAACAAATTGCAAGCAATTCTACTTAGGTTAAGGTCATTTACAGTACATGAAAGCTTGTACAGTATTTTTACAAAATATAAAACATGTCAGGCATTTAATTAACTCAAATCCGACATCTACTACTGATGAGAACCTTGTCACAAACCCTAAACTAGCACCATTTAACCCTGATTTGCAAGAAAAAACTCCTACATAACCTTAGAAAGGCTTGCCTCAGAGAGATTCTGAGTTTGCAAAGAAAACATAAACTGAGGGGTAAAAATGTAATTTCACCAATCCAATTTGAAAACAGGGTATCTCAGGGTCCAAACATAGGTCAAAATAACCTAATAAGAAGAAAAGTGGGATGAAATGACTCAACAAGGGCTACAGCAACTCCGAAAAATTAAATGACATCCTGTAACCCTAAAAATAAACCCACTTAAATACACGAGGTTCGAGGCAGAGAAAAAATAAACTAAACCCTATAAAAGTTATAGAAAAATAATCTATAAGGTTTAGAACCTTCAATTTGGCCTTAGAAATCCATTTTGACCTACATTGAGAATCATGTCCAATTAACAACTTAATTTAGGTTTTTGCGTAAATTGACCAGTCAAACAAGGTTTAATCTAGAAATAAAATTCACCATCAGAATCCTTAGGTCTTAATTAGTCATGTATAAAAACTTGAGCCTAAGAAGAAGCCTTCTTGACCAACTTTACATTTTGGTCCTCATATATTTACTTTTTGGCCCTCAACTTTTGAACCCTCACATTTTGGCCCCTAACTCTCCTTTTTTCTTTTCATTTAGGTCCCTCCTGCAAAACCGGAGCAGCACCATGCTCCGGCGACCTTGCGCGGAGCATGGCGCCGCGCAGGTTAAGGGGGGGGCCTGCCAAGTCAAATGGGGGTGCCCTGCGTCGTCAGCCGTCGCAGGAACACCCCCCTGATGGCTGCAACCACCCATACCGGCCGTGCGAACGCACGGACGGTATGGGTCTCCTTGCTCCGACATCCTCCAACGAGGGAGGCACGTCGCCTCCCTCCACCCTCCTCTCCAGCTCTGCTTCTATAAATACCCCCGTCGCTCCGCCGTTCTTCCCAGCTTGGATCTGACGGAGATACCCCCTCACTTCCTCTCTTCCCACTCCGACAGACGCCCCCTTGCTCCGGCGGTTTCTCCTCCTCCTCCTCGTCGCTCTGCTATAATACCAACAGCAGAGCCACCTCCCTGATCTTCCTCCGCGTCGCGCAATACCGGCGCGTGCTGCTTCAGCCCCGTCGTCGCCGCCGTCCTCCCCCACTGGGCATTTCTTCTCCAGCTCCGGTAGGTACGAGCCGGCAGCCTCTTCGTCCCCTTCTTCACTTTAGCTAGATTAGAATTAGTCTTCTCTATCCCGTCTTTCTTTTCCTCCCTATTTTACAATCAATTACACCCTTGACCGACTCGACCACCGTCATCTTCCACGCCTCCGGCCAACCTCCGGCGAGTCGCTCCCATCATTCTTCCACTCCACACGACTCGCCAACCCCCACAGAACCTTCGCCTCCTCACCCTGATCATCCTCCGCCCTTCCACTTCCCCCAAATCGCCCTCTGCAACTCCACCGAACACACCCATTTCCCAACCCGCAGTTTGACCTAGGGCGGCCCTTAGGCTCCGCCCCGCCACCTGCAGACCCTCCGACCACCATCGTCGTGCCACGGCGAAGGTCCTCCGCGTATCTAATTAGGCCGAGAGGCCCTTTCTCTGTAAACAGGAACTTCGCTCGCCGCCGCCATTGCTGAGGTGAAGAAGCTCCTTCGACCTGCTGCTCCAGGCACGCCACGCCCAGATCAGGCTCCCAGGCTGCGTGGGGTGTCTTCGCGAAGTGCCAGGCTGCAGTTGAGGTGAAGCCCTCGCGCGATGCCCTCGCATGAAGCCTCGATTGTGCGCTGCCTCCTCCGCGCGGGCGTCCAATTGGGGTGGGACATTTAGTCCCACCTCGGAAACCCACTGAGGCGGACGGGCGCTTAAAGGCAAAAAGTGCCTTAAGCTGTTCGCCTCAGATCACGGGGTGAGGTCCCCATCACCCGCCCGATTATCCGGCCTCGTCCGCGCTCACGCCCCGCGGACCTGGCCCGACCCGATTAGCCCGACCTGCACTCCTCGCCCACCACCGCATGCCGGTGGGCCTGGACCCGGGCGCGACCCGCGTACCCGACTATCCGGCAGCTCTGGGAGAGCTATCCCATGAGTGAATTCTGAGAGAGAGAGAGACGCGGGGGAGGGTAGAGTAGGTTTTGCCCTCTGATCGAACTTTGAGTGTGCAGGCACAGGTGAAGAAGAAGAAGAAGAGAAGGCAGGAAGAAGAAGAAGAAAGCCACAGAGGAAAGAAGAAAAGACACACTGTAGCAGCAGCAGTTTAAGTCGTCTGATTGGAAAATCAGACGACGTCCTGAAGGCAGGAAGAAGAAGAAGAAAAGAAGAAACAGGACAGCAAGGAAGAAGAAAAAGAAAGAGACGGACAGAAAGAAGAAAGAAGAAGAAAAAAAGAGAAGAGAAAAGAAGACAGACGAGAAAGAAGGAGAAGCCAACAAATTCTCTCTCTCTCTCTCTCTTTATTTTTGTCATAAGAAGAAACACTGTACTTCTAGAGTAAGACTTGCTCCCTGAGTTCGACCTCGGGAACTCTTTTATTTTCCGAGTAAAAAATATCTGTAATGTTGGCAATGACTAGCTGTACTACAACGTAATTTCTACAACAAAACCTAGTCACAACGCCACGTCATCAACTACCCATCTAATTTAACCTACTGTCTAATTCAAGCAGCAGCTGCAGCAACAGCAAAGTAGTAGCAACAACTGCAAATGCAGTAGTTACTACAGTAAATCCCAGCAGCTCATGTCCAAAGCACTACCCAGACGTTCTAAAATCATTTTCACATGCTGCTACAGTGCATCTAAACACCAATCCAGCAAATTTGAATGAGTTCAGTTAGAGAAATGCATTCCCAGCAGCTCTGAAATGGGGATTTCGGTAGCTGCTAAATTGACCAAATCTAATCCCATATCTTTGTCATAGACAACAAAGATAATGGAAATATATTGGAATTTAATCCAACGACAATGTTACTGCTATGCAGCATTTTAATGTGTGAAGTTTGGGATTCAAAATTCACAATTAACACTCCAGAAAATCTGATGAGGCATTGAATTCTAATCTAAAAATACTTTAAAACATTAAATCCTTACTCAAGAAAACTTTAAACCTTGATCCCCAATTCAAATTAGAGAGAGAACACTGAATTGATCTCTCCCTTATGTTATAGACAGCATGAAGGAAGGGTTCACATTAGTCCATTAAACTACTAACTTGAATCCCAAATGTTTAAAACCCTAAGGGATATTGAGAATCCCTTAGGTGAGAAATCAAAAGTTCAAATACTAATACCTGCATAAAAATATTAGGTAGAGCCTCGTATCAACAAAGTTGATTCTTCTTGACTCTACCTTACATTGAAAAACCATCAAAATCTAATCTCACAACAACATCAACCATGGCTCATCTAAGGAAAAATTCATCATTAAAAATTGTCTTTGATTCACATCCATAGATTGATTTAGCTCAAAAACAAAATGATTCACTTGATCAAAATCTTGCAATCTTGCTTTGAAAAACCAAACTGAAATCAGATCAAGCAAACCGATTCCATTTAAAACCAGATTAAGGGTCTTTGTGGAAAATCTCAGATGGATGAGAGACCTCTAGATGGATTTGAGCTTAAATCCTCATCTCAAAGCTTGAGAGCAATGAGATCAGGGTTTGACTCTAATGGATGTGTGAATTGCAAAACAAAAATCGAGAGAAATCAGAATGCGAAGTGAAAAACATGAGGGGGAATCAATGGTTAGTGAGGGGATGAAATCGTTGACCATAATGTGATCATCAGCCATATCTAGCTTTATTTAGTCATATTTCATCATTAAATGCTATTACATAACCGTCAGAGGACCATAATTCATTACAAGTCCATTTTGAGAGAATAACAAGAAAACAGGGGTAAAATTGCAGTTTCAATAGCATATAGAAATTGCAGTACAATCACGGGATTTCTAAGGGGTTAAATAGAGGTCAAATGATCTTAAATGTCTAACAAGAGGATTCGTACAGACAAATGGATTTTCACGTGTTTCAAGATTTAAATGACTTAAAATCCTAAAAATAGATCGACTTGATTAACTGAGGTTCTGATCAGGATAAAATTCACCTAAACCCTCTAAAATCCATATAAAAATATTCCCTAGGGTTTGACATCCTTGATTTGACCATCAGAATCCATTGTGACCCAAAACAAAGCCACAAACAGACTTTTGCCCTAATTTGGATTTTTGCATAAATTACCTAGTGAAACGAGGTCAAAACCAAAATCTAACTTCACCATCGGATTTCTTGGGTCCAAATTAGGTTTGTACTAGAATTTCGGCCCAATCTGAGATCATCTTGACCAAGTTTGCAATTTGATCCAAGTCTGACTTTCTTTATCTCAAATAGCCCCTCATCTTTTCAATTCCTTACAAATAGGCCCCTATCTTTGTCGTAACTCTTTGCATTTAGGTCCCTCCACCATTATCGCAGAGGAATCCAACTCCGGCGACCTTTGATTGAAGAGAACTCGTTCTCTAATCAATGAATCTCTTCTAAAATTGGAAGGGAGATTCCTCGAGAAGTTCTCTCTCCAATTAATCCAATCATGAGTCCAACAACCTTCCCAATCTCATGCGAATGCATGAGAGATTCGTGTATCTTTCAAGCTTCCATCTCCGATGACCTTCCAAGCTTAGGAAGCTTGCTTCCCAAGCTCAAATCGTCCTCTAGAGGCTTATAAAACAAGCCCCAATGCATACCATCCATCCCAAGCTTGATTTTGGCTGGATGTACCCTCATTTCCTTCCTCCTATTCCGGTTGAAAGGCTCCTTGTTGATAGCAGAAAACTACACAATCAGAATTGAATTTTGAAAACCCATCGTTGTAGTTCGAATTGCAGAGCAATCTGTCAATAGATAAAGTTAACTAAAATTTGTAAAGAAATTCTAAGTCGAACACAGGGAAGCTATGTCGATCTAAAATCCACGGTTATGTTTTTTTTGGTATTTTTGTTTGAAAGTGAGATAATTACAATGGAATTGATAGAAACAATAAGAGAGAGAGAGAACAATCACTTGATATAATAATACTGTTTTTACAACTAGAAAGCAGGAAATGGTTACAGCTAGAAAGCGAAAAATTCTATTCTAGAAAGCAATAAAAAGAAGGGAGAGAGATATTATCCTCCTCGACGACTGCTTGAAGGATGAGCCAAACAGAGCGACACCTAGAAGATAGAGGACGGAATGGGAAGGAGGACGAAGCAGGAAGAAGTAGTGTAACGACCCGATTCCCGAGTCCCTACGAGACACGAGAACCGGACCGACTCAACTAATCCCAAGACCTAGTCGTCCAATGAGGAAGTAACCAAAAGAGCAGTAAAATAAACCACATTCAACATGAATATAACTAGCAGTAACAAAATATAGCAGTAAGAAAAAGAACTACTACAGCATGTACCACCACAACAGTAGAATAACATTTATAACATAACATGAACTACATGTAGAGAAAAGTACAGAGAGTAACAAGAACTACTCACTACAGTGAAACAAAAAGGGCACAAAAGAACAGTGGTAACTCTACTGGACCTTACTCGGCCCAGCGTCCTCTGCAGCCGCTGACCCTGGCGGCGCAACACCTGGTCCTGAAAAGTAACGAGTGTAACACGTCAGCGAAATGCTGAGTAGAGTGGCAACCAAAACTAAGGAAGCAGTAAAGTGTACAGTAGCTGTTTTATTTTCTTCCTTCCTTTATTTACGTCTTTCTATTGTTTCACAATTTATTTATTTCTCAGATCCTTCACTTGATCTCGGATGTTCCTCGTGGGAACGATCTTGATTGCAGTCTTTTCCGAAAAGTAGAAGTAACACGTGGTGCTCTCCTGGCCGGGAAAGTCCCCCATGGTGATCCTACTCTCAGTCAACCACCCCAAGGTCACTGACAGACATAACGGTGACTATGGCACGCGCAGTAAACGCATGGGTAGCTACCCCGCACTGGCACGCGGTCAGTCATTTCCGTTAACGGGTACGCCCCAAAGCACAGCATGGAACCAGTATAGGGCAGAGCCCTCTCAGTAACAGGGGTCCAACCCCTCCACAGAAACCAAACAGGGGCCTTGCCCCTCCACAGTCCACGCACCCTCGCTTGACTACCCTGATTTTCCCAGTGGGCCTAACAAGTCGGTGTAGGTGAGCTAGCAGAATCCCGAGGCCCGTGGGGTAGCTAGTACTCGCTCTACACTAGTAGCTCTCCTCAGTACTGTGTACACGAGGGCCAAAAAGTCCATACAAAGTGGCCAGACCTAACCCTGGGTCCCTGGGGCGGCTGGCTCCGCTCTGCACTAAGCAGGTAACAGGTGCTTCCCCTGGTACTACGTACCCAAGAGACAACACACTTCCACGTCTTTCTTTCTCAGTTCCATTTCATTCTCTTTCCAGGAGTTCTACTCCTAATTCCCCGTAGGGTTCCAGCTCTTTTAACTCAACACATTCAGGTTTCACCATTCCAGTTTCACGTTCATACAACCCATCTTCTCAATCATGTTCATTTATTTATAACAGGCAGCTGTTAAACCAATTTACACGCAGCTATTATTTCCTTTCCACATTTTCCAAGACTGCAATATCTATATTCATATCACTAGTTTTCCAGTCCTAGGATTCATGCCGTACCCTAGGATCTATCATTCAATCTAGTTTTCCAGCCCTAGGATTCATGCATTACCCTAGGATCTATTATTCAATCTAGTTTCTCATTCCTAGGATTCATGCAATGCCCTAGGTTCTATTAATTGTCCCATAATTGTAACAAATTATGTTAATAATTTTAAAGCCACTCTACCAGCTACAACGGAAGTACTGGGGGCGTGGTCGGAAATCCCGCGCGCCTCCGCAACCCCCGAGACTGCAATGGAACGGGGTCCTAACACAAGGGTCAAACACAAGGAGTTTCTCAGAACAGTATATAATTACTGTAAACGGGTAGAGGATTTTATTCCGAAAAGAACGCAACTCAAAAAGCGGAAAACAGACTCCGAACGGGCCCTAAACGGGTCGAAAACGACGAAACAGTCAAAAATCAGACGTCTGGAACCACTTCCAGACGTCTTAAAATGTGGGTCAGATGGTACCTTTGTTATGCGTAGTCTCTCAGACGTCCAGAAGCCTGCGGGGGTGTCTGGCCTAGTTCCCAGACGTCCGATGGTCACCCCGGACATCTGGAAGTCCTTCCCGTCGTTTGGCACTACGGCCAGACGTCTGATTCGCGTTGGATGGTGAATCTCAGAACCTGCACGTACCCACTTCTCGTTTTCAGTACGAACGGTCGCAGAAAAGGAAGAAGGACGAAGATAACTCACTTGCCAGACGTCTGGACAGTCCTCCAGACGTCTTCACCGTCGTCTGGTTCTGGAAAAATTTCCAGAATCACAGCTCGACTCGCTCTCCGCCCGCGACGCACGGCCGTGCCGCGCCTTGTCCGCCTACTGCTCGAGCTACAGCAGCCCTCCTACGTCACTCCACGCCCGCTGCTCCCCCGCCGGTTGGCTCTAGCTGCCCCGGCAAGCTCGAGCCCTCACGGTCGAGCTTCTCCTCCCTCGCGCAACACCTCCTCCCGCAACTCGCCGCGGCTGCCGCTGCCGTCGCTCGCTCGCTCTCGCGCTCTCGCACCAGCTGGAAGAAGAAGAAGAAGGAAGCGGAGGAGATGAGAGTGAGGGAGAGGGTGAGGGCCTTTTAAGGCCGCGTGGGGAGAGAGAGAGGGAGCGAAGCCTGCACCTGCAGGAGGAGAGAGGGAAAAAGGGGGGAGGTGCAGCGGTTGCAGGTCTGCGTGCGCCTGCGTGCAGACGCAGCCCTGCACGCCATAGAGAATAAATCCCAGACGTCGGGAAGGGGTTCCAGACGTCTGGTCAGACGTCTGAAAAGAATTTTCTTTGAATGCGTTCGTAACAATATAACAAACTTAAAGGAAGTTTCGTCCCCGAAACTTGCGCTAACTAGGGTGCGGGAAAAACGTCATATAAAAACATAACAAACTCAAAGAGGACCGAAACCGGTTCGAAAGACGTGCCCGCGAAGAGCTCCGGGTACCGCTTCGGCATTGCCACCTCAGGCTCCCAGGTAGCCTCCTCGTACCGCTGGCTCCTCCACAAAACCTTCACCAGGGGTACTTGCTCTCGTCTCAAACTGCGGACGGCTCGGTCAAGAATCTGCACTGGCCGCTCGGGGTAGGTCAGGTCGTCTCCCACCTCGATGCTCTCGTGACTCAGTACATGACTGGGATCGGCTATGTACTTCCTGAGGTTGGACACGTGGAACACGTCGTGCACACCAGAAAGCTGAGGAGGGAGGGCAAGTCTGTAAGCAACCGGGTCCAACCCGCTCCAGGACCTCAAAGGACCCCACGAACCTCGGCGCGAGCTTCCCTCTCACCCCAAACCGCTGCAGGCCTTTAATGGGCGAAACACGAAGAAAGACGTGATCCCCAACCTCAAACTGCACCCCTCTGCGCCTTCGATCCGCGTAGCTCTTCTGTCTACTCCTGACAGTGCGGAGTAGCCTGTGGATCTGCTCGACTACCTCCTGACTCTGCCGGATCAACCTGGGACCACCTCCCACTTGGTCCCCACCTCAACCCAACTCAAGGGTGCCGTACACCTCCGTCCGTACAGAGCCTCGTAGGGAGCCATGCCGATGCTCGAGTGATAGCTGTTGTTGTATGCAAACTCCTCCAGGGGCAGGTGCTCCTCCCAAGGGCCCCTCCAGTCCAGCACACAAGCACGCAAAAGGTCCTCAAGTGTCTGTATCGTGCGCTCAGACTGTCCGTCCGTCTGGGGTGGTAAGCTGTACTAAACCTCAACCGCGTCCCCAAGGCCTGCTGAAACTCAGCCCAAAACTGGGACGTAAAGCGGGTATCCCGGTCGGATACGATCTCCCGCGAAACTCCGTGTAGTCGTACCACATCGCGGATATACCTCTCTGCCAACTGTGCGGTCCCAAAGTGACTCAGATCGGCAAGAATCGTGCCGTCTTCGCCAGTCTATCCACAATTACCCAGACTGCGTCGTGTCCTCGCTGGGTAACAGGTAAACCCACCACCATGTCCATGGTGATGCTCTCCCACTTCCACTCTGGCACTGGAAGCGGCTGTAGCGGCCCTGCAGGCCTCTGATGCTCGGCTTTCACCTGCTGACACACTAAGCACTGCTGCACGAATTCACCCACATCCCGCTTCATCCCCCTCCACCAAAACTTGCGTCTCAAGTCGTGGTACATCTTCGTGTTTCCGGGATGTATGGTGAATCTGGAACCGTGTGCCTCAGTCAGGAGCTCTCTCAACAGCTCCTCGTCCCTGGGAACGCACAACCGTCCCCTCAGGCGCAGCACCTGGTCTGTGAAAGAGAAGTCCCCTGGGTCTCCTGACAGTACTCTGTCGCGTAAGGACTGCAAGTACGGATCGGCCATCTGTCCTGCGATGATGCGGTCTATCAGCTCTGGCCTAGTCTGTCGTGTCACAGTCACTGCCCCACTGTGCCCCCGTAACTCTGTGGGTCGCCAACTGCCCACCTCGTCCAAAAGGCTCCAACTCTGTAACTGTAAACTGGCCAAGTGTGCGGGCACCTTCCGGCTCAAGGCGTCAGCGACCACATTGGCCTTGCCCGGGTGATAGGAAATGCTGCAGTCGTAGTCCTTCAGGAGCTCCAACCAATGTCCCTGTCTCATGTTGAGCTCCTTCTGATCAAAAAGGAATCTGAGGCTCTTGTGATCTATGAAATTTCATAGGGTAGGAGTCTTCTTTTATAGTTGTAAGAATTTGGGGCAATTTGGTCATTTCATTTTCAAAAAATTAAAATCAGGTCTTTAGTGACGGATTTATTCGTCACTAAAGACCTATCATGGACGACGTGTGCACGTGCCGCGCGCGCCTCCTTATCTCCCACACCTTAATGCCAAGGCCACGTTCTTGCAAGATCAGTCGTTCGATCTCATGAACGGACGGCTTAAAGTCATCCTCGCCCGCTTTAGCTTCGCACGCTCGCGCATGCGATCGAGCGTTAGGCTGGGTGTCCAATTGCGCGTGCGCCCGATTGGACGGTTTAGGCCACTCGCAGCTAATCGCGTGCATCCACGTGAGAGGAGGCATTTCACGGCGGCTCGAACGTGCGCGCTTCGCACGCATAGCGCCTTAACTGTTGCGTTACGTAGTGATTTCAGGCGCTGCGCTTCTTTTGCGCACGGCTAATCTTGACTGTTGGATCTTCATCCAATGATCGAGATCTCATGTCAGGTGCTCCTTCAAGAGTTGAGCGGAGGGGGGCGACCGGGTGTGGAAGGTGAGGATGGTGCCACGTGGCACCATCCTGACCATCCATCTTCTTTGTGTTGTAGATGGTGCCACGAATGTCGGATTGGACCGATTTTCGCACCGTTAGGCTACGATCGTCGATCCGAACCCATCCGTGAAGTTGGATTTATCGTCTGAAGTGCAAATTGACACCATCTTGACCCTTGATCTCTGGGCTTCCTCGGACCATATCTAGTGCTACTATTGTCCGATTAAGGCGATCTTGGAGTCATTTAACTCCATTCATCACCCTAATCTGATTCGTATGGTTGATCTTCCGTCCGAAGCCCCGATTAAAATTCGTCCAGTCCCTGGCCATAAAAAGATGCAATTACTATACAATTTATACAATTTGACCTAAATGCATGATTATGTATGTTATGCACTATTTACAATACATGATGCTAATATAACATTAAGAACATGCATTAATAAACATTTTTTGCTATTTAGATGTATGCACATCACACCCTCATGCCTATCTTTTGCTAGTCCCTAACAAAAACTACATGCTATTTATAAAAGAATTTGGATTTGATTACTCGGGCAAAAGTCATTTTCAACATTAAGAAATTTTTACTTAGGACCTGAACTTTCAAAGACACAACAGCGCCCGGGTATCTGCCAAAATGCAGACCACCTCAAGCCCTTGCCTTATTCGAAGAAGGATCTCTTTTTTCTCCTTTTTCTTCCCTTCTAATTTTTTTGGATTTTTGAGTTTAGGGTTACAGAGCAGCTTTTTACAGCCACTCAACCCACCCAAGACTTGATGAGAATCCTAAGTTCTAGGCATCTTTTTGTGAATGTGATAGACTCGTTGATCGGCAATCAGAACGAACTTCAGATTTCTATGCCCCTAGGTGACCTTAAAAAGAATTCTGCCTAAAGGTGTATCTATACGACTGGTAGCTTTCTCCCTACTTTTATTTTTATGGGGTCAACAAGAGGGTGAATCCAGTGTATATCTCCGCGGCTTATTCTACTTCTCCACTTCTTCCTAAGTGTTTTAGGAATTAAACATGCATTTCTTGAGCTGGGATTTGGACAACCTACCAATAGGCTGTTACCCACGATAACTTGCCAGCCATACTCATGCGGTGAAGTGTGGCTTATTTCTTTTTCTTTTCTTTTCTCCTTTTCTATTTTTTTTTTCTTTTTGGACTTTTCTTTTTTTTTTTAAGTAGGTGGTTTCCTTGGTCTAAGATTTACCTAAAGGCAGCAGGAAAAGAATGGTCCTATGACTAAGCTCTGGACAACCTACCTATGGGCTGTTGCCCATGATAACTTGCTAGCCATACCACCCTAGAAGGTTCATTAGCTACCCAATTTTCGTTAAAACCGCCAAACAACAAGTCAGTGCAAATAGTGGTAGATGCTTAGACTTAAAGTTTCCTCAAATCAGAGGGAGGGTTGATAAGTCGTATACTTATCACCCAAACTTATTTAATAAAATTGAAATAGAATTCAGGATGGTGAGGTCTCGATAAACAAATCTATATTTTAGTGGATACCCGAGCTGATTAAGCCCAAAAACCTGAAGGGTCTTGGTGTTCAGATCCTACTGTAATATTTCCTAAAATTGAAAAGTCATAATGCCCAAATATTCTCTCCTAATTCTTTTTTTTTTTTTTTTGAGAAAACAAGTAGAATTTACAAGAATTCCACAGGGCTGACAAAATGATTCAGAAATGAATCCACCCCCCATGCCTAGCTGATGCAATGTCCGCATTGAGAATAAAAGACATGAAAGGAAGAGTATAATGTAGAAGATATCACCTGAATATGATGCTTGGGTCAGCTTTGAGTCAAACTATACAACTGCTGAGTTTAATGCCATCAACTAGGCGAAGTCCAGCCAAGGAAATCACAATGTGATTAGAGCAACCGTGTCTGAGACGGATTCTAGAACAATACGGTCAATAAAAGGCCTCAGATGTTGATCGTTGACTTTAAATGAATTACCCATCTTTGGGTTAGAGATTTAAATGGCCCCGTTTGGAAATATCTGATCGATGATGAACAGGCCGTTCCATTTTGACCAAGGTTTGTCGGGAAAGAGCTTAAGTCGAGAATCAAAGAGCTTGACCTTCTGATTTAGGTCAAAGCTCTTAAGGGATATCAATTGGTCATGAAGAGCTTTGGTCCGAGCCTTGTAGATCTTGGCATTCTTGTAGGCATCATTTCTAAGCTCCTCTAACTCACATAGTTGGAGTTTCTTGATCTTTCTGGCTAAACTCAAATCCAGATTACATTGCTTGATTGCCCAGAATGCCCTCTATTCAGTTTCTACAGGTAAATAGCACGCATTTCCACACACCAGACAAAACGGTGACATGCCGATAGGCATTTTGTATGCCGTACGGTAGGCCCAAAGAGCATCCTCAAGCTTTTGAGTCTAGTCTTTACGATCAGGCCTAACCATTTTTTGAAGAATATTCTTGATCTCCCGATAGGAGATCTCGGCCTGTCCATTCGTTTGGGGATGGTAAGGTGTGGAGATTCTAGGATTTGCCTCGTATTTTGCTAGTAAATTACAGAACTGGGCATTAGTGAAGTGAGTACCACTATTGCTGATGATGGCCCTCGGAATCCCGAACCGACTGAAGATGTTCTTCTCGACGAAATCGATGACCACCTTGTGGTCATTGGTTTGGGTGGGGATAGCTCGATCCACTTGGACACGTAACCAACAACGACGAGAATGTACTGGTGTCCAAATGAAGGGAGGAAGGGTTCCATGAAATCGATGCCCCAAATGTCGAAGATTTCGATGGGAAGAATCGGGTTTAGTGGTATCATGTCTCTCTTGGTTATGCTCCCATGTCCCGTAGAAATGTCCACTACATGCAAATGCATGGCAGAACTCTAGTATACTTTTGAATTCATGAATTCCCCGGAACACATCGGCGAATAATCTGATCAGACTCGATGCGATACAGTTCAGGGTTCTCCTAGAATTAATATTTGGACTCAGATTTGAGTCTGTCTCGTTGTTGCTTGGTCCAATCCAATGGGATTTGACTAACGGCCAAATAATTTACAATGTCAGCAAATCACGGGGTTTAGGCACCTGAAACTGCAAAGATAGTCTCATCCAGAAAAGTATCAGCAATCGGAATATCTGGACAAGGAGAATCACTCAGAAGTCTCGAGAGATGATCCGCCACCACATTCTGTGCCCCGGATTGATCTTTAATTTCAAGATCGAATTCTTGAAGCAGAAGAATCCATCGAATAAGTCTGGGTTTGGCCTCCTTTTTGGCCAAGAGATGTCTTAAGGTCGAGTGGTCGGTATATACTATGACATGAGACCCTAAGAGATAAGCCCTAAATTTCTCCAAAGAAAATACTACAGCTAGCAATTCCTTCTCAGTAACAGTGTAATTCCTCTAGGCCTCGTCCAGAGTTTTGGTAGCGTAGTAGATGATAGAGGGATTCCTGTCGATCTTCTGACCCAAAATAGCCCCGACCGCATAATTAGAAGCGTCAGTCATGATCTCAAATGGGGCTGTCCAAATCGGTGGTTGCAACATCGGAGCACAAGTGACTGCCATTTTAAGAAAATCAAATGCCCTATGGCATGATTCGTTGAAATCAAACGGCGTATCTTTGGCGAGAAGGTTGCTCAGAGGGCAAGAAACCTTAGAGAATTCCTTGATGAACCTCCTATAGAATCTCACATGACCAAGAAATGATTGAATTTGTTTGACAGATGTGGGAGGAGGATGTTTAGAGATAGTATCAACCTTAGCTTTGTCAACTTTGATTCCTCGTTTAGAGATTACATGACCCAAGACGATGCCTTCTTGTGTCATGAAATGACTCTTTTCCCAGCTAAGGACCTGTCTTGTTTTGACTCATCTTTTAAGGATCGTTTCAAGATTAGCTAGGCAAGAATCAAACGATTCTCCAAAAACAGAGAAATCATCCATGAAGACTTCCATAAGCTCTCCCACCAAGTCAGAGAATATGGCTAGCATACACCTTTGAAAAGTCGTGGGTGCATTGCATAAGCCGAATGGCATCCAATGGAAAGCAAAGGTTCCGTAAGGACAAGTGAAAGTCATTTTTCCTGATCCTCGGGATGGATAGGGACATGATTGTATCTCGAGTAACCGTCTAGGAAACAGAAGTACTTCTACTCGACTAGTCTTTCAAGGATGTGATCGATAAAGGGAAAAGGGAAATGATCCTTTTTCGTGGTTTTGTTCAGGTTCCTGTAATCGATACAAACCCTCCAAGAGGAAGCTAAACAAGTTGTGACAGATTTTCCTTTCTCATTAGTCACAACAGTAATCCCAACTTTCTTGGGAACAATTTGCATGGGACTTACCGAAGGACTATCAGAGATCGGATAAATGATTCATGCATCGAGCCACTTGATAATTTCCTTCTTGACCACTTCTCGCATATTAGGGTTTAATCTCCTCTGCATTTGGCGAGAATGGCAGGATCTATCTTCCAAGAATATTCTATGATTGTAGTAAGACAGCTTGATCCCCCTAAGGTCATGAATGGTCCAACCAATTGCCTCCTTGTGTTCCTTTAAGACCTTGACCAGTTTAATCTCCTGCTCCGTAGTTAATCTAGCACTGATAATCATAGGGAGCGTCATTTGTGGTCCTAAAAACTGATATTTCAAATTCTCAGTCAATGGTTTCAGTTCGAGCTAGGGCGGGTTTAGGATTGAAGGTAAAGATGATGCTGATGAAGATTCATCAAGAGGAAGAGGTTGAAAGTGAACAAAATCAATAACCTCTTCAGAATGTGGTGGGTTTGCCATAGAGGGTTGCGGGTCAGATCACCACAACAGGAGGAACTTTTGATTGCAGAAATCGCCATACATGTTTCAATGTTCAAGTTGTCTTCCTCAAGTTCCTCTATAAATCCAGAATCCTCAAATTTGTTAATCGCCTTATAAATATCCAATTTCAATTTTTGATCCTCAAAGGCAATATCCATGCTACCACTCTCACAGTTGATATTGGCCTTAGCGGTAGCCAGGAACGGACACCTCAGAATGATGGGCATGTTCCTTAAATTTTCAGGTACATCCATGTCAAGGACAAGGAAATCTACAGGAAAATAAAAATCTTTAACCTTGACAATAACATCTTCAATAACGCCTCGCGAATTTGTGACTGAATGGTCCTCTAACTGTAGCGTTACTGAAGTCGGCCGAAGTTCACCTAATCGGAACTTCTCATAAAGAGAAGTCAGAATTAGGTTAATGGATCACCTAGATCCAGAAGTGCTCTATCAAAGGTGTAATCTCCGATGACACTAGAAATCAAAGGAGCACTTGGATCTCTCTTTATTTATGGAAGGTGATGCTGGATAACAGAACTAGCCTGCTCGGAGAGTACCACCTTCTTCGAAACAGATTCCCTCGACTTACGCTTCTGTGTGCATAAATCCTTTAAAAATTTAGCGTAAGCCGGTATGTGTTTGATCTTGACATTCTTGAATATTTTGAAGAGCTCCTCGTTATTATCAACAAACTTCTTCATAGGCTTAATCAAGTCCTCAGGAAAAGGAAAATGAGTTAGATCTTTGGAATCAGGTTACTGACGTGCCTTCGTGCGTGTGTGTTAAGAGGTGTCGTTATAGTTGCACTTGATACGTCGGTTTTAAAAGAAGTAAACGGAGGTGAGTCCGAGTGTCGATCTCAGGGAGGCGTGGAAATCGGATTTTGTTTACCACTTGTTGTCACGAAAAAGGCGGAGTTTTGCTTGCGAAAGAGACGATTTTGAAAAGTGAGAGATAGAGAGAGTTTAGGGTTAGAAAGCTCTTGGTTTTGATCATGCACTTTAAATAGAAATTAAAATGGCAACTAAATGGAAAATAATTTCATTAAACATGCATTCATAGTTCATGGTTTACAATATTAAATACATGCTTCAACAAAAGTAAATGAAAGCTTAAAAGAGAGAGAGAGAGAGGTAGAGAGAGAGTGGAGAGCGACGAGGCAGCCACGGCGGTGGAGGAGGCTCCGTCGGCGGCTCGTCGTCTCCGGCGATTACAAGAGTGCCTAAGACTAGCTAGGAGAGGAGTGGAGTAGTTGCAAGTGGGAGAGGATGCCTTGAATGGTGGTAGAAGGGGGTTTAAATAGAGTTAAGGGCTTCCTAAAAGAAGAATGTGCATTAGCGACATCCAGAACGTCGCTAAAACCGCTTCCAGATATGTCGCTGAAGGCCTTCTGCCGCCGGTCAGCCGCCCGCCCCTCTCTCTCTTCAGGCGCGATCCGTGGATGTCGAACGAGAGCCGTCCGATTGAAGATCGGACGGCTGAGATCCTCCCGCGCCTGGGCTAGGATCGTGCTTCGGGCGCGCGTGCGCACGCGCGTTTCCGCCCGGCGTGCGCGCGCGCGTGGGAGGTGGGGCACTGTCGTCGCGCCGCGTGGCGCAATCCTAGCCGCTCGCTTCTGATCGCGCGGCTCAATTTTGCCGCGCCCTTCGCTCGCAATTGATTTCCGCTCCGCGCGATTCGAACGCGCGTCGCCGCGACGCGGGCGTGCGCGCTAACCGTTGCGCCACGCCCGCGCTTTGTCGCGGCGACCGCGGGCGAGCGCGCGGATCTCGGCCGTTCGATCGAAGATCAACGGCCGAGATGCGTCCTTGGCTGGCTTGGGGGCGTGCGAGCGGCGGGGGCGGGGCGACGTGGCGCGTTCTAGGCCGTTGATCTCCAGATCAACGGTCAGGATTTCTTGGGCCCATTGTGGGAGCTCCGGATGTCGGATTTGGCCGATCTTAAGTCCGTTAGACTCCGTTCGTCGTCCTGAATCCATCCGTGCGGTCCGATTGCTCATCTGAGGCCTGCTTTGACAAATGCTTTACACAAATGGCCATTAATACAGTTTATAAGCAATCTTGGTACTTGATGCATGCAATGCTCCTATTCTACTTTATGTTGTGCCTTTTATTCTAAAGATGGGCCATATTCAACCTAATTACTACCCCCTTGCGTGGTGTTATCATACCCCCATGCTTACTCCTTGCTAGTCCCTAGCAAGGTTTATTCTAGCCTTTATTTCTTTGGCGAATTCAAGAAGTAATTGCTTAGGCACTTCGTTACTTGTCAATAAGAGGAACTATACGAAGATCTTAATCTACAAAGACTAAGCAGCGCCCGGGTGTCTGCCAAAATACGAATCGCCCGAATCCTTGCTTTGTATATATAACTATACTTATGTATACGTATATATCTATATATGTCTTTTTAGAATTTTTAGAATTCAGTGTGGGTTGGTAACTTTTTACGGCTACCCAACCCACCCAAAACTCGGTCAAAACCCTAAGTGCTAAGCATCTTGGTGTGAATGTTGTGATAGACTTACTTAACGGTAATTGAGACAGACTTCGAGTTTCTACGCCTCTAGGTGACCGGAAAAGAAAATAAATTTTTGCCTGAAGGTGTATTTGTTCGATTGGTAGCTTTCTCCCTGCGTTCATTTTACTTGGGGTCAACACAAGGATTTTCCAGTGTATATCTCCCCGGCTTGTACTACTTCCCCGCTTCTTCCTTAGGTGTTTTTGGTCTTCTTTTTTTGTGCAATTATTGAGCTGGGCTCTGGACAACCGACCAATGGGCTGTTACCCACGATCACTTGCCAGCCATACTTGTGCGGTGAAGTGTGGTTTATTTTCTTTTCTTCTTTTTCCCTTTTTTTTATTTATTTTTTAATTATTATTTTTTTTACGTAGGTGGCTTCCCCAATCTCAAATGTACCTAGAGGCAGTGAAAAAGAAATGGCCTGTGGCTGGGTTCTGGACAACCTGCCAATGGGCTGTTACCCACGACAACTTGCCAGCCATACCACCCTAGAGAGTTCATTACCTACCCAATTTCTGTCAAAATCTCCGAGAAGTGAGTCTGTGCAGAAATGTGTGCAGATGCTTAGACTCAAAGTTTTCCTGAGTTAGAGGATGAGTTGATAAGTCGTATACTTATCACCTTATTTAGTAGGTGGATTAGAATAGCTTAAAGTTGCCAGGACTCGCCGCTAAATCTATATTTTAACGGACACCAGGGCTGATTAAGCCTGAAGGCCTGAAAAGTCTAAGTGCTTAAGTTCTTTTTGTATTATTTCCCACTATTGACAAGTTTCTAATACCTAAGTTTTTCTTCCTAAATTCAAAATTTTTTTTTTTTTATTCATTCAGACTGATTAATTAAGCTCAGGATTATGCAATTTACCATCCCCCCCATGCTTAAGTTGGACAATGTCCTCATTGGCAGATTCATGGATGCAGAAGGGTTTAAAAAGATAGTACCTGAGTGACGTAGACTACCAGATCAGTCTGAATCCGCTGGGTTGCCTCCCAGGAAGCGCTGAGTTTAACGCCTCCAGCTGGGCGGTGCACAAACAGGAATGACTTGGGTCAAGAAGGTATGTTCAAAATTAACCAGACCCAAAATCAGAAGTCCACAGATGCGGATAAGGTTGTGGTGGAGTCCCGTTCCTAAGGGGCGGGAATTCTGTAACAGATATATCATGCATGCCCGTGTCAGATCCTCTCTTAGTTTGTGGGCATGCAAACAAGTTGCTGTGGACGAACGCACTCCAAATATGATATGCCAAACACTAAAGATGTAGGTCTTATATTCAGCTTGTGTCCCCATAAAATTGTAATCCATCGAAAGTGCATCAATTCTAGTGCATTCGGGTTGCGGGATCTTTATTCTGGTAGGGCAAGTAACAAAGTCCAGAGTTTCATACTGAGCCCTACAACCAAGAATGAGTCTTCTCTTCAAAGACGAATCCATCTCTTCCGCAACTATGGTTTCATTGCTCATTCCCTCCAAGACCTTGATCTCAAGAATATTTTCTTCAACCTCCTTTGTATCAGATTCACTGTTTGGGGTTGCATTAGAGGTAGGGTCAATTTCATCCTCTAGATCATATTCTTTCTCTCGGCCCTCCTCCAAATTTGTGATGGGGATTCTAACCGATTCATAATCAATTTCTTTGAAATTGTAACTCCATTCTCCATCTCCGACGTTGGCTGCTACTCCCACCGGATTACTTGTCTTGAGCCGATTAGATTCAGATTCCAAGGTCTCTCCCCTCACCTTCTCAGTTTCCTCCTGATGTTTGTTCTCAATGCTCCCCAAATTGTGTTCCAAGGAATCCTTACTTTCCTTATCCACTGAGCTATCCAACTCCTGAGGGGTATCAATGGTGGACTGAACCAAATCAGGATGACTAGGTGTAGTCCAATTGATCATGGTAGGTCCTTGCTTTATGAATTCCATGAATGGCGTTGTATGCAACAACTTTCTTTGGCCTTCTTCCCCTAATTGTTGGAACAACTCCAACATGGCATGTTGCCCTTTAACCAATTCTTGATTCTGTCTGTGTAGTTCTAACTGGAGGTTATCAAGAATTGACATGGTGTCATTTGGTGTCCTTTGGATTTCCTCCTTGAAATCCAGGTTAAGAGAGTATGGTTGAGGTTGTGGATCAGAATCCATATTGGTGTTTAAGTTCTTGGGTGGGTCCTCTATTCTATCATGTTCAGGGTCCAGTTTTTCAAGAGGAACCATTCTCTGTTTGGTCCTACTCCAGAATAGTTGAGGTTCTAAGTCCTCCTCCCAGTCAGATTCTTCATCAGGGGACCAAATCAGAGGTTGATGATCCTGGGCTTGCCTAGATTTCTGAGCATTTTCTGATTTCCATTTGTCTAGAACTCCTTCTAATCCAAAGGTCAAGTAGGCAAGGTTGTTGAATTCAGATGACCTTTCTTGGTTATTATCTTGAGATGGGTAGGGTTCTTGGTGTTCTCCTAAAGTGTAGGTCCTATCACAGTAGAGCGGGTCGGGCCTAAATGAGGAGGCATCGTGAGGACAATCGAGATATGGAGCCCCATGATTTGAATCGTACCCTTGGGTGGCTATGTTGGGTGTATTCCAATAAGAGGTTGGTGTGGTTTGGTCATAGTTGGGCCAAGAGGGATATTCCAGGTTGCATCCCCAACTTGGTGGTTGGTTAGCCCAAGTCGGCTGTGGGTATGGTCTACTTGGGTTAGCATACAAATCCTGTTGGGGGTAATTTGGGTAAGATGGATAGGCATTGAAATCCATGGAAGAAATGGAGGGATGCGGGAAGAACAGATGAGAGAGAGTTGTGCACTCAATCAAACAAACAAGCCTAATCCTTATGGTGTATTCCTTAGGAGACCTAGAAATCTCACAAAGGTTGATTAAGTCCGTAAACACTAGACTCCCCTTCCCAAGGCTAATCTGGCCAGGTTGATTACGAGGGGATTGCAGGGAAGGTTCTTCCTTTGGCTTGCGCCTCCGGTTCCATAGACCCCACAACCGCGGTCGTTTGACACTGCCCCGCAGCCTAGTCACCAGATTCTACCAAGGGAATGAAAGCCAAGTGCCTAGCAGACAAAACCTCACCTTTTGAGACTTAACTCAGTCCTGCCTAGGGCACGTCTACTCAGTTTTAAAGGGCTAGGATAGTGCTTGTGCTTAGGGTGATGTGATGAGGCGTTGATTGGGGTGGTGCCTCTTAATGTTCTACTTTCAAAGTGTGTGCTTCTAGCAAAACATGATTTTCAAGCAAGGATTTGTTAAGATATAGTGTCTTTTAGTGTTTCATCCATACTTAAGTACTTTTTAGGGTTGACGTGTCTTAATATTTTCAAACAAGTTTCAGTGGGCACGTCAAGTTCTGCACACAACTTAGTGAAAGTAGATTTCCTTTTATTTTGTAGAGGCTCTAAAACCCTAGTGTACTCATCCTGATAATCGTGCAGCTTCTATTAGATGAGTTAGTTTTAGGGTTGAGTGGTGCGGCCCAGGTCAACTCACGGTGGCTTCGCAAACACCACTCAAGAGAAAGAGAAAAGAACACTCCAAGAATTTATCCAGCATATTAGAGTGTACATTTTTTTGTAGGGTGATGTGTTAAGAATGTGGGTCAAGCAATCATTCACCACGCCAATTTTTTTAGTTTTTATTATTTTTTTTAGCTTTTTCACGCAAGCAAACAATGAGAGAGAGAGTACTCACTATCGGTCCTCGAGGCGCCTACTTCCTTGCTACCATAGTGGAATGCGTCGCTTCGCCGTCCATGCGCCGAATTCCTGCAACCGTCAAGTAAAAAGGAAAATAGGGCATTAGACGATATGAGAATGAAGGTGGAATGGAGGTGATAAAACAAATCCGTTGCCTCCCCGGCAGCGGCGCCAAAAACTGACGTGCCTTCGTGCGTGTGTGTTAAGAGGTGTCGTTATAGTTGCACTTGATACGTCGGTTTTAAAAGAAGTAAACGTAGGTGAGTCCGAGTGTCGATCTCAGGGAGGCGTGGAAATCGGATTTTGTTTACCACTTGTTGTCACGAAAAAGGCGGAGTTTTGCTTGCGAAAGAGACGGTTTTGAAAAGTGAGAGATAGAGAGAGTTTAGGGTTAGAAAGCTCTTGGTTTTGATCATGCACTTTAAATAGAAATTAAAATGGCAACTAAATGGAAAATAATTTCATTAAACATGCATTCATAGTTCATGGTTTACAATATTAAATACATGCTTCAACAAAAGTAAATGAAAGCTTAAAAGAGAGAGAGAGAGAGGTAGAGAGAGAGTGGAGAGCGACGAGGCAGCCACGGCGGTGGAGGAGGCTCCGTCGGCGGCTCGTCGTCTCCGGCGATTACAAGAGTGCCTAAGACTAGCTAGGAGAGGAGTGGAGTAGTTGCAAGTGGGAGAGGATGCCTTGAATGGTGGTAGAAGGGGGTTTAAATAGAGTTAAGGGCTTCCTAAAAGAAGAATGTGCATTAGCGACATCCAGAACGTCGCTAAAACCGCTTCCAGATATGTCGCTGAAGGCCTTCTGCCGCCGGTCAGCCGCCCGCCCCTCTCTCTCTTCAGGCGCGATCCGTGGATGTCGAACGAGAGCCGTCCGATTGAAGATCGGACGGCTGAGATCCTCCCGCGCCTGCGCTAGGATCGCGCTTCGGGCGCGCGTGCGCGCGCGTGTTTCCGCCCGGCGTGCTCGCGCGCGTGGGAGGTGGGGCGCTGTCATCGCGCCGCGTGGCGCAATCCTAGCCGCTCGCTTCTGATCGCGCGGCTCAATTTTGCCGCGCCCTTCGCTCGCAATTGATTTCCGCTCCGAGTGATTCGAACGCGAGTCGCCGCGACGCGGGCGTGCGCGCTAACCGTTGCGACACGCCCGCGCTTTGTCGCGGCGACCGCGGGCGAGCGCGCGGATCTCGACCGTTCGATCGAAGATCAACGGCCGAGATGCGTCCTTGGCTGGCTTGGGGGCATGCGAGCGGCGGGGGCGGGGCGACGTGGCGCGTTCTGGGCCGTTGATCTCCAGATCAACGGTCAGGATTTCTTGGGCCCATTGTGGGAGCTCCGGATGTCGGATTTGGCCGATCTTGAGTCCGTTAGACTCCGTTCGTCGTCCTGAATCCATCCGTGCGGTCCGATTGCTCATCTGAGGCCTGCTTTGACAAATGCTTTACACAAATGGCCATTAATACAGTTTATAAGCAATCTTGGTACTTGGTGCATGCAATGCTCCTATTCTACTTTATGTTGTGCCTTTTATTCTAAAGATGGGCCATATTCAACCTAATTACTACCCCCTTGCGTGGTGTTATCAGTTACTGAGCCTTGATTTCTTCTTCAAAGTTCTCCTTTCTCTCCTCAGGCTCTCCAGAATTTGATATATCAAAACAGTGTGGTTGTGGATCCAGAGTTTGTTTTCCACTTCTCAAGGTAACAGAATTAGCAGATGCATACGGGTTTGGGTCTTGGGGAGGGTTAGGAAATATTGGAGGGGCTTCATTAGCTGGAAACCTTTGATTTGAAGAAGAAGCAGAAGAGGAAGGATCCTGCTCAACCACCTGAGCATGTGCGTGTGGGTCCCTCAGATTCCTATACCCTTGGGCTTGATTGCCTGGATTTTGGATATTACGCGTGCTTATGGAATGTGGTGAGCCTTTAAGATGGGTTGTGCTCTTAATGATTGATTGAATATGTGTAAGTGCGTGCACAACCAGGGTTTTCAAGCAAGATTACTTTTGATGAGTGGATTCTAAGGTTCAAATCTTGCTTAAGTAGCTTTTAGGGTTTGGAATTAGGTTAATTTAATCAAGTTTCGAGGCAAACCAGATTTTCAAGCACGAGTGAAGATCTTTTTCCTTTTGAAATCAAAAGTAAAGTGGAGTGCCTAGTATTGACCTAAATTGAAAACCCTAAAAGGAAGCTACTTGGTGAGTTGATTTTAAGATTAAGTGGTGCAGCCCAAACAACTCAAACAATTGGCCAAAATTGCACCACTAAGTTAGGCACACAAAATGATTGTCCTAGACTGATTTCTACTCTTTTATTTGTTGATTTGCATGTACCGGTTCCACAGATTAGAATCCGGTTGAGTAGATAAAAATCAATTGGGTTATGTGCCTTGAATGTGGGTGTATGTAGTGTGTATGTTGATTTACCCCACAAGAAATATCTCTTTATTGATATTTTATATGAGGGTGAGATGAATGTGAGTTTAAATCCAAGCAACCAAACTAACCCTAGGATTTATGCAAACACCTAGGTTAATTGGGGTTTGAATTAATGTTGTAAAATGGAATCTATGGAGGGGGAAGAATGGCGAGCACTTACAGTTGTCTTCAATTGCACTTTACTCCGATCTACCGCTTGAAGATTCCCTGTTAAGGTACCTGTAAAACAATAGACGAGAACTAAAGCAAGTTAGAAAATAATAAAGTGCGTGAAATGCGGAAAGTAAATCAAAAATCGTTGCTTCCCCGACAACAGAGTCAAAATGTTGATAGCGGAAAACTACGCAATCGGAATTGGATTTTGAAAACCCATCGTTGTAGTTCTATTTGCAAAGCAATCCGTCAATAATTTAATCGGAATTTGTAAAGAAATTCTGGGTCTAACACAGGGAGGTTACGTCGATCTAAAATCCGTGATTTTTTTTTTTGATATTTTTGTTTGAAAGCGAGATAATTACAATGGAATTGATATAAACAATAAGAGAGAGAGAGATAGAGAGCGAGAGAGAATAATCACTTGATATAATAATACTATTTTTACAACTAGAAAGCAAGAAATGATTACAGCTAGAAAGCAGAAAATTCTATTCTAGAAAGCGATAAAAAGAAGGGAGAGATGTTATCTTCCTCGACGAATGCTTGGAGGATGAGCCGGACAGAGCGACGCCTGGAAGACGGAGGATAGAACGTGGAGCACATCATCGTCGTCGCAGGATCTACTTCCAGAACGGGGGTAAGAGAACCTTAGATTTGGCTCTAGAGGAGCATCCCGAGTTTGGGATAAGCTTCTCTTGAGCATTGGAGAGAGAGAGAGGAGAAGAAAGGGATGAGAATTTCGTAGGGTAGGGGTCTCCTTTTATAGTTATAAGGTTTGGGGGCAATTTAGTCATTCCATATTCAAAAGCATTAAAATCAGATCTTTAGTGACGGATTTATTCGTCACTGAAGACCTGTCGTGGGCGACATGTGCGCGCGCTATGCGTGCCTCCTCTCCCGCGCCTTAATGCCAAGGCCACATTCCCACAAGAACAGCCGTCCGATCTCAAGATCGGACGGCTTAAAGTCATCCTCGCCTGCTTCAACTTCGCGTGCCCACGCGTGTGATCTGGCGTGAGGCAGGGCGTCCATTTGTGTGTGCACCCGATTGGACGATCTGGGCCTCGCATAGCTGATCGCGTGGTCGAGATCGCGCGCATCCACGCGAAAGGAGGCGCTTCACGGTGGCTCGAACCCACGTGCTTCGCACGCATAGCGCCTTAACCACTATGCTACGCTGTGGTTTAAGGCGCGTCGCTTCTTTTGCACGAGGCTAATCTTGGCCATTGGATCTTCATCTAACAGCCGAGATCTTACGTTAGGCGCTCCTTCGGGAGTTGAGTGGATTAGGGGCGGCCGGGTGTGGATGGTAAGGTGCCACGTGGCACCATCTTGACCGTTCATCTTCTTTGTGTTGTAGATGGTGCCACGGATGTCGGATTGGACCGATTTTTGCGTCGTTAGGCTGAAATTGTTAATCCAAACCCATCCGTGTGGCCGGATTTGTCATCTAAAGTGCGAATTGACACTATCTTGGCCCTTGATCTCTGGGCTTCCTCAGACTATATCTGGTGCTACGGATGTCTGACAAGGGCGATCTTTGAGTCGTTGAATTCCAATCAACGCCCTGATCACATCCGTATAGTTGGATCTTCCATTTGAAGCCCCGATTAAAATTCGCCCTGTCCCTGACCATAAAAGGAGACAATTACTCTACAATTTATGCAATTTGACCTAAATGCATGATTATGCATGTTATGCACTATTTACACTTCATGATGCTAGTATGACACTAAGAACATGCATTAATAGACACTTTTGGCTATTTAGATGTATGCACATCACTCTTCAAGCTCCGGAAACTCCCTCTACATATCTTCGTTGTCCGACCGCAATACCGGCGGCGGATTCTTCTTCCTCATCTTCCTGCGCGTCGTGCAATACCAACCGCTGTCGCTCTCTCTCCGTCGTCGTCACCGTTGCCACCTACCGGAGTGCTTTCTTCCCCGACACCGACCGATCAAAGCTGGTGGCAGTCTCCCCCTTTCGTCCATTAGATTAGGGTTAATTTAGTTTGTTTAGCATCTTTGGTTAGTTTTACACCCCAAAAACCCAAAAACAAACCCTCAACACCACCGTTCATCTTCATTCCCTCCATCTCCGGTGACCACTCTGACGAGGATTCCCGTTCGATAGACACATCCATCCCCCTTGCCACCGACTCCACAAGCTTCACCATCACACGAAGGGCAAAATCCCTCTGTTTATTTCGTTGATTTGCCTCTCCACGAGTCCCCCAAACTCCACGCTCACTGCACTAACTCACCGAGGTCATATGACCTCTACACACACACGCACACCTCAGCTGCTACCCCACGTCGGTAGCCCTGGTCTCGGGTGCGCTCTAGACCGATAACCCGATACTGTGCATGGTCCTGGAAGGGCGGGAAAGAGGTTGACCTAGAGAGAGAAAAGGAGAGAGCGTGCTGGGTTAAGGGAGGTTTTGATTTTCGGTGTTCTCGACACTTAGTCGAATTTGAAGAAGCTTTCCCCCCCTATGCATCAGAAGGGCCAACGAAGAAGAAGAAGAAAGAAGAAGAACAAATGGCAGAAGAGAAGACCAGGCAGGAGAAGCAGAGGACAGAAGAAAGAAAGGAGAAGGAAGAAGGCCTCAGAAGAAAGAAGTAGAGTCCTGTGCCCTCTTAGCACTATAGCAAGGCTGACTTAAGCCGTCTGGTTAAAGACTCTATCATCTGATGGAGTGCACTGTGCATTGGTTTGAATAGTTGATATTATTTGAGTATTTGCTACATGTGTTAGACTAATAATTAGTGATCCAAATCACCATTATTTTATGTAGAATTCTTTTTGACTCTTCATATACTCATGCCATACATTGCATATTAGATTTTGAGTGATTAATTGTGCTCATTTACATTATTTGTTGAGATTAGTGTGATTGAATTTCATATTTGCTCCCAGCGAACGACCTCGGACTTCATTTTTGATATTCGAGTTATAAATTTTATCTGTTATTCGAGCTATTTTTGAGGAATTATTACAACAACGAATGTATTTTTTAAAACCTCATTCTAGTCGTATAACATTTTGGCACCATTGCCAGGGAGTGATGCGCAATTCACCGCTATTATCCTACTATATTTTGATTATATTTGAGCACTAACTTGCCCTGTTTGCTTTATTGTGATTTTGCAAGGTACTTCACGAGGAGATCTTCCGCACAAAACAACCACTCCAGGGTAGGTAGCTTCTCTATTCTTTCCTAATCAACCTCCTAATCTTGGGAAGACAAAAAAGGAAACAATCAATTATGAATCACCTGCTGGCGAAATGGTGGCAGCAACTAGCTTTTCTTAAGTCGTTGTAGTACAGATAGTTATTGCCATCATTTGCTAATATATAATTTTTTGTACTCGGAAAATAAAGAGTTCCCGAGGTCGAACTCAGGGAGCAAGTTGTATTCTAGGGGTACAAGTTTCTTTTACAAAAATAAAGAAAGAGAGAGAGAGAGAGAATTTGTTGGCTTCTTTCTTCTTCTCTTCTTTTCTCTTTGCTTATCCTCTCCTCTTCTTTCTCGGATCTTCTGCTTTCTTCCTTTGCTCTTCTTCTTTATCTGCAGCAGTGGTGATGTTCTTCTTCCTCTTTCAGTTCTTGTTTCTTCTCGTCTCTTTCTTTTTCTTCTCCCTTGCGGTCCTGTTCTTCTTCTTCTTCTTTCTCTCTTCTTTTCCTTTCTTCAGATCTTCTTCTCGTGCTCTTCTTCTTCTGCAGAGTCTTCACTTGGCCTCTCTGTGTTCTCCTCTGCCTCGCCTTCCTTCTCCCTTTTTGCCTTCAGGACGTCGTCTGATTTTCCAATCAGACGACTTAACCCGCAGATGCTACAGTGTTGCTTCAGTTCTTCTTCCTCAGTCCTCTGCTTCGGGCAACCCTGGCTGCTCTTCTTCCTTCAGTCCTCTTCTCCTTCTCTGTTCAGCGGGCGTCTTTCTTCTTCTTCTCTGCCTGCACACTTGCACAGCTTGATCAGAGGGGCAAAACCTAATTCTACCCTCTCCCCCGCGTTTCTCTCTCATGGAAGCCGCTCTTAGGAAAGCTCTCCTAGAGCTGCCGGGTATTCGGGTACGGGTCGTGCCCGGGTCCAGGCCCACCGGCGTGCGTGGTGGGCGAGGAGTGCAGGTCGGGCTTGGTCGGGTCGGGCCAGGTCCGCGGGGCGTGGTCGCGGACGAGGCCGGGTCGAGCGGGTAAGTGAGAGGGACTTCACCCCGTGCTCAGGAGGCAACGAACCTAAGGCACTTTTTGCCTTTATGCGGGCGTGCTCCTCTGAAAAGTTACGAGGTGGGACTAAATGTCCCACCCCAATTGGGCGCCCGCAGCTGAAGATGCTGCAGGAGTTCGCGGTTGCACGCGAGGCCTTTGCCCCAGCTGCAAGCCTGGGACGCTTCGCGGAGATGCCCCGCGCAGCCTGGGAGTCGAACCTGGGCGAATCGCACCTGGAGCTGCAGGTTGAAGGTGCTCCTTCCACGCAGCAATGGTGACGGCGGTCGAGATACCTGTCCACAGAGGAACGGCCTCTCGGCCCAATCAGATACGCGGAGAACCTTTGCCGTGGCACGGCGAAGGTGGTGGGGGGTCTGGCAGGCGGCGGGGCGGAGCGTGAGGGTCGCCCTAGGTCAAACTGCGGGCGAAGAAGTGGGTTTGTTCGGGGGGTCTGCAGAGGGCGAGTGGCGGGAAGTTGAAGGGCGGAGGTTGATCAGGGTGAGGAGGCGGAGGTTCTGTGAGGGTCGGCGAGGCGTATGGGGCTGTGGAGCGACGGGGGCGTCTCGCCGGAGTTTGGCCGGAGACGAAGGGGGTGACGGTGGACAGGAGCAGTCGAGGGTTTAATCAAATAAAAGACAGTGAGGAAAAGAAAGAGGGGGAGATGGGGAGAAGTTCTGACCTAGCCACGGAGACGAAAGGGGCTGGAGCAAGGCGGCAGTCGTATCGACTGTCGCCGGAGAAGAAGATGCCCAGGGGAAGGGGCGGCGGCGAGGAGAGGGCCGGAGAGGCGCCAGCTGGGTGCGGCGTGGCGTGGGAAGAGCGAGGGAGGGCAACCCTGCAGCTGGTAGTGCGGGAGAGCGACGAGGAGGAAGGGGAGAGGCCGCCGGAGCTGGAGGGCTTCCTGTCGGAGTGGGAAGAGAGGAAGTGGGGGTCTTTCTCCGTCAGGACCGAGCTGCCCAGAACGGCGGAGCGACGGGGGTATTTATAGAGGCGGAATCAGAGAGGAGGGCGGAGGGAGACGACGTGTCTCCCTCGCCGGAGGACGCCGGAGATGGAGACCCATACCGTCCGTGCATTCGCACGGCCGGTATGGTGGGTTGCAGCGACCAGGGGGGTGTTCCTGCGACGGCTGACGACGCAGGGCACCCCCGGTTGTCTTGCCAGACCCTCCCCCTTACCCTGCGCGGCGCCATGCTCCGCGCAAGGTCGCCGGAGCATGGTGCTGGTCAGGTTTTGGCAGGAGGGACCTGAATGCAAAGAACGAAGGAGAGTTAGGGGCAGAAATGTGAGGGTTCAAAAGTTGAGGGCCAAAAAGTAAATAAATGAGGACCAAAGTGTAAAGTTGGTCAAGAAGGTTTCCTCTTAGGCTCAAGTTTTTATACATGACTAATTGGGCCCTAAGGATTATGATGGTGGATTTTATTTCTAGATTAAACCTTGTTTGACCGATCAATTTACGCAAAAACCCAAATTAAGTTATTAATTGGGCATGGTTCTTAATGTAGGTTAAAAAGGGTTCCGAAGGCCAAATTGAAGGTTCTAAACCTTAGAGATTATTTTTCTATGAATTTTAGAGGGTTTATTCTATTTTTAATTTGCCTCGAACCTCGCGAATTGAAGTGGGTTTGTTTTAAGGTTACAGATTATCATTTAGTTCCTTGGAATTGCTGTAGCCCTTATCAGATCATCCCACTTTCCTTCTTATTTGGTTTGTTTGACCTATGTTTGGACCTGTATGCAGATTATACTGGTAAAATTGCATTTTTACCCCTTATGACTTGTTTTCTTCTTAAACTCAGAATTCTCTGAGTTAAGCCTTTCCTTGAGTTATGTAGGAGCTTTTATCCTTTGTATTAGGTCAAAATGAGCTAGTTATGGCTCATGATGAGGTTCTCATCATACCCTCATGCCTAGCTTTTGCTAGTCCCTTAGCAAAAACTTAAGGTTTCAACCCTTGTTCTAGACCATGAAGTTCTTAATAGCTTCAGATAAGTGCTTTTTCACTTGAGCTTAGATTAGGTTAGAATGCTGACCATAGGCCTAAAAGGTACTCTAGTACTAATCAAGATCCAAATCTGTCTAGCCTTGGCCTCAGTCCTTGGCAAAGGTTTTTAAGGCCCACAAGAACTAACCTAAGGTTTATTGGACTTTGTGGTTAAAGCACCCGTGCTTGAAATGATTTTAGCCCTGGCTCAGTTCGTAGTGCGTTTTGTAAGAGAGAGAGATAGAAAATTTTTCTGTTTGGAGAGTTTTCTCACTTTTTCTTTTTAATTTTAGCTTACGATTGGCTTTTCAACACGGTCTGTATCAGATTCCTTGCTCCCATCATCAATCCTCAAGGGTTCCTGGCAGTTGATGCTTTTAGATAGCACCGCCCATGGCAACCCCCGGAACCCTGGCTATTGAGATTTCGAGATAATCCCATCCATGGTGTTCCGTGGCCGAATCCAGACCCTGGCAATTGACACTTCGAGATAATGCCATCCATGGAATCTGAATCAGCAGAGTGCTTACATGCCCCCAGTAGGATATGTGAATATCCTAAGAGACAAGCACCGAGGAGATGATATTTTGTTACGCATCTTCGAGGGGATTTCCCGCCTCTCCGCGCTGGGAACTCGTCCAAATCAACTTGTGTTGATCGGCCGCTCCTACTCTAGGTGTTCTTTTCAGAATGTTGCGACGCTTCTGCGTGATTTTGATTTTTACGCTTACTGAACCAGGCTGTGTGTGATGTTAGGGTGCTTAGGTTACTGAGTCCCGTAAACCAAAAATTAGTTAACGAGGCCAAATACTCCCTAAGCCTTAGACCCAATATTTCAGCTTTTCATTTTCCTCAACCTCTTGAGGAGTGTCCAGATCTTAATAGGTACTAAGAGTCTATTCAAGAATGCCTAAGGTTTGCGTTCTTACTAATCTCATTATGCACTTTTCAGTTATTTTCTTGAATGAGGTCTAGAACTTAGGTTAATTCCTTAGTTCCTTACTAATGACTATCACTTTTTCTTTAATCTTTTTGTGCTCCTTTTTCATTTTGTTTCTTTTCTCCTTCTCCTTCACAAAATTTCCTTCTCCTTTTTTTTTCTCTTATTCTTTTTCGAAAATTTTTAATTTTTATGGTGTTTTTTGCATATGTGAATTTTTTTTTTTTTTGAAACCTTTTCTTACAAGTTTTGCACTTTCATACCCCCCCATGCCTAAGATTTATAATGTCCTCATTGTAACCTAGGGGGTTTTTATTTAACTTAGTTCATTCCTTAAGACAGAAATTTGGATGAGTAAATGGGTCGGGTTGAATTTTGCGGACTATTTCTAATCCCAGATGCAAGCATCTGAGGTGGGGTCGGCTATCTACAAGGGTGAACCTTAAGTGCAAAAAGGTGTCAGAAAAAGGTTTTGGATTTTTAGGAAAATGACGGGTTACCTCCCGTTAAGCGCTGAGTTTTACGCCATCGGCTGGGCGCAATAAGCTCAAGGGGAATGGATGATATAAGATGCTTCAGCCAAATCAGTAGAAGTCACATCAATGAACGGCTTGAGTCTCTGACCGTTCACGATGAAAGGTTCGGAATTGTGGCTGAGTGGACTGATTTCGATTGCTCCATTTCCAAAAACCTGTCGGACCAAATATGGTCCGACCCAGTTGGATCTCAGTTTTCCTGGGAAGAGTTTTAGTCGGGCATCAAAGAGCAGGACCTTTTGACCAGGATGAAAGATCTTTCTTGAGATATGCTTGTCATGGAAGGCTTTAACCCGCTCCTTGTAGATTCGCGAGTTCTCATACGCGTCTAAGCGTAATTCATCGATCTCGCTGATTTGGAGTTTTCTGTGGGTTCCGGCCTTGGAAAGATCTAGATTACAGTTTCGTACTGCCCAATAGGCTTTATGCTCTAGTTCGACGGGAAGGTGACATGCCTTTCCGTACACCAGTCTAAAGGGAGACATGCCTAATTGGGTTTTGTGGGCGGTCCTATAGGCCCACAATGCTTCCGGAAGTCGGGACGACCAGTCCTTCCTGTCAGGTCGAACAGTGACTTGTAGGATTTTCTTGATCTCCCGATTAGACAGCTCAGCTAGACCATTAGTTTGGGGGTGATAAGGAGTAGAGATTCGGAGAGACACCCCGTATTTGGTCATCAGTGACCTAAACTGAGCATTTGTGAAATGGGCCCCCCATCAGAGATTATTGCACGAGGAATCCCGAATCTTGAGAAAATGTTTTGATGAATGAATTTGAGAACGACTTTGCAATCACAGGTTCGGGTCGGTATGGCTTCGATCCATTTGGACACGTAGTCCACAGCCAACAGAATGTATTCGAAACCATCCGAAACAGGAAACGGGCCCATAAAATCAATCCCCCAAACATCAAAGATTTCGCATACTAGAATCGGTTGCATAGGCATCATGTCGCGATGGCTCATGTTGCCTAAAGTCTGGCAACGACTGCATGCCTTGCAGTGACTGTACGCGTCTTTGAACAGTGTGGGCCAGTAAAAGCCGCACTGGAGGACTTTTGCTGCGGTTTTATTCCCGGCGAAATGGCCACCGCATGCCTGGTCATGGCAGAAAGAGAGGACATTGCTGATTTCCTCTTTCGGGACACATCTCTGAATGATCTGATCAGCACCTATACGGAAGAGGTACGGGTTTTCCCAAATGTAATACTTGGCATCGGAGCGTAATTTGTCCTTCTCGACCTTCGGCCAATCGGACGGGATCTGATGAAATGCAAAGTAAGTTACTACATTAGCAAACCATGGAAAGCTAGTACTGATAGTCAGCAGGTGCTCATCGGAAAAATGCTCAGTGATGGGTCCGGAAGGGTCAATTAATTCAGAAGGAAGACGGGACAAGTGATCAGCAACCACATTTTGCTTTCCCGCTTTGTCGCGAATCTCAAGTTCAAATTCTTGCAACAGCAAGATCCATCGGATTAATCGAGGTTTCGCGTCCTTCTTCGCAAGGAGATGCCTCACAGCTGTGTGATCCGAGTATATGATGACACGGGAACCCAGAAGGTACGATCTGAATTTTTCTAGGGCAAATACTACAGCTAGCAGCTCTTTCTCAGTAACCGTATAGTTACGTTGAGCCTCATCGAGTGTTTTGCTGGCGTAGTAAATGACCACAGGTTTCCCGTCAATTTTCTGCCCCAAAACCGCTCCTATAGCGAAGTCGGATGCATCGCACAAAATCTCAAAGGGTTGAGACCAATCAGGGGACTGTAGGATCGGGGCTTGGGTGACTCGGTCACGCAGGATTTCAAATGCTTGAGTGCATTCCTTGGAAATTTTGAAAGGTACATCCTTGGAGAGAAGAGTGGTCAGGGGGTGCGCGATTTCTGAAAAATCAAGGATAAATCGTCGATAAAAACCGACATGCCCCAAAACAGATCGGATGTCCTTGATCGAGCTAGGCATAGGAAGGTGAGAAATCAGATCAACCTTAGCTCGATCCACCTGGATGCCTTTTTCCGAAATTGAGTGTCCCAGGACAATTCCCTCAGGCACCATGAAATGGCTCTTTTCCCAGGAAAGAACCAAATTCACATCGATGCACCGCCTGAGTATCTGGACCAAGTGTTGGAGGCAATCGTCGAATGATGCTCCGAAAACTGAAAAGTCATCCATGAGGACTTCCAGATAATCACCTACCATATCTGAGAATATGGCAAGCATGCATCGCTGAAAAGTAGCGGGTGCATTGCAAAGACCGAAAGGCATCCTTCGGAAAGCGTATGTTCCGAAGGGGCAGGTGAACGTGGTCTTTTCTTGGTCCTCAGGATGGATTGCCACCTGGTTATAACCGGAGTACCCGTCAAGAAAGCAGAAGAACCTATTTCCCGCAAGTTTTTCGAGAATTTGATCAATGAAGGGTAGTGGGAAATGATCCTTCTTCGTGGAGGAATTGAGTCGGCGGTAATCTATACAGACTCTCCACGAGTTGGCTAGTCGGGTAGGAATGATTTCTCCGGTCTCAGTCGTTATAGTGGTGAGTCCTTCCTTCTTGGGCACGACCTGAATTGGGCTCACCCAACGACTATCGGAGATCGGGTAGATAATTCCGGCATCTAACCACTTGATGATCTCCTTTTTCACGACCTCCTGCAGATTGGGGTTTAAGCGTCTCGGCATTTCACGAGAAGGTCGTGTGCCCTCTTCTGAATAGATATGATGAGTACAATAGGAGGGACTTATTCCAGTCAAATCATCGAGAGTCCACCCGATGGCTCTGCGATGTTGTTGGAGAACAGTAATCAGATGGGATTCCTGTTCGGGATTGAGGTTGGAATTGATAATCACAGGAAGGGTCTGATCAGAACCCAAAAAGATGTATTTCAAGTGAGCAGGAAGAGGCTTTAACTCGAGGACAGGGTTTTCAGCAGCAGCGGGTGGTTCAATGTAGATGTGAGGTTCAAGGGTGGGAGTTACTGGGTTGTGTATGTCTGGATTCGACTCCTCTGTTTGCGGGTCAAGATCCTTCTGTGGTTGATGAGGCATAATCGAGTCATTCTGGAAGTGTGATTCATCAACCAAAGTCCTGACGTCACAAATTTGTTCGATGACACCGCAATTAATTCCTTGTTGGGCCTTAAATATATCAATTTTTAGGGTTTGATCTCCAAACTTAAGCTCTATTTGGCCCTCCTCACAGCTGATGTTGGCTCTAGCAGTAGCCAAGAAAGGTCTCCCTAGAATGATTGGTGTATCCCTAGGGTTCTCTGGTGCGTCCATATCTAAGACTATAAAGTCCACTGGGAAATAGAAATCCCGCACTCTTACGATAACATCCTCGAGAATCCCTTTTGGTGACTTTATAGATCGATCTGCTAATTGTAATGTCACCTCAGTTGGTTTTAGCTCAAATTCTTCTAGATGGTCAAGTAAGGATGTGGGTATCAGGTTTATGGATGCACCCAAGTCTAGCAATGCTCTATCAAATTGGGTACCACCTATCTTGCAGGAAATCAGGGGAGTACCAGGATCTTTTGCCTTGGGTGGGAGTCTACTGAGGATTACAGAGCTGGCTTGCTCTAACAGAACAATTGGGCTCCCTCCCTTGGTTCGCGGCTTACGCTGGGGTGTACATATATTCTTTAGAAATCGTGCGTAAGCTGGTACGTAGCGGATTGCATCCATCAAGGGGATGTTTATGTGGACCTGCTCAAAGTGCTTGACCAGGTCCTCCTCAGGGGCCACGGGTTTGGTAGTCTTCTTTCCCTTAGTCAATGCCTCGGGAAACGGCACCTTAGGTGGTTCTTCTAGGATAGGTCCAGGTTGTGGATCCGAGACAAGGGTGGGGACGTCCTGGATTACTGTCCTAGGCTTGGGATCAATACCCGGCTTGGAGTGGTTCGGATGAGGTGGGTCTTGGGTTTCCTTACCACTACGGGTCGTTACGGAATTAAGTCCTGCCTGGTTTTGGTTGGGATTGGGTAAGATAGCTTGCTGCTGGTAACCTGCAAAAGAAGTGGAGGCCTCTATCCCGTCAGGTGAAGAAACAGAGGGGGCCTGATAAATCATATGGGCATGGCCCGGGTTTGGGTTCATAACGCGCCGCTGGGTTGGCACGTTATTAGGATTAGGCAGAGGTTGGGAGGGAAGAGTACCTGGCTGGCGAGAGTTTGCCAACTGGGTCAATTGGTTACGGACCTCTGTAAGTTCGTCCTTGTGTTGTTTTTGGATAGTCGCATTCGTTCTTTGAATGTCAGCCAGGGTCTGAAGGATAAGGGACATTTGATCCTGATTCGGCCGAGATGGGTAAGTAGGGTTGGGCCGAGGCTGAGGCGGCTAGTAAGGACGAGGAGGTTGTGGGCGGGGTTGGAAGGATGATATTTGGGTTTGGGAATTTCCCGCCCACTGAAAGTTAGGATGGTTTCGCCATCCAGGGTTGTAGGTGTTGGAGAATGGGTCGTTCTGGATAGCGTGGAGGTCCTCGCAGGTCTGAGGAACCTCCAGAGATTCAGAGAAAGAGGGAATGGAATTCCCCTGGTAGGTGTAGAAGGAATCGGAAGGAACACCGGGCAAAGATTCGGATGATGGGTCCATCCTAGGAGAAGGTCTATGGAGAATGTTTTGCACAGTTTCCCTTGTGGAAGGAGGCAGTGCGAAAGGGTTATGTGCAGAGGTGGCTCGCTGCAAATGCTGAGTCAGCTCGTCCACCTTCTTTTCGATAATTGAGACCTTGTCCAATCGACTGGCCATTACTTCCAGGTCGACTGATGCGGACAGGCCCTGCGTCTCATGTGCTCCCCTAAGATTCGTCGATGCGCGGGTATTCGTCCTGTCGAATAATCCCATGGAGTCATTGTTGATAGAGTTCTCGCACATGTTTTCGAGAATCTCCCACACGGTGTCTTCATGTTGACCCATGATATTTCCTCCGCAGGTTGCATTGACGAAAAGACGGATGTCCTCACGGAGTCCCTGGTAAAAAGACTGGACTTGTTCCCATTTAGGAACTCCGTGATGGGGGCACTTTCTCATGAGATCCTGGAAACGATCCCATGCCTCATGGAGAGGTTCTCCTGATTGTTGAGTGAAGTGCGTAATCTGATGGCGCAAGGCGTTGGTCCGACCAACGGGAAAAAACTTCTTCAAAAACTCGGATTGAAGTTCTTCCCAAGTGTTGATCGGCCGGGTCTGAGTTTGATACCAATGGGCGGCCTTGTCCATAAGAGAAAATGAGAACATCTTCATGAGAAGATTATCCCGATTTTGCGCATCCGACCCAAAAGTTTGGGCCAGATGCTTTAGCTGTTTGATGTGCTAGAAGGGATCTTCGGAATTAAGCCCATGGAATTTAGGTATAGCATGAATCATGTTGGGCTTCAATTCGGAATCAGGTCCTCCAGTCGGGATTCTGACTCGAGGCTCAATAGCCACCGCAGCAGGATTGTAGTGGTCCCGCATCATAGGACGCTGTGGTGGGTGCACGAAGTTTTGGAAGAGGTCATTGAGTCGCTGGAGCTGGTGCTCCAGATTGTTTTCTTCCTCAACTGGCTGAGCCATGATGGGGGAAGAAGAAGAACTTGGTTCTGAATCAGAAGAGAGAATAATGTGAGGGGGTTGCTGCACAAACACGGGCGTCGAGGCTTGGCCTTGACGAGAGTGAATTTCTAAAGGAGGTCTTAAGGGTGGTCTTAAGGACCTCCTACCGTACATGCACTGTTGGAAGAGATGAGTTTAGAAGGTGCTGGACCCAATCAAGACACCCAAAAATGTGTTGGGTGACTATAGAGGTGCGGGGCAGATGGACCCCTGGATCAGAAAGATCGTCCACCTGAGAATTACCTGGGCAGCCAGAGAGGGAGAGTCCCGTAAAGACCCCTACACGGTAGAGCGTCCCCACGGGTTACAGGGTTTCCCCCACCCGACCTCTCTTGTCACTGCGGTTCCAGGTAGACCAGAATGGGGATCTTGACCTCTTAAGTCTACCAATTTTAGGTTAAGATTAGGGTGCTTAAAGTTACACTTGAACTTTAGTTCTTTGAGTGCAAGGAGTGACCTAATTTAAGGTTGGTTGACCCAAGGGGGCAACTTTACCTCTTGTTTCCTTTGAGAGTTTTTGGGTCTTGTCTTTTAGGGTTCAAGTGTTTTAGAGAGCCAATTGTTTTAGGTTTTCTTTGAATAGGTATTTTCAGACAAGGGCTTGGGCACACTTCATTTGGTTTTCTCAATTCTTGCTTAAGGAGTGTGTCTCTAAATCCCTAGTGTTGGATCCTAGGTTAGCTCTACTTGGTCCAGTTAGCTCTTTGTTGGGTAATTAGGGCTCAAGCAAGAATGTGTTAGCCCTTAAATACCCTTAATAGTGTGCAGTAATAATGGGTTGAAAACATGCAAGTTTTGATGGTTTACTGAGTATAGAAGACAGGTTAGACCTATATTGCTTGTTCTTTTCTTTTCTTCCTCTTTAGAATTTAGGGATTGAGAGGATAGAATTTTACCTGTCCTTGGAGTGGTTGTCGTGCGGTTGCTTGTCTTCTCGATTTTCTTGTATCTGCACAACAAAGGAGAGATTGTTAGCAATGTAAAAACAGGAATTTGATTATCTCTAGAATAGCCGTTGCTCCCCGGCAACTGCGCCAACTGGCAAAACGGTGGCAGCAACTAGCTTTTCTTAAGTCGTTGTAGTACAGATAGTTATTGCCATCATTTGCTAATATATAATTTTTTTTACTCGGAAAATAAAGAGTTCCCGAGGTCAAACTCAGGGAGCAAGTTGTATTCTACGGGTACAAGTTTCTTTTACAAAAATAAAGAAAGAGAGAGAGAGAGAGAATTTGTTGGCTTCTTTCTTCTTCTCTTCTTTTCTCTTTGCTTATCCTCTCCTCTTCTTTCTCGGATCTTCTGCTTTCTTCCTTTGCTCTTCTTCTTTATCTGCAGCAGTGGTGATGTTCTTCTTCCTCTTTCAGTTCTTGTTTCTGCTCGTCTCTTTCTTTTTCTTCTCCCTTGCGGTCCTGTTCTTCTTCTTCTTCTTTCTCTCTTCTTTTCCTTTCTTCAGATCTTCTTCTCGTGCTCTTCTTCTTCTGCAGAGTCTTCACTTGGCCTCTCTGTGTTCTCCTCTGCCTCGCCTTCCTTCTCCTTTTTTGCCTTCAGGACGTCGTCTGATTTTCCAATCAGACGACTTAACCCGCGGATGCTACAGTGTTGCTTCAGTTCTTCTTCCTCAGTCCTCTGCTTCGGGCATCCCTGGCTGCTCTTCTTCCTTCAGTCCTCTTCTCCTTCTCTGTTCAGCGGGCGTCTTTCTTCTTCTTCTCTGCCTGCACACTTGCACAGCTTGATCAAAGGGGCAAAACCTAATTCTACCCTCTCCCCCGCGTTTCTCTCTCACGGAAGCCGCTCTTAGGAAAGCTCTCCCAGAGCTGCCGGGTATTCGGGTACGGGTCGTGCCCGGGTCCAGGCCCACCGACGTGCGTGGTGGGCGAGGAGTGCAGGTCGGGCTTGGTCGGGTCGGGCCAGGTCCGCGGGGCGTGGTCGCGGACGAGGCCGGGTCGAGCGGGTAAGTGAGAGGGACCTCACCCCGTGCTCAGGAGGCAACGAACCTAAGGCACCTTTTGCCTTTATGCGGGCGCGCTCCTCTAAAAAGTTACGAGGTGGGACTAAATGTCCCACCCCAATTGGGCGCCCGCAGCTGAAGACGCTGCAGGAGTTCGCGGTTGCACGCGAGGCCTTTGCCCCAGCTGCAAGCCTGGGACGCTTCGCGGAGATGCCCCGCACAGCCTGGGAGTCGAACCTGGGCGAATCGCACCTGGAGCTGCAGGTTGAAGGTGCTCCTTCCACGCAGCAATGGCGACGGCGGTCGAGATACCTGTCCACAGAGGAACGGCCTCTCGGCCCAATCAGATACGCGGAGAACCTTCGCCGTGGCACGGCGAAGGTGGTGGGGGATCTGGCAGGCGGCGGGGCGGAGCGTGAGGGTCGCCCTAGGTCAAACTGCGGGCGAAGAAGTGGGTTTGTTCGGGGGGTCTGCAGAGGGCGAGTGGCGGGAAGTGGAAGGGCGGAGGTTGATCAGGGTGAGGAGGCGGAGGTTCTGTGAGGGTCGGCGAGGCGTATGGGGCTGTGGAGCGACGGGGGCGTCTCGCTGGAGTTTGGCCGGAGACGAAGGGGGTGACGGTGGACAGGAGCGGTCGAGGGTTTAATCAAATAAAAGACAGTGAGGAAAAGAAAGAGGGGGAGATGGGGAGAAGTTCTGACCTAGATACGGAGACGAAAGGGGCTGGAGCAAGGCGGCAGTCATATCGACTGTCGCCGGAGAAGAAGATGCCCAGGGGAAGGGGCGGCGGCGAGGAGAGGGCCGAAGAGGTGCCAGCTGGGTGCAGCGTGGCGCGGGAAGAGCGAGGGAGGGCAACCCTGCAGCTGGTAGTGCGGCAGAGCGACGAGGAGGAAGGGGAGAGGCCGCCGGAGCTGGAGGGCTTCCTGTCGGAGTGGGAAGAGAGGAAGTGGGGGTCTTTCTCCGTGAGGACCGAGCTACCCAGAACGGCGGACCGACGGGGGTATTTATAGAGGCGGAATTAGAGAGGAGGGCGGAGGGAGACGACGTGTCTCCCTCGCCGGAGGACGCCGGAGATGGAGACCCATACCGTCCGTGCGTTCGCACGGCCGGTATAGTGGGTTGCAGCGACCAGGGGGGTGTTCCTGCGACGGCTGACGACGCAGGGCACCCCCGGATGTCTTGCCAGACCCTCCCCCTTACCCTGCGCGACGCCATGCTCCGCGCACGGTCGCCGGAGCATGGTGCTGGTCAGGTTTTGGCAGGAGGGACCTGAATGCAAAGAACGAAGGAGAGTTAGGGGTAGAAATGTGAGGGTTCAAAAGTTGAGGGCCAAAACGTAAATAATTGAGGACCAAAGTGTAAAGTTGGTCAAGAAGGTTTCCTCTTAGGCTCAAGTTTTTATACATGACTAATTGGGACCTAAGGATTATGATGGTGGATTTTATTTCTAGATTAAACCCTGTTTGACCGGTCAATTTACGCAAAAACCCAAATTAAGTTATTAATTGGGCATGGTTCTCAATGTAGGTCAAAAAGGGTTCCGAAGGCCAAATTGAAGGTTCTAAACCCTAGAGATTATTTTTCTATGAATTTTAGAGGGTTTATTCTATTTTTACTTTGCCTCGAACCTCGCGAATTGAAGTGGGTTTGTTTTAAGGTTACAGATTATCATTTAGTTCATTGGAATTGTTGTAGCCCTTATCAGATCATCCCACTTTCCTTCTTATTTGGTTTGTTTGACCTATGTTTGGACCTGTATGCAGATTATACTGGTGAAATTGTATTTTTACCCCTTATGACTTATTTTCTTCTTAAACTTAGAATTCTCTGAGTTAAGCCTTTCCTTGAGTTATGTAGGAGCTTTTATCCTTTGTATTAGGTCAAAATGAGCTAGTTATGGCTCATGATGAGGTTCTCATCACCTGCCTTATTTTTCATAGTAATTATCATTTAAAAGGCAAGTTTCCTGATTTACTGTTTGGTCTCGTCTTTCGGGTTTTAATGATGTATTCGTTGTAGTATTATGAAAGACGATTATCACTTTAATTTATTTATTACTCGAGATTTTAAAATATCCCGAGGTCGAACTCAGGGAGTACACGTCATTCTAGAAACATATGAATTTACAATTGACTATATACTGTTTTACAAAATTTAAGAGAGGGAGAGAATGAGCAAAAGTTTCTCTTTTTCTTCTCTTCTTTCTCTTGGCTTTTTCTTCTTCTCTCTTCTTCTTTTCTTTCACTGTGCCTTCTCTTCTTCACTCAGCTTCTCTGCCTTCTTCTTTCTTCTTCTCCTCTGCTGCGGTTCTTCTTTTTCTCTTCCTTTTCTCTGCTGCTGCTTCTTCTTCTTTCTTCTCTCTTCTGTGTCTTCTCCTTTTTCTTTCTTCAGCAGCTCCTTCCTTCTTCTTCTTCCCTTTCTGCCTTTCCTTGTTCCGGACGTCTACTTTTCCGAGTCGGACGCCTTATCGGCCCCGATGCTACAGTGCCTCCTTTTTCTCTCTTCTGTTGTCTTCTTCTCCTTCTTCTTCTTTCTTCTTTGGCTGTTGCGGCTTCTCCTTCACCTTCTTCTTGCTTCTCGCGGCTAAGTCCTTGCCGCCTGCTTTTCCTCTTCTTCTTCTTCCTCACCTGTGTCCTGCACACATGTGACGCAAAACCTACCCCTACCCTTTCCCGCATCTCTCTCTCTCTGAGTCTCTCTTTGGTACGCTCTCCCAGAGCTGGGTAATCGGGTCGGGTCGCGTGCCCGGGTCCAAGTGCACCGGCGTCGGTGTGGTGCGCGAGGAGTGCTCAGGAGTGGGGGTAGTCGTGTCGCGGGTCAGGTCCGCGTGGGCAGTGCCGCGGGCGAGACCCGGTGGATAGTTGAGGAGGGACCTCACCCTAGTGTTTCGAGGCGAATAGCCTATGTGACCTTTTCAATTTATGTGTGGGCGCGTGCCCACACACTTCCAATTGAAGAGGGTTCGTCCAATTGGGGCAGCGGAAGAGTCCTGTGACCCTAATTTCGAACCTGAGTGTGTGCACAAGCAGATTCCGCGTGACCTGGGACCTGCTGCCTGGGACGAGGAGACCTGGGTGAAGCTCCTAAGCAAGCTTCACTCGCTCGACAATGGCGGCGAGCACCTGGGTCCTGAAAACACTAAAACGGCCTTGCGGCCATGTCAAAAGGCTCAGGGAGGTTCGCCTAGGTGTGGCGAGTGTGTAGCGGTGGTCGGCGAGATGCAAGAGTGCCTGTGGTCATGCGCCTAGGGCACACTGCGTGTGTGAGAGTGGGTGTGTTCGGGGGGTGTTCTGGAGGTGTGGCGTGGTGAATGGAGTGCGGATTTAGGGTCAGTGAGGTGTCGCGGTGCTTAAGGGGAAGCTGGCGAGGCGGATGGAGGCGTGGAGCGGTGGAAACGCCTCGCCGGAGGGCAACCGGTGATGGGGAAGGTGGTGATGGACAGTGGTGGTCGGTGGGTTGAAATAGTAAATAAAAAAGGGGGTAATAAAAGAGAGAGTAAGGGGAAGAGTTTCACCTACTTAATTGACGAAAGGGGGGGGGAGGGGGGGAAGAGGCGCTCGGCGCGTGCCTGCCGATGCTGGAGACGAAGATGCCCAGAGAGGGGTAACGGTGACGAGGAGGGGATCTGGAAGGCACCAGCTGGTGCAGCTTGGCTCGGGTAGACGAGGCGGAGTGAACTCTGCTGCAGGTGTGGTAGCAGAGCGACGAGGGGGAGGGGGAAGGGTCACCAGAAGCGTCGGGCTGTCTGACCGGAGTGAGAAGGGACGAGTTTTGGGGAATTCTCTGGCCAAAACGAGCTTGAGACGACCGAAGAGCCCTGCCGTCCCTTTTATAGCAGTTGGCGAGAGGAGAATCTCGAGGAGAGATCGTTGAGAGCTTGTCGGAGTTGGCCGGAGATGGAGACCCATTCCTCTCGCGTGTTCGCACGAGAGAAGGGGGCAACGGCAGGTCATGGGAGGGGGTCCCTGCGAAAGAGGACGACGCAGGGAACCCCCCTTTCGTTTCTGAGAGCGGCCCCCATACCCTGCGCGGTGCCATCCTCCGCGTAAGGTCGCCGGAGGTATGCAAAGAACGAGAGAGAAGTTGGGGGGCAAAATGCAAGGGTTCAAAAAGATAAGGGTCGAAAAGTAATTCAAGAGGACCAATTTGTAAAGTAGGTCAAGATGGCCTTCCCTTAGGTCCAAATTTTGGTATAAACCTAATTTGGACCTAAGGAATCCAATGGTGAAGTTTAATTTTTGGTTTGATAACGTTTGACTGGTCAATTTGTATAAAAACCTAAATTAGGTCATAAATTGGGTATGGTTCTCAATTTAGGTCAAGATATGTTCCAAAGGCCAAATTGAAGGTTCTAAACCCTAGGGAATATTTTTTCATGAATTTTAGGGGGTTTAGCTAATTTTTATCCTTCCTGGAACCTCGTGAATTAAAGCGGGTTTGTTTCAAGGTTATAGAATGTCATTTAATTCTTAGAAGTTGCTATAACCATTTTCAGATCAGGTCATCCCACTTTCGTTCTTATTAAGCCCATTTAACTTGTGTTTAGACCATTGGTAAAATTACAGTTTTACCCCTTGTGAATTATTTTATTCTTAAATTTAGAATTATATGATTTAGGCTTTTCTTTAGGTTTTGTAGGAGCTTTTGTACGCTTATTTGGATCAAAATGTGCTAGTTAGGGTTCATGATGAGGCTCTCATCATTTACAAATTTTTTTTTTCAAATCTGATTGAAGATTGAGACGATTTTGTTTAGAATTCCCTATCCCAAATTTCCTATGCATATTAGGGATCACGCTTAATTTTTAATCATTTTGAACTACTCACCTTCTTGTTTGAGTCCAAGGTGTACAAGTTGAGATCAAATTGGATGCAAAATAGAGCCAATTAAGGTTTGACATTAGAGTTTGTAGTGCTAGTACACATTTTTGCCTGAATTAAAGGAAAGTTACCCTCCTTCATTTGTGTGCTACCCAAGCCCTTGATAGGAAAGATTTAATCAAAAAAATCCTAAAATCATGCTCTAATTTCACTTGACTCTTAAAATCTTGGACATAATAACCTGGGAGTAAAATCAGGGTGATTTCCGGGTGTTGACCTAGATCTCATTCTGCCATCTTTAGGGCAAGTCAGGTGAAGTTGGTCTACAATGTTGGTCAACCAACCTCCAAATTAGGTCACAAGTTGAATTAACTTCTAATCAAGTAAAACTTAAGGCACAAATTAGGACATAAAGCTGGTAGACTTAATGTCTTAAGTTCGTACATTCCAATCTTCCTAGACCCTCAGTGACAAGGAAGGTCGGGTAGGAGAAACCCTGTAACCCGTGGGGACACTTTACCTTGTAGGGGTCTTTGTGGGGCTCTCCCTTCCTGGTTGCCTAGGTACTTCTTGGGTGTGCAAGTTTCTAATTCAGAGGTATCATCCACCTTGAAACTGCCTTAGTCATCCAAGAACCTTTGGGTGCCTTGATTTGGTCAATTTCACATCCAGTCCCTCATCCCTTTTATTTAGAGCACATACACAGATCATCTTAGGGATTTCTTTTAGATCTGATCAGCTTCCAATCTAATCTTGAGTTTTGATTCTACATCTTGATTCCACATTTGATTCAAAAATGCAACCAAGCATGTTAGCAGACCTGTTTGAGGATATACAGGTTAATGTGTCAAATACAACTACATTCATTTCAGAACAAGCACAGCTGATTTTGACACAACTAGAAAACAGGGCAACTTAGGATGTTCTCATGCCAAAATACTAGGAAATTGAGAGATGGCATAATGGTGAGTATATCTTGTGTAGATTTGAGCCATTGCTATGGAAAGTACACCAAGATGACTGTCACGACCCAAACCCAGATCCTTATAGGACTAGAGACCGGCTAGTCTCGACTAATCCTAAGACCCAGTCGTCCAACGAGAAATAACCAAATAACATGCATCAATCCATCTACCACACAAGTACAGTAGCTAAGCAGAAGAAAATCGACACAAAGGGGAAACAAAACAGTAGTACTAAAATATTATATGCCTTCAAGAAAAGAAATACAGCCATCACAACAAAACTAGTACAGATAGAGAACATAACGAAAAAGTACAGAAAATATAACTAAAGGAACTCACTACAACAAGTAGTAGAAACTACAGCTGGGCTCAACTAGGTTCAGCATCCTTAGCAGTAGGTAGCTTGGGTTGCTCAAGTCCCTGACTTGTACAAAGTTATATAACTGGAGTCAGCTAACACTGAGTTGAGTGGTGGCGAAAAATATAAAGTACATTTAACATATTATTTCCCAATTCCAATTATCTTATAACGTGTTGTATAGAGATCTCTAATTAGGATCCATTACATTACTATAATCTTCATGTTCCCTAAAGGAATGATCTTGCTTGTAGTTTTCCCATGATGCAGGATGCACACGTGGCACTCTCCTGGCCGGGAGAGTCCCTCCGTGATAGTCCTACACCCAGTCTACCACCTCGAGGTCACGGTTGTGATGTAGCGGTGACTACGACACATGTGATATGCTCATGGGTAACTACCTCGCACTGGCACATGGTCAGTCGTTTCTGCTAGCGGGTATGCCTCAACGTACAGGGTGGAATAGAATAGGGCCTTGCCCTCTCAGAAAAGAACAGGGGTCTCGCCCCTCCTCAGTCTGTGTACCCCCGTCCGACTATCCCGGTTTGACCTAATGGGCTAACAAGAGTCGGTGTAGGGTGGCCAAGCCTAACCTCGGGTCCCCTTGGGCGGCTAGCTCCCCCCTACACTAAGTAGCTCACCTCGGTATCACGTACACAAGGGCCAGCAAGTGTCGACGTAGAGTGGCCAAACCCACCCTGGGTCTCAACCCAAAGGCACCAAGCTCCCCTCTACACTACAAGGGATAGTTGCTCTTTTCGGTACCATGTACACGAAGGTCAGCTCACTTCAATTAACGGACGCTCGTGGGTGGCAATTTCCAGAACCATCTGGTTCTCTGTACTTCAGTGTTCTTATCTACATTCCCCGTAGGGTTCGTACAAGAACTTTTCTTTATTCCATATTTGGTTTGTTATCGGCATCTCAGTTTTCACAGTACGAGTTCATTTTCCTATCCATAATGTAGTTCGTTTCGGATAATAAGAGCAGCTTATGATTTATTTAATCATCCAACTCTCTTCACGTGCATCCTTTCTATCCCTAGTGTTCATGTCATAACCTAGGGTTCAATTGTATAGCTGTATTCTAGAACATACGTTTATTTCTTCCTAGGATTCATCTCACATCTTAGCTTTTAACTAATTGCATGCATTTTATTTAACTTGGAGAATTAGTTAAAGCCACTCTACCAGGATAACCAGGTGGAATGGGGGCTCGTACAGTAGCTCCCGACATCTCCGCAGGTTCCATACACCTGACGAACTAGAGACCTAAGAAGTGGATGGGCAGGTCAAAAGGATTCCAAAAGATACAGACATGCTACCATTATATGAAGAAATTCGTACGGAAAATAATGATGTTTCGTTTACGAAAAACCGACATCGTTTAGGCGTTGAGCAGGCCTAAAAACACGAGTTCTGATGGAAATCAGACGTCTAGGAGAGATCCCAGATGTCTTAAATCAACTCTCAGGCATACCTCTCTCGAGGTGCCTCTATCGGATGTCTGGAACGCAGTGCCGATGTCCAAGGGTTCTATCAGACGTCTAGAGATGCTCCCGGACGTCTGAAACTGCTTCAGTCCGCCTTCCAACTTCTGACAAATGTACTTGCATTGTCAGGACTTTGGCAGAGAAGGAATACGGAAAATAGATCTCTACCAGACGTCTCATTCTACCTTCGGATGTCTGGTAAGACGTTTGGATGTTGCTCAGGACGTCTGATTTCGTGGAAAAATGACTTCCGCAGAACCGCTCTGGCTTTTCTCGCCGCAGACGCTGCAGCAAAGCAGCACAGCACCCTCCACCCTCACGCTCAGACTCACGATCAGCACTCCTCTCTCTCTTTGCTTGCTCTCTCTCTACCTCCCTGCTCTCTCTCTCGTACGGCTGTAATGGTGTGGGATGAGGGGGAGGAGGAGGGGGTTTATAAAGGGAGAGGAGGTGAGGGGAAGGGCGTGGCGTCACAGGGTGTGGTGTGGGGTGTAGTGATGGCTGTCGCATAGTGAGGCGTGAGGCATGGGCGAGGGAGTGGCGTGCACACAGTACATGCCGAAAAGAAAAAGCAATTTTAGATGTCTGGCTTTCTCTTCAGACATTTGGACTGACATTTGGGAAACATTCTAGACATCTTAAGGGACTAAAAGGTGACGGGTTGTTTCAATGACCTTGAAAGAAGAGACAAGATAATGTAGATGTTGAAACGTGTTATCGATCATAGGCATCAGTACACCCTTGCGACATCTTGGATTAACTAGCACAATCCCCCAAATCCCAAGTTTGAGAATCAAGGTTGTTGTGGACCCCACACCCAGATGGAACATAATCCAACACATGTACAAATTGATACTCCTGACTTTGAGACGGGTTGGGAGGATCCGATTGTAGATGATCACGATTTTGAGTCAGCCCTAGAAAACCAAGAACTTGGTTCACCCAGCTTAGATTTCCCAGACACCTGTGATACTAAGATTGAATCAGAACCTCTCGATGGTGTAAATTCCATCCCTTATTCTGATAAGGTGACTCCTGAGAGTAATTCTAACATCCCTATAGAGCCCAACCTAGATTCTAGTGATCCAACCCATACCCTTAACCTAGAATTTGGATCTGAGCCTTATTGGGATGATTACAAGGCCTCGTATGATGGAAATCAGATTTTGAATTTGGATTATGATTCTGAGCCTATATTTAATTAATGCACCTCTCCAACCTCCTCAGAGATATAGATAGATTTTTCGGAAGTCACACCAATCCATGATACAGAAACCGAGGAGTTGGAAGAGTTAGGAATCGATTGGGTCTACCCTACGAGCAAAGAACCCGAACCCATGCCTAATAGAGACACCTTTTTTAGTTCGAATCTAAAAATAGGCTAGATCCAAGTCAGGTTGCTGCTTCTCCACATCTTAATTTACTCTGTGGTGGAACCTCTGATCCCGAGTCAAATTCAGAACATGATTCTCGCAAGTTCTCTGACGATTTTGAATCTGATTGCATGTGTTTCGCATTTTTGAAATAAGATTTACGAGTAACCCGTCATCGTAGTTGCAAAACTCGTGATCAAATATAATTTATACCAAAACTCCAAGGGAGTCCTGGGTCGAACACAAGGAGGTGACGTTTACTTTGTATGAAAATCACGCTTCGATTTGTTTCTTTTTTGGTGTTTTAGGGTTTTGTTTTTTTTTGTTTTTGAAATAAAATGACAATAAATCACAAGAGAGAGATAGACTTGAATCTGATATATTGCATGAATGTAAATTACAATAATATAGAAAACATAAAACGAGAGGGAGGTGATAGGAAATCTCCCGAAGCGACTGTTCGACGAGTCAATAGTGCTTGGCGAAAGCTCGGATGAATGAGTTGGGAAGCAGGAGGACGGAGGTGAGAAGTAGGAGGACGTCGGGTAGAGGAAAGCTTAAGCGCAACTCTGAAATGGAGGTGAGAGGGTGGAGATGATCAGCTATCGGAATGGAGGTGGGAGGATGGCTCCAAGGTGACCTATGAATGGGGATGGGAAGTTGGAGGAGTATTTGGTGGGGTAGAGTCTCGTTACACTAATAGGCGCCTTGGGAGCTTGAGAGCAAGCTCTAACAGAGCGTTGGTAGGCTTGCTAGAGCTTGGGAGTAGGTGTGACTAGAGTAGGTAGAGATGGCTTGGAAGGGAGAGGGTGTTGGTCCTTTTATAGTGGATGAAAAGAGGCTACAATAGGCATGGGACCATTACTGACCTCCAAGCCGTCGCTGTGTCGCTGTAGGTAGCTCATGCCCACTCACGCCCACAGCTGGCCTTATTGGCATGCGAATAATTAGCGACGGCTGTAAGCGTCGTTGCATTTCTGTGAAGCTGTCGCTGAAGGCTGGGGCCAACTGAGCACGCGCCTGCCCCCTGCTCACTCAGATTGCGCGGAGGTCCTGCCTGGCGCGCGCACGCTACTAGTGCGTGCTGGCGCTGCTCTGCTGCTGCTGCTACATGCGTGCGCTTGCGTTGGCTGGATTGAGAATGGGGGGGTTGCATGGATTCGAACCCGCACCCCTCCCTTGCCATCCAATGCTCCCACAGTTGCGCCACGTCCGCAAGTGTGTCGTGAAGAGGAGTTGCTGCCGCGTGGTGAGGGTGGGCTCTTAGCCATTGGATTTTCATCCAACGGCTGAGATCACTTGATGGGACGCCCTTGGAGATGTGGCGGGTGACTTTAGGCACTCCAGATGGTGCCACATGGCACCATGTGGACCATCCACCCTTCATTGTTTGCAGAGGATGTCACGATACTCAGATTTAGGTGATTTCTACGTTGTCGAACTACGATTGTCGCTCCGGATCCATCCGTATGGTCGAATTTTTCATCAGAAGTCTGTAAGTATGTCGCATTGCCTCCTGGACTGTATAAAATGAAGAAATTAATATACAAAACATACAACTATCCTAAATGCCATGCAATGGATGTTATGCAGTATTTATAACATGATATGCAATGTTAAGCCTAGGAACTATCATAAATAAGAAATTTATCATGAATTCACATGTGTTTATCATACCCCAATGCTTACTTTTTGCTAGTCCCTAGCAAAATTAGCCTAAATGCTATTTATAAAAGTAGAATTAGGATTCGATCTATCAGGCATAATTTGTTGGTTGTTTCAGGAACTTTCAACCCAGGACCTGGTTACGAAGACTTGACAGTGCCCGGGTTTCTGCCAGAATGTAAGTCGTCCAAGCCCTCATCTTATTTGAGAAGAGAAGATACAAAAATTTTTTCTTGTTTTTCTTTTATTCATATTTTTTTTATTCTTTTGGAGTTTGAGAGTTTCGAGATAACTTTTTACGGCTACCTGACCCGTCCAAGACTCGAAAAGGACTCTAAGTGCTAATCATCTAGTGAAAAGAGTGAAAGACTCATTAGGCGGCTGTTAAAATGGACTTCAGGTTTTTGCAACCCTAGGTGACCTTGCCTAGAGGTTTATCTTTTCGAATGGTAGCTTTCACCCTACTTCTTTTATTTATGGAGTCAACACAAGGGTGAACCTAGTGTATATTTCCCTAGTTTATTCTACCTTCCCGCTTCTTCCCTTAGTATTTTGGGAATTATTGTGCATTTTGTTTTTGTGAGCTGGGTTCTAGACAACTGAGTAATGGGCTGTTACCCATGACAACTTCCCAACCATACTCGTGCGGTGAAGTGTGATTTTTTTTTCTCTCCTTTTTCTATTTTTTCTCTCTGTTTTTTTTTAAGCAGGTGGCTTTCTTGATCTAAGATTTACCTAAAGGTAGTACAATGAAAATAGTCTTGTGACTAGGCTCTGTCAACCGGCCGATGAGTTGTTACCACCTACAACTTACTGGCCATACCACCCTAGATCATTCAATAGCTACCCAATTTCTAAAGAAACCACCGAAAAGTGAGTCAGTGCAAAAAAAGTGTTTAGATGCTTAGGCTTAAAGTCCTCTCAAATCAGAGGGCGGATTGATAAGTCGCATACTTATCATTCCAATTTATTTACCAAATTAAAATGAATTTTAATTGGCGAGGACTCGAGACTAAGTCCACATTCGAGTGGACACCCGAGCTAATTAAGCCCGAAGACCTGAAGAGTCTAAGTATTCAGGTCTTAAAGTATCAATTCCTAAAGTTTGCAACTCCTAATGCCTAAGTTCTCACCTTCTAATTCTTTTTTTTTTTATTTTTTGGTAGAATCAAATAACAGGAAATTACTGTTACAGTTGACAAAAAGATTATCAGATATATCCACCCCCCTCATGCTTAGCTATTACAATGTCCTCATTGTTAAAAATGCATGCATGTAGGAGAGTAGAAGTGGAAGAATAGCACCTAGTTTCTGTGGGACTTTGGTCAGCTTGAAATAGTCTTTGCACATGCTAAGTTTAGTGCCTTCAGCTGGGCGATGATCGACCCGCGGTGGTTAAGGCAAGGTAAGAGCAACCTTGTCCGAGATGGGTTCAGGGAGCATACGGTCAACAAAGGGTTTGAGACGCTGTCTGTTGACCTTGAAGATATTAACTGTCTTTGGGTCAGAGATTTCGACAACCCCGTTAGGGAAAATCCGCTCAATAATAAACGGGCCGTCCCACTTAGACCTGAGTTTTGCGGGGAAAAGCTTCAATCGAGAATCAAAAAGCCAGACATACTGGTTCGGCTCAAAGCTCTTACGTGAAATCATCTAGTCATGGAGAGCTTTGGTCCTTGCCTTATAGATTTTGGCATTTTCATAAGCATCATTACGAAGCTCCTCCAACTCAAATTGTTGGAGTTTCCTGGTTTTCCCGGTCAACTCACGGTCAAAATTTCATTTCCAGATGGCCCAAAATGCCCGGTGTTCAAGTTCTATGGGTAAGTGACATTCCTGACCAAACACCAGACAAAACGAAGACATTCTGTAGGCGTTTTGTACGCCGTACGGTAGGCGCAAAGAGCATCATCTAGCTTTTGGGTCTAATCCTTCCTATCAGGCCTAACGATTTTCTGCAAAATGTTTTTGATCTCCCGATTGGAGACCTCGGCCTGTCTGTTCGTCTGAGGGTGGTAAGGTGTGGAAACCCGATGATTCACCTCGTATTTCCCCAGAAAATTCCAAAACTGGGCATGAGTGAAATGTGTGCCACCATCACTGATAATTGCCTGAAGAACCTCGAATCGACTGAAGATATTTTTCTTCACAAAATCGATGACCATCTTATCGTCATTGGTCTGGGTGGGAATTACCTCAATCCATTTGGACACGTAATCAACAGCGATCAGAATATACTGGTGTGCAAATGAAGGAGGGAAGGGTCCCATAAAGTCAATGCCCCAAATGTCAAAAATTTTGATGGAAAGTATTGGGTTCAAGGGCATCATATCTCTCTTAGCCATGTTCCCATGTGTCTGGCATTGGGTGCATGAGTTTGAGAATTCCTAGGCATACTTAAATAATGACGGCCAATAGAAGTCGGATTGCAAGATTTTCGTTGTCGTCTTTTTCTCGGAAAAATGTGCACCACATGCAGACGTGTGGCAGAACTCAAGTATGCTATGGAACTCAATTTCCGGGATGCATCGACGAATAATCCAGTCTGTGCCAATGCGGTACAGCTTGGGATCGTCTCAAAAATAATATTTGGCCTCAGACACAAGTCTATCTAGTTGTTGTTTAGTCCAATCCTGGGGGATTTGACCAGCGACCAAATAATTGACGATATCCGCAAACCAGGGGGTTTGGATACCTAAGACTGTAAGGATAGTTTCATCCAGAAAAGTATCAGAGATCGGGACATCCAGATGAGGAGAATCAATTAGGATTCTTGAGAGGTGATTCGCCACTACATTTTGTGCCCTGACTTTATCCTTGATTTCAAGATCGAATTCTTGAAGCAGCAGAATCCAGCGAATAAGCTAGGGTTTGGCATCCTTTTTGGCCAAGAGATGTTTCAAGGCTGAGTGGTCGGTATAGATGATGACACAAGAACCTGAAAGATAAGCCCTGAATTTTTCTAAAGCGAAAACTACAGCTAGTAATTCTTTTTCAGTAATAGTGTTGCTCCTCTGAGCTTCGTCCAGAGTCTTACTTACGTAGTAAATCATAGCGGGCTTTCTCTCAATCTTTTGACCCAAGATAGCCCTGACGGCATAATCAGATGCGTCAGCCATAATCTCAAATGGGGCTGTCCAGACCAGCGGTTGCAACACTGGGGCACAGGTGACTGCCGTTTTTAATAAATCAAATGCCTTACGGCATGATTCATCAAACTCGAACAGTGTATCTTTGGCTAGAAGGTCACTCAAGGGTCGAGCAACCTTCGAGAAGTCCTTAATGAATCTTCTGTAGAAACCCACATGCCCAAGGAAAGAGCGGATCTGTTTTACGGATGTAGGTGGAGGAAGTCTAGAGATAGCATCCACCTTAGCTTTATCAACCTCAATACCCTGACTAGAGATCACATGAACCAGGACAATGCCTTCCTAAGTCATAAAGTGGCTCTTTTCCCAGCTAAGGACCAGCCCTGTTTTGATGTATCTCTGGAGGATCAATTCCAAGTTTGCTAGGAAAGACTCAAAAGAATCTCCAAAAATGGAGAAATCATCCATGAACACCTCAAGACAATCTCCCACCATGTCAGAAAAGATAGCCAGCATGCCTTTGAAAAGTCACAGGTGCATTGCAAAACCCGAAAGGCATTCTACGGAATGCAAAGGTTCCATAGGGACATGTGAAGGTTGTCTTTTCCCGACCTTCTGGATGGATAGGGACTTGGTTATATCTCGAATAACCGTCTAGGAAGCAAAAGTATTTTTGCCCAGCTAACCTTTCAAGGATTTGATCGATGAATGGCAAGGGAAAGTGATCCTTTTTAGTAGCTGTGTTCAGCTTCCTATAGTCAATACAGACTCTCCAAGCAGAAGCTGAACGAGTGGTGAAGGTTTCCCCTTTCTCGTTAATCGTAACGGTTATTCCCGCCTTCTTGGGTACATTCTGAACGGGCTAACCCACAGACTATCCGAGATTGGGTAAATAATCTTAGCATCGAGCCACTTGATTATCCCCTTCTTGACCACTTCTCGCATATTCGAGTTTAGTCTCCTTTGCATCTCTCTAGAAGGGCAGGATCCATCTTCCATAAAAATACGATGATTACAATAAGATGGCTCGATCCCCTAAGGTCGTGGATGGTCCAACCAATTACCTCGTTGTTGTTCTTAAGGACCTTAATTAACCTCTATTCTTTCTCCTTAGTCAAATCAGCACTAATAATCACAGGGAGCGTGTTTTCAAGTCCTAAGAACTCATATTTCATATTTTTGGGCAACGGTTTTAATTCCAGCTGAGGTGGGTTTAGAATAGAAGGTAGGGAGGATGCTGACGAAGATTCATCAGGACGATCTAGTGGAAGAGGCCGGGAATAAACAAAATCAATAGCCTCTTCAGGATGTGGCAAGTCTACCACGGAGGGTTTTGGGTTGGATTCGCTAAAGCTGGTGGACTCCTTAAGTGCACTGATTGTCATACAAGTCTCAAGATCCTGATCCTCAAGCTCCTCAATGAATCCACAATCCTCAAATCCTCTTATCGCCTTAAAAATATTCAGAGTTAACTTCTTATCCCCAAAGGCGATCTCCATACTACTACTGCTTTCACAGTTTATGTTGGCCTTGGCGGTAGCTAGGAACGACACCCCAGAATGTTGGGTGTATTCCTCAAATCATTAGGTACATCCATGTCAAGGACGAGGAAATCTACGGGAAAATAGAAATTATTGACCTTGATAATTACATCCTCAATAATGCCTCTCGGTGTGGTGACTGAACGGTCTGCTAATTGTAGCGTTACTGAGGTTGGCCTGAGTTCACCTAGCCTAAACCTCTCATAAAGAGAAGTCGGGAATAAGTTGATGGATGCACCTAGGTCCAATAGTGCCCTATCAAAAGTGTATTCCACAATAATGCATGAGATCAAGGGGGCACTTGGATCTTTCTTGTTTTGAGGAAGGTGATACAAGATAACAGAACTTGCCTGCTCAAAGAGAATCACCTTCCTCGGAGTGGGTTCTCTCGGCTTACGCTTTTGGGTACATAGTTCTTTCAAGAATTTAGTGTAAGCCGGGATGTACTTAATAGCATCGAGGATTGGAATATTTATCTCTACGCTCTTGAAGGAGCTCCTCGTTGCTATCTATGGTTTTCTTCTTCTTGGTTTTCAATAAGGCCTTAGGGAACGGGATATGGATGGTATTTTCAATTTTCGATCCCTAGGCCTTATTGTTTTCTTCAATCTCCTCCTTCTCTCTCTCAAGCTCCCCAGGGCTTTGACTTCTAGAAGGTAATTCAGGGTTCTGGGTTTGCTTCCCACTTCTCAAGGTGACGGAGTTTGCAGAGGCAAATGGGTTCGGGTCTTGAGGTGGGGTTGTGAAGATTGGAGAGCCTTGGTTGGACATATAAGTAGAAGAAGATGATGAGGGACCCTGCTCAACCACCTGAGCATGTGCGCGTGGGTCCCTTTGATTCCCATACCCTTGGGCTCTATTGCCCTAATTTTACACATTGCGCGGGTTGGGTACAGGTTGAAATGGTAAAGATCCGGGTTGTCGGGTGTTAACAATTAACTTGGATTGCAAGTTATCCAATGATGTCTTCATTTGCTGCATAAGCTAAAGCATGGACCCTTGCATTTCCACCATCTGCCGGTTTAACTCAGCCTGCCCTACAGATTGTTGGACATTCCAAGATGGCTGAGTAACCGGTCTCGGGGGCAACTGGGTGTATACTTGCCCCTGACCCATAGGTCTTTGAGATGCATAGTTTCCAGGAGAAGTTATGGTGGTTCTTGCAACCCGAGTTATAAGTGTTGGAATACGGGTTGGACCTAACATTCTCTTGCATTGCATACGCATCCTCATAAGACGAGGATGGGGAGAAGGAAGGATATGAGAAACTGGGGTCAAAGGCCCCAGTTTGGAACCCATAAGGTTCCGAGAAATCCTTGCTCACAGGTTGAGCCATTCAAGTTGGTTCACGAACTCCCGCCCCGTGGGAGCTTGTAAGGAATGTAATCTCAAATTCTGGGATTGAGAAGGTATAGAAGTGTTTCCTGAATTCCCATACATCCATTCTTCCATTCTCTTAGCAACCAGGTCCATTTTATCCAGTTTATTACAAATCAATTCCACGTCAAATGAATGAGAATCCTAGATCTCATTAGCACTTGACCTGGGTTGTTGGGACCGGTTGAATGCATCCATGGAGGCGTGATTAATTGAATTCTCACTAATTTCCTCAAACAGGTTGTATGCACTATCTGCATCCCTGTTTAAGAAATTGCCTTCGTAGGAAGCGTCTACGTGATTACAGAGTTGCTCAACCAACCCGTGATAGAAAATCTACAAGAGTTGCCATTTTGGCACCTCGTGGTGTAGACACTTCGTCAAAAGTTCATGGAATCGCTCCTAGGCACCATGAAACGATTCCCCTGGCCGCTGGGCGAAAGTGGTAATCGCCCGTCGCAAGGCATTGGTCCTTCCGATAGGGAAGAATTTCTTCAAGAAAGTCAACTTTGGAGCAACCCAAGTTTCTATCGACCTTCCTATGATCTAGTACCAATGTGCGGCTTTTTCCCTGAGAGAGTGGGGGAAGAGCCTCATGATCATTGTGTCTTCGTTCACATTCCTTGCTTTGGTGGTCTGAACCAAAGTGGTCAGATCCTTTAAGTGCTGGATTGGGTCCTTCGAGCTAAGCCCATGAAAATGCTCAATCAAGCTTAAGACTTGGGGCTTGATTTCCATGTCCTCGGCGAGAATCATGACGTCGGCACGTTCCCCATAGTTTGAAGGATCATAAAAATCCTTCATGGGTCGAGCTCCCTGACCATTCATACATTGGAACCATTGCTGCATCTACTGCATTTCTTCCAACTGCCTTTAAATCATCTCCTGCTGGTTCAGGGGTAGGGGAGGTGGTTGTTGATTAGCCATGGGATCTACTTGGCTAAAGCTCAACCTCCGCATCCAGGAATGGTCTAAAGGTCCTTCCAATCTAAGGTTCAATGACCTCCTTCGAAGCATACACTAGAAGGAAGTCGGAAGGATGGGGAAGAGAAGGAGCCCTGCAGCACAAAAATACAAGCCTATCCTTATGTTGGGTAGCCTAACTGTCTACAGGCTCTCAGAACCCATCCTAAGATTATGGACGATTTACTCTACTTATGTCCAAGTAATCCAACTGGTTAAAAGGAGGGACTGGGGAGAAGGTTCTTCCTTTGGCTTGCACCTTCGGTTCCTAGTGTACCCCCCAGCCGCGGTCGTTTGAGGCTACTCTAATAGCTAGACATCAGATTGACTAGTATAAGTAGGTTAATTGTGAATAATCTCAATATGGATCCCGTAGGGCGAACCAGTCCTTAAGGCCAACATCTACTCAATTTTAGTTAGTCTTGGGACATGGTGCTTCTGGAATGTGATGGGCCCTTAATGGGTTCTGCCCTTAATGATTTGTTTGAGAATGTGTAAATGTGCACAACCAAGAGGTTTTCAAGCAAGGTTATTAATGATGAGGTGAGTTTTAGAGTTCGAATCTTGCTTAATAGCTTTTAGGATTCAAATATTGTTTTCAACCAAGTTTTGTGAGGCAAACCAGGTTTGTTTTTAAAAGCACGTGTTCAAGTATTTTCCTTTAAAAATCAAGAAAAATATGGAGTGTCTGACTTGACCTAGTTATCGAATCCTATGGGGCAGCTACAAAATGAACCTCTTTTAGATTAGGTGGTGCGGCCCAAACAATTCAATCAATCGGCTCAAATGCACCACCGATTAAGGCACACAAAAAGGTGGTTAACCTAATATGATTTCTGCTCTTTTATGTGTTGAATCCGTGTATCGTGTCCACAGATCGAAATCCCGATTGAGTAGATGAAAATCAAGTCAGGTTATGTGCCTCTGATGTGGGTGTATAAAGTGTGTAAATTGATTCGTCCCACAGAAAGTATCCTTTTATTTTTCTTTTTTATAAAATGCAGGGGTGAGGTGGATGAAGGTGGCAAACAAGTCAAACAATTCTATCCTAGGGTTTATGCAAACACCTAAGTAGATTAAGTCTTGGTTATGGGTGTGGCAAAATGAAACTAGTGGAGGGGGAATGTGGGGAACACTTACAAAACACTCTACTCGCACTTTACTCCGGTCTACCGCACTAGGATCTACATGCTAGGGTACCTGCAAGACAGTAGATCAAAGACAAGCAGTGCTAGTGCTATGTAAATGGAAAGAAGCGGAGAAAACAATAAAGTAAATTCCGTTGCCTCCCCAGTAACGGCGCCAAAATGATTGCACCTGTTTCGCCTGTTTGAAATTAGGGTTACGAATAACCCCTCGTCGTAGTTGCAAAACTCGTGGTCAAATATAATTTATACCGAAACTCCAAGGGAGTCCCAGGTCGAACACAGGGAGGCAACATTTACTTTGTATGAAAACCGCGCTTCGATTTGTTTTTTTTTGCTGTTTTAGGGTTTTGTTACTTTTTTTTTCTTTTTGAAATAAAATGACAATCAATCACAAGAGAGAGATAGACTTGGATCTGATATATTGCATGAATGTCAATTATAATAATATAGAAAACATAAAAAGAGAGGGAGGTGAGAAGAAATCTCTCGAAGCGGCTGTTCGACGAGATGACAGTGCCTGGCGGAAGCTCGGATGAAGGAGTTGGGAAGCAGAACGACGGAGGTGAGAAGCAGGAGGACGTTGGGTAGAGGAAAGCTTCAATGCAGCATCGGAATGGAGGTGGTAGGACGTCTCCAAGGTGACCTATGAATGGGGATGGGAAGTTGGAGGAGTATTTGGTGGGGCAGAGTCTCGTTACACTAATAGGCGCCTTGGGAGCTTGAGAGCAAGCTTTAACAGAGCGTTGGTAGGCTTGCTAGAGCTTGGGAGTAGGTGTGAGTAGAGTAGGTAGAGATGGCTTGGAAGGGAGGAGTTGTTGGTCCTTTCATAGTGGATGAAATGAGGCTAGAATAGGCATGGGACCATTAGTGACCTCCAAGTCGTCATTGTAAGTGTCACTGTAGACAGCTCACGCACGCTCATGCCCACAGCTGGCCTTGCTGGCGTGCGAATAATTAGCAATGGCTGTAAGCGTTGCTGTATGTATGCCAAGTTGTCGCTGAAGGCTGGCGCCAACCGAGCACGCGCCCGCCCCATGCGCGCAGATTGCGCCGAGCTCCTGCCTGGCATGCGCTGGTGTGCGTGCTGCTGGTGCGTGCTGACGCTACGCTGCAGTTGTTGCTGCATGCGCACGCATGCACTGGCTGGATTGAGAATGGGGGGGCTATGGGGATTCGAACCCGCACCCCCCCTTGCGATACAACTCTCCCACCGTTGCGCCACGTCCGCAAGTGTGTCGCAAAGAGGAGTTGCAGCTGTGTGGTGAGGGTGGGCTCTTAGCCGGTGGATTTTCATCCAACGGCTGAGATCACTTGATGGGTGGCCCTTGGAGATGTGGTGGGTGACTTTAGGCGCTCTAGATGGTGCCACATGGCACCATTTGGATCGTCCACCCTTCATTGTCTGCAAAGGATGCCATGGTGCTCGGATAGAGGTGATTTCTATGTTGTCGAACTGCGATCGTCGCTCCAGATCCATCTGGATTTTTCATCCAAAGTCCATAAGAACATCGCATTTCCTCTGGCCATATAAAATGAAGAAATTAATATACAAAACATACAACTATCCTAAATGCCATGCAATGGATGTTATGCGGTATTTATAACATGATATGTAATGCTAAGCCTAGGAATTATTATAAATAAGAATTTTATCAGGAATTCATGTGTGTTTATCAGAATCTTACTTTGACATCGGAGAACTATTGTTTTCTGATGATTACGAACCAATGTACGACCTCGGCATACATGATCCATTCTTCGACTCTGAATTTGAGGTCCCTGATCCTGAGATCATTGATTCAAAATCAGGTTCCATTGAGATGAAATCATTTCTTTTTGATCCTCAGAAATCAGACATAGAAATTGCCGAGAGTGTCTACAACCCAAAGTTTGAATCTTTTCTTGACTTAGATTTCCTTGATCCTATAAACACTCTTCAGGCATTTACCTTTGATTTTGATGGCTATTATGAGGACTCTCTAGATGAACCCACCTTTGAATCCTTCCTAGTGGAGCCCTCACACAATTCTTATTGATGCCACCTCTTCTACACATACAGAGTCTGAAGTACTAGATTACATGTAGCGCCAAAAGGATGTAAGCCACCAAAAATAAAACCCTTCGACTCAGACATCTTCTACCTAGATCTAAAAGTCAGGGTAAAATCACAGATCACCTGCTATGTCATCCCCGAGAGAAGAAGTTTGCCTATCTTGATAAAATTGTACTAAGGGTTAAGAACAAGCTTTAAATGTTTTTTCTTAATTGGTAGGGGGAAGAAGAGAGATAACTACTTTTGAGCTAAATGTCAAAAATATCCTTACGCTGAAAATCTTTGCTGAACTCTAGAATTTGCTAAGGGATTAGCAAATGGTAGGCATAGGGGTATGATGGCATCGCCATCATCCGTTACATTTAACCTAATTTGGCTAAGTTCTAAGGTTAAATTCACCTAATTAACACATTAAAAAGATATAACTCAATTATGGCCGAGGAGAGAGAAATTGATAAAAGTAAGGGTTAATTATGCAAATTTCACGAACAGTTATAAATATAGAATAGCTGTTGGGAAAGCTTATGGTTAATTGGAGGTAGATTGAGCTTAAATATCTTAAAAGTGGGTTTATATTGAATAATTCAGAATTTACATTCAATTTAAATGTTTAATTCTAATTAAAATTCATAATTTCAACCCTACTTCAATTAAAATTGTTTCGATGAAAATAAATATAATAAAAAACTATTAAAAATCATTTAAAAATATTTTATAAGGTCTGACACAGTTAATTTGACAATCGGAACTTGTTTCGACCTAAAATAGAACCGTAGGTGGGAATCTGCTATATTTTGGGTTTAAATGTAAATTGTCCATGTAAACGACATCAAAACCTAAAATTAAAGTCCCCACCAATTTCCTTATGTCCAAATTAGGCTATCATAAAAATTTGGGCTCATTTGGACTTCATCTTGGTTAACTTTACAATTTGTCCCTCAATTCCTGATTTCATTATAAAAGACCCCGTAACTTTCAATTTTCCTACAAGCCGGTCCCTGCTAGCACTGCCTTCACCTTCCACCTCCGCAACCTCTGGCCGTCAATGCCGGTGAGGTTGTTCGCACACCTGCCACCCCTCTCGTGCAGTAAGGAGATATAAACCTTCGCCATCACATGCTGCTTCTTTTTGTCTAGTCACGGCGGGTCCCTACCCACTCTTCCTCTTCCTCGACGTCGTCGTTGACGACGACCTTGGAGGTCCTCCATTTTTGTTCGTCGTCGGTCCTCGCTATCAAACGAGGCACGATTTTCTTGCCCTCGTCGTATCTGTTTTCCCCATCAAAGGAGGTGGTTCTCCTACCCTCTTCCTTGCTCCAGTCCCTTCGCCATCTTTTTCTTCTCCAACTTCGGTGTCCACTCCAGCCAACTTCCTCCCTCTCCCTCCAACCTCCTCTCCTCCTCCTAGGTAACTATAAAGACCCGTTCTGTTTTGAGCCTTTTAATACGCCTAGACTGTCAGTCAGATGGCTGGCCAGACATCTGGACACCTTCCCAGATGTTTGGAAATTGAAAAATCTGTATGCGAAGTTGGTCCTGCGTGCAGCCAGCACGCAGGCTACTTTTTTTTCTCTCTCTTCTTCTTTTCCTTCCCCCTCACCGAACCCTAACCCTTGCCTATAAGAAGCCCTCTCCCCCTTCCTCTCCTCTCCACCACCACCACCTTCCTTCCTTTCACTATCATGAGAGAGATGAGCGAGAGAGAGGGAGTAAGAGCGAGGAGGAGCGGTGTGAAGAGGAGGAGGTCGAGGTCGCGAGCTCGGGGAGGTTCCCCAGAGTGTGCACAGCCTCCACGACCTATGGGGAGGAGGGCGCCGGGGCATCGTCCCCGACTTCCTGCAATGGCCGGAGCTACAGCCAAGAGGGAAAAGCCGCGGCTGAACGCGGCAAGAGGAGTGGAAGCTCGTTCTGATACTGGAGTTTTTCCAGTATCAGACGTCCGGAGTGCCTTCCAGACGATGGGTTGGACATCTGGTGACGACACCGGATGTCTGAAAGTGGGTTTTCACGCAGGTACGTCTTCCTCGTGGTTACAACCATGCAGGCCGCACCGCAGCATGATTTGCTTGGCTAAATAAGGTTGTGCAACTCTGTCGTGCGCAGGAGCAACTTTGGAAAGGAGTGCGGCACGCCCTCCCACGCCTTTCGGACGTCTGGACAGCTTACTAAACGACCGGAGGATAGGTCGGACGTCTGGAGCTGGGTCCAGACGGTCACGTAGAAGTCCTGGACATCTGAGGTCGACCCAGGGACTTGAGATGAAACTCTGGTGAATTTTAAGACGTCTGGACTTGGTTCCAGACGTCTGATTTGGTTCTACAGACTTGTTTTTGACCCATTTTGGATCCGATCGGAATCCGTTTTATGTAAACGAGATATCTGTGGTTTCCTTGTGAGTTCCTCTACATGTTAGAAATTCTTATATACTATTCTAAATGTCCCGTTGTTATATGTTCCTTGATATAGGACTTCTACCTGTTACATATTTGGGGCTTGCAGAGGCACGTGAGTCTACCATTCGAGCCCCTAGTACTCCCGGATTGTCTGGTAGAGGTGTTTCCCCCTGTTCTACTTATAAAATATGAATGCATCTATGAAATTTAGATAACTAGAACCCTAGGATGTGGCATGAATCCTAGGACGAGAAATAGTTGCACTGTTTGTCTACGTGTTTGAGATTGCAGTCATAGATGAATGAGCTGAGTTGTAAACAACTGCTTATTAATAAATACGAGCTGCCTGTTAGAATATGAAATACCTGAGATAACTAAATAGTTACCTGTGATATCACTTGTTGCATATGTTAATTTGTGAAAATACAAGCTGCATGTGTACAATACGAGAATGGAATGGTGAATGATGAAACCTGGTATGGAATAATATGGTGAATATGAGCATGAACCCTACGGGGAATTTGGAGTAGCGCACCTGTGGATGAATGGAAAGATCTGGAAATGTGAGTGGGAAGTGTGCTGGCCCTTGAGTATGCGGTACCAAGGAGAGCGATTGTCCCCTTTTTAGTGTAGAGCGGAGCTAACCGCCCTTGTGTTGGGACCCGGGGTTAGGATTGGCCACTCTACACTGACATCTGTTGGCCCTCGCGTACATTATACTGGGGAGAGCTACTAGTGTAGGGAGGGAGCTAGCAACCCCACAGGGCCCGGGGTTCAACTAGCCACCCTACATCGACTTGTTATGCCCACTAAGCAAACTGGGGCAGTCAGACGAGGGTGCGCGGACTGTGGAGGGGCGAGACCCCTGTTTGGTTCTGAGGGGCTAGACCCCTGTTGCTGAGAGGGCTAGGCCCTATACTGTTTTGTGCTATACTTTGGGCGTACTCGCTAGCGGAAATGACTGACCACGTGCTAGTGCGGGGTAGATACCCGTGCACTTATCGCGCGTGCCGTAGTCATCGTTACGTCTGTCTGTGACCTCGGGGTGGTTGACTGGGTGTAGGATTACCACGGGGGACTCTCTCGACCAGGAGAGCACCACGTGTGCCTTCTACTCTTCGGAAAAGACTGTAATCAAGATCGTTCCCACGAGGAACATGCAATATCAAGAAAGAAATCTGAAAGTAAACCAATGGGTGAAAAGGAACTACTTGTAAAATAAAATAATTGGAAAAGATAAATTTACTTGTTAGCTTTTATTACTTTGGATAGTTTGGTTACCACTCTACTCAGCGTTCGCTGACTCCATTTTACCCATAACCCTTTACAGGTCCAGGATTTGAGTAGCCTGAGTCACCGGCTGCAGAGAGTGCAGGGCCCAGTCGAGCCGAGCAGTAGTTTCTTACTGTTGTAGTACTTCCTTTCTGTTAGTGAGTTTCAAACTTTTTTTATTGTTCATGTTACTATACTTTTGTTCTACTTTCCTGTTGTGGTGGTGGTATGTACTATTTAGCAGCTTTTACTTTCCTTTACTACTTGTACGCTTTTACTGTTAGTTACCTTGCATAGTGAATGTAGTTTATTTTCCTGCTTTTCGGTTATTTCTTGTTGGACAACTGGGTCTTGGGATTAGTCGAGTCGAGCCGGTCTCGGGTCCTGTAGCTATTCAGGAATCGGGTCGTAACAGTAACCTCTCTACTCCCCCTCTTCTTCTAGATTAGTTTAGGACTCTTAGATCTAGGATTTGACGACCACATCGTCGTCCTCTTTGTCTTCTTCACGCACGGCAAGCTCTGGCATCCACCTTGAGGCTCGCTCTGGCGAGCACACCTCGCTGTTCCATGCCGTTACCTGCTCCACCAACCACCCACGAAGCACCACCTCGATGCAAGCATCAAAACCCCACGCCGCCACCGCCACGTTCGACGACGTCGTTCAACCACCTCCGACGTCCTCGCAACAAATTGACATCACCACCACATTCTCCACCATCCAATGAAGCTCCTCGACACATTGGCTTAGAGCATAGAGCACCCACGCACTGCGTTGTCAAACCCATCGCCGTCGTTCTTCCCCGATGTCGACCGGCCGTAGATGGCCTCCTCACGTTTCCAAGCTTCGCAGAAAGTTTCTCAACAGCGCGAGGAACCTTTTGCGATCGTCGATGAGGAGTTTTGTGCCGCGAGGACCTCCGTCAAGCATCGTCAGATTCACCACTTCCTCTGTCATCGTTTGCCTCCCTCGCTCGTTCGATTGACCAACTAACACCGCCATCAGGTCGGCGGTGCACCGACGACGCCCCTCCGTCGCACGTCAGCAAAGAGCTCCCGTCGGAGCTCATTTCCGGCGATGCGTTGCTGTGTCTCCGGCGAGGTCTGGTCGGCCAAGAGGAAGGAGCAGGTGCTCCTTTGTAATGTTGCAGAGACCTATCTGAAATAAAGGAGAATTCGTAGGGACCTATCTACATTGGTTCATGGGCCTAAATGTAATAAAATCAATCTTTCTGAGAACTAACTTGCAGTACTTGCTGATTTGCTTTATGCTTGAGTTTTAGATGGGTTTTTCTTGCAACCGCTTGCTCCAATATTCCGGATAATTGATGATTTAGTTAACATTGACTATTCAATTTTTTTGAGCTTTGAAAAATATTTATTGCACTTGAGATTTACATTTAAATTGTTTTATTAAAAATCAAGTGGAACTTTGAACTTGTTCATTTTAAAATTAATATCTTATACAAGTTCCATTGTAAAATCCAAATAGTGGTAATTGCATATTACTTGCTCTCAGAGACGACCTCAGGATACTTTTATTTCGAGAATTATAAATTTAGATGTTAGTTCGCTTTGGTTACCTATAGTACAATGCATTATTTTAAAACACGATCGAAGCAATTTAGCAAATATCAATTAATTTTTTAAAAAAAACTTAGATTTTTGCAAACAAAGGTTGCTCTTGTCATTAGCCTAACCCTTATTTTAACCCCCATTTTGCCTTCGTTATTCTAAACCTCCATTTTGCCCTCGCTATTATAAAACCCTCACTTCACCTCCTATTGTCTTTTCTCATGTTATCCCCTCTTCTAACCTCCATTTATAAGCAAACATCCTCTTGTGCCACTCATATTAACACCACATATTCATTAAATACCACCATTAGTTAACCTCACTTTAAAAAGTGTCACGACCTGAACCCAGATCCCTACAGCACCCGAGATCGGTTCGCCTCGACTAATCCCAAGGCCCAGTCGTCCAACGGGAAATAATCAAATAACATGCATCAATCCACAACCACACAAGTACAGTAGCTAAGCAGAAGGAAAATGACAACGAAATGAGTAATAGAACAGTAATTCTAGAATATTACATGCCTTCAAGAACAGGAATACTGCCATCACAACAGAACTAGTACAGATAGGGAACATAACGGAAAGTGCTGAACAATATAACTACAGAAACTCACTACAACAAGCAGTAGAAACTATAGCTAGGCTCGACTAGGCCCAACGTCCACAGCAGCCGGTAGCTCTGGCTGTTCAAATCCTTGACCTGTACAAAGTTATATAACTGGAGTTAGCTAACGCTGAGTAGAATGGTGGCTAAACATAAAAATGCATTTAACAGGTAGTTTAACATGTTACTTTCCAATCCAATTTATCTTATAACGGTTTTCTGTGTAGAGATCTCTAATCAGGGCTCATCTCATTACTTAATCTTCTTGTTCCCTAAAGGAACGATTTTGCTTGCAGTTTCCCGTGATGTAGGATGCACACGTGGCACTCTCTTGGTCGGGAGAGTCCCTCCGTGGTAGTCTTACACCCAGTCTACCACCTCGAGGTCACAGTCATGACGTTGAAGTGACTGTGGCACACGTGATAAGCGCGCGGGTAGCTACGCCGCACTGGCACGCGGTCAATCGTTTCCGCTAGTGGGTACGCCTCAATGTACAGCGCAGAACAGTATATATAGGGCCTTGCCATCTTAGAACAGAACAGAACAGGGGTCTCGCCCCTCCTCAGTCCACGTACCCTCGTCCAACTATCCTGATTTCCCCAACGGGCTAACAAGAGTCGGTGTAGGGTGGCCATACCTAGCCTCGGGCCCCCTAGGATGGCTAGATCTCCCCTACACTAAGTAGCACACCTCGGTACCATGTACACGAGGGCCAGCAAGAGTCGACGTAGAGTGGCCAAACCCACCCTGAGTCTTAACCCAAGGGCGACAAGCTCCCCTCTACACTACAAGGGATAGTTGCTCTCTTCGATACCATGTACACGAAGGTCAGCTCACTTCCCTTAACAGTTGCCCGTGGGCGGCAAATTCCAGAACCATTCGGTTCTCCGTACTACGGTATTCTTGTCTACATTCCCCGTAGGGTTTGTACATGAGTTTTTCCACATCCGGGTTGGAATATAGGGAACAAGCAGTTCAATTTCCATGTTTATCATCGTATGTGGTCCATTCCAGATAATACAAGCAGCTTTTGATTACTCAATCATTCACATGTATTTTTCTTTAGCCCTAGTGTTCGTGTCACAACCTAGGGTTCAAAAATATACTCTATAGCATGCGTTTGTTCCTTCCTAGGGTCCATCTCAAGTCCTAGTATTAACAAATTGCATGTATTAATTTAGATATTTATGGTTATAACCATTCTATCAGGGTAACCGGGTGGAATGGGGGCTTATACAGTAGCTCCTGATGTCTCCGCAAGTCCTGTACACCCGACGGACTGGATGCCTAAAACATGGATCGATAGGCCAAAAAGGTTCAGAATGATACAGACAAGGTATCATTACATAGAGAAACTCGTATGGAAAATAGAGACATTTTGTTTGTAGAAAATCGACAACATTAGGGCCTTGTACAGGCCCAAAAACACGCAGTCGGATAGAAATTAGACGTCTGGGAATGGTCCCAGACGTCTTAAAATAGTTCTCAGGGATACCTCTCTCGGTGTGCCTCTATCAGACGTCTGGAACTTTGTGCCGATGAAACTGTCTCGGTCCTCTCTCCGCCATGCCTCCCAATCTCTGACACATGCGCGTGCATTGTCAGAACGTGCAGAGAAAAATACGGAATACAAAATTTAGACCAGACATCTCATACTACCTTTGGACGTCCAGCCTGACATCTGGAGGTCACTTCGAACGTCTGATTCCCCGGAAAAATGACTTCTGCGGAACCACCCTAGGCTTCGCTCGCCGCTGATCAGAGCAGCACAGTGCCCTCCGCTCCCTGCTTAGACTCGCCCTCTCTCTGCTCTCCGCTCTCTCGTCTGGCTGTGGGGTGTGCGACAAAGAGGAGGAGGAGAGGTTTATAAAGGGAGAGGAGGTGAGGGGGACGAGGTGGCGAGGAATGGTGAGGGATGGCGCGGAGTGGCGAGGGATGGCCATCGTAGGGAAGGGGTGGTGAGGGAAACAGCGTGGCGTGCGTACGGCGAGTGCGAAAAAGAAAAGGTACTTTCAGACGTTCGGTGCCCTTTACCGGATGTCTAGACAGACATCTGACGTTCTCTCCAGATGTCTAGACAGACATCTGGTGAACACTCTAGACGTCTTAAGTTGTAACAAGGTGTCGGGTCATTTTAATATAACAAACTTAAAAGAAGTTTTGTCCTCGAAACTTAAACTAACTAGGGTGTGGAAGATAACGTAGCAGCGTATAACAAACTTAAAGAGGACCGAAGTAGGTCTGAAGAGACATACCTTCGAAAAGTTCCGGGTACTACTCTCGCATTGCCGATTCAGGCTCCCAAGTCGCCTCCTCGTACCACTAGCTTCTCCATAGGATTTTCACCAAGGGTACTTCCTTCCGTCTCAGACTCCGGACGGCTCTGTCTAGTATATGTACCGGCTTCTCGGGATAGGTCAGGTCATCTCCCACCTTGATGCTCTCGTGGCTGAGGACATGGCTGGGATCGGCAATGTATCTTTTGTGGTTGGACACGTGAAATAAGTCGTGCACTCCAGAGAGCTAGGGAGGGAGGGCAAGCGTATAAGCGACGGGTCCTACCCACTCCAAGACCTCAAAAGGTCCCACAAATCTCGGTGCAAGCTTCCCTCTCACCCCAAACCGCTGTAAGCCCCTCATGGGCGAAACATGAAGGAAAATGTGATCTCTAACTTCAAATTGTACCTCCCTACGCTTTAGATCAGCGTAGCTCTTTTGCCTGCTCTGGACAATACGCAGTAGTCGATAGATCTGCTCAATCACCTCCTGACTCTGGCATATCAACTGGGGACCAACCTCCCGCTTGGTCCCCACCTCAACCCAACTCAAGGGAGTTGTACACTTCCTCCCATACAGAGAGTCATATAGTGCCATGCCGATACTCGAGTGGTAACTGTTGTTGTATGCGAACTCTGCCAGGAAAAATGCTCCTCCCAGGAGCCTCTCTAGTCCAGTATGCAAGCGTGTAGAAGGTCCTCAAGGGTCTGAATGGTGCGCTTCGACTGTCCGTCTGTTTGACGGTGATAAGCTGTACTGAACCTTAGACGAGTCCCTAAAGCCCGCTGAAACTCCGCCCAAAACTGGGAAGTGAAGCGGGTGTCTCTGTCTGAAATAATCTTGCGGGGGACCCTGTGAAGGTGCACCATATCTCTGATGTATCGCTCTTCCAACTGTGTTGGTCCAAAATTGACTCGAATTGACAGAAACTGTGTCGTCTTTGTCAATCTATCTACAATCACCTAGATTGCATCGTGTCCCCTCTGTATCATAGGTAACCCCACTACCAGGTCCATAGTGACACTCTCCCACTTCCATTCTAGAATGGGAAGTGACTGCAATGGCCCTGCAGGCCTCTGGTGCTCGGCCTTCACCTGTTGGCATATCAGACACTGTTGAAAGAAAAGACCAACATCCCGCTTCATGCCTCTCCACTAGAAATCATGTCGTAGGTTGTTACAACCCGGTTCCCGAATCCCTACAGGACACGAGACTGGACCGACTCGACTGATCCCAAGACCCAGTCGTCCAAAGAGAAAGTAACCAAAAAGCAGTAAAATAAACCGCATTCACCATGCAAGTAACTAACAGTAACAAAAGTACAGCAGTAAGGAAATAAACTACTACAGTACACACCACCACAATAGTAGGAAAGTAGACGAGTACGGGAATATAATGTTCACAATGAAAGAGTACAGAAGTGTAATAAATTACTCACTATAACAGGAAACGGAGTACGATAGAAAGCTACAACTACTGGACTCTACTGGGCCCAGCACCCTCTGCAGCCGTAGGCTCTGGCTGCCCGACACTTGGACCTAAAAAAGGTTATGTGTACACGAAATCAACGAACGCTGAGTAGAGTGGCAACCAACTAACTAAAACAGCAAAGGTGGACAGGTAGCTATTGTTTTTCAATTTCTTTCTTTCTTTAACTAATTATTTTTTCTATCATCACTTGGTTTATTTATCACGCCTCTTTCTTGATCTTGAATGTTCCTCGTGGGAACGATCTTGATTGTAGTCTTTTCCGAAGAGTAGAAGGAGCACGTGGTGCTCTCCTGGCCGGAAGAGTCCCCTGTGGTGGTCCTACACTCAATCAACCACCCCAAGGTCACTGATAGACGTAACGGTGACTATGGCACGCGCGATAAACGCATGGATAGCTATCTCGCACTGGCACGAGGTCAGTCGTTTCCATTAACGGGTGCACTCAAAGCACAGCACGGAACCAGTATAGGGCATAGCCCTCTCAGTAACAGGGGTCTAACCCCTAAGAACTGAACAGGGGTCTCGCGCCTCCACAGTTCGCGCACCCTTGCTTGACTACCCTGGTTTGCCCAGTGGGCCTAACAAGTCGGTGTAAGGCGGTTAACTGAACCCCGGGTCCCGTGGGGTGGCCAGTTCTCTCCCTACACTAGTAGCTCTCCCCGGTACTGTGTACGCGAGAGCCAAAAAGTCGGTACAAAGTGGCCAATCCTAACCCCGGGTCCCAACCCTAGGGCGGCTAACTCCGCTCTGCACTAAACAGGGGGGACAGTCACTCTCCTTGGTACTCCGCACTCAAGGGCCAGCTCACTTCCCCATTCACATTTCCAGTTCCATTCCATTTATTTCCAGGTGCTCTACTCCTAATTCCCTATAGGGTTCATGCTCATGTTTCTCAAGCCAAGCCATACCGAGTTTCATCATTTCTATTTCCATTTCTCAGGTTCTACACATGTAACATGTAACTTTATTGTTCACATTCCAGGTTTATTCGCAGGTAGCTCGTGTTTCCAACATTCAATCTTCCATTTCTAGTTCATATACATGCAACTCATATTATGACATTTAACGTAAACAACAAGAATTTACATGCAACAGTTTGCCAACACAAGTACTTTACATTTCACAGGCAGCTGTTATTCATTTACAGGCAATTGTTATTATTCTATCTACTCATCCAAGACTGCAATCCATACATTCCATACAAATATTTCAGTGTTTCTGTCCTAGGATTCATGCCATACCCTAGGATCTAACATTCATTTCACATATGCATTCACGTTTGTGATTAAATAAGGGGAAGCCACTCTACCAGTAAACCCAGGAGTAATGGGGGCTTGATCGGCAGGTCCACGTGCCTCCGCAAATCCCAAACTCGCAACGGAACGAGGTTCTATCACAAGGATCATTCACAAGAGATTACTCAGAATAGGATAAAAAGTATTCCAACATCTAGAGGAATTTATACGGGAAACAACGGTATCTTAATTACGGAAATCGAACCTCAAACGGACCTTAAACGGGTCAAAAATAATTATTCTGACTCACATCAGACATCTGGAACACCTTCCAGACGTCTTAAAAGAGTCCAGAACCATACCTCAACTCTTGCGCCACTCCTCAGACGTCCAGGAACTCCGCTGGACCGTATGGACCCAGTTCCAGACGTTCGACCACCTCTCTGGATGTCTGGAAACCCTTCCTGTCGTCTGGTGCCTCGCCCAGACGTCTGAACTGCGTGGGAGGGCGTGTCCCACGCCTTCCCGAAGCGAATCCTACACACGTCAATGAAAATCTCCTCAATATGGCACGAAATAGTGCCTCAGCGGAATGGCCTGCATGGCCGTATCCGTAAAGAAGCTGTACGTCGCGAAGCTTACCTCTCAGTCATCTGGAACCTCCTCTAGACATCGTCTACGTCATTTGGACGTCGGTCCAGACGTCTGATTCTGGTAAAATCCCAGAATCAGAACCTGCCTTCGCCTTCTCGGGCTGCGTGTGGCTGCGCTGCTCCTTCTCGCCTACTACTCCGGCTGCAGTAGTGTCAGGGAGGACCTCCCCTGCGCACTTCTCCGCCTCGCGCATGTGCCGACCGGCTGTGAGCTCTTCGGCGAGCTCCCACACGAGCTCGCGCGCTTGCTCTCCTCTCTTCCCCTCGCTGCTCCTCCTCTCCTCCCACGCCGCTCACGCTTGCCACTCGCTGGTCGCTGCTTTCGCTGGAGGAAGGAGAAGTGTGGCTGGAAGTGGGCTGAATGAGGGAGAGGAGGGCGATTTAAATAAGGTGTTGGGTTAGGGTTTGCATCGGCGAGAGGAGAGAGAAGGAGAAGAAAACGAGGTCGCATACTGTCTGCGCACAACACGCGCGCAAATGCGAGGTCGTACACGAAAATTTCGATTTTCAGACGTCTGGGAAGTTGTCCAGACGTCTAACCCAAGTTCCAGACGTCTTAAAGGGCTCTAACAGCATGGGTCTTAACATAGGTCGTGATACATCTTCGTGTTCCCGAGATGTATGGTAAATCTAGATCCGTGTGCCTCAGTCAGGACCTCCCTCAATAGCTCCTCGTCTCTAGGAATGCACAAGCGTCCCCTCATACGTAGGACTCCGTCAGTGAACGAGAACTCTCCTAGGTTCCCTGTCAATACTCGGTCTTGCTGCGTGCGTAGGTATGGGTCTGTCATCTGTCCAGTCATAATGCGATCCATCAGCTCTGGTGGCGTCTGCCTTGCTACCGTCACTGCCCCGCAGTACCCCTATGACTCCCAGGGTCGGTAGCTGCTCAACTCCTCCATGAGTCTCCAACTCTGTACACGTAAACAAGCCAAGTGGGTGGGCGCCTTACGGCTCAAGGCGTCAGCCACCACATTGGCCTTCCTTGGGCGGTACGAGATGCTGCAATCGTAATCCTTCAGGAGTTCTAGCCAGCGTCTCTGTCTCATGTTGAGCTCCTTCTTATCAAACAAATATCTAAGGCTCTTACGGTTAGTGAAAATCTTGAATGTCTCTCCGTACAAGTAGTGCTTCTAGGTCTTCAGTGCGAGGATGACCGCTGCAAGCTCTAAGTCGTGGGTAGGGTAGTTATGCTCATGGGGCTTCAGTTGTCGCAAAGCGTATGCGACAACGTGACCCCGCTGCATGAGCACACCCCCAAATCCCTACAATGAGACGTCTGTGTAAACAACGAATCCTCCACTGCTGTCGGGGATGATGAGTACACTGACATCGCCTTAAAGCACTGGTGCAACCAATAGGGAAGAATTTCTTCAAAAATGCAGATTCGAGTTTAGCCCACGTTGAGATTGGTCTTGCAATAGTTCTATACCAATATGCAGCTTTATCCTTAAGGCTAAGAGAGAACATTTTCATTAGTAAGATTTCCCTATTTTGATTTCGAGGTCCAAGAGTTTGAGATAGATTTTTAAGATCTTCAATATGTTGGAATGGATCCTCGGATGCAAACCATGGAAGTGTGGGATTAGACCTATAATGTTTGGCTTTAATTCTAGGTCATTTTCCCCAATGGGAATCCTAACATTAGGCTCTATTTGTGCATTAGATGGATTATAATAGTCTCAGAGTAGAGGCCTAGGACGAGGGATTGGGAAATCAGGGATATCAAAACCCGCCTCAGGTCGAGGAGGAGGATGGGCTTGCAGATTTTGCAAATTATGGAGAGCAGCCGTCAACAGATTAATTTGGCGGTTCTGCTCGAGCATTTGGAGATTCTGGCTCAGGAGCGCCTCATGAACATCAAAAGGCGGCATCTCCCCCTGACCAGAAGAAGAAGGGATCTCGGAATTTTGATTCTGCAATTGGTCCGTAGGATCAAATGCAGAAAAAGTAGATGAATCAGATGGAAAATTAATTGGTTGCTTAGGTGCAACCGGTCTAGGTATACCTGTCAACGGAGATACGAGAGGCGGTTTTAGGGATCGCCTCCCATGCATAAACAAAAAAAAGTGCAAAGGCACACTCACGCCAATAAAACAACGGCAAATAAGACCCGCAAAACAACATGAAAAAATGGGTTTTTGTCTTCTTTCAAAGGAAAGAAGAAAGTCCTAGAATACGCAAAATAATTTGGATGCAAACAAGTATAATATCAGTATCAAAATACGCGTCCTAAACCCGTGTCTACGCAAGTGCGTATCCTTAAAGCTCAAAGGCCTAAGGTCTAGGATCGAGACCGCTCACTGCTGGCTCCCCGGGACTCTAGTAATGAGACAGACTTGTTGATCTTCGACCAAAGCCCTAGGAGGTGCAAAGAGGAGAGGTAGAAAATTCAGACTCGTGTGACTCTAGTGGTCACACTATGTGCGCGATAGCATGCAATAAACGATAGCGAAAAAATCCCGCAAGCATTCTGCAAACAGATTTAAGTCACAAATTTTATTATCCTCTTTTTACTTGATCTTTTTCAAAAATATGATGGAAAGAAGTAAAGTGTCCGCTTTTTAAGTATTTTCAAACAAAAATATGATCTTGTTATTAACTCCAAGATAGGGATATATGCGGATTTTTGGGTGTTTTCCTGTTGATGCGAGAAAAACAATAGAAAACTTTTCCCGAGTCAGATCGCAACAAAACTAGCAGGTATATGCACTCCTAGGAGTGATGCCTAAAATATGCTACTGCTTGTCAGAAAGTATGAGTATTTTTGTATTTTTTAATTTTTTTAACTAACTAAATGCAGAAATACAAACTACACTAGAGACTAAGAAAGAAATACTTACAATGGTATTTATAATGGCTAGAAAAATATGGAGTAGGAAAAAGAAAGCCCACCTCCTCTCCTGAGAATACCTGCAGAGGTAATCCTGAAAGGAAGACAGAAAATAGAACAAAATAAAACTAATTAGTAAAAAATAAAATAAAACAAATAAACAAAAACAGTAATGGCGAATATAATCTACAGTTACCTCCTCGGCAACGGTGCCATTAAAATGGTCATTTATTTTCTCAACACAGTTAATTAAGTTAATTAGGCTTAATTTTGTGCAGGAGAAAGTAACTTAGGTTAACTTGAATTAATGTCGATTGAGTAGTATAGGGTCAAGCTAACTTAACATTTTAGATTTAAACTCATTTTTTAATTGGTTCAGTCCAGGTTGTTCACTGGGAGGCATAACTTAATTTAATTCACCATTAAATCCTAAGCATAAATTACTAATTACTTAATCAATTGGAATTATAATTAGATTACTTTAAGAATATGAATCTTGCATAAAGAATATTCAATTAGATGATATGATGCAAAATTCCATAAAGAAAAACATATTTACACAAGTGAATTGTTATTACAAGCAAGTAAATATGTTTATTTCATTGATTTCATCTCATATACAAAAGATTAAGGTAAGAAAAAGAGATTCAAATGAATACAAGTGTCATTACATCAATTAAGCTTAAAAAGAAATTGTATTTAAGTAAAAATTACAAAAAGAAATTCCATTCTTTCTCTTTTAATCTTCAGTCTCAATCCTTCTTCTCTTCTTCTACCTTCTCTCTCTCTCTTCTCTCTTTTACCTTTCTCTTTTACCTCTCTATCTAGAGCATTTCTCTTAAGTTTCTTAACCTCTTTTCTTCTCTTTCTTTTCCTCTTATCTTTTTTGCTGTGCACTTGAACTGCAATTGAACCGATGAACCGAACCAAAAATTTGATTTTATGATTGGCAGCTCGGACCGGTCGGGGATACACAGCACCCCTCTCTAGGTGGGACCAGACCCTACTGGGTCCAACCCTAGTTTGTATTAGGTTTATTTCCGGTTCAGTTCTCATCATGCACAATCTCTGGCTTCCCGGGCCCACATGCACACGCCCGCTCATGGGCTCACGCTCGCTAGCCCATAGGCACACACACTCGGGCACGTGCACCGCACGCACCCACACACACACTCATGCTCATTGTGCGCCCAACGCTGACAACCAAACATCCCTATGCACAAAAATAATTTATCCTAAGGCGGGTGCTCACCCTCTACTGATGTGGGACTATGTTGGTCCCCTCCAGGCTGAACTTCAGTTGAGGATTCTAGTCAGCACGAAGCTCCAAATCGAGCAAATAAGGGCTCGTTGGAAAGCTCTAGAGGTGTTCTACAAGTTTGCAGCATCAATTTGATGCTCAGAAAAGATCTTGCCCTTCGATTTGAAGGGTGAAAGTTGAATGGTCTTCACGGCCAAATTGGCCTGCAATGAAGCAACTCAAGTCTAAGACCTGCAGCAATCCTGTTGACCTTTGATGAGGTCCTGACTAGGTTCAGAAGGTATTTCCGCATCTAAAAATGAAGGAAAGGGACTCTGAGGAGCTTCAGGAAGGCGAAGAAGCTTAAGAGCTTCGTTAAGGAGCTTCGGAGCTCCATTTCAAATTCTATTCAGCTCGACAGAAAGCTAGAGGTCAATTTCATCAGATTAAACAACCTCTGAAGGTTGTTAAGAGTCTATCTGGGCAGTGTTCACAATTGAAATTCATCAGAATGTCACTGAAGGCAGTTTTGGGTTCAAATGTACCCAAACTGAACAGCAATCGAATTCATGTAAAATCCTAACTTAAACTCATCCAAATCAAATTTAAATAATCTAAAATCATTCTAGAAATCATTTCTACCCATCAATTCCCTTAATTGATGAATGAATCATCAAATCTAACCTGAGTTTGACCACTACTCCTCGAAACTTGACTTTCTTCATTAGGTTATCTTAGATGAAATTAATGCCTTAATTCACTTCTATTTCACCTCAAGAATAGATTCAGATTCTCAGAAGGAAGTTTCAACTAGGATTTCTAGGGTTTCAGGCTTGTCGCCTGAGATCCTAAGTGAGTTTGTTCGATAGAACAAACTAAGGCTTATCTAAGTGATTGATCTATTGGATTGATCTCAGGGCATCCTTCTGATGCTTTTAGACCTTTAAAATTAGGCTTAACCCTAACCAACAGTCATCTCCAACTCTGCCGGAGTTGGAGAAGACAGAGGTCTAAATGGAGCTCCAGGTCTTAAAACTTCAAAATAAGTATTGCAGAATGATCAGTGAACCTCAAATAAATGATCTGGAGTTTCACACAAAGTTCTATAGGCTGAAGAGTACATCTTGATTCGCTGGAGCTCACCGGAGCTCTAGTGAGTTCAGATTATAGCTAAAAGTGTAAAAACAACATTAAAACATGCCATGGATGATCTGAAAAGTTTCCTGAGGTCACAAGGAACCTCAGGACCTCAATAATTCCTTCAATTGTTAATCATACCGAAAGATATGCTTTGAATTCAAAGTGAGTGAAATCTGAGTTCGATGGAACTCAGAACATGTTCTCTCACTCAATTGAGTGGAGAAATCATATTAGTAGAGTGTGGCGATAGTGTTTATGTGATTAATTAGGTGGAGGAACTCCTCCTGAGCTGCCATTGACAACGAGCTCAGGAGGTTGAGTGAATTTTTAGGTGTCTAATATTTAAGTGATTATTAATCCAATTAAAGTGAGGATAGGGGCCCTAAGATGATGATTAAGTGATGGAGGGCCCAGTGGAGGTGAATTACCCTCGGTGACCTCCGCCATGGACAGCGGAAGCAACCGGTGAAGGTGGAGATGAATTAGGCGATTAGGTGTTTAAATCAGGGAATTAAAGTGTTAGAAGTGATCATGGAGGATTAAGGAAGATGATCGATGAAATTAAAAGACAAAAGAGTGCTCTAGTCAGGAACAAAGAGCTCGCCGGAGCTGAGGAAGATGACAGGAAATCTGACATTAAATCTAACTAACCTACCTAACTAGCTACTCTAATTAAACTACTTACTCAACCTACTGTTACTTGGACGAAGGGGTAGAGGATCTCCGTCGAAGGTCCTTAACGGAGGAGGAAATCAGAGGGGTGAAGGAAGAAGTTCGACGGGTGTAGGCGAAGCGTAGAGGAGGAAGTCCAACGTCGGCACTGCATCAGAAGACTCAGCGGACGACAGCGGAGATCAGGAGCAAGTAAAGATGAACGGAGGAAGATGGAGGAAGGTCGCCGGATTTTTGAGCAAATAGCCTATCTGCTAGCTCAGTGGGAGAAGGAGGGAAGGGAGCTAACTCCTTGAAATCAAAGAGGTGGATGGGTATTTATAGGTTGCGGCGGCTGATGAGGAGGGTGAATCTGGACGGAAAAAGCTCTACAAGTAAAGTAACCACTGGCGTCTTCTCCGACGCTGGTGAGATTAACTTCAAGCCCTAAATATGATTTGAGCTTTATCTAGACCGATGGATGAAAAGAGGACGGTGAGCACAAGTTCCAAGAGCTTGGAAGGGAAGGGCGGACGTCGAATGTACGGTGATCAGCGGGTATGGAAACCTCCTATCGTCAGCTGTCGGAAAGGCTGAAGAAGGAATGAAGCGGAAGAAGTTTACAGGGACCTATCTGTAATGAAAGATAAGGACATAGGTGAAGAAGAAGGACTTTATTGAAATAAAACTTATGGACTAAAATGTAAACTAAGGTTTTCAAGGTTTATTTTAATTTAAATCTTTTTCAACTTTTTATATATGATTATAAATGAGACAAATAATATATTTAAACCTTGAATTTATATTTTTGACCTTTTTAACTTAATTTATTTAATTAAGTAAAGTTACTTAAGTTATTACATACTTAGTTGTAAGTTATACTTAAGTTAGTTAACACATTAATTAGGTAAATTATTGATGATATTTCGAGTCTATTTATCAATTAAATTATTAATAATATTAATTGGATAATAATATAACATTTTAAACTTATTTTAAGGTCCTTTAATGATTTATCCCTTATTCTATAATTAGCCCATATATTTACATATTCCTAGCTAATTAACTAGGAAGACTAGTTAATTAGGGGTAATTAGAAGCCATGATGAGCTTCTCATCACCGACGTCCGAGGATTCCTTCATACGTCTGGAGATGCTTCTGGATGTCTGAAACTGTCTCGATCCTCGCTTCGCCATGCTTCCCAATCTCTGACACATGCACGTTCATTGTCAGAACGTGTAGAGAAAAATATGGAATACAAAATTTAGACCAGACGTCTCATACTACCTTCGGACGTCCAACCTGACGTCTGGAGGTTACTTTGGACGTCTGATTCCGCGGAAAATTGACTTCCGCAGAACCACCCTGGGCTTCGCTTGCCGCTGAACAGAGCTGCACAGTGCCCTCCTCTCTCTGCTTAGACTCGCTCTCGCCCTCGCTCTGCTCTCTGCTCTCTCGTCTGGCTGCGGGGTTTGTGACGAAGAGGAGGAGGAGGAGAGGTTTATAAAGGGAGAGGAGGTGGCGAGGAATGGCGAGGGATTGCGCGAAGTGGCGAGGGATGGCTGTCGTAGGGAAGGGGCGGTGAGGGAAATGGCGTGGCGTGCGTACGGCGCATGCAGAAAAGAAAAGGTACTTTCAGACATCCGGTGCCTTTTACCAGACGTCTGGACAGATGTCTGGTGAACACTCTAGACGTCTTAAGCTGTAACAAGGTGTCGGGTCATTTCAAAAAGTAAAGAGAAACAAGAGTTAACCACTCTCTCCAACTTGCAAATCAATTATAAATAATTTGGCCCTATTTGGCAGAGATTTAAGATTTGGTAAAGTTTATGAAGTCTTAAGGATGGATAAATGGATGGGTAAGAGGATGGTTAGTAGATGTGGATGTGATAGTTAAGTTGATATATTATTATTGGTTTTCATTTTTATTTGTATTGGAAATGAGTTGGTGAGAGGTTGATGTGAATCATGTGATGGGTGTGAGTTAGTGGGTGTATATATAATTGGTGAGGGGTGGATGTGATGGATAATGCTAAATGTGATAGGTGGAAATAAAATTTTTACACTGTTCATTTACTATAGTAGTTATAACTAACACGTAGGATAAATACTCCATTTATAACTATACCAAATGACACCTTAGGCCTAGTTTACGGTGGGAGTTAACCCCTGTTTACTAAGGGGGATAACTCAACCCCTATTTAAGCTCTTAACATGGGTTATCCTAACTTGGATTCGAAGGGGGGTTGGCTTAACCCTCGTTTCAACCTCCGTTCTCTCTGTCCTCGAAGCACTGCCTGCATAGTGACCAATTTCTCAAGTTACCCTTTTCCACCGTCTTCGCTCCCACGATGCTCATTTTAGTGCTTATCTACAGAGCAAGTATTTTGATTGTGGATGTTTTTAAGGTGATCGTTTGTGATTATTTGATTGCAATGCATTCATGTCATAGTTATATTGAAGTTTTCATCTCATTTGGATTTAAACTTGCTTATATATGGATATGATTACAACTTATGTATGGGCTTTTCCTGTTGTGAGATGGAAACATTTTTCTTGGGTTTAGAGGGTAATGGGAGATGTTTTCTTCTTCAATTGCCATATGAATTTTTTCATAGGTATTGCGGTAAACATCATTTTTTTTTCTTTTTTATCTATGAATCTGGTTGGATCTTTGGCTCTTTCTTTGTGTCATTTGTGAAGTAAGTCATTCTCCTGTTATGGGTTGAGTTATCTCCCACTAACGACCTTGCCAGCCAAGGGAAATCTTTATTGTAGTTGATTCTTTAATCTCCCCGACAAACTTCATCTTATAGATGCTATATTTGTATGTACTGTTTTAGGTGTAATAAGAATTGTAGGATGGATTGGGAATGAAGATTTTAGCAAGAATGGTCCCTTTTCCCCTAACCTTGCATTTTATGCTACAAAAAAAAGTACATCAACAACTTACCTATCATTTCAAGGGCGAACATATCTTTTGTCACCTTATCCTCAATTTTAACTTCTATTCTCAAGTAAATATCTCATTTTTACATCACATGATAACTTTCATTCTTAACCTTTATTTAGTAAATACAAACAGAGGTTAATCACTATTTGTAAGTAAATGAAAATAAAATTTAACTCTTATTATAATTTTATTAACTTAAATTAGCTAACAACTAACCTTTAAAATCGTGTGTATAGTGACTAAAATGCCCACCTGAGTTGAGCGAGCCTGGGTCGAGGTGTATGGATCCGATTAATCCAACTAATCACGAGCCACTTGGACTTGAATTCAATTGAATGCACCCCCTCCGCGCCCCACTCCGACAACGTAGATTCCCCAAAATACCCCTTCCCTCGGTATAAACTCTTGCTGTCTCACTCGCACACACACACACACACGCATTCTCACTCGCTCGGTTCCTCCGCCCGCCATCTCTCTTGTGATACCCTCAAAGCTCATGGCCTCGATCGTGCCGTCATCGATCTCCGTCCCCCGCTTCTCCATATCTGCCCTCAGATCTCAGGTATCATCAACCGCGATCCCGTTCCCGTTCCTCTTCTCCATCCTTACATCATCTTTTCCGCCGTCTGGTCTGATGCCTAGGGTTTCCGGCTTAACCTCGTTACGTGTTTGCTTCGGATGAAACTTTTCTCGTTTCTTTTAGATTATTTTGTTTTTTAGTTCGTCGCATATGTGCTGTTTTTTGGGAGTTGTCGACGTGATGGCTATTCCTGGAACTCGATCTCGTGAAATGAGTGGTATACGCGTCAGATCGGAAGGATGTCCGGTGGAAAAGTGGGAAATTTTTATTTTTTTAAACGTACCTCTATGTAGCGTTTTTATCTGTTGCTTATATCATTGGATTATTTTTTTTTGTTTCTGCGATTTCCCTGCGAGCTTGCACGTGACGCTTGCTGCGAAAGAGAAGGAATAAATTCATGAGAAGGGGTGGGGAAAGGGGGAAAACAGATTGCGTTGAAGTTAAGAGAAGCAATAGGAAAAAAGCGATGTTGAAAATTTCCCTTCTGACTTGGACTTTCTCTCTTCGAAGCGGAAGAGTTTTCAAAATATTTGTTTTTGCCACGTAGGCCAATTAGAAAAGTATAAGCTTTCTGCTAGTTGGGGGAAAGATGGGAAGGGAGGTGCAATTTTCTCGCAAGGGACAAGAGAGGAAAGATCGTGATCCCTTCCCCCCCCCCCCCCCCCCCCCCCCCCCCCCCTCATCCTCATAGCATGCCATTATGATTCCCGTCCATATGATTCGATAAGTTAAATAAATTGGGGCCATTATGAGGCAGGAACTCTGTCAAGAATGTTATTTGACCTAATTTTGGAATTTATATGCACCACGGGGATCCTAATGAAGCCACATATCTTCTAATCTCTAGTTAAGTTGGTAGGATGGTGACATCCCAACTTCTGCCATTGCAAGTGCATGTTGGAGTCTCCAAATGATTGGTGGATTTCTTAATTGCAAATGTAACTCCATTTGGTGAATTACTAGGAATTGAATATTGTGATCGGTCATGCTATTGTTTTTATTTTACTTAAGGGCTTGTTCTTTTTGGATGTGCTTTGATTTCCCTATAGTTTTTGTGAGAAGAAATGAAGTTTTCTCATTCTCAAAAGAAACCCCAGGCTCACCTTACATAGAGAAGAGGGAAAAATTACAAAGGGAGTTCATTCAAGAAAATAAAATAACAAATGATGATAACATATATTCGGACACTTTTCTCAAAAGGCCAACTTGTCACACAAACAAATGTCTCTTCTTTGTCAATGCCTTTGTGAGGATGTCAACAATTTGGAGCTCTTATGTAACATAAGGAGTGGTGATCTTTCCTTCTACAACATTCTTGATGCAGTGACGGTTCACCTTAATATGTTTTGTCCATTAATGAATACGAGATTTGTGGTAATATAAATGATAGACTTGTTGTCAAAGAACATAAGAATTGGGGTCTGCGCATGGATCCCAAGATCTACCAGGAAAGAGGTGATTCACACCACCTTACAGGTTACGCGAGCCCTTGCCTTGTATTCTGTCTTAGCATTGGAATGAGCAATCATTGTCAATTTTTTGCTATGTCAAGAAACAAGGTTGTCACCTAAGAATATAACATAGCTAGTAGTAGATTTCATGTCCTCAATTGATCTAGTATAGTCTGCATGAAAGTAACAGCATATATCAAGATGCCCATTAACTTTATAGTAGAGCTCCTTTCTAGGTGTTTTCTTTAGGTACTTAAAATCAGATAGATATCATGCTAATGCCTATAGTGAGTTCTGTTTATGAACTGCTTGGCTTTGCTTATCGCAAAAGTGATAACCAGCTGTGTGATGGTCAAATATAGTAACTTGCCAACCGTACTCATGTATCTATGAACATCCTCTAACAAGAGATCATCATTGGGTTAGCTGGTATAGCAAATGGCTTGGTGCCTAGAAGCCTACCTACTCAATGATCTCCGTGTACTTTCTCGAAGAAATTGCAAGATCCTACTTTTGTCTTATTGTTTCTACTTTCAAGAAATATCTCAGTTTGCGCAAAGACCTTTTGCTTTTAGTCTCTTGGATACTAGCACTATCGTCTCCAATCAAAATCGTATCATTCAGGTATACAGTTGAGATGAAAATCCAAATGGTGGCTTGTCTAATAAAAATATAATAATCTGACATAAATCTCCATAACTGCTGCACTTAGCCTATCAAACGAGTCCAATGATTTTTTTTGAATTCATATATCGTCTTCTTCAACTTGTACATATACTGCTCCTCTTCCTTATAATCAGGAGGCTGATGATAGGGGTGTACATGGGTTAGGTTCAATCCAAACCCAACCCGATCTAATCCATTTAGGTTGGGTTGGGTTGAGAGTTATAATGGGTTGGGTTGGGATTTTCTCAAGCTGATAAAAAATGGGTTTGATTGGGCTTAAGGCTTAACCAACCCAACTCGCAACTTGATACAACTGATTTATAATTTTATACATACATACATACATAATATATAATATATATAATATATGCATACATATAATTATGTGTATGTAATATATGAGGGGGCATCAAGTTATTAGCAAAACCCTCATCTTGTCGACATCTCCTTACTCTCCCTCCCAAATTTCCAATCACTGTCCTCACCCATCAAGTCACTCTCCCATCGACCCCTCATCTCTTTCATTTCTAGCAGCTCCAGGAAGCACCCTCTCTTCTTAGCTCTAAGCTTTAGGCAGTGTCGTTTTCTATCCTTAGTAGTGGCTGGAGATACCTCGTGTTTTTCAAGCAACCCACCTCTCCTTTCATGTTTTTCCTTGCAGGATGGCTAGGACCCCTCTCTTAACACCACCACTCTCCTAGCCCCCTCCTCTCCCCACAACAATCCTCCCATCACCAACCACCACCATTGAATGTAGGGGTGTACAGAGGTGGGGTTGGGACTCAACCCAAACTCAACCCACGATTTGCGGGTTGGGATTTTTTTAACCCAACTCAATCCGTTATACTATCGAACTCAATCCATAAAATCGTGTCAAGTCGGGCTGGGTTGAGCAGGTTGTTGACTACGTAAAACTTATGTTTATCTCTTACTTGTTTCCTTTACCTTTCATACCTAATAACAAAAAATTTAAAACTCATAAACAACTTGTATCTTATAAAGAATCAAATAAAGTAAAAACGAAAAAAAACTTCAAAAAGAAAAGATATGATTTAAAAATAACAAGATAAATGCATACATGATGATAAACTTCATAGGTGCATATAAAAGCTTAGATCATTAATCGATAACAAAAATAGAGGAAGTACTTTGGTGGTGGTGGTGGGATCCTTGTGGGGAAGAAGAGAGAAGAGGTGGGTCATTCGACGGTGGTGGTGGGGTCCCTATGGGGAAGAAGAGAGAAGAGGTGGGTTGTCCAATAGTGGTGGGGGGATCCCTACGAGGAGGAAAAGAGGAGAGGTGGGTCATTGTGGATTTGGGTGAAGGTGGGGGGCTAGAGGATGAGAGAAGAAGGTTACTTGAAGAGTGCATAGTGTTGTCACCACCCAGGAGAGAAGATGGCACTGCTTAGAGGTTGAAGCTGAGAAGATGCACTATTTGGAGTGGAGGTTGGAGGTAAGGTGAGGGTAGAGGGTGCTGCCTGGAGTTGGTGGAAGTAACTATAGGAGAGATGAGGGGTCAGTGAGGTCTAGGAATTGGAAATTTAGGATGGAGTGAGGAGTTGCCGAAACTTGAGATGATGCTCTAACTTTCAATCTTAGCTTGGTGCTCCATATATATATATATATATATATATATATCGGGTTGTATTTAGTTGGGTTGGTTAAACTTTAAACCCAATCCAACCCATTTTTTTATCAGGTTGAAAAAATCCAAACCCAACCCAACCTATTATAACTCTCAACCCAACTAAGGTTGGGTTGGGGTCGAGTTGACCTTGGTATGTGTACACCCTTAATTGAACGACTACTCTTCCTTTACATACAATCCACCTTGCCTCTCTTCTACCTTGCAAAGATTCCACCACCACCACCACCACCATCAGAGCACCCCCTCCTCTTCTACCCTATAGGAACCCCCAGCTCCACTGAACAACCCCTCTCCCTCAGCACCACCACCCCCTTTCCCCCTGATGACCCTCTCCCCACTAGCCACTACTACTTGACGACTCCTCACTATCAGCACCACCACCCCTTCTTCCCCCTTACTTTCCTCCTACCAAGCTACCACTATCGGATTTCCTCCCATTTTTTTCTTCTAAGTGTTTGTATTTGTAAGCTTATCATTTTGGATGGTGGTGAGGTGTGCATTTATGCATTATTTGATTTTTGTTAAATTTTATTATCAATTATGTTTTTATCTTTTCTCATTACTTTTAGATCATATCTTTATTTTTTTGTTTGAATTTTTTTTTTTATTTTAACTTTATTCGCTGTTTTGAGTAATGAATCTGGGTGGTTATCACACGGATAGCCACCCTACACCTTTTCAAAAAAAAAAACTTTATTTGCCTTTTTTATAAGATAGAAGTTCATGAGTTTAAAATTTTTGTTATTAAGTATGAAAATCATAGGAAGCATGTAGGGGATAAACATAAGCTTTGACTAGTTAATAACCTGCTTAGCCCAACCCAACATAACCCGATTTTATGGGTTGGGTTCGATTGAGTTCGTTAGACTAATGAGTTGGATTGGGTTGGAAAAATTCCAACCTGCAAATTGTGAGTTGGGTTTGGTTGTGTCCCAACTCGATTCGTGTATACCTTTAGTTGACACATATACAACTCCTTAGTGAGATAACCATACAAAAAGCCATTCTTGGTGTCCAGCTGACAGAGAGGCTAGTTCATGTTGATTGCACTAGATAGAATGATCTGTATCGATAAGACTCGTGTGACAGGAGACATCTCAAAATAGTCAATGTCAAATGTGTGGGTTAATCCTTTGGCTACAAGCCTAGCTTTGAATCTGTCAATAATATCATCTGCTAGATATTTCATAGCGTACACCCACTTGTAGTCAACTAGTTTTGCTACAGAGGAACAAGACACAACTTTCCATGTCCTACGAGACTTCAGGGTCTCCATCTTTGCATCCATAGCAACCTTTCATTGTGAATCTTATGACGCCTCATAGTAACCACATGGTATCACTGTATTGAGCAGTGCCTGTGGAAACACTTATAAATCTCAATCTAGATTGGTAGTGGAGGTATAATGTGACTTAGGGTGTAGAATGCAAGATCGAACAAGCTTCCTCAATGCAATTGGTCTCTCATTAGCATCACCTTGACTCTACAATGGTGACTCTACAATGGTGGTGCCTTGGACGAGTTATCCTTTGGGCAAGTAAATGGCATAGTAGGTGGTGGAAGGAGAGGATGATCCGGATTGCATCTATTATATGTTTGCATCTTACAAGGTACATGTTCAATACTAGACCCTTTTTCAGAGAAAAATGGATCAACCTTCTCAAAAAAGGTAGCATCTATAGTAACAATGTACCTCCTGTTGGTTGGATCATAACACATATCCCTTTTGGGTTTGTGAATAGTTCAGAAAAACATACTTCATCACTCATAGAGAAGGCTTATCTTGTTTAAAGGCAAGTACAAAATAAGTGCAGCCAAATACACGTAGCGACAAGTCTAACGGACGATCAAACTTAGGGTGTAAGCTCTAATAGGAGATATCTCCCTGTAAAACGACAGTGCCTTGTTGCTGAGATATGTTGTTGCAAGAACATCATCTTCCCAGAATTATTTTGGTACCTTCATGAACACCAAAAGTATTCGTGCTATATCCAATATGTGCCTTAGCTTTCTAAAAGGTGTATACACATGCTATTTGGTGCAGAGTACTATTGCTAATAAAGGACTAGAGGTGTTATCATTACAAAAGATTTGAACAGGAGATGAGTAGACATTTTGCACCTCTATGAAGAAACATACATGAGAGTGTCCCCAGAGACCACAATGTATTAGGTGAAAATGAGATGAACTTTGCCCTTGAACTCATCTGGAGAATGTAGATCGGTGATGCTTGTCAAGTTGGCAACCCTCATAGTCAAATTGGGTGGTGGTAGGCAGATTTGGGATCATTTGGCACATTTTCGCAAAAGAGGGGTGACTAAGACGAAGATGGCGAAGTAGTGGATCTGCAAAGATAGAAATGGTTCAAGCAAAGTGAGGTGGTGAATCAAGATAATAAAGATCATTCTTCTCCACCCGGTCAATAATTTTATTGGTCTTTTTATCCTAAAATAGGAGTGGCATTCATCGAAAATAATTCGACACTCGTGATCTTTGCATAATTTGCTAATTGATAACAGATTCATAGGAAATTCTGGTGCATGGTGGAGCTTTAACAACAGTAGTCATGAAGAAAACTGGATATCTTTTAACAATAGTTACTGACGAACTATGAACAACTATCATTAGACATGATAGTAGTTGTGTAGAAGCTCCCGAATCTATCATTCATTGCCCAAGAATGGTAGATGTTAGAAGTGCTTGATACATCTGCACTACAGGTAACATGGGGATTGGATGTGTCCTCGTCTAACAGGAGGAAAGACACCCATCCTTAGTAGGAATAGACAGAAAATCACCAACATGAGGGTAAATATGAGAATATGAGAACATAGGCATATAGGCAATGGGAGACAATCCCAAGCAGTAGCAACAGTAGTAGAGAAGGCACGATCATCATTGAACAGGAATGAGGGCATTCAAACAATAGCTAGTAGGTACAGAGAACACATGCTTATAGGATCATCAAGTGCATGTGGCTACCTACGTGTTAGGGCACACCATATGCACTAGGATGTGGGCCTTAGGCCCACCTTGTAGGATCAGGCTATCAGCTACACTCAGATGGGAACCGACTACCTAGCAGTGGTAATGATCACCATTGGAAGCAACGTTAGGTGAGAACCACCATCGGTAACGACGCTGATGGCTGCTGGAGGCAGTGCTAGTGCTGCTGTTGGTGGGTGGTGGTGGTGGTTGTCGCTTGAGGCAACGCCAAGGCTGCTGCTGGTGACGCGGTGGTGTGGTAACAAGGCTTTTCAGGGAGAGTAAGAACCACCATCGGTGAGGATGCTGATGGCTGCTGAAGGCAGTGCCGGGGCTGCTGTTGGTTGGTGGTGGTGCTGGCTGTCGCTTGAGGCGATGCCAAGGCTGCTGCTGGTGATGCAGTGGTGTGGTAACAAGGTTTGTTGGGGAGAGGATGGAGAAGCAGAGATTATTGGTGGGATATCGGAATGTTAATCTAGGATCTTTGCTTTGATATCATGTGAAAAGAAATAAAGTTTTCTCATTATCAAAAGAAATCCTAGCCTCTTTACATCGAGAGGAGGAAGAAATTATAAAGGGAGTCTACTCACGAAAATAAAATAACAAAAGACTATAATGTATAATCTAACAGTTCTTTTAGTGCAAATGGAGAAAGTTTTGCATGTATGTTGGGGAAATTCTTGGTGCTGCAAAAAATGAATATTATAGTCATGGGCTGATGCACATAGAAAATCTCATATAGGTGGGAAAACCATTCATTATGAGTAACGTGTGAAGAATAGAGGTGTCATTACGTTGCCAGGAGTGTACCTGCATTCTAACATCAGGATGTTAGACACATGTTTGATGGGGGTCTGAAAAGTGTCCAGGTTTGACAGGGGTTTTAATCCACTATCAACAATTGGTAATGATTTACATTTTTGCCATTTGCAGGGAAATCGAGGCGTTTTTGGATTAAATTCTGTTTCATTTTCAAATGTAAGGAACTTTATTTCGTTACGATCTGCTCGCCTCAGGGTCTCCTGTGCGGTATGCTTGCTGATTATCATTCCATTTTCGATTTGTCTGTAAATGTTTGTTGGACTGAGAGCAGTTATTTTTTATTATTGAAGTATACTTCCGTGCGTATCCATCTTGGTCATTAGTAATAGATTTCCAAGCCTACTATGTTTCTTATTCAGAGCTAATGCTGAAGGCTATTTGAAAAATTTATTGGAATAGTTAAAAAAAAAGTGATGACACTCCAATGCTGGAAATATCTCATCTGTCGGTTTGAGCAATCTATGCTTTGGGAAAAAAAAACGTAGTGGCACTACTTTTGAAACCTGGAAATGTTTCATCTATTTATTTCTTTTGTAGATGTGTACTTAGACACCTCTTGACTTCTGAGAAATTTGAAAACAAGCTATTCTGTTAATATTGTGTTGATTCCTGTTCATCTTGGCTGAACATCAGATGAGCATCCTAGAGTGATCAGGTGCCAAGTTATTTAGCAGATGGCCGCTATTCTTGGAAGGAAAGAAGTCATCTTTTCACCTTTTAGGGCTAGTTTCCTTGCCTGCTTTACCTTCCTTTTCTGGGGCTTGGCCCTCATTTACTAGGCCACTTATCTCCTCAGCCCAAAAACCACTTTTGCCAATCCAAAACCGTATTTGGCAAATTCTAGTTGGGAGGAGTGTCAAGCGAAACATGAGAATTTTAGCTCTCTGACATGTCTTCCTCACTAGTTTCAAGCAGGCAAAAACTGGTCTTAACCTCTATCTGCAATGTAAATAGAAATGGGGGGTTAACCGAAGTTCCACTTTGTAAAACCTAGGTCCCTAATGGTCCAGGTAAACTAGCCGTTAGTTTTTCCTAACGTGATATGACTTGTACAGGTTTTGGATTCTTAAATCATTGTTTATGAACAAAATATCTAGTCGAGATGACAGCAACAGACCAAGTTATAGTTCAATCTTTAAATGCCAAGTATTAGTTTCCAAGTGAGATCGTAGCTTTTGCTCCCTTCTTGGCTGGATGCTATCCAAGAAGCCGTAACCCATTTTGGATGAAAAAAAGACAAAAAATATAAAATAAGCGGTTCCTCTGATTTAAAAAGAAAATGCCAGGTGAATACTTTGCTTTTAAGATCAATACTTTTGCCATGGTCTTGTAACACCAGTACTTTGTTTACAAAATAGTCCAGAATTTGACACAGTATTTTTTTTAGTCTACTTTGCTTCTTGAGAGGTCAACTTTTGTTTCCTTCTTGTTGAAGTGTTTTTAACACAGGATATCTTCTCCTTTCTTAGCTTGGCTGTTTATGAATCTGTATTGAAACATATCTATGCGTTTACCCTGGCTTTGTCATAATTAGGCATGCACTATGCAGTATTTATGAGTTATTTCTGAGGAAAAAGACATGCTGATTATGCAGCAGGTCTTAGTTTAGGTTTAGGCCTTTAACTTTTATACCTTGTGATTGCACTGTGGAGTCATGAAGATATGAAAATTGCTTTCCTCAGAACCTGTCATAAAGGCTGGAAATTGCAATGCCACCTGGGAATGTGTCCGTTTGATGTAAATAAGAACCTTGCATATCCATTAAGAAATAAGCCTATTGGATTAAGTGCTGTCCTTTCTTGTTCACATGTAGCATTTTCCGTGAGCAACTATGAGCATTCACAAATTGCTTGTCCTAGGCAAGAAAGCAAGAACCTGGACATTGTTGGATACAAGAGCTCGTTTGCCCAGGGTGGTAATCCCCAAAAACATGGTGTATCCCCTGTTTACTCAGAGGGTGGCCTGGCACCAATTTTTAGGGTATAACTTCCACTTTGCAAAATCCGGGTACGTAAGGAAGTTGGCATGTCTAATCCATGTTTGAGTAAAGAGAAGCACTGCTCTAAACAGAAAACACATGCTAAATCCCCTTAACCCTGCAAAGTAATGTTAGATGCAAACCAAAGTTTTCAAGGGACTACGTGGACTGGCTCCAATGTAAAGAGAAGCACTGCTGTAAACAGAAAACACATGCTAAATCCCCTTAACCCTGCAAAGTAATGTTAGATGCAAACCAAAGTTTCCAAGGGACTACGTGGACTGTCTCTAAAATAAAAGGTCTATTGTTTCGTAAGGGGGAAGCCCTGCAACCAAGATTTTCTAACGCACAATGTAAAGGCCTGTATTGTCGACATCCCTCTTTCAGAAGATAGGAAGTTCCTTACCATTTGCAAGCTACAAGTTCAACCCTCGAAAGTTGTAAGCTGGTGCATTTTGTATGCATCATGTGAATTTTATAGCTCATCAGGACTCAATTGGTTCGCAACGTAAAAGAACGATGTTTTTACCGCTGAAGAAACAAATGGAAATGCCAAATGCAATACACTCTCTCACACACACATGCAGGTACGTGTAGTCGTAGTTGAAGATAGTGTGTTTCGTGTTTTTTGACAGGCCAAGCCTGAGACAGTGGAGAAGGTTGCTGCTATAGTGAAGAAACAGCTGGCTCTTGGTGATGATCAGGTCATCACCGGAGAGTCCAAGTTCAGTGCCCTTGGTGCCGACTCTCTCGATACGGTAATGAAAACTAGTATTTAGATGTCACTTTGTTTAACTTAATCGGTGATGAATTACCTACACATATATATGTTTCAATCCTCAGGTTGAGATTGTGATGGGTCTCGAGGAGGAATTTGGCATCAGTGTGGAGGAAGAGAGTGCCCAAAACATCGCAACCGTCCAGGATGCTGCTGATATGATTGAGAAGCTCGTTGCCAACAAATCTGGCTAAACTTTTATTTGGTAACGGTAGGCAGAGAAGTGGACAAGTTTTCAGGCTCTGGGTTGGTGAGAAATAACTAGTTTTCTGAGTGTTTGTCGTACCTTGAAACGTTTCATACTTTAGGTTAGGATGTTTATTGCCATTCCAAGGGACAAGGCTTCCCCTGTGGTGGTTTTTTGGGGTTGGACGCCAATTTATTTGTGTATTAATCTGCATTTCATTGTTTTCTCTGCATACCTTCTTGCATGGCATCGAGCTTTTTCATCAGTACATTCTGCTTCCGTGCAATTTTGGTATGTGGGATGGGCTGCTCGGTATACCGTTCAGCCAACGGAAATCCTATGATTCACTTGTTGTCATTCACTTGTGGTGCGGTCGGATGATCAGGTGACCTCCGCTCTACTTATATAAAGGATTTGTATATAATGTATATACATAATGTATATGTATATGTTAAGAATATAAATGGATATATATATAAGAAAGAAATTATTAATTTATAAAATAAAATATTATTAATTTATTATTTATTTGACAAATTTTTTATATTTATATGAATCAAAATTAAATAGGATAATATTATTTTTTAAGAGGTTAAAGTTATCAAATTTTAGAATTAAAGTTTTAATCTTTGTTTATCTTTTATGATAATAATATCTTAAAATTTTACAATGATAATTTAGTATATTAGCTATATCAATGATCAACATTATTTATTTATGATTAAATAAATACGTAGCTTGAGGTTTTATCAAAAATATATTCAATTTAAATGTATATGCAATGATTTTAAAAAGAAAAGAATAATTATCATTAAATTATAAAGTATCAAATATAATATGAGACATGTAACTTAACATGTCTTACAAGTCATAGTTTTTATAATTAATGTCGTCGAATAATATTATTTATAATATTATTAAATACATTAAAAGATCCTCTATGTTTTTTCTCATTTCTTTTCCTACGTTCACCTTTACCTCGTGATGATTCTTTTTGTACAATTGTTTCTCTCTCAAGGTTATCATGATTGAGGTGAATAGATTTACTGTCAACATTAGATTAGTCACGTGCATTTTTAGTGTTGGATACATAATCTTCATTATCACTTTTAGTATTGTTGCTTCTTGTTGCATTTGCATTTAATTCTAAATAAGGTCTTGAATGTTAATAGGTAGTCATCGGAGGAGGTTGAAATAGTGGTTTAAATTGATACTGATCCGATATAAAATACCTTGATATGTATGAATTTTGTATTGGATTTTTAAAAAGCAATTGTACAAAGCTATTTTGTTGACTCTTAGAAGTAGAAAAATGTGGAACTTGTGAAGATCCTTCTCTAAACGGATTATAAATATACGATGGTTGGGTAAATTGCGTCGGAATGTAATTATAATCCATTGGTTGTTCGGTATAATCCATTAGAGTAGGGTGGGTAAAGTGTATCAGAGGTTGGGTGTACTGCATTTGAGGTAGGTTGACATTTTCTTTAGAAACAACATCCGTAGATTCATTTACAACTTCATGGTCTTAATATCACGCAATCCATGCTTTTCTATCTTCTTTGTAAGTTGGTTAAGTCCTTCATTTCCTTTTCTCTCATGTTTGAACGTAAATGATGTGTATTTAATCACCTCGTCATCTGTTCTTTTGATTTAAAGATAAAACTCACATGATACTAAGCAAAATAAATGATTATTTGTCAAAAATATAAATTAAAATTTTAGTAATTCATCTAAAATATAATTTTCTTACCAACTCTCTCTTAATTGGGCCTCGAGATTCGTACGTAACTAGAGGTTGCGGCATCTTTTTCTTGTACCCACATTCTTGTCTTCTTCCAATACCATCGTAAGTAACTTTTTTTTACTTATGTTGGTGTGCATTGTAATTCATGCTCTTCAATAATTGTTTCTAGCATCTGAGTTCATCGTTCAATGTAGCCCTGTTGATATGACGGGAATGAAGAGACATCCCTTACTCGTCTGTAGACATATCTTATTTTATTTATCTGTTCGGGTATGTGTTGCTTCAACTCGAATTGTGTCATCATACGATTAGGAACGTGCATGACTACTATATTATAACAAATCAAGTACGTCCTGGATTTCCAAAGTACTAAATCTGCTAAGCAGTATCGTGTAATTCCATCTGTGTACGGATTTCAAATCATTTATAATATGAATGAAAATATTTTGAATATTGTTATTACATAATAAATCAAAATTTATGATGAATATGAAATTTAGTTGGAGTAATTATATGTTAATTGATAAGTGTGTTAGGTATCTAACTCATTTTGATAGTAAATATGATTTATTATTCTCACATTGTTATTAAATTTTTTAATATCATTCCACCTAAAAAATAACTTTATCATGTTAAGAAAAAAGTCTACCATATGCCTAACGCTATAATATGTAGCAAATGAGGAGGAAATAACATTTCTTTTAGCTTTCCAATGTGAATTTTTTTTCAAATCTATAGCTACAAACACAATTTAAATATTATAATACATATTTGAAGAAATTTATGAAGTTTATATAAATTAATGTAAAAATTATCTATAACATCATAAAAAAAGCATATACGTTTGTTGTTGAACATCGTGTTGCTTCATTTAATTGATGGTACAATTGAGTAAGTGAAGTAGCTCCCTAGACTATTTGTTCGTATACTCCAAGATCTTGTAGTAGTAATAAGTACCTGCAAATGTATGAAAATATTGGTCAAGTATGCATAAAAATGTTACTCAAGAATTTTGTATGTGTGTTATTCACAATACCTAATTGAGACCTTATTTTTGGTCGAATCTGGAAGGATGCTAGCTTAAGTAAATCAAAATGGTGCCTCGAGTATATTTAATCTCATCATCTTCTGTCTTTACAAACTTAGACCTCAATTATGTCATACTGAACCTTTTAGAGGTTAAGTTCTTTTTACTTGTATTCTCATCCGGATCTTCTCTAAGTAACTGCATACACTTTTCCCTCCAATCTCTGTGTTGTACAACACCTGTCATAGGTGGATCATGCACGCGAAGACCTGTCAAAATTGTGATATCTTTTAACGTCACGGTAGCTTCTTCTCGCAGATGAAAAGTGTGAGTTTCTGGATGCTAGCGCACAACCATAGCATGATTAAGTTGTGGCCTCGGCAAACGTGAGGTCACTCCAAATCCCGCTAACTCCAACTGTTGTTGTATTAAGTTGTTTTTTTTTTCTAATACTTGATTCATTATTATGGTATGTTTAATAAATCTCACCTACAATAAAAATTATTATAATTGCAACAAAATTTTCAAAAATCGCTTATATAAATGAATAATATCAAATAATAAAATTTACAATACCTGTATAACATCCCGCTGATCTGGATCAGAGATATGAGGAAGGTCTCATTGGATAAGTTCGTAATCACCTACATTCTACTATGTCATTTATTATTATATGATATGAGAAAAAAGAAGTATATTGTAAGAGGAAAAAAAGTTAGTATATTTTCTGTGATAAAGAGATATTACTTACCTTATTTACCTAATATAATAATAGGAAATTAAGTGGTTATTGAATATTGATGTAGCGTGGGTTAGCTCGATTGACGTCTATTGAGACGTGATCGATACTAATAATGCGCCGCGTGCGAGATATGAAGTGGACATGTGGCTGTGTATATGTGAGGGCTTAATGTGTGCAGGTCACTAGTTATGTGTGTGCAACTCATGCGCATGCAGACGTGATATAATGAGCGGAAATAAAAATCCTTCACGTGATGTGTAAATGTGAGTTTGTGTTTGTGTGTGCGTAAGAGGTGAATGAGTGCCACATTCGTTTAGTTGGCATCTTTATTAGGACTTGATTTTTTATTGTGTCATTATTGTCGACACTTGGAGCATCGAGGGATACGATGACTACTTGTTTCATTCATTTCATTTCTAATCCTTTTAACACGTGGTCTACCCCTAGCATCTCTAATATCTGGAGGTACTAACTACAGAGATTCTCTCTGTCCCTAATATCTTTTGTCACTGATTGGATTAAAGGATTCTGCATACGCTAATCGATAGTTTGCTATTTTATAATACTCCGAGCAAAGCTAAAGATGATCAAATTTAATATGTGCACACACAGCTAGCACATGCTTGCAAACAAGATGCTTTAGTTGAATATTACCGCACAAACATATTACGTTATTTATTCAATTTGTAGAAGTAATCTCAACCTCTTAAGAGTAAGGTTATTATCCAATTTTAAAATTCGTTCTACCAAATCTAACTTATAATCTTCACGAGTTCGAAATTTCCTTATTCACAACTCGGTCAAAATTCGGAGTAAGAATTATTGTCATGACTTCTCTGCTATCGTAACACTTAGTAAAGTACTTGTTCAAATGAAAGTAAGTTGCTATAACAAGAGTAATAATTGGTAATTGTTATGATTTGGTTCCCGAATCCCTACAGGACTCGAGACCGGCTCGACTCGACTAATCCCAAGACCCAGTCATCCAACAAGAAATAACCAAAAAGCAGGAAAGTAAACCACATTCACTGTACTAAGTAACTAACAGTATAAGAGTACAAGCAGTAAAAAAAGTAAAAGCTGCTAACAGTGCATATTACCATCACAACAGTAAAACAGAACAAGGTACAGAAACGTAAAGGTAACAAGAGTTTGAAACTCACTAATAACAGAAAGTATTACAACAAGAATACTATCGCAACTGGGCTCTACTGGGCCCAACACCCTCTGAAGTTGATGACTTGGGCTACTTAACACCTGGACCTGAAAAGGGTTATGAGTAACAAAGTCAGGGAATGCTGAGTAGAGTGGTAACCAACTACTAAAGCAGTAAAAGCTAACAGGTAAACCATCTATGCCAATTACTTTATTTTACAAGTTATTCCTTTTCACCAATTGGTTTATATTTTCAGATCTCTTTCTTGATCTCGAGTGTTCCTCGTGGGAATGATCTTGATTGCAGTCTTTTTTGAAGAGTAGAAGGCACACGTGGTGCTCTCCTATCCTGGAGAATCCCCCGTGATAATCCTACACCCAGTCAACCACCCCGAGGTCACTGTCTAGACGTAGCGGTGACTACGGCATGCGTGTTAAGCGCACGGGTAGCTACCCCGCATTGGCACGCGGTCAGTCATTTCCGCTAACGGGTACGCCCAAAGTACAGCACAGAACAGTATAGGGCCTAGCCCTCTCAGTAACAAGGGTCTAGCCCCTTAGAACCAAACAGGGTCTCGCCCCTCCATAGGCCGCGCACCCTCGTCTTACTACCCCGGTTTGCCCAGAGGGTCAAAGAAAAAATTGATGTAGGTTGGCTAACTTAATCCCGTGTCCTGTGGGGTGGCTAGCTCCCTCCCTATACTAATCGCTCTCCTCGGTACTGTGTATGCGAGGGCCAACAAGAGTCGGTGTAGAGTGGCAATTCCTAACCTCGGGTTCTAACTCAAGGGTGACTAGCTTCGCTCTACACTAAAAAGGGGACAGTTTTGGGACCACATACTCAAAGGCCAGCACACTTCCCATTTACAGTTCCAGGCCTTTCCATTCATCCACAGGAGCTCTACTCTAATTCCCTGTAGGGTTCATGCTCGTATTTCTTATGTCATTCCATACCAGGTTTCATCATTCACATTTCCATTCTCAAATTATTCACATGCAGTTCGTATTTCAATTATTTAACATATATAACAAGTAGTGTTACATGTAACTGCCTAACCAACACATGCACTTTATATTTCACAGGTAGCTCTTGTTTATTAGCAAGCAGTTGTTCACATTTCTACTCATTCATTTAAGACTGCTATTCCAAACATGCATGCAAACAGTGTAACTACTTCTCGTCCTAGGATTCATGCCACATCCTAGGTTCTCTACTTATTCCATTTCACATATGCAATCAGGTTTTATAATTAAAAATAGGGGAAAACCACTCTACCAGAAACCGAGGAGTATTAGGGGCTCGAATGGCAGGCTCACGTGCCTCTGCAAGTCCCGAACCTGCAACAGAACGAAGTCCTAAACTAAGGAACAATCACAATGGAACATTCAGAACAGTATAAAAGGCCTTCTAACAAGTAGAGGAACTTACAAAAGAAACACCGATATCTTATTTGCGTAAAACAGACCTCAAACGGACCCTAAACGGGTCAAAAACAGTGCTATAGACTCAAATCAGATGTCTGGCACAAGGTCCAGACGTCTTAAAAGTAAACAGGAACTCACCTCAAGTTCTGCGTCGACCTCAGATGTCCAGAACCTCTTTTTGACCGTCTGGACCCAGCTCCAGATATCTGACCTCTCTTCCAGACATCTGGGAGTGCTTCCGGTCGTCTAGTAAGTTGTCCAGACGTCCGAAACATGTGGGAGGGCGTGTCCCGTGCCTTCTCGAAGCAATCCCTGCATGCGACAGCCAAATCTCCTAAAATTAGCCACGCAAAACGTAACTGCAGAGCGGCTTGCATGGCCGTATCCTCAAAGGGAACGTATCTTCGCGGAGATCTGCTTTCAGACGTTTGGTGTCTTCACCAGACGTCTACTTCGTCGTCTGGACGTCACTCCAGAGTCTGATTTTGGGAGAAACTCAGAACCAAAACCTCCTGTTCGCCCTCGCCGCGCGCAGCCGCAGCCTCACCTCCTTGCCTGCAGCTCCGGCTACAGCAAATGTCGGGGACGGTTCCCCCGACGCACTCCTCCCACACACGCCGCTCCGGCTGTGAGTCCTCTGGCGAGCCCCCCCGAGCTCACGAGCTTAAGCTCCTCCTCTCCTCACACCACCTCTCCTCCTCGTCGTCGCTCTCGCGCTCTCTCTTGCGCTCGCTCCTCTCACTGTGGTGGAGAGGAAGGGAAGAAGGTGGCTGGGTAAAGTGGAGAGAAAGGGAGAGGGGAAGAGGGGGCCTTTTATAAGAGGCGCTAGGGTTTGGATGGAGGAGAGAAGAGGGATGGAGAGAGGAGGGTGTTGTCTGCGCGCAGCCCGCGCGTAGACACGAAGTTTCATACCAAAATTTCGATTTCTAGACGTCTGGGAAGGGGTCCAAACGTCTGACTGGCAGTCCAGACGTCTTAAAAGTCTCAGGACAGAGCGAGTCTTTACAATAATCATTGACAACCTTTCAAAACATCATGAAACATTATTTCCATAACATGGTAAATAATGCTCGAATTTCTTCGAACCATTTCTTTCATATATTATTTTAAATCTAAGAAAGATTCCTTTACATTGCCATATACATGTTCCAAAACTTTTTTTCGAGTATACCAAGTCTTAACATAACTTATTTTACCTTATCTTCGTTGTCAATTAAAACTTGGATTTGTCTCGGAGATGAGGTAAGATTTACCATAAAATGTGGCAATATGTGGTCGAGTATGAACTTTGTGTTACATTGTTTATGATCTGCTAAGTTGTTCACTGTGCAACTATGCTCCTGATCGTATCTAATCACTGACAAATTATTAAAAGGCTTGTCTATAGATGCATGCAATCACCACTTGCAGCTATTAACGACGCACACAACAGTTAAGAGTTTTTTCTTTGATGCAATTTTCTTGTATTGCACACCTTTCTGTACACTCTACTGCCTTAAGTCTTGTTGTAAATCTTTTTTAGTTTTCCATCTTTTTATCATCAAATCCATTCTTTCTCTTTTTTGTTGGGAAAAAATGACGTCTCATTTTGATTTATCATCCGATTTATCTAATCTTTATGATTAAGCAAATAAGGTGTACTATCCATTGGTTTCCCTTTTAAGTCATCATTGTCACTGTCGTCATTGTCACTATCATCGTTATCAACATCTTCGCTGTTTTCTATAAAATTTTGATGAAGACCCTCGTTAGCTACGACATTCATAATGGTTGATATACCATGATTATTAGGTCTATTATTCTTATTTTCATCACTTTCTTCATGTAAATTACTTTGATGAGCCTCAATGTTAAGATCAATATTTCTGTGTTCTAAAGTAACTGCTTCTTTTATTGGATGTAACTGTTCTTCTGATATATGTCTCGCTTCATCCATTGGAATATGTTGTGAGGAACTTGACATTCTATAATATAATGAATCACTACTAAAGCCATAATTTGAACATGAAGCTATGCTTTTATATTGAAGGTATAGTGGTTGACTTCCTGATGACTCCACTACAACATATTAGTCGATTGTACTTTGCATATTTTCTAATAACTCTAACATCATTTGAGTTGATTCGTCATTCTTAATATCATAAGGAAATGATTTATCATCTTCGCTCATCCACTTACACTTTAATTGAAGTTAATAATATGATTCAGAATATCAAGTAATATTATATACAGTAGATAACAAATTTTTGAATGAAGTATGATAGTTAATTGATGTATTCATCAAATAATCATTGATAAAATAAATATCAGAATAAGTAGATATTACTTTACCATCCCAATAAATCCTAAGTAACACAATGTTGTCTATCATATTTGCATAATTAATAAAATATAAAATTATCGTTTACTAAATAAAAAAATTTAACCTTAAAAAAAACTTTTTTATATCAAAAAAAATTTCCATTTATTCTCAAATGATATATTCTATATTATTTCATCGGTAAATATTTCATTTCACATGTATAGATTTATTTCATTTTTATAAATTTTATGATTTTCATTTATCTTTTCTAGCTAACTAAATTTACGAAGTTTTTTTTAAAGTTAATAAATTATTAATAACTTAATCTTATTACTAATTTTATGGTTAAAAAAATTCTTTTATTAATTTTCAAATATTATTATATATTATTTATCACTTCACCGTTTAATTCATCATTATTTTAAAATGATAACAATTTCTAATGACATATGCTCCATTTTAATCTAATTTATTTTTAAGAAAATATTATATTTACATTTATTTTTTACTAGAAAATCAATATATTAATAATAATCGTCATTTAATAATTATTAAATAATATTATTATCATTATAAAAATTATATTTTTAAATATAAAAATAGTAAAAAATAATAAATTCTTAGGTAGTTACATTACAATTATTATTATTATTATCAAATAAAAAATAATATACTTATTTAACATTATTTCACATGATACGAATAACATAATTTTGCATATTATTCCATTTTGTAAATTTATTAGTTCGTAATATCTTATACATTATTATAGGTATTAAAATAAAATAAATTATTACAATGTATATTAAATAACTACAACTGACTATTCTTAAAAAAAAAATAAAGTTGCCCTACTACTAAATGTATATGTCGGAGTGAGGAGTGAAAGAAAATTCATAGCTTTAACAAGATTACAATTTTAAATTTAAATTTTAAATGAGATTGCAATGCAAAGTTTTAACGTAATTACAATCTACAATCTCAACGAAATGAATTAATGAAGAAGAAAATTTTTAAGAAGGAAGGGAGGAGGATTTGTGATGATAAGTGGGGGAGGGAGGCGTTTATATAAGCGAGCAGTTGGGTATGGGGGAGCGGGGCTGGTGAAACGATTAGATTGAGGTTGCTGGATGGACCAGCGGCCTCCACTTAACGTTCGTTCGCATGCAACGATCGATCAGAGGTTGCTGATTGATCCAGTGACCTTTCAAAGGTTGCCGAATCAGCTCGACTTGTTTTGGTCATAGCAACCTTTGTAGGTCGCTCTTCCATCCAGCAACTTGTTACAGAAAAGTACAACTACTAGGATCTACTAGGCTCAGCACCCTCCGCAGTCGTAGGCTCTGGCTGCTCAACACCAGGTCCTGAAAAAGGTGACAAATATGACACGTCAGCGAAATGCTGAGTAGAGTGGCAACCAGCTAGCCAAGAAAATAGTAAAGGTGGATAAGTAGCTGTTGTTTTTAATTTCTTTCTTTATTTCTCTATTCACTCTTTCTTGATTTATTTCTCAGGTTTTTCCCTTGATCTCGAATGTTTATCATGGGAACGATCTTGATTGCAGTCTTTTTCGAAAAGTAGAAGTAGCACGTGGTGCTCCCCTTGTTGGGAGAGTCCCCCGTGGTGGTCCTACCCTCAGTCAACCACCCCAAGGTCACTAACAGACGTAACGGTGACTACGGCACGCGCGATAGACGCATGGGTAGCTACCCCGCACTAACACGCGGTCAGTCATTTTCGTCAACGGGTGTGCCTTAAAGCACAACATGGAACCAGTATAGGGTAGAGCCCTCTCAGTAACAGGGGTCCACCCCCTCCACAGTAACCAAACAAGGGTCTTGCCTCTCCACAGTCCACGCACCCTCGCCTGACTACCTTGGTTTTCCCAGTGTGCCTAATAAGTCGGTGTAGGACGGCTAGCTGAACCCCGGAACCCGTGGGGTGGCTAGCTCTCTCCCTACACTAGTAACTCTCCTCGGTACTGTGTATACGAGAGCCAAAGGTCAGTACAAAGTGGCCAGACCTAACCCCAGGTCCCTGGGGTGGCTAGCTCCGCTCTGCATTAAATAGGGGGACAATCGCTCTCCTTGGTACTCCGTACTCAAGGGCCAGCTCACTTCCCCATCCACTTTTCCAGTTTCATTCTATTTATTTTCCAGGAGTTCTACTCTCTACTCCTAATTCCCCGTAGGGTTAATGCTCATATTTCTCAGGCTAAGCCATACTAGGTTTCATCATTTCAATTTCATTCACATTTAGTCCGTGTTTCCAACATTTAATATCAATTTATATACAAATAGCTCAAATTTAATTTCCAAACAACAAGAATTACATGTAGTAGTTACTAGCAGTAGTACTCTACATTTCACAGGCAGCTGTTATCTAATTACATGCAATTATCATTATTCTATCTACTTATCCAAGACTACAATTCAGGTATTCAAGACATTCGTTTCAGTGTTTCTGTTCCTAGGGTTCGTGCCACACCTTTGGATCTATCATTCAATCTAGTTTTCAGGTCCTAGGATTCATGCTATACCCTAGGATCTATCATTTAATCTAGTTTTCAGGTCCTAGAATTCATGCCATACCCTAGGATCTATCATTCAATCTAGTTTTCAAGTCTTAAGATTCATGCCATACCCTAGGATCTATCATTCATTTCAGAGATGAATTAATGTTTATAAATAACTAAGGGGAGCCACTCTACCCGCAAAATCGGGAGTAATGGGGGCGTGATCGGCAGGTACACGTGCCTCCGCAACCCCCAAAATCGCAACAGAACGAGGTCCTAACACAAGGATCAATCACAAGGAACCACTCAGAACATGATACAAGTATTTCAAACAAGTAGATGAACTAATTCTAAGAAGAACGGAATCTTAAACGCGGAAATCGGATCTCGAACGGACCCTAAACGGGTCAAAAACGATAACTCTGACCCAAATAAGACGTCTGGAACACCTTCCAGACGTCTTAAAAAGTGGTCCAGGTCATACCTCACTCTGCGCTGCTTCTCAGACATCCAGGGATCCTACTGAATTGTCTGGACCCAGTTCTAGACGTCCGACCACTTCTCCAGACGTCTGGAGACGCTCTCCGCCGTTTGGTGCTGTGCCTAGACATCTGATCTGCGTGGGAGGGCGTGTCCCCGCGCCTTCCCGAAACAAAACCTGCACGTGTGATGAAAGCCTCCTCAACACAACATGTCTCAACACTTCGGCGGAACGACCTGCATGGCCGTATCCGCAAAAAGGAGGTAGAGGAGAAATTTCGTACCTCTTGATTGTTTGGAGCTCTCTCCAGACGTCGCCCGCGTCGTCTGGACGTAGGTCCAGACGTCTGATTCTGGGAAAAATTCTCAAAATCAGAACCTCCTCGCCTTCTTCCCGTTGCGCGCGAGCTCGCCACGCAGCCACTCGTCCGCTGCTGGAGCTGCAGCAGCACCAGGCGAGATCTCCCCTGCACGACGCCCCTCCGCGCGCACGCCGGCCGGCCTCGAGTTGCTCCGGCAGGCTCTCTGTCTTCCTTGCGTGCTCTCCCTCTTCTTCCCTCTCGCTGCACCTCTTCCTCTCCGCACCTCACCCGGTAGCAGCTGCTGCCCTCGCTCTCGCTCTCGTGCTCACGCTGGAAGAAGGAGACGGTGTTGTGGTGAACGAGGGAGAGGGGAGGGGTATTTGAAGGCGTGGGGGAGGTGTCTGTAGGTTGGTGAGGGAAGAGAGAGAAAGAAGAGGGTAGGCGGTTGCAGTCTGCGTGTGGCACGCGCGCAGACTCACGATCGTATGCATGCCAAAATTTATTTTCAGATGTTTGGGAAGGCGTGTAGACGTCTGGACCAACTCCCAGATGTCTTAAAGTGTGTTTGATGTCTTGGTCTTAACAATGGTTATCCCACAACTCATCGTGTCATCTACTGAGACCTATTCCAGACACGATTACAAGGTAGTAAGGGACCTACCAAGACCTCCCTGGCGTATGTTGTTAGAATGCTAAATGGGCATTGCTACCCTAAAAGCCACCTTCTATGGTATTACCATTGTAGAAAATTTAGAATACTTTCACCAAATGCATTCGCTGGTGAGACCAGGTGCACTTGAGAGATGTTGCGCCAAGTGACTTCCAAAGCTATGGGCCTATTTACATGGAGGGAAATCTCCTTAAAATAGGGAGTAACCCTTACTTACAATAGGGAATAACTAATTTTATGTTTGGGTTATAACCATGTTTGGTCAAACCTAAATTTGAAGAGGAGAATAACTCATCCCTCCTCTTTTCCTCTCTTCCAATTTATTAAATCAAATAATCATTTCTAGCTTATCTCCTCTTTTAGTAATCACCACTAAAAATAATCCCAGGTTCATAAACTAGCCTTAAGTAGAGATGTACACAGGTCAGGTTTAGACTCAACCTAAACTTAATTTACAGTTTGTGAGTTGAGATTTTTTCAATCCAACCTAACCTATTACACTATCGAATCCAACCGAATCCAATTTATAAACTTAGCTTAGATTGGGTTGGATTGAGCAGATTTTTGACTAATTAAAGCTTATGTTTATTTTCTACATATTTTTTATGTCTTTCATATTTAATAACAAAAAATTTTAAACTTATAAACAAGTTGTATCTTATAAAAAATGAATAAAATAGGTAAAAATGAAAAAAATTTCAAGGCAAAAAAAAAATCATATAAAAGTAACGAGAACAAAATGAAGGTATACCTAATAATAAACTTGATACGTGTATATAAAAACTCAAGTCTATATCGATAATCGATAATAAATATAGATGGTGCACTTTGGTGGTGGTGTGGAATCCTTGTGGGGGAATAAGTGAGTGAGAGGTGGGTCATTCAACGGTGGTAGTGGGGTGCCTACATGGAAGAAGAGAGGAGAAGTGAGTTGTCCGGTGGTGGCTGGGGGTGGGGTCCCCGATGAGGAGGAAGAGAGTAGTGGGTTGTCAGGGACTCGAACAGACGTGGGGGACTAAGGGAGGAGAGAAGGTTGAGGATTACGTGAAGAGTGTAAGGCGTCGTTGCCACTAAGTAGGGGAGAGGGCAATGCTTAAAGCTTAGAGCTAAGGAGAGTTAATGCTTGGAGTGGAGCTAAGGGTAAAGGGTGCCACTTGGAGTTGGAGGTAACCATGGGAGAAATAAGGGGTTGTTGAGGGATGGGAATTAGAAATTTGGGATGCCGGAGTGAGGTGTTGAGACTCAAGATGAGGCTTCCCCTCATTTGAATTCTTTGATTTAAATCCAATCAGGCTCTGTTTTGAATCCAGCCCTTAGACCGTGAGTCAAGTTACAGAGTTCAGAGCATTGTCAGCGCACCCATTTTGTCCATTTTGTTCACAACCCAGGGGGAGTCACTAAGTAGCTGACCTATCAGCAAGGGAAGAACTCATTCAATTCACCCCCTGGGCATGTTTGATTCAAACTCTAATGAAACCCCCTAAACTTCACCTTACACTCTTCCATTTGTACCTTGGCACTCCTTGTTTATGTACATATATGTATCGAGTTGTATAGAATTATGAGTTGGATTAGATTAATTAAAATTTAAATTCAATTCAACTCTTTTTTCCGGTAAGTTTGGAAAAATTCCAACCAAACTAAACCTATTATAATTCTCAACCTAATCCAACCTAGTCGGGTTGGATTTGGGTTGATTGACCTTAAGTACCATTGCATCCTAAAACATAACCTCCTACTTTTTTCTCACATATTCTTGTTAATTCCTATCCTCGTGCATGTCTATTGAGTTAATAAATTCCGCTGCCATTTTCTCTCGCCCCCTTCTGGTTTAACATGTGAAGGTTATTAGACTGAGCCCGTCCAAGTAGATACTCTGCTCCCTCGTCTATAGCATTGATTGGAGGATTATTGTGCTCATCCTGTTTCTTTCAAGACCGAGTTTTAGCTCCCAACCACTTAAATCGACTACATTAGGTGAAGTTCGGATCCATTTTCTCATTCTATTAGATGTGGAGGATATCATGCCAACTGTAAATCACTTTCATGACGTTGAATTTGTTTCTTATACGTATATCTTTTTTCCTAACCGTTTTTGTAACAAAGCTTGACAGAAAAAAGGCAATTCAATGAATGCTTATCGATCCTAAGACCAAGAGCCGAAGGTGTTATCACGATAATTGCTTTGTTTGAAGGAATGTCATCTTCAATAAAGTACCATCTTGATGATGTTGAAGTAAATTAAAAGCCACGAGATCCATCTAAATTATTAAAGAAAAGAGCTTAACTTTGAAACAAGAGGAGGCTCACCATTTAATAGCCTACTCACCATTTAAGAAGTAGTGTATGACCATAAGATGTACCAATATCCAATGGATGGGTAAAGAGAAGAGTCCCATGAAGTAAATTCCCCCAATGCATCGAAATTTGCTCCATTAAAACCGGATTTAAGGACATTATGCATCTTCTGATGATGTTTCCCACAATTGGGCACTGAGAGTATAAGACTCGTTAAACTTATTGGATACCTTTAAATGAAGATGACCAATATTTGACTGTTGCAAGTTTCTTTCTTGAAAAATGGCTCTACATGCTGAGCTATGCGTAAAGGTCACGATGTAATGGAAATCATTCTATAGCACATGTCTTTTAATCATTTTGTCAAACATAAAACCCTAAAGAGTTCCGGATCCTATGATAGAAATGCGCAATCTCTACGTAGAATTTATCATTCTTTTGTTTAGTCTGATCTAATGTGACTTTCCCTAAGACTAAGTAGTTTAGTGTGTCTGCACACTAAGGAGCCCTTGCATCGATGACTTCCAATAGATGTTGATCAGGAAATTTCTTGGTAGTTATCACGGTTAGGCTGTGATTCCTTTACTAGATATTTAGCCTAGTAATTGGCTACAATTTTATAGTTGCAACATTGTCCCTGATTCATAGGTCTAATTCTACTGGCAAGAGTATCAACCTAATCAATCATGATTTGGCATCTTATTTCAATTAAAAGTGTCTTAATGTATAATGGTCAACGTAGACTACGATATGGTATGATATCCTAATAGACATTAGCTCAACTTCTCAAAGGAAAACAATATGGTTAGCATCTCCTTGCTATTATGGTATAATTCTTCTCAACATCACCCCATCCCCACGTCTTGCTAGAATAGTTGATGGCAAAAATTTCGATTCCCAATCTGTACTTTAGCACAACTTAATTTGTAGGGCATAAAATACAATATCGGATGTGATCTCAATCAAGTGGGACTTATTGTGCAATTGATAGATTGGATAATGGGTTATTACATCTTTACAAAGGGTGATGTAAGCCGTGAGGCAAGATCAAGTGGGGTTTTTTTGGCTAGAATGTCACTAAAGGTCCTAACTATCTTAAAGAAATATTTCATAAGCCTCCAATATAAATGCACGTCTTTGGAATGACTCTTCTTGTTAAACGAAGGTGGGATGTGAAAGTTTAAAAGCCAAGTCTATTCTAATCTTATTTTTCTCTTTCTATTTGAGATTAGCGCTATTCCTCCACCATTAAATGGTTGGTTTTTAACTAAAGACCATATTGACCTCTATGCATCTTCTGATGAGCTTCTCTAGAAGCAAAGGATTCCCCAAATCCATCTTGAAACTTTGACTTGCTTTCTACCATATTTGACGGGAGTAGTACCATCATGCACCTTTAAAATGTTATAAAGTGCATTGTATAGATCAAAAGACATTTGATAGGAAGCAAAGGTTTCCTAAGGCTATATGCGAAGATGGTCTTTTTATCAGCAACTTTAAAGTTAAATGCAAGAGGAGGGAGGTGAAGAAGATGCAAGAGGTGTTGTCTTCCATGAGGGAATGGGGGTGGAACCTTGATATAGGCATTCAATAGGGGGCACAATATTCATATTTCTTGTGGAGCTTTCCTTCTTTTATAAATGGCATTTGTTAGTAAAAACAATCCATCAGGTAGCATGTATGAAGCTTATGCATACCGGTTTCCTAACGACAATAATAATAGCAGTAGGGATTGATCCATAATAATTTGTCAGTTGGACATTCGTGCAGACATACTAACTGCATTTGAGGAAATGTGATAAAAGGGAATTCATCCAAACAATAATTAAGAATGCAAATATCATGTCTTAAGATTCTATTTTATAGAAGAAATAAGGAACAAGTGAACAAGAATCGAATCACTTCGCTGAGAATACAAGGAGTTGTAAAAACAACCGGATGTTAAATAACATTTTCTAATCAAAGGAATCATTTTTTCTAATCTAATCATTCCTCTAAACGTAGCTACTTCTAGCTGTTTTTTTTTTTGTAAATCAAAAGAAAGAAATAGAATAGCCACGAAAAGTAGCCATTTCTTTAGTTACAGTCAAAAGAAAAAGGAAAAATGAATGCAGGATGATCCGGAGTAAGTAGGAGTGGAGCCATGAATTAAGTTTAGAGGGGTTGATGTCAGTTTACCATTTAAAGGGGACAAAACATGAGAAAATCTAACGAGACTAAAGATTTTAATGTATGACTTTTAAATAAATTTAAAAAATTAGGGGGGAGTGACTGCCCCCAACCTACTCCTCGCTGACTCCACCCTTGACAACAAGTGACAATGGCATTCAATTTCAGATGCCTCTCACTTGCATGTGAATCCAACGTTGAAAATATAGGTATTATCCACCTACAAATAAGAAAAAAAAAAAAAAGCACTTTATCCTGACATTTTTATACACGAGGAGTCAGGTGCAAAATTAAAGACACAAGGGACTACCATAAAAATGTGCAAAATTCCAAGGGTGGGCATTTGGTCCCGATTGCCCCCATAGCGAATCGGCCATTGCGTTGAGCCATTTTCATCCCTGGACCATGAATATGGATCCAACCTAAATTCTCGTATGGATTTGGTTTTGGGCTCAACTCACCATCTACGTTCCTATAACCTAAATTGTACCGATCGATCATGGAAGTTCAATTTGAACATGTCGGACCATACGTTGACTTGGACTTAATTAGTTGACACGTGTTACAAAAAAATTGTGTGATCATTCCATGTTTACCGGACAATATGTAGCAAGTAGTCGACCATCCCTGCGGTCTAACGAGATAATCAGTCTTGAGGCTCCAATTAGCAAGCGAGTAATCCTATCCCATCGACCAAACGATTAATAAAAGAATATTAAAGAAATTATATTTTTCTTCATTTTTCAATTTATTCATTCAGGTCCCCATAAATCAATTGACTTTGTTTGAATGTTGAGTAAATTTTATTTCACATACATAGGATAACTTATAAAATATCAAAAATTTATCCTATATTTGTAGATCTTTATATAATTTAATTTGATCAATAACCTTTATTATATTTACTTTCATGCACTACTTAAACTATCCTTATATGTATCATCATCTACTATAAATATAACCTCATCATTATTTATCATACTATTCATATTACTTACGACATGTTAACTATTCAAGTTATTTACATTACATCCAAAAAAAAAATTCTTAAATTATAGAATCCACCTTTCATTCCTTCCGATGAGTTGTCGCATGGATTAGAGTAACATGTTGCTGGTACTTCATGTCCAAAGATCTTGAAATCTGGACGTCGGATATGTCAATTTGTATGCAAATTAATGGCAAGAGGTATTAAAAATATACAAGAAATTTGATCGTGTACGATTAGCTTTTGAAACCCAACTATCGTGTCTAATCTAGCGGGTGCGACTAGAAAAATACGTTCTATAATATTTTGTAATATATATTTTTTATTTAATAAGATATATTGATATATTTTGATATTTAATTAATGTGTTTTAATGTTTTTACCAATTGAAAAATAAAATATATCGATTGAAAATTTAAATATACTAGCATATTTTAATTTTAAATCAATTTTCACATATGAAAAATAAATTTTCACCTTTGGATTAAGGTTTAGGTTTTAGTGAAACCTAAAAGAGAAAAATTACTTTCCATAAATTTTAAATTTAAACCTTAAATCTTAAATCGTAAATATTAAATCCTAAATTCAAAACTCATAGGTGAAAATTGCTTTCACTTTTCAAGTGAAAATCTATTTTTTACTGATTGGAAGTTAAAATAGATTAGTGTAGTTTTATTTTCAACTGTTGTATTTTAATTTTCAACTAATATATTCTGATAAAAAATTAAAATACACCATTAAAAATCAAAATATAACAATATATTTTATCTAACGAAAGATATGCATTGTAAAGTACATTACAACATTATAGGTTACTTTACTTTTTGGCTACGTAAATACTTACTCTTTTTGGTTGAGGGCCCAACACTAATTAGTTTTCTAATTAACTACGAGTTTTTCTTTTACCTTTTCTAGGATTGCATGACTTGAATTTATTTTTTTCAAATCCGTTGAATCCCAAATGTTACTACTATTAGTTTACCTCAGTAAAAGCTCCTCAGTATCCATTCATGTTTGGCACTTGGTTATTTAGTAGCGTTAGGATGCTGGCTAGCTTTAAAGTTGCTGGTGTTTCTTCTCTAGTATTGTCATTTTTCTTGTGTGGTTGACTTAATTAATAGGGATATTCTTTAAGTATAATCTCCTAGATCTTCTTCTAGTTTTAAATGATGATAGACTTAATTTTCTGGATGTCCTTTTAATTTTCCCTTACCTTTATTACTAGGGATATCGACATAAAAACCATCGCAACCTCTTGATATATATTACCTAATTAAATTGCTATGAAGTTCCCCATAGCACATATGTAATACTGAAAATTTACGGTGACATTTACGTGAAAATCCCTTCTTATCAATTAAATGTTCATCATCTCAGCCACTTTAATTAAAGATTGGATATCATGGTTAGTTTATGCAGTAAGATAAGTAGTGATGGAGGTAATTAAGTTGATGGGTTGGATAAGTAAGATTAAGGTATTTGATTGCAGTGACGGGGTGACATCGGACGTAGCAGTTACTTCGTTGCAATAGAAGTAATTATAATATTTTCTCTATATTAAAATCGATCGGGAAAAGTTGCAAAAGATGTTACACATAATTTTACTCACGTATGAAATCCAATGACATTGTAGAAGATAACTCTCCTCCGCATGATAACATGAAGAGCTAACAGGGGAATAACCATAAACCTATAACTGTTTTCTTCCAAACATCCTGTGAGATCTACTGTTTAGTAGATTACAGTGCATGCTAAGAGAGAAATAGACGCGAACTTGACATGTCTGGAGTGAACTGGGTGCCATCTAATCTCCTATTGGAGGATGTTGGATAACCAATTAAACATGCTACGGTGACACTCCTGCTTGCCCCCACATGCTGACAGCAGTGCTAAACGCTTGCTCTCAAGTACAGCTCCATGAAATTAGTGACATTGCTGCCTTCCAATATACGAGATGATTACAAATAACCCTCCAATGTCATCACAAGTGCACAATATTGCTTGATAAGTCCAAGAGTAGGCTTGAGTCTGCTTGTGAAGCAGTAATCTTTAATTTCCAACCGTCATTGCACGTCCAAAAAGGTTGCGACGACCTATATGTAAATAAATCTCCAAAATTGCCAAAGCTCCGTAAAGTACGGCAAACAATAAAGAGCAACATCTCTTCAACAAACGTGCCATGAGAAATAAGTATAATTATAATTAAATATGCCTCTCGATTAGCTTTTAATCAAAGTGCACACAATAAAGGTGTTATAGAGTGGAGGAACCCGTCCACTCCTTTACCACGTCTTCCAGTTCGTTATTAACAATCTTAACGATCAGCACGTACCAATTTCCTTGTTCGTCCCCACTATTATATATTCTTCTAACCTTGGTTTCCCTACGTTCAGATAATAGGTAATTACTGACAAGTTGTGCCAGAGGAATCAATATAATTACAGCTAATCGTCTAATTAATGAGTACGTGAATCACTAGCTAAATGCCCCTCGACAGATCAATTAATCCTGGTCAGGGCAAATTAATAATTTCGTTGGATTTCGACTCCATTCACTCTCCACTTTGTAATCGATCGATTGAAGGGATTTCTTGCAAGGTTCTCATGGAGGTAATTAACATCAGCAATTTGTTATGTCGGAGTTTATATATGTAGAAACTTCCTCTTCTTTTCCGAGAGTTATTTGATGGGGTCTTTTGTGAGATGCATCGGGAGTAGAAAGTGACCGGGACAAAGAAGGAATAAAGGAAGTACCGTTGATGGAAAAGTTCCCCGGATTTTGGAAATGACCTAATGAGAAAAATAGTTGGAGGCTTGGAGTACAGGAGAGATCTCACCGTGGCTTCAGAGATTTGGCTTCCTAATTATTGTAAAACATCCATCGGCATATCCTGGAAAACGATTAATGATCAAGCACGTTAACGGCGATTTAATTTGTTGGATGATCATGATATGATAGAGAATTAAGAGGGAAGGACGATTGATTGATAAAACATACACACCCATGCCTTGTGAAGGGCATATGGCTTGCAGCCAGCAATTTCTATATGGTGCGTATGGAAATTTCATCCTTCCATGTATGTAATGCTAAAAAAAGTGTGAACCTAGAAAACTTTGTGCCTTCATAGTAGTTACTTGGTTGAGTTCATCTCGTAATTCAATTGGTGAGTAGGTCCTAATTATTTAAGTGGAAACAGTAAGTCTCTAATTTGAATTTCAACTAATCTAAAGAGATAAGTTTGCATAGTTACTTAGTTGTCTTTTCTTTCTCACCTGAAACAAATACACCACACACACACACACACACACACACACACACACACACATATATATATATATATATATATATATATATATATATATATATATATATATATATATATATACATGATTTGTGAAGGTGTGGAATCCAAACGTAGATCAAGTACCGTGCCAATATATATATATATATATATATATATATATTGGCACGGTACTTGATCTACGTTTGGATTCCACACCTTCACAAATCATGTGTTGTCTTTGATTGTGCATTGCGCGAGTTAAGAGAATTTTCATTTACTTTCCACATTCGTATAGGTTCCATGCATACCAGGAACTCAACCTTGGTAAGAAAATAAAGTAATTACATGTTTTTCATTTTTTTCTGGTCTTCCAAATCACGAACACTACGCTTTTCTTAATGTTTAAAGAAAAGTATTTTTACCATTCACTTTGTTCTCAAAGCTCCATTGGAGATATATATAGGCCTATCTTACAATAAGGAATTGAAAATGGCAAAAAACCTAATGAATCCAAGTGGATTAGACTTAGACCAGCATGGCCACAGCAACGAGCATGTTAATATTATGGCCTCAACAGAAAAATTAATAAAGTGTAACAAAATTTAGAGGAAAATGAACTATTGCAGGTATTTAATATATTTTATGATATGTTAATTATTAGTTATCAGGTACTTAACACATACAAGCATAGGGTCATGATTTTTCTTATTTCACATGTTTCTTAGCAGAATGATCTTATCACAGTATTCTCACGATGTAAGATGCATACATGATATTTTCCTAGCTGAGAGAACACCTCACACTTATCTTACACTTGGTCTACCACTCCGGAGTCATGGCCGCGACGTAGTGGTGACTACGGCACATATGATAAATACATAGGAGACTACCCTGCATTGGTACATTGTCAGTTATTTCTGCTAATGGGTATGCGCTAAAACGTTCAACATAGAATAGGACAGGAGCACACCTCTCGCAAGTCTGTGTACCCTCATCCGATTATCCCGATTGGCCCTATGGGCCCAACAGGAGTCAGTGTAAGATGACCGTACTAACCCTCGATCCCAACCTGAGGATGTTAACTCTCTCCCTACACAATAGAACAGTCAACTCTCCTCGACACATGTGCACTTGACAGTTAGCTTGTTCCCACAACCGTGCTCAACGTGGTCCGTTTCGACCTGACCATTCCATTTTCATTTTGTCATCAATCTCGAGTTTTCATTTCATACACAAGGAAAGAAAAAGACTTGGTTTTGCCCTAGGGTTCAGAATCTCCCCTAGCTGGTTTCTAACTAGTGCTCATTAATCTCAAAATTTGTCGTATTGCCAACAATTTATTCTTCCCTAAAGTCAGATTCACCCTAATTGGTTACTAATTAAGCTTATGTTGATAATCTCGACATTTGCTGGTGCATGAAATAGCCTAATCGTCCTTACGTTTCATACACTCCTAGTTATTTTCCACAAAGATGCGAACAACCAATTTACTTAAGGAGTTTAAACTCAAAAATTAAGAACACATACATATGTACATACAAGCATGCTCTTATGCATGTACGTATAACTATGTATTCGCCGATTTTAGTTCAAGTGAGAGAAGCAAACACAACATAGGGTTTCATTTGAGAGCCGACCTAAGACAGGACTCATGTTCCCATGGCTTGAGACACATATTATACATAAGAGTGGGGAGAGCAAGAACCATTCTACCTAGGTGTACGGAAGATATGGGGGCACAAGGAATTGATCCGGATGTCCCCGCAAGTCTTGCATGCACCTCGAACAGGAGACTTGTGTTAACCAAAAGTCCAACCGGACATCAAATGCGCTGACCGAGATCTCAATAATGAAAACATGAGCTAACAGGGGCAAAAAGGGTACCAAAATGTGGAAAATTAAACAAACTTTCCAATGGTACCTTACTTATGCGATTCGAAGGTCAAATGGGCCTTGAACCGGCCCCGAGAAGGGTCCTGGTTCACTTGAACTAGATTGAATCGGTCGGATCTAGCTAGATTGAATTGGCCAGATCTAGTTGGACTGGTCATCCCCCTGAAGCAGAGAGCAATTCACGCACTCCCCAGACTTTCGACGCACGCTTCTGACGTCTTAACCTCGTGCTTTCCCCCTCGGACGTCCGATGCTCGCCCTCCTCGTTTGCACGACTCTCCAGACGTTCGCATGACACTTCGAGCATCCGATGCACACCTTGACTAGCGTGTGACGCTTCTTCCCCACGCAATGTCGCCTCGAGCTTGCAACTACACGTAGCTCCCCACACAACCTCGCCTTGGGTCTGCTCGTGCGCGCCTCCCTACTCACGGTAGCGAGGAAGAGAGCAGGGGAGAGAGTCTCCTCCACATTTCCTCTCCTATCCGATGAAAGGGATGTCGCACGAGGAGAACAAGACTGTGAGGTGGGGAAAGAAGGCAAGGTGTGCGGTGAGCAAATCGAGGGAGGGAGGTTTTAAAGGGTGTGCTTAGGGTTCGTTATGGTAAGGTAGGTTTGGGGAAATTTGTAAAAACCACCCCAAGCTTTAATTTTTGCATGGAGGGTCATAACTTAAGGAACCTAGGGGTGGAAAACTGCAGAGAACCCCCTTATACGAGTGGGAAACTTCGAATAAGGTCCCTACATGGATCTCTTGGTAGATAGAATTTACAAACAAGCTCCTAGAGTTCAGGAATATCCCTCGAAACTATTAGACACTATAATTAACGTGCAGAATTTACAAAGAAACCCTCAAAGTTTAGAAAATTAAAAAGTAACCCCTAGGCGATCATTTTGATGTGTGGAAAATTCTTACGATCACCTAAGTAGATTTATAATTTTCATAGTAGTCCCTAGGATCATTTTATATCGGTTAAAAATAAAATATACACTTATAAAAGTTAATTTTCATGGACAAAAAATTAAAATATACCGATTAAAATCACATTCTTTCGATGCACATGTTGTAAAATATAGTACAATATATATTTCTTTGCTTTTGTTTTATGATCTTGATGGGGCAAAATATTATAACAAGGGAGCATTAGATTCTTCGGCTATGCATCTTGATGTTACCATTGCACTACCCATAGAATGTTGGATTTGATTATGATTATCATTCCCTTGATTGGGAGAACTTACAATCCGCTTCTTGCTCGACACTCCAAATCATCAGAAATGATTTCATGTGCCCTCTTATCTCCCGTCTGAAAGTGTAGTACCTTTTCATCAGCGTGCTAACTTTCTTCCACCGGTTAGAGGTGATGCTTCTTTGACATGCCACCGCTCCCTTCGTCCGCAGGAATCACCCTTCCTTTTTCGGGGAAAAGTAGAAAAGATCCGTTCTCACAGTCTTCGAGCATTTCAGTTTCAACCCTATTACTAAAAGTTATTCACAACTTACTCACTTAATTTCACAGATTTCCCTTGCGGTCTCAAGCTTTAATTTAATATATAGAATACATATATAAGTTAATTTTTACATTATCTACATATTATACATTATATACATATAGCTTAGGTTTAAATTACATTATACAAGTATATACATAATGTACAAGGTATTTTTGGATATTTTGTGGGTTTTTCTAATTTTTATAGTTTTTATAGGTATAGCAGGGGTAGGGGATGAGAGAGAAAGGATGAGGTGAGAGATAGAAGTTTCTTTTTATGATTTTTTATTTTAGGTCATTTATTAAATTTAAGGTATACTGAACCGTCAATTGGTATGTTCTACAAAACTGGGGGTTCAGAATACTTTAAAATTTGGTACACACCTAGAGAAATACCTGATCTTACTCAAGATAGGTCTATCTTTTTTTATGATTGTTTATGTATTTTATTTATATTACAAGTTAACACTTGTCTAGGCTATAAAGGGTTTTAACCTAAAAACCTAAGGCCTCAAACTGAGATCTAATAGTTGGAAATGTACTCTAAAACATCAGAAATGTCCAACACAATATATGAAATATATTTGAAGCATTGCACATGATTTTGAACTTGAGTTTCATCAAGATTACATGTTGGACATATATGCCCAAATTCAAATAGCTGACAAAGGATTTGAAATAAAAGTATGAGCATTTCTAATTGAATTAAAGTTCAATTTCAGTACATGAATGCTTGTTTCATACTTAATCTAACATTATACTACAACGTTAGCTCATCCATCTCCTAAATCAGTTCAAACTTCAGCCAAACAGTGGCTGCAACTATTGCTCAAAATAGCAGCTCAGATGCTGCAAAATCCCAGCAGCTACTGCTGCATATCAAACGACATCTTCAAGTTTCAGACGGCTTAGAACAATGCTACAGCTATTGCTGTAGCCATTTCAGCAGCTGATGTTGCTGCTAATGCTTTATGATTCTTGGCAGCTACTGCATGCTGTAGCTTCAAATGTGAGCAGCAGATCTGCTAAATGATCAAACCTACAAGGTCTAATTCATACCTTCTTAGGATTGAGTCATTCGTCCAAAATCTGTCTAGAATCATTTCCATATGAATCATCAATTCAAATATTTTTAAAGAAAACTCTGATTGATTGCCTCATTTCACTATATAAAGTGGGGAGAACAACCTAGATCAGGCAATTAATACACTAAATCCTCCATTTTAGATGTTGCAAATGATCCTATGCTATCAAATCCGCATCTCAAACTCTGATCAAGATCTCAAGAACATTAGAAATCCTAATTTGATCTTCATCTTACTCTACAGACAGTGTGAAGGTGAAGATCAAATTAGCTTCTTAAAATATAAAAACTTCACTTTTATGTGTTGCAAACCCTTTATGACAGACCTTATCCTAATTTAATCTTTCTTTCACACCATGGACAGCCTGAAAGAGAAAGATTAAATTAGACAATGAAATCCCACTTAAAGTAGTCTCAAATCTTTCAATTGCTTGAAATTAGGGTTCAATCCCAAATAATGTTGCTGCAATGCAGCTCTTTCATGTATTGATATAGGGGAGTTAAAATAAAAAGTCACATGTTCAAGCATTTGTTTAAATAGGATCAATACGAAAACTCATTCAAAAACAAATTCAAGCATTGAAATCTTCATCAAACACCCCATGAATCTCACGAGACTCATTTGAAAACTCTTCTAATCATCTTGAAAACCAAAAGAAATTCAGATAAATCTCCCCAAAAATTCCTTGAAATCCTAATATGCTCCTCAACTTACATTATAGACAATGTAAGATGGGGATGCAAATCAGGGTTTCAATGGCGATAAATCCAAATTTAGAAGTATCTCAAATCTTCTCTGATAGATTTGGGACTCATTCACTCTCGAGTAAAGTTTAAAAACCAAGAAAAATTCTGATATACTCTCTTGTGCCATAGACAGCATGAAGAGAGAGTTTAAATTATTCGATGAAATCAAATGAAATTAAATCCCAAATCTTCAGATCTTTCAAACCAAGAGTAATTTATTCAGAACCATGTGAGGATCATTGTGATTAAGTAGGATGAATGGAGTGATCCTCATATGAGGTTTGGCGCTCAAATTAGATCTGAATGCTTAAGAGCATCAGATATGATTTGATGCCTTGATGAATGGATGATTGGCAAAAAACATGCGAGGAAATCAGTGAATATGGTTAGTGTGATGTAGAGGGAGATCATTAGCTTGAAGTGAAAGCGAGAACCACCTCTCTGATCTCAATTGATCAGAGAGGGCGAAAGCGATCTAAACTAATCTAACTCTAATCCAAACCAATCCATCACTGAATTTAGTGTCCAATCTACTCCTAGAAAGCAGTAAATCTAATCTATGAAAGCATTAAAAATTATAGCTAAGTGGATGAATGGGATGCCTGGGTCCACAACGAGTTGTTGTGGTGACGAAGGAGGGTGAGAGGATCTCTAGTGATTGAATGAGGTCCCTGGGCTGTAGCTAGTCTCTACAATAACAAATTGAGGAGGAAGAACCACGCCCCTGTCATAGGCGTAGTTGATGGAGGAAGAAGAACTGGAGGGTGGACGATGATCAACTCAGTGAGAGAGGGAGTCGATAGCTGCGCACGTGAGCTCTGGAGGTGTTTAAGTATCTGATGTAGTAGATCAAATCACCATGAAGTGAGATTTGGCATGGTTAGGGTAAACGGTGGGATAGGGTTGAGAGGTGCGTGGGAAGTTTCAAGTCAAGTTCCCATTGTTGGATTGGATCTGGCATGGGAGGAATGCCATGCGCAAAGGCGAGCGAAACTTAAATGAAGGATTGACTGTAGATCAAGGGACACAGGAGAACGACGGCCACGATTGGTTGCGTTCGACGAGTGAACAGTGAACCGCTGCTCTCAGGTGTAAAGGGAATTTTGTGCAAACACCCTTAAAAGCAAAGGGGTAGAAGAGTTGCACAGAGGCCCATTAGTGATGAGAATTGATACAGAGCAGTCCCTAAAAATTGCAGATAGGCCCTCAATGATTTTCAAAACGGTCCTTGAAGGTTTCAATCGTAAAATAAATGTGAATGACCTAAGGACCTAAATATAATGTTAATAATGCAGGGTCCAAATGATGTCCAAATTCTACCAAGTTTTTATTAAAACATAATTAAACATTTGAGAAGTTAATTCAACTTTTGATTTGTACCTTTGAACTCAACATGTGTTTAATTAGCAGTAGAATCATCAATTTGTATTAATGAAAAGAATATCTTATTTTGTGACCTAATTTTATGTTTTTAATACTGATTTACTGTTTTAGGTCATTTCTATTAATCCTCACACTTAACACTTTTCTTGTGTTAATTATGTAGTGTTTAACGTAGTTTTTAGCTTAACTTGAGCATTTTAATTATGATGAGCCATACCTCATCAGTGGTGAATATTATGATAGGTACGTAGGAGGAAATCAAAAATCTAGACCATTTGCAAGATTTCTTAAGGATGAAGGTATTGAGCATCAGGTCTCAACGCTAGGTGAACTAAGTCAAAATGGTGTTGCCAAAAGATGCAATTGAACTCTTATGTACATGGTTAGAAGTATGATGAGTAACTCCTTATCTATAACCTTTTGGAGTGAAGCCTTAAAAATCATTGTGTATATATTAAATAGAGCTCCTACCAAGGCAGTTCCATCAACTCCATTTGAGCTTTGGAAGGGTTGGAAGCCTAGGATGGATCATATACACATTCAGGGTTATCAGGTTGAAGTTAGAATTTATAACCCACAAGAAAAGAAATTGGATATGAAGACCACTAGTGGATACCTCATTGGATATCATGATGGATCTAAGGGCTATAGATTCTATTATCAGGGAATCGAGTATTGTAGAAGCAAGAAATGCCATTTATTTGGAAAATGGCGAGGATAGTAGGAGCATGATGGAACTACATCAACCTATAATATTTGATGAGTTTCCTGATCTTGTGATACCACTAGAAAGGGAGAAGCAAATTATTATTGTTCCAGTAGAACCTCAGGTTGAGACACAACATGAAGGAAATATTGAACATTCACCTCAAGATGTTGAAGGTCAACCACAGGGTGTTCATTTAGATGAACAAATGGTAGTAAATCCTGCTTTACCCGAAATCAAGTTGAAGATACACCTAATACAGAGCAAGGTGTTAGAATGATTAGATATAGTCAGGTAATAAAATCTACAATCTTGTCAGATTACGTTCCATACCTACAAGAATGTGACTATGATGTAAGTGTCTTAGAGGACCCAATATTGTTCTCACAGGCCATGAGTGGAAGCAATTCCACGAAATGGGATAATGCCATCAGGGAAGCCATGAGTGGAAGCAATTCCACGAAATGGGATAATGCCATTAGGGACAATATGAATTCCATGACTGTAAACCAACTTTGGGACTTGGTTGAATTACCTAAATTAAGCAGCAAATGCTATTGGTTGCAAATGGATTTTCAAAATCAAAAGAGATCCATTAGGTAACTGATGAGAACCTTATCATGAGCCCTAACTAGCTCATTTTGACCTAGGAAACATAATAAAAGCTCCTACAAAACTTAGAGAAGGGCCTAATTCAAGGAATTATTGTTCTAAGAAGAAACCATGAAATAAAGGATAAAACTGTAATTTTACCATTGCAGTACATCAACGGGATTTATCAGGGACTAAACATAGGTCAAATGGTCTTAATAAGATGAAAAGTGAGTTGGATCAATCAGAAATGGGTTTATGTGCAATCTAAGAATTAAATGACATCTTGCAACCCTACAACAGATTCACTTAATTCAACAAGGTTCTGGTTAGGATAAAAATCAACTAAACCCTCTAAAATTTATGGAAAAATATCCCCTAGGATTTATAACCTTTCAATTGGCCTTTGGAACCTATTTTGACCTAAGTAGGGGTCTTAGCTAGATATTTAACTTAATTTGGGTTTTTGTGTAAAATATCCAGTCAACATGGTCAAACCTAAAATCCAACTTCACCATTAGATTATTTAGGTCCAAATTAGGTTTGTATCAAAATTTGGACCTAAGGGAAGGTCACCTAACCTACTTTGCAAAACAGTCCACCCAATTACATTTGACCCCTAGCTTTTGAAATTCATTGTGCAGACCCCCCTATCTTCCTCGCCACTCTTGCAATTAGGTCCCCCTACCATTAAAGCGGAGGAATCTTACTCTGGCGAGGATCCAAGGAGGATTGCACCCTGATTCCTCAGAGATCTCCTCTCAGATTTGGAAGGGAGATTCTCTGAGGAATTCCCTTCCATATAAATACAATTTCAGGATCTGATTTGCACCCAATCTCTCGTGCGAAAGCTCGAGAGATTTGGGTATCTCCTTGAATCCTACTTCAGTGAGGACTCGTGCGCTTGGAAGCTTGTCTTCTAAGCATAAAAGCCCCTGCCAGTACCTATAAAAGGACCCCCATCTCCGGCCACTCTGATTTAGCTTGGCTTGGCCGGAGGATCACCTCCAATTCCTCCCCTCTCCTCTGGCCAAGTGTCCAACAGGCTCCTCCTCCTTCTCGTCGCTCTGCCACAATACCAGTGGCAGAGCCATCTTCACCTCCTTCCTCCGCGTTGCACCATACCTGCGCACGTGCCCAAGACCTTTTTGTCATCGCCGTTCTCCCTCCACTGGAAGCTTCGTCTCCGACGATGGTAGGTACGAGCCATCCGCCTCCTCCCTCCTTTCGTTCGTTAAGTAGGTTAGAACTCTTCCTCTCCCTCTTCACTTCATTTCCCCTCCTTTATTTCTACTTTTATCCCCTCAACCCCACAGACCACCACCACCTACTCCATCTCTTGTTGACCACCAACGAAGGCGCATCCACCGCTCCGCACCTCCACACGCCTCACCACCCACCTCATAACTTCCGCCATCACCCACTGATCATCTTCTGCCCTTCCACTGACTGCCATCACCTCCCCAAGTGCTCCCCGAACACACCCATCACAATTGCCACAGAGCGACCTAGGCACGCACGCCTGGACTGCCCCACGGCCAGCCACCCACCGCAGCACTTTTGCCGTGCCACGGCGAAGCCCCCCATGTGGTTTACCGAGGCCGCAACGCCATCTTTGTGAATTTCATATCCGACCCCCCTTCCGCCATTGAAGCAGAAGCAAGGAGCTTGTATCCTCGTTCCAGGTCGTGTGCTCCAGGCGTCAGAGTCCCAGAAGGTGCGGGTTGGTTGCGCGCACACATCCAGCCAAGCGATTAGCTTAGCAAGCGATTGCAGCTGTGGCAATTGAGCGAAGCACCTCACCTACGGGCGCGAGCGAAGCGGGTGGGACTTCTAGTTCCACTTCGGAAACTTTAGCATGCAGTGAGTGGTTTTTATTATTTTTGTGTTCTCTGCTCTTCGCCTCAAGAAACAGGGTGAGGTCCCCTCGCCCACGCACACACGCCTCGTCCGTGACCTATGCCCCCGCGGACTTGGCTGACCGACCCGATTAACCCACGCACTCCTCGCGCACCACACCCACGCCGGTGCACCTGGACCCGGGCACGCAAAACCTGACTCGATTACCCAGCTTGGCTCTGGGAGAGCGAACCCAAGAGAGAAATAGAGAGAGAGTGTACATGGGGGAGGGTAGAGGGTAGGTTTTGCTCCGCTGTGTGCATGGAAATGAAGAAAGGAAGAGGAAGGCGCAGCCAAAGAGAAAGAAGGAGAAGGAAGAAGAGCTAAGCAAGATGCAGCCAAGGCAAGTAGGGAAGGAAGCTAAAGGTAGGAGCGGCTAAGGAAAGCATAGGGTTGAAGGAAGAAGAAGGACTTGGAAGCTGAGGAAGATAAGGAAGAAGACTGCAAAGGAAGAAGAAGAAAAGAGGCACGGCTGAAGAAGAAAGAAGAAAAGCTAAGGGCTGAAAGTAGAAGCTGAAGCAGAAGCTAAGGCCAAGAAAGAGAAAGCACTGTAACAACTGAAGAAAAGGCTAAAGAAGAAGAGCTAAAAGAAAGAAATCAAAGAAGAGAAGCTAAGGCAGACAAAGAAGAAAAGAAGAAGAGAAGGTGCGGCTAAGGCAAAGGCAAGAAAGAAGAAAGAGGAGAACCAAAGAAGAAGAAGGAAGGAAAGGAAAAGAAAGAGGAAGCTGAAGAGAGAGAGCCAAGAAGAGAATCAACCTTTTTATTCTATTTCTCTTCTATTTTGCTACATCTTAATTCATAAGCTCTTGCATTCTATTTTGCATTAGATTTTGAGTAGATTTAAGTGTTCAAATTACATTATTGAGATTAGTGAATAAATTCCATTTGCTCCCTGTGTTCGACCTCGGATACTTAAGTTTTCGAGTAATAAAAACTTCTTATCTGTTTTCAATGCTTGATCAACTATACTTCGACGTGACTGACTTATACTCATTTAAAACCTCGATCAAGGGGTGTTAACATTTTGGCGCCATTGCTGGGGACAAATTCGGTTAAGTGTTGAATAACAGTAACATAGAGCGATATAAGGCCAGACTTGTGGCTAAAGGTTTCATTCAAAAGGAAGGTATAGATTACCATGAAACTTTCACTCTTGTGTCAATGAAAGACTCGTTACGGATAATCATAGCATTAGTAGGTCACTTTGATTTGAAGCTACATCAAATGGACGTGAAAACGACCTTTCTTAATGGAGATTTGGATGAGCATGTGTACATGCAACAACCTGAGGGATTTATCTCAAATAAAGGGAAGCATCTAGTTTGCAAGTTGAAGGAATCTATATATGGATTAAAACAAGCATCACGTTAATGGTATATTAAGTTTAACATTGTTGTAAGCTCATTTGGGTTCATTAAGAGCATCGTTGATAGTTGTATATACCTTAAGACAAGTGGGAGCAAATATACCTTTGTAGTATTATATGTAGATGACATTTTACTAGCCAATAATGACTTGGGAATGTTGCGTGAAACAAAAATTTTTCTCTCTAATAATTTTGAAATGAAAGATATGGGTGAAGCTAAAGCTATGTCATTGGCATAAAAATTTATAGAGATAGATCCAATGGATTACTTGGATTGTCTCAAAAAGCCTATATTGAAAAGATATTAGAGAGGTTTGGCATGAAATATTGCTCTCCAAGTCCTACACCAATAGTAAAAGGTGATAGGTGTTCGTTGCGAAATGCGTAAAATGTTATTTCTTCGTTGTAGTGCGAATCACGTTAAAATAAATAAATTTATAAATCAGAATCGGTGAGTCTTGAGTCGTTAGAAGGGAGGCAAAACACAATTTTCAAAGCTTTTCGTACTAACTAATCTATCCTAATTCGACATAGAAAAAGAGACCAGATATTCAGAAAATCAGATTTTTATTGCTAATGGCAAACATTTCGCAAACTAGGTGATGTGCATACATCTAATTGACCTAAAATGCATATTTATGCATGTTTCTAGTGTCATAGAAGCATTCATCATTATAAACATTGCATAACATACATTATCATGTACTTAGGTTAGATTATACAAATTTTAGGTTAATTTTCCCTTTTTGTGGTCAGGGAACAGGGCAACATTTATGGGGGCCTCGAATTGAAGATCCAATCGTATGGATTTGATCAGGGTGACGATCATAGTTTAAAGACTCCAAGATCACCCCGATCGGACTTCCATAGCATCAGATGTAATTCGAGAAAGATCAGAGGTTAAGGGCTAAGGTGGTGTAAATCTGTACCTCAAACGACAAATCAAACCGCACGGATGGATTTGGATCAACTATCGCAGCCAAACAGTGTGAAAATCGATTCAATACGACATTCGTGGCACCATCTATAAGTTAGAGAATATGGATGGTCAGGATGGCGCCACGTGGCGCCATCCTAGCCACCCAACGTCAGCCCAAGCTTCCCGCTCCACCTTTGAAGGCACGATTAAGATGAGATCTCAGCTGTTGGATCGAAATCCAATGGTTGAGGGTGCGCGAATGTTAAAACCAAAATGTGACAGATCGCGAGGTGTAGCGTAGCGGTCAAGACTCTTTTCGCGAAGAGGAGGTCGTGCGTTCGAGCCCCTACGCGACTCAAATTGAAGTAGTGGGCGAGCACGGGCAAAATTCACTCGTTGGATCGCGATCGATTGGTAGCGGCAGTGCCGACGTGGCGCACGGACAGGCGTGGATTGCATAGGTGCGCGATCAAATGCGCCATCACACGTGGGCACGCTTAACACTTGAAGAAGCGGCACTCGAGGATCTTAACTCGCCTGATCTCCTGATCGAATAGCTGTGATCGCATTGTTGTAGGCGCATGCACTGAACGGTTGAAGGAGAAGAGGGGTGCCTTCACCGACATTCACCTACAGTGACGGTTATATTCGTCACTAAAGACCCTAGCTTTTAATATTTATGGCCCTAAAAGACCCTTTTGCCTCCAATTCCTACAACTATAAAAGGGCACCCCTACCACTCATTTTCTTCATCCCTTTCTCTCTTCTCTTGCCTCCTCCAAAACTCTACAAGTTGATCCCATACCCAGGATGCTCCATTAGAGTTATAAAGATAATTTTACCATCTTCTCACCCCCTTCGTGGGGCATCCCGTGGTTGTCCTCTTACCACCATTCGGGAAGCGGACTCTGCTACGATGTCACCCTATTTTGTCCTCCGTCTTCGTTCTCTTTCATCCAGCATCTCACCACCCTCGTCCAGGCGCCTTGTCAGCGCAGCTCATCCTCCCAGCAGCCGTCGAGGGGGTAACTTCTCATCCCCTCTCTTTTTACTACTTTCAAGTGAAGATTTCCTGCTTTCTAGTGTAACCAGTAGTTGTAATGGACATGCATCTATTATTATAAAATTCTTGTTCATTCTCTCTCTATTTTCTCTTTATTTGTATTATTCTATCTTTCTTCTACTAATTTTTCGTTAAGTAGAATAGCTAGCAGATTAATTTCAACCAGTTATTCTGCTTTTGTGACAATAAATCCAATGCGGTTTTTGATCAAACATTTACCTCTCCGTGTTCGAACCAGGACTCACCAGAGTTTCGATTAAATTATTTATTTGACGGATTTTTATGTGACTATAACGACAGGATTTTCAAACTCAAATCTCTTAGCGTAGAAATCGCGTCAAACACTAGGAATTAAAATAACTATGCTAAACAATAGGGAGACAGAAAATAGAAGACGGACGGCGTTGCTTGTGAGATGTTTGTGCGAAGTAAGGCAGTACTTCAAATCCAAAGCACCGAGAGGAAGACCGGAGAGAAGTTGCAAAGAGAGAGAGGTTGGAGATGTATCTTGTGGAAGTTGCTTCTCAACTGGCGGCTCTGGGGCTCTTTTAATAGCTTCAATGAGGGGCAAAATAGATATTTTGGCCCTAAAAATCATGCAACACCTTGGGTGCGATTAGATCTATCGATCGAGATATCAATGGACCAAATCGCGCCTCAAAATAACCTTCCACATGCCTTAAACTCACGGAACGCACTAGATGGTGCCACGTGTCTCGCACTCCGCCGCTGAATCCATAGCCTCGCATCCTTTACGCGTGCATGAGCATTCGATCTTAGCTGTCCGATCGTGAAACGAACGCAGCACCGCTGCTTCTTCGAATGCCGCTCCGCATCTGGCGGGGCGATAGGTGGGGCATCAGATCAGGCGTCCATCAGCATTGCCTCATCCAACGAGCCTCCGAGCGCCATGCGGCCATCCTCGCGTCGCTTGATCTGATCCAACGATTTAATTATGCTCGCACTCCACCGCCTCTTCGATTTCGTGCTATGTGCGAATCAAACTCGTGCCACTTGCTTGTGTGGAGTGCTGAGACAAATGCGTTACGGGCGCCCTTGTGTCACATTTTGGGTTTAGTGCGAGGTTTCTCTTAGACGTTTGATGAAGATCCAACGGTTGAGATGGTCCATCCTTTGATGGAAGCGCGTGGATAGGGTTGATGTAATCCAACGGCCCACGTTTTTTCCTTCAGTGGTTGGGGCGCAGCGGTGGATCGTTGGGATGGTGCCATGTGGCACCATCTGACCGGCCATCTTCTCGCTCTTGTAGTTGGTGCTACATGGTTCCTATTGAATTTATATTTATGTCGTTGGACTACAATCGTTGATCCGAATTCATCTATGCGGTGGGATTAGACATCTGAAATTTGGATCTTTGCTATCTTGCTCCTTGGCCTCTGATCTTCTATAGGTTGTATGTAATGTTACAGAGTTATGATCAAGATGGTTCCAAAAGCATTGGGCTCCCATCGTTGTCCTAATCAAACCCGTATGGTCAGATCTATCATCTCCAATTAATTAATATAGCCTCTTTTTTAAAGCATAAAATAACATTATTATCTATAAAGCTACCAAATTAGCTACTATGTAAATTATGGTGCTTATGCATGTATTATTCCTAAGTTAAGTTAAAATCTAGCTTAATTCAGGTAGATTATGTCCTATGATTGCTATGCAATGACACCCTCATGCCTAAATCTTGCTAATCCTGAAAAAATGCAAGACTAAATGCAAAGTAATCCTAAATGACTTACGTTGAATGCATCGGAGGACTTTTGAAGAAGTGTTAACTCGCATTGAATGCATCGGACTTTTGAAGAAGTGATGCACTTTAGATGGGTCCATAGCATCTAGGAAGCGGCTGTTGTGCAAAATTGACTTTATCTTCTCAAAACTTGTGTCTTGTAACATCGAATTAATTTATAAATAGAGGCTAACCCCTGAAAACATGAGTTAAGCTTCCAAAGTAAACTTGGCCTAAGTGTGGTTGTGGTTCCATAGCAAAAGTTGAGGTAAAACTGTAACAATTTAAAATAGTCTCATGTGGGAAGCTCGTAGAAATAAGTAGTGAGATATAAAAGATTAAAGATTAATCTTTTCAATTATTTTGGATGATTTTTTAAATTTATAGGATCAGTACCCAATGAGTCATCAAGACAATTTTTTTTCATTAGACTCGGAAAGTTGTCAATCTAGGCTAAATAGGAGAAACGTCAAGAGAATAATATTACTTTTGACTCTTAATTCCTCCCTACGCCATCGACATAGCACCACTATAATTTACCTTGCATGCTGAGTCCAACATTGGAAGGTACCTAGATCGAGCAAACATGAGAACTTGGGAACTCTGATGGGGGAGCTACAGTTCTAAATACCAATCCACTTCTGCGCTACTCATGTGCGTGACAACCCACGCTTGCTTGTGGGAGAGCTCAGAAGTTGTTTCACCCAACAATAGCTACCTATTTTTCGCAACTAATGAGATCTACCGACCATGCATCTTCCCAACCGTCAAAACCTTTTGCATGTAAGACTCCCAGTTAGTGATTTGCATGACGTGCAAGAAGGAGTTTTTCTTTGCACTTGGATGCTCTCTGGTGGCTTAGGTTGGCTTCACTTGACAAGAGATGCTGAAGCTATATATAGCGATCACAATGGCATTGGAAGAAGTTATGTACCGTTATGAACCCAATGTCCTAGGTGCATGATTGCCAGATGGAGGTGAATATAGTTGCAGGCAGAGGCGAATCCAGAAATTAATTTTAGAGGGTATGAAATATAAGAATATCTACTAGAAGTAAAGATTTGGGTATATAATTTCCAACAAAATTAAGAAAGTTTGGGGGGAGGGGGGGAGCGATTGCCCCCGCTTGCCCCTCCCTAGCTCCAACCCTGGCTGGTTCTAGGGGTCACCCAAACGACTTGGAAGAGTCTTGGCATTGTTAAAAGATGCATGGAGCTGCTTGATTAGAGGAGACCCTATCATTTCTATTTTTCATGTTCCTACTAGAATCGTAGTAACCCGATCCTTGGCCCATTATTTAGCTGCCTTTTGTTTTAAGAATAGGGCTCGAGGAAGGTGGTTACCGCCAGGTATTCTACCTTTCTCAAGCTGAATGCTTGAACCATCTAAATGTTAGTCCTTAATGAATCAAAGTTCTTTACTCTTTACATGGAAAAAAAGACTCCCAATCTCACATAAGTATGCTCCAAATTAAATTGACATTCTATAAGCAGTACCTTTCTCATCCATGATGCCTGGATGGTCTCCTCAACCATAAAACCCCAAACCCTAGCTCACTACAGTTGGATCTTGTTGGCATTTAACTTTCTAAACTCAACACCATTACTTTTATTCACAATACAACCCTATAAAGGAAAGTATAATTAAGTACAATTATTGCAACTAGGTGTTACACTATTATACTAATACTGGTAAAAATGTGGAAGCAAAATAAAACTACAAAACTTCCACAATCAACATGAGAACTACTATAGAAAAATAAAAAGCTAAGCGTCCTCTAGAAAATCTTGGTCTGTCTTCATTCGCCAAGAGTTCTATATATAGGTCCTATGCTTCATATGTCTTTGGAATTCCTTGAAAGGGATCCTATGTTCCTCTAAATCTGTTACTTGGATAGAGAATGCCACAAACGCAAAAGAGCAAATGAAAGAACGATCACAATGCCCCACCCTATTAATGGTAACTATAAGAGTGCTTATTTTTTGTGTTTGTCTTTTATTCTTTTCGGGGCAGTTCTTTCCCTATGATTCAAAGACTTGCTACAAAAAATCATTGACGTCAAAGGAATGATCACCATGCCTGTCATTGGCATATATAAGAGAGTAACTGGCATTAATGGATGCTCACAAGCATAACAAGTGGTAATTGGTAGTCTCTGTGTTTCTAGATTCAATTATTTATGTTGTTGTTTCCTCAATTTCATGTTATATTTTGCTTGAAGGTAACATTTTTTTTCTTGAAGATGCATTAAGCCAAAGGTCACCTTACCCGCAGCTAAACATAGGGACAAGGACACCAGTTGTCACCAATAGCAAAGAATGACTTCAGCAATATTCTACTATATATTATTGTAGTTTACTTCTAGTTCTTAGGTATAGATTTAGGGGCATGAAACTTAATTTTAGAAAAGCAGAAAATATTCCCAATGAATGTATTACTTGGAGGCAACTACCCCAATTTTGTGAGTGTTTTACACTCACCTTTCTTTATTGAAGTTATTTCCTCCCGACCTAACCAAAAAGAACCTTAATCTCTTGAATTGAGGATCTTCCATTTCAATGGATAATTGTTAATATACCCTCCTCTACCTTACATGAAAGGTGGACCCATTTAACCTCACTTCTTTTATCTTGTCCCCATTGCAAAATGTGATTTTGAAGGAAGATGGATGGGAATGGAGTTATAAGAACCGCCATCCTTTTGTGCTCATTGAATCTACAAAATGTTTGATCTCTTCGATATTTTCACGAAGTAAGAGATATATAACGTCCATCTTTAATACAAGTCAATGTGTAAAAGCATTATAATCGTAAGTAAACACAACTATTGTCTTATTATAATATTTTAAAAAATCAATTTCCTGAAGCCCACGAATCTTTTATTCTTTTTACAGCTATCCATGAACTTTTGCTTTATGAGCTTAAATTGTGAATAATAGTTCGAATCTGTACTCCCTTGAAGCTGATAACAATCTATGGTAACAATAAAGCAAAGATCTAGCAGAAGCAGAACACAGCCTAACAGAAACATGCTTCCACCATGGCCCTTCATCCCATATCTTCAACGAGGGTCAAACTGAAGAAAAAAAGGAAAGGGCATCTTCATTTATTGAACAAAAATCCTCTACAGAGTTGCTATTTGCATATATGCCCTTATTCTTTACTTTGACCGTTTCGGGCGTCACATGTAAAACATTTTCCCCCTTTAGGTGTTTTTTTGATGGATTTTAGATCGAATGAAAATCAAATCCACTTATATACGAATCATTGGAAAGGTTTTACAAATCTCAAAATCTCTGATTTCTATATGCATTGGTAATCCCAAAATCAAAGAGAGTATGAATGGATACCTGTGTCAATCGTTTGATCTTCTCAATTAAGGATGCGTGCAACAGTCCTTCTATTTCCTGTAGAGTTTTCAACGGAATTTGGCGATGGTGTTTTCAGGGATCCAGAGAGAATGAACACGGAAGAGACAAGGAGACGTTATGTTCTCGTACCCTTTCGATTTTCACCTAGGGCCCTTACATTTCCCACGATGAGGTGCAGGAAAACAAAACTGCCCATTACTCGCATATCTCAAGAGACCAAAACCACAATATTTTGGAATTAACAATTCTACCCATCAACAAACTGTAATTCCCCTTAGGGTCTATATGCAATTAATCTCATATTCTTGGAAGAGCAATTTACCCAATTCTTATTGGATCACATAATGGGCATATTTACCAATATATACGTATATAATATATATTAATGTAAGTCTCTTTATAATAATATATGTATACTCACTAATGATTCTAACAATCTCCCACTTAGGCTACATATATTATCCACATAAACTCACATTAATTTAAACTATATGAGCTCAAAACTATGTATCATATACATATGAAAATACACCTCCACCAATCTCGTCCATACTGTGTGAGTCATAGGACCAATGTGGTCTTCGTCACTTTATATTAAACTAAACCCCTCAATGATCACATACAACAACACAAATAATGACATAGATCAAATATGGGTATATAGCATGAAAAACTGCATGTCTAAATGATTCATACATGCCTATTTTTTCAACTGGTCCAACCTGATTATAAGAGATCAAAAATGTAGTATAGATAGAGTTCAAAAACAAACATAACTTTATTTGCACAAAAATAAATGTATATGTCCACTCATAATGACCACCAGAATAAAACAAGCTCCCACTGAACTGCAGTATCATATAAAAGATACAACACCCATTTGAGCTACATGCTCGTGAAAAACTCTAGGCGTTAGCCCCTTAATGAGCGGCTTTGCCACCATAGAGTGAGTTCCAATATGCTTTATGGATACTTGACCACTTTGAACTCTTTCTTTAACTGCCAGAAATTTAATGTCAAAATGCTTTAATCTCGACGAACTTCTGTTATGCGAATACAGCACTGCAGAATTATTGTCACAATAGATTCGTAGTGGTCTTTCAACACTACCCAAAATGCGTAAAGCTGTGACAAAATTCTTAAGTCATATTCCCTTATTCGAAGCCTCAAAACATGCTATAAATTCTGCTTCCATGGTAGAGGTGGCTATCATCGTTTGCTTAGCACTCCTCCACGAAATAACTCCTCCCTCCAGCAGAAAAATATAGCCCGAAGTGGACTGTCGGCTATCCTGACAACCCACAAAATCGAAGTCTAAATACTCGAAGACCTCCAGAGTGTCAGATCTCTTATACGTGAGCATGAAATCTTTTATTTTCTAAAGATATCACATGACCTGCTTGGCTGGCTTTCAATGATTGGGTCTGAATTATTTAAGTATCTACCTAACATGCCAACAATGTATGCAATATCTGACCGCGTGCAGACTTGTGCATACATCAAACTTTCCACCACGGACGCATAGGGAATATTCATCATTTCCTTAGCTTCAACTTGATTCTTAGGACACTGATTAAGGGAGAATTTATCCTCTTTAGTCATAGGAGTGTCTACTGCCTTACAGTTTTCCATGCCAAATCTCTTTAAAATGGTTTCAATATAGTTCTTCTGTGACAATCCAAAGATACCTAGAGAGCAGTCTCAGTGTATCTGGATTCCTAATGCAAAAGAAGCTTCACCAAGATCTTTCATATCAAATTTGTTTGAAAGAAATCTCTTGGTTTCAAATAGTAAGCTATTATCATTAGAGGCAAGTAATATGTCATCGACATATAAAATCAAGAAAGCATGTTTGCCCTTATCAAATTTATGGTATACACATTCATCCACTAAATTTATCTCATAACCAAATGAGACAACTTGATGAAATTTATAATACCACTGACATGAAACTTGTTTCAGACCATAAATAGCTTTCTTTAATCTGCAAACCATTTGCTTTGCATCACCTAAGGCAAAGCATTCTGGTTGCACCATATATATTGTTTCATCAATGTCACCATTACGAAAAGCCATTTCACGTCCATTTGGTGTAGCTCTAAGTCAAAATGAGCCACCAAAGCCATAATAGTTCTAAAGGAGTCTTTAGAAGAAACTAGGGAGAATGTCACTTTGAAATCAATGGCTTCCTTTTGAGTGAAGTCTTTTACAACAAAATGAGCCTTATACTTATCCACATTGCCTTTAGAATCTCTCTTAGTTTTAAAAATCCATTTGCAACTAATGGGTTTTACACCATCAGGCAATGAGACAAGTTCCCAAACGTCATTGTCACTCATTGATTTCATTTCTTGATTCATGGCATCGATCCATTCCTGGGAATGGGAACTCCTCATGGCATGAGTGACAGAAATGGGATCCGTATCCATTTGGACTGCCTGTAATTCCTTGAGAAATACAACATAATCAGTGGAAATTACACTTCTCCTTTCCCTAGTAGGCCGCCTAAGGGGTGCATCCAGAACATTTTGAGGTTGTTGAGTTTGATTCATAGTGAGATTTTCACCATTACTTTCATCCATTTTTATCGTTAGAACGACATTAGGAATGATAACTTGACCCTCTTCAGTAATATCTATAGAAATAGGGTCAGGTTCCTAGAATCAATGTGCCTACCACCTCCACCTAAACCAATATCCTCAAAAAAATGGGCGTTTCTCGTTTCAAAAAATGAGCGAGTCTCAAGGATAAAGAACTTATATCCCTTAGACCTTTCGAAGTATTCAACAAAATAGCAGCTGACCATTCTAGAGTCTAATTTCCTTTCACTAGGCCTACAAGGCCTAGCCTCAGCTGGACATCCCCAAATATGAAAGTGCTTAAAGCTTGGTAATTTACCAATCTACATTTCATATGGGGTTTTTGGTACTGCTTTTGATGGTATTCTATTTAAGATGTCTTTAACGCTTCTCGCCATAAGGACTCTGGTAAAGAAATATGACTAATCATGTTTTTCACCATATACTTAAGAGTCCTATTACGCCTTTCTGCAACACCATTCATGCTAGGTGTCCCTAGCATGGTGTATTGAGGCACAATTCGACATTCATCTAAGAATGAAGCAAACGGTCCTTGATGCTGTTCTCCTGATCCATTATATCTGCCGTAGTATTCACCACTACAGTTAGATCTGATGGCCTTAATCCTTTTCCCAAGTTGATTTTCTACTTCAGCCTTATAGGATTTGAAAGCATCTAAAAACTATGTTTTCTCATTAATCAGATAAAAGTATCCATATCTAGAGAAATCGTCTATGAATGTAATAAAATATTGTTAACCATACCACAAAGCCGTAGGGAATGGCCCACAAATATCTGTATGTATCAATTCTATGATGTCTGTAGCTCTTATGGCACCTACACCTGGTTTGTTTGTTCGTTTCCCTTTTAAACATTCTACACAGACATTTAAATCTGTATAATCAAGGGAATAGAGAATTCTTGTGGAAATAAGCTTATCAATTCTCCTTTTAAAGATATGACTCAAACAACTATGCCATAACATTCCGTAATCCTCACAAGTTAATTTTCTTTTCGTACCACTAGATATAGCATGCAAGGTTTCAAAAGTAGAGGAAGACGTATGAAGCTTATATAGATTGTCATTCAAAGATAAAGAACCAGTAGTAATGAGATTTGAATCAAGAAACAACTTAAATTCCATATCTCCAAAAGAACAAGAATAACTTGACTTGTCCAATAGATCAATAGAAATTAAGTTTCGTCTAAATGACGATACTATAAAAGTTTCTTTCAAATCTAAAGCATAACCAGTACTTAAAAGCAATCTAAAATCTACAACAGCTTGACCTCCACCTTCTCGCTGTCGCTCACGTATATGAACCTTTTGGCTTCACTTGGTAGTCGACAATTTAGGCAACCTTACATAGGCATACTAATATGAATAGTTGTTCCCGAATCTATCCACCAAATGTCTAAGGGTACGAAAGCTAAATTAACTTTTGAACAAACATAAGAAAGATACGTACCCTTCTTATCACGCCAAGTGTGATACTTTGTACAGTCCTTTATTTGTTCTTCACCTTTGCAGAAGAAACAAGTTGCCTTACGCTTCTTCTGCTTGCCTTAGGCTTCTTCTACTTGCCTTTAAATGAAAAATTGGCAACAACATCATTTACTCCTTTTCTTTTGGAATTGGTAACTAAATGAGCACTTTCAGGTTTGTCCTGCTTAAGTCTCTCATCTTCTTGCACAATGAAAAATGAGCTCATTAAGAGACCATTTCTCCCTTTGACAGTTATAACTTATTTTAAACTATCCTTACTGTGTAAGAAGGGATATCAAAACTAAATGCACCAGGAGGTCTTTCGACAGTTCCAATTTTAGTGCCTTTAGCTTTAAAGCCAAATGAGACATCTCCATGATGTGCTTCCTTATACTCCTAGTTCCTTTATACTTAAGAGAGACGAACTTCCCCAGAAGGTTACTTGTCTCAGCCTTTTTATTTTTCGCAAAACATTTTTCTATCTCATTAAGAAATCCTTTGGCATTGGACTCCTCTGAGATAGCACCCCTAAAGTTTTCTGGTATGGCACACTTCATGATCATTAGACACATGCGATTGGAACGCTTCCACGTCTTAAAGTACTTCTTAGCATTAGCAGTACTTTGATCTGTAAGAGGAGGAGGTTGTTCCACCCTTAATGCAAGGTCTAGATCTATGCACCCTAGAACTATCATGACACTCCCCTTCTAGAATTTGAAGTTAGACCCATTTAATTATGGAATAGAGTTCAGATTGGCAGTAATAGCAGATGCAAAGGAGTTAACTGAAATATGAGACAAAAAACATGCTCTAGTGAATAAATAAATTTGAGAAAATTATACAATATTGGCATTTAGTCTTTGGACAGTAATAACAATATTGTAAGAGACAGAAATGAATAAACAGACATGAGAGTTTAAAAATGCAAGATAGATGAATTTATCTTTGGATTAATTCATTGCTTACATATAAAACCAAAATAAACAACTCATATTTGTTATCAATTGCTTTGTGAGGTTCAATCAAGCAGTAAGTCTCCTTTGGGCTATTCACTACTCACAGGAACAACACAAAAGTAGTCATTTTGATGTTATAGATTAATTAGCACAAGAAACAACAAATTACTTTAGCAAATAAATTATTATATACACTAATTGTTAAGACCCATGCTGTTTGATCCTTTTAAGACGTCTGGAATTCGGGTCAGATGTCTGGACACCATCTTAGACGTCTGAAAATCGAAAATTTTTAGTACGAGCTCGCGTCCACACACGTGCTGCGCGCAGACAGTACACTTCCCTCGTTTCTTCTTCTCTCTCCTCCCACCCAACGAAAACCCTAACCCCACACCCTTATATAAGCCCCCTCCTCTCCCACGTTTCACCCCACTTCCCAGCCACCTTCCCCTTTCCCTCCAGCGAGAGCAGCCGAGCGAGAACGGCGGAGAGAAGAAGCGGCGTGAGAGGAGAGGAGGAGCGACGCGAGGAGGAGAGGAGAGAAAGCTTGTGAGCTCGCGTGGGATCTCGACTGAGAGCTCATGGTCGGAGTGGTGCATGCGCAAGGTAGAGGAGTGCGTCAGGGAAGTCCTCGACACTGCTGCAGCCGGAGCAGCAGGCGAGAGGGTGCGGCGCAGCCACGCGCGGCGCGAGAGGGCGGAAGCAGGTTCTGGTTCTGGGTTTTTCCCAGAATCAGACGTCTGGAGCGATGTCCAGACGACGTAGCCAATGTCTGGAGGAGGTTCCAAATGACTGAGAAGTAGGCTTTGCGAAGGTACGTCTTCTTTGCGAATACGGCCATGTAGGCCGCTCTGCCAAGGCACTGTTTCATGCCTTTTTTATGGAGATTCGGTTGATTCCGCAGGTGTTGCTTCGGGAAGGCATGGGAGATGCCCTCCCATGCATTTCAGATGTCTGGGCGAGGCACCAGACGACGGGAAGCACTTCCAGACGTCCAGAGAGGTGGTCGGACATCTGGAACTAGGTCCAGACGGTCCAGTGGAGTTCCTGGACGTTTGAGTGGCGCAGGACTTGAGGTATGGCTCTGGACTCTTTTAAGATGTCTGGAAGGTGTTCCAGACATCTGATTTGAGTCAGGAACACTGTATTTTGACCCGTTTAGGGTCCGTTTGGGGTCAGATTTCCGCAATTAGGATACCGATGTTTCTTGTATGATTTCCCCTACTTATTAGAATACTTTCTATATTGTTCTGAGTATTCTCTTGTGATTGATCCTTGTAATAGGACCTCGTTCCGTTGCGGGTTTGGGGCTTGCTGAGGCACGTGGATCTACCGTTCAGGCCCCCACTACTCCTGGGTTTACTGGTAGAGTGGCTTCCCCTCAATTTAATTACAACTTAAATGCATTTGTGTAATGAATGATTAGAACCTAGGATATGGCATGAATCCTAGAACTAAAAATACTAGAATATCTATATTGAATATATGAATTGCAGTCATGAACGAGTAGATAGAATGATAACAACTGCATGTAAATGAATAACAGTTGCCTGCGGAATATGTAGTATTTGTGTTAGTTTACTATTGAATGTAACTTTACTGTCGTACCCGTGAAATGACGTAATATGAGCTGCATGTATATAAATTGAAAATGGAAAGGTGAATGTTGGAAACACGAGCTATCTGTGAATAAACTGAATATGGAATAGAGTTACAAATTGCATGTGTATAACCTGAGAATGGAAATAGAAATGATGAAACCTGGTATGGCTTGGCCTGAGAAATATGAGCATGAACCCTACGGGGAATTAGGAGTAGAGCTCCTGGAAATAAATGGAATGGAATTGGGAATGTGAGTGGGGAAGTGTGCTGGTCCGTGAGTACAGAATACCAAGGAGAGCGACTGTTCCCCTGTTTAGTGCAGAGCGGAACTAGCCGCCCTTGGGTTGGGACCCGAGGTTAGGATTGGCCACTCTGTAACGACTTCTTGGCTCTCGTGTACACAGTACCGGGGAGAGCTACTAGTGTAGAGAGAGAGCTAGCCACCCCACTGGGCCCGATGTTCAGTTAGCCGCCCTACACCGACTTGTTAGGCCCACTGGGCAAACCAAGGTAGTCAAGCGAGGGTGTGTGGACTGTGGAGGGCGAGACCCCTATTTGGTTCTTAAGGGCTAGACCCTTGTTACTGAGAGGGCTAGGCCCTATACTAGTTCCATGCTGTACTTTGGACGCACCTGCTAACGGAAACGACTGACCGCGTGCTAGTGCGAGGTAGTTACCCGTGCACTTATCACGCATGGTGTAGTCACCGTTACGTCTGTCCATGACCTTGGGGTGGTTGACTGGGTGTAGGATCACCACGGGGGACTCTCCCGGCCAGGAGAGCACCACATGTGCCTTTTACTCTTCGGAAAAGACTGCAATCAAGATCGTTCCCACGAGGAACATTCGAGATCAAGAAAGAGACCTGATAAAATGGTGAAAAAGAATAAGTAGTTAAAGAAAGTAATTGAAAAACAATGGCTACCTATCCACCTTTACTGTTTAGTTAGTTGGTTGCCACTCTACTCAACGTTCGCTGACTTCGTGTTCTCATAACCCTTCTCAGGTCCAGGTGTTGAGCAGCCAGAGCCCTCAACTGCAAAGGGTGCTGGGCCCAGGAGAGCCCAGTAGTTGTAGCTTTATGTTGTAGTCCTTTTTCAGTTGTAGTGAGTAGTTCTTGCATCTCTGTACTTTGACATTTTGTACTTTATATTCCTGTACCCGTTTACTTTATATTGTTGTAGTGGTGTGTACTGTAATAGTTTTACTTCTTTACTGTTGTACTTTTGTTACTGTTAGTTGCTTAGCATAGTGAATGTGGTTTACTTTCCTGCTTTTCGGTTACTTTTTCGTTAGACGACTGGGTCTTGGGATCAGTCGAATCGGTCCGGTCTCGTGTCCTGTAGGGATTCAGGAACCGGGTCGTAACACTAATCAATCTAGATACACCAAAACCAACTACAATGATGTAGTATCATAGGTATTTATACCCAATGATTCATGATCAAACAATTTATATCCCCAATCAACATGCCAGTATTGGTACTGGTCCTTTTCTATAGGTACCAGGATGATATGTACCGATACTGGTCTTTACGTACTGGTCCTTTTCTATAGGTACTAGGATGATATGTACCGGTATTGGTCTTTACGTACCGGTACTACATGTGTACTGGATCAGTCTTGGAACCATGTCCAGTATCATACATGCATATATCGGTACTGATGATAAGTACTGGTACCTCATTGATACTGGACCGATCCTGGGACGCAGCCAGTATCTTACATGTACCCCATCAATACTGGTAGCACTCTTGTAGTGTGTCCAATATCCCATATGTATCGGTACTCATGATGTGTATCGGTACCACCTCGATACTGGAATAGACTTGGGCCCCGACCAGTATCTCTCATGTATCGGTACTCATGATGAGTACCGGTACTACTTCAATATTGATAACGCTCCTGGGCGTGACCAATATGCCTTATGTACCAGTACTCATGATGAGTACCGGTACCATATTAATACTGGCGATGCTCCAGGAAGCACTCAATCTGTACCTATACCTTACTAGTACCGGTACTCATGATGAGTACCGATACCAGATCAGTTATGGCCTGATTCCAGGGCAACGATCAGAATTTGAAATCGCACATATTCATCCCAAAATCGATCTTGGATCCAAAATGATGTTACAGTAATCATAAGAGATTAAACCTAACATGAATCACCTTTTAAAACATTGATTCAACTAAGATGAGCTTAAAACATTGAATCAAACATGATTTTAGGGGTTGTTCTTATCCGAATAAAAAGCCCAAAAGATCGAAACAATGGATTACAATGCAACGGAAATCAGAGGCTCTGATACCACTTGATGGATTTTAGACTGAATGAAAACCAAATCCAATTATATATGAATCATTGGAAAGGTTTTACAAATCCGAAAATATCTGATTCCCATATGCATTGATCATCCCAAAATCAAAGAGAGTGTGAATGGATACCTGTGTCCATCACTTGATCTTTTCAATGAATGATGCGTGCAACAGTCCTATATCTTGTAGAGTTTTCGACGGGATTTGGCGATGGTGCTTCTTGGGATCCAGAGAGAATGAGTGCGGAAGAGAGAAGGAGACATGATGTTCTCATGCCCTTTTGGTTTCCACCTAAGGCTCTTATATTTTCTACGATGGGGTGCGGGAAAACAAAATCACCCATTACTTGCATATCCCTGGGGACCATAACCACAATATTTTGGAATTGACGGTTCTACCCATCAACAAACCGTAATTCCCCTCAGGGTCTCTATGCAATTGATCCCATATTCTTGGAAGTGCAATTTTCCCCATTCTTATTGGATCACATAATAGGCATATTTACAAATATATACGTATATAATATATATTAATGTAAGTCTCCTTATAATAATATATATATGTCCACTAATGATTGTAACACTATTTGGTATGCAAAATTGATATCACTTCCACCTCTAATTCTGACCCTAATTTCGAGTTTGGCACTTCTAAATCATGTGATTCTAAAATTAGGGGTGTAATTCTAGGTTTAGCTAATTCCACCCACCCCCCCTCTAGTGGAACTACCTAATTCCTTCAATTTATTCTTTTCAATTAATTTTCTCTTTCTTTCATTAACTTATTCCACTGAATAAATATTCTAAGTAAAATAAAATTCCTCAATTTCTTTGATACGATAATAAATCCAACCAAACACCTTAACGAAATAAAATTCCATGAATTTTTCGTTCCTCTATACTTCTAATTTTTATTTATCTCGATAATTTCTGTTATAAGTTTGATGGCTTGCTTAACCAGGAAAGAGGTTTACATCGAAAAAAAAAAATTGTAGCATATTTTGGATTCTAAATGGGACAACCTCGTCTTCCAACAGGTGGGACCCCCGTTACCTCACTCAAAAAAATGGTATATTTATAGGCCCTAAATGCCAAAAACAAAAAGAGAACCGTAAGGAAAAGTAAAATGAAAAACCCATACTCCCATTGCAAATATCCTTCTTATTTATTGAAAAATGAGCACACACATCTAGGTGTAATCGTCGCTTAGACCTAATCATGGGTCAGATCGGACTTAGTCGACCCATGTATCAAATATAAAGTACTTTAAAATTTTAAACACAAACATGGATGAAAATACAATACAAGGACCAAAAACATAAAGCCACGCTAAAAAATACCATAAATGAAAGTAATAATAAGAATCAAATCTAATTTCATTAAAAGTCATAAAAGTCACCAAGGTTTATTATTCACATAAAAAATAAACTATTGAAATTTCTAAAGTATTAATTCTCCATGAAAACACATTTTAGAAAATTTATAAATCATATGAAATTAAAAAAGAATACAAGTAATCTATGTTTTTGTACTAGCATTTTAATCCTCCATTTCCATTAATAACTTCTAATCTATTATCTTGTTCTATATTAATTATTAAGTATATTGTCCCATATTTGAATGTGTTTATATGGGTATACTAAAGATCTTTGATTCATAATTAGAGAAAAAATAAGATAACGGAGACGGTGAAAGAGTTGGAAGGCATTTGTTGATCCAATAGATAGTTCATAATTTTATATGATAGTTATTAGATGTCTTGTATCATACTTGGAAAAAGATGTAAATTTTGGGGAAGTAAAATAATAATTAAATAGATAAAAAATTTAGCATTTAACGTCTAGTAAATCAAATTGTTGAGATTTCAAGCCAGAGCTCTTGGAACTTTTAATTTTAAATATTAATAATTTATTGATCAAATTAAATAAAGTTGAGATATAAATTGACGATCAAGTCCAACTATTTAAAATTGTACTCGCCGGAAGATTAGGTCTACCGGGTAATGATAAAGAAATCAAAATTCAAATCCATCCTGCAGGTCAGATCGATGGGACCCTTACGCCATGCCGCTGTAGCTGTAGATAGGAGAAACGAAGAGAGAAGATAGGTTTGCATGAATTGAGATGTGGATCTCCCACTCCTTCAAGAAAACGACAGAGTTCAGAGTACAATGTTAAATAAAAGAAGGGACAGGGAAGGGTATCTGCCGGAAGTGTCAAACAATGATATGATCGTGACTCGTATCACAATGATCAACATCTATAACCTGGAAATTCGAACGATCTGTCGATGCTGTTTAAGGTCTTTGTCACTGTGTACAGGACCTTCATGGTGAGGGAAGAACAGGGTTCCCTTGGACGAGAGGTCTATCTGTTTTGGTGGACCTAAGAGGACATGTAGTTGTTGGTAAGAAGGTTCTACATTGGCATATGATTGCTAAAGATTCAGACTACTCAAAGTTTTTTTAGATCACGGCAATAGGAATCTGAATCATGTGGATAATTAACTGTTGACGTGTGGCTCCAGCCATGCACGATATGTGTTATCAGATATGGGTAAGGCTTCCTTGCGATCAAGGAGAACTTCTACGATGTGGGTAACAATTTTGCTGTTAATAGCATCTCAAGAAATAATTTCACATTGAAGATTAATGAATAGTGAGATAGAAAAAATCGATAATTATTATTTAATAATTTAAGTTTAAATATTAAATGATTATTTTGGATTGATTGAAGTCATATCCAATAAATTATTAAGAGTAATTTTTCTTAATTAAATTTTCGTTATCATTTAGTTGAGAGGATGTTTGCACAAGAGTGTAACACGAAAATGAATCAGCGTAACACGGAAAGGCGTTAGTTAAGAAACTTGAATGCACATGCACTTGCTCATGGCTCGGTAGGTACAAATACCCGTACGTGCCACAGGGTCAAGACTGTACGTTAGTGGCAATGTTAAATGCATGTATGATGAATGTCGAAATCAACAATGGCCTTGTCGATAAGCTGTGGCTGAACTTATCTGCATATTTTCCTATCTGAGAAGGCGTTTGATTTTATTAGGTTGTTAAAATGTCAAAAAGATTTTGTGGAAGTTAGTTTGCATTTGAGGGCTACGTTGGAGTTTCGTTCTCTGAATCATCCGAAAATTCACCTAATTCCATTTGACAAGTCACCAATTGTTCTTTTTTTTTTTTGGCGGGGGGGGGGGGGGGGGGGGGGGGGGGGGGGGGGGTGTGGCGAGTGTTGAGATAAATTCCTTAAATTTTTAGGGATTTAACTGAAATTGACTCACCTCTGATTTAGGATAGACATGTATAACATTTTGTCTCAATTGAACCTTATACTAACTGGGTATCAGTACTACTAAACTAATATCGGTATCCATGTCATACATTTATAGGTTCTGTATCCAATGGGTATCGGTACTGATGCTAAGTACCGGTACCTATAAGTTACTATTTAGAACCCATATCGAGATGAGTACTCGTCCAGTACTCACTGTGTACCGGTACTTGTTTTGAGTATCGGTACTTAGTGAGTAGTGGTATCCCTCTAGGAAACAACTGGTCTCAACGTGTACCGATACTCATGATGAGTACCGATACTTGTTGAGTACCAATAACCTTACATGTAGCTAACGAGTACCGGTACTTGTAAGTTACAGGTCCTGATGGCCTAAAGTCCAGAACCTGACTTGAGACACATGTGTACGGGTACACATGTGAGTCCCAGTTATGGACTTAGGACGTCCTGGAGTCAATCTGAAGCTAACAGTATCGGTACTTATGAAGAGTACTGGTACAAGCTGGTTATAGTTCACTTTATAGTTTGTAAACAATTTGCCAAAGGTACCAGTACTCATCTTGAGTACCGATACGACAGTTACAGGATGTATTTGTACGATTTTGAGAATACCAAAGGCTAGATCTAAACATGCATATGATCTAACAATTGTATGACTAAATAACAAACGAATAGATGCATTCATCTACAAGTATGATTCATATAAATGAAATATAAACATCCTACTTTGATCTATTCAGAATCTATTTATATGTATCAAGAATAAAAAACATACCTGAGTTCATATTATTTACAGAACAAGAACCCACTAGTTAGGCTCTTCTAAGGTTGTTCTCACCTTCCTAAGAACGAGAGTAATAAGGAGAAAGCCTTCTCCTAAACTTGCTTTCGCCTAGCCACCCACATCTCTCTTTCTCTCTCTCAACACTCGACGAGGAGGTGAAGAGAAAATAAGGTGTGAAACCTTGGGGATCTAACATCTCCATATTAGTAATTAGACAAAATTAATTACTATTAGCAAATTACAAATCCACCCATCGAGGAGTTGTATTTGCAAAATCGATCTCTTCACATACAAACATAACCACACCATCTCCTTGCATTTTATGCCCATACCCTCAACAAAATCTGACTTGATCACTTTAGTGATGGGTATTATATGACAGTCCTTTTATACGTTAATGGATTATATGATTACCTAACACATATATAAGTCCATACTTTGAATTAAATCCAGCAATCTCCCACTTAGACTATATATGCAACCTGTTAATCATTCAACATATAAAACTAAATTTGAGCTCAACTTTACTGTCATATTCGGAAATCCAATAGACCAATTACACTAGCAATAGAGCCAAGGCAGCTTTCGCTACATCCTAGTAACTAAGCCGTCAATGACCACGTACACTAATGCAAAAGGTAACTAGAAACGTGTGGATGTGCAGCATGGAAATTATATGCCAATATGATCAACGCATGCCTATTCCCAACTGGTCCTCCGAATAGAGATCACTTCCAAAACTAAAACCTAATTACTTCTCAGGATGGACAATCACAATTACTGAACTGAAAACTTTAAGTTTTGTTTATTTCATAACTGAAATGAAGTTTTACAAAACTTTATACATAACTATAATACTGAATAATTGAGAAATATAAGATTTACAAACTCCCACTAAAACTGAAATTTCTGTAGGGACATAAGACCCATAGAAGCTATGTGTTCATGGAACATCTTGGGTATTATTCCTTTAGTAAGTGGATTCACAACCATGGAGTTTGTATCGATGTGCTTTATAGACAGTTATCTATTATGTATCCTTTCTTTAACAACCAAGAACTTGATCTCAATGTACTTCGATTGAAGGAGCTCCTGTTGCTATTGGAGTAGAGAACTGCAGACTAATTATCACAAAACATTTATAGTGGCCTTGCAATGTCATCTGCTATGCCCAGCCTCGATATAAAATTCCACGATCATACTCCATGATTGGATGCCTCATAGCATGCTATGAATTCTACTGCCATAGTGGAAGATGCAATAAGAGACTGTTTTGCACTCTTCTAAGAGATGGCACCATTGGCAAGCAGAAATACATATCCTGAAGTAGACTTTCTGTTATCTTGGCACCCAGCAAAATATGAGTTAGTATAATCAGATACCTGAAGCCTTTCTGACATCTGAAGGTGAGCATAAAATCCCGTGTCTTCTCCAATATCTCAGTACTCTCTTGGCTTCTCTCAAATGATCTTTTCCTGGGTTTTCCAGGTATCTGCCCAACATGCCTGTAACGTACGCCATGTCTGGTCTAGTACAGACCTGAGCATACATTATACTACCAACGGCAAATGCATAAGAGACTATTTGCATCTCTCATTTGTCTAAATCACTTAAGGAGCACTGATTGAGACTAAACTTGTTTCCTTTAGCCATAGGAGTGTCTAGTAGCTTACAATCTTGCATGCCATACCTTTTAAGTACCTTATCTATATAGCTTCTTTAGAATAAACCAAGAATATGATGAGAACGATCTTGACATATTTCTATCCCTAACACAAATGAAGCATCTCCAAGATCTTTCATGTCAAAGTGTTTGGCAAGAAATTTCTTGGTGCCTAAAAGGATACTCATACCATTAGTAGCAAGCAAAATATCATCAACATACAAGACCAAGAAGATATACCTGCACCCACAGAACTTATGGTATATGCATTCATCAGTTGGATTTGCCTCAAAACCAAACGAGAGAATCACCTGATGAAACTTAAAATACCATTTTCTGAATGCCTGCTTGAGCCCATAGATAGATTTCCTTAACTTGCAAACCATACTCTTTGGATCACCCTTAACAAAATGTTCAGGCTGAGCCATATAAATGGTTTCCTCAATGTCACCATTAAGTAATGTAGTCTTCACATCCATCTGATGCACTTAAGGTCAAAGTGGGCCACAAGTGTCATTATAACCCTCAATGAATCCTTAGAAGAAATAGGAGCGAATGTCTCCTTATAGTCAATGCCCTCCTTTTGGGTAAAACCCTTAGCAACAAGACGCGCTTTCTATTACTCCACTTTTCATTTCGATCCCCATTTGGTTTTAAAAATTCATTTGCAACAAGTGGGTTTTGCACCTTCTAGTAGTGGAACAATATCCCAAACGTCATTATCTTTCATTGACTTCATTTATTTTTCCATAGCCTCAATCTACTTTTCATGATTCGAACTTTCCATTGCCTGACTGGAGCTGATAGGGTCATCTTCCATCATCCCAATGTCTGTTTCATGTTCTTGAAGGAATACCAAATAATCATCCGAAATGGCACTCTTTCTTTCCCTAGTGGATCTCCTTAATGCCACATTTTCTGTATGTGTCAAAGGCAGCTCTACAGGGACTAAAATTGTATCATTGTCTTCATTGGAGTTGTCTTTAAGTATGTCAAAAACATGTTCCTCCTTAACTTGAGTAACACTAGAAGGAATAACTATGTTTTCCTCTTCAAAAACAAAGTTTTTAACCGTGTCATCTTGGGCAGACTCAACACTCTCAAAGAACTTGGCATTACCAGACTCAAAAATAGCCTTAGTTGTGGGATTATAAATACCCAATAAAATAGCCAATAAAATAGCAACTAACAGTCCTTGTATCCAGTTTCTTTTCATTCGGCCTATAAGGCCTAGCCTCAGCTGGATTCCGCCCAGTCCATAACTCATATGGGGTTTTGTTAATTACCTTAGTTGGGACTCTATTCAGAATATAAGCTACAGTCTTTAAGGCCTCTCCCCAGAGTGAATCTAGTAAGGAAGAGTGAGCAATCATACTCCTTACCATATCTTTAAGCGTTCTGTTTCGTCTCTCAATAACACCATTCATAGTGGGTGAGCCCGGCATGGTGTACTGAGGGACGATACCACATTCCTCTAGGAACCTGGCAATCGATCCTAAACGTTGTTCACTTGATCCGTCATATCTAATGTAGTATTCACCACCACAGTCAAATTTAACAGATTTAATCCTTCTGTCGAGTTGGTTCTCAACTTCGACTTTATAATTCTTGAATGTGTCCAGTGACTATGCCTTTCCCTGAATTAGATAGATGAAGCCATATCTTGAGTGGTCACCTAAGAATGTGATAAAATACTGTTAACCATTCTACGCAGGCGTAGAAAATGACCCACAGATATCCATATGAATTACATCCAAGACACTATTTGACTTACTGGCTTCAAACTTCTTATTATTGGTTTATTTCCCCTTAATACATTCTATACACTGATCAAAATCAGAAAAGTCTAAAGGGTCCAAAATTCCATTTGACACAAGTCTCTCTATTCTCCTTCTGGGGATATGACCTAATCTCATGTGCCATAAAGTAGCTAAGGATTCATTATCTAGTTTTCTTTTTAGTCCCCGTGTATCCAAAAGAGAAGACTCATTATAAGAAGTTACATTATCTAGGCAACATAAATTATCTTGACATGAAAAAAACCAGTACTAACAATTTTGAAATCATGAAACAAATATACTTTTCCATCACCAAAACTGCAAGTGAATTCACACTTATCCAACACATAAACAGAAACTAGATTATGTCTAAAAGATGGTACAATAACAGTTTCATTCAATTACAAATACATTCCAGTTTTCATCAATAATTTAAAATAACCTACAGCATGAACTTCTACTGCCTTCCCATCCCCAACATAGATAAATCTCTCAGCTTCAGTTGATCTTTGGTAGCTTAGGCAACCCTGCATAGACACACTTATGTGAGTGGTAGCATCTGAATCCATCCACCAAGTGTGCCTAAGAACCGAAGCTAAATTAATTTCTGAACAAATCAAACAATGAGCCATACCTTTCTTAGCACACCATGCGTGGTAGTTGGTACAGTGCTTCTTCTAGTGCTCCTCAACTCCACAAAAGAAGCATCCTGATTTGGAAAACTCAGCAGCCTTCCCTTTCTGCTTCTTTTGTGAAGCCGTATCTGCAGCTTCTGTAAATCTCTTTTTAGCCTTGCCTTTTCCTCTAGAGGAAGTGGCAACATTAGCACTCTCTATTCTGTCTTGCTTCATTCTCTCCTCCTCTTGAACACAATATGAGATGAGCTCATTCAGAGACCAAGTCTCTTTCTGGCAGTTATAGCTCATCTTAAACTAGTTATACGTAGGAGGGAGAGATATTAAGACCAAATGCACCAACAGATCTTCAGAAAAATCTAGTTTAAGTGCTTTCAATTTTGAAGCAACATGAGACATCTCCATAATGTATTCTCTAATGTTGCCCTTCTCCTTATACTTCATTGAAATTAGATTGGCTAAGAGTGTACCAACTTCTGCCTTTTCATTCTTAGCAAATCTCTTTTCAATTTCAGTTAAAAAATCTTTGGCAGTGGCTATATCACTAGACATAATGCCCCTAAAAGCCTCAGGTATTGCCCTCTTCATGATCATCATCAAGATACGGTTAGATCTCTTCCACCTTTCCTTTTCTCTCTTTTGATCGAGAGTACTAGTGTCTGTAAGGATAGGAGAATCTTCCTGAATCGCTAGATCAAGATCCATTACCCCTAAGACTATCAATAGGTTTTCCTTCCAGGACTTAAAGTTGGATCCACTCAACATAGGAATGGAGTTTAAGGTGGCGGTAATGTTTGCAGAAGACATTTCTAAAAAATAAATGCAGATAAATAGGAAATTAGCTCCTTTAAGACATAATGTGTCTAATTAATTTAATAATCTCATCACATGTCTTAGTTAAATTCATCAAGGGTCTCATCTTTGGACAAGAGGTTGATTTATAATTAAAGACATGATGTGGTATGTAATGACTGTTGGTTCAAATCGAAGTCAGTTATGAACCTTCCTTTGAGCCAATTCAATGACTACCCAGGAAACCCAATAATCAACACACTATTACTCTCACACAAATGAGTGAAAGTATAATGAGAATGCACTTTCCTTTGGGCCAGTGCACATTCACTTACTAGCACCCATTCATCCGTTTATTACTCATGGATAATCCTAGTATTCACAGGAGAGCTCACTTTGACGAGATACTACTTTAACTAGATTACCCTAAAATAATATATCTTATTAATCTGACTAAACTTGTTCCCGACATCTAACCATCACACTATATATATATATCGAGATAGGGTTTATACGGATGTCTACCAAATGAGAGGAACGTGAGCTTACCAATTAACATCGACTTATATTGTTATCTCGATCTCACATTTAGAGAAAAAACATCAAAATATGTCATTGTTATCTCAATCTTACATTGTAAAGAAAATACAACGTACACCCATGAAAATTTTTACGAAAAAGTAGATGACATCTATCATAATTGCTTACATTGTAAAGAAAATACAACGTACACCCATGAAAATTTTTACGAAAAAGTAGATGACATCTATCATAATTGCTGAGAACCTTTTTTGATGCTTACACATAAAGAGATTGATGGCCTTTCTCAACATCAAGCTTATGATCAAGAATATGATCTCTCTTTTATTTGGTAAAAATTGTCAGACGGGGTTCCCTCATTTTGGAAACCTAAGCCATATTTTGGACCTTTAGACGTTTAACCAGAAAGTTGAAAATTTTTTGCAGCTTCCTCGCAGCATTTAGGATTTTACGATGTTTTCCCTTTTCCATTAAAAAAAATATGCATATATTATTTTATGATTGGGGTGAAGATAGGAAAACAGGAGAAGTGCATCAAAAAAAAGAAGAAAAAATGGAAAGTCGATGTGCATTTCAACTGCCAAATCAATACACCAATAGTCCCTAGAAATAGGGTTGCTTCTCGAGGCTCACGTGCAACCACGTGATATTTGCCTCTCCTTTTGAACGGTCTTTTTTTAATTTCCCGTGTGCTGCGAAGTGTGCTGTGAGATGTTACATGCTATTTGTATACATAGTAAATTTCCTTACATACGTTACTGAGTTTTGAGACTATCTTCCACAGAAAGAACACATAGGAAGATTGGAAATGCGTACAATAATCTAAAGCCAAACCAACATTAATTTTTGCACACCCCATTTAGTGTGGCAGTCGTGCACATGGGTAGCTACATTTTTGATACTGTTGTGAGAAGTTCGATTGTTGAATAGGTTGCTTCTAGTATATAGATATATGGCTTCAAGAAAGAGTGAGTGTTGGGTAGGCTACTTTCTGTGATATAAAAATGCTATGCTTAACATCATTTTCTCTTTGAAGTATCAATAATGACACATGAACTACGGTTTGTGTATGTTCGATTATAATAGGCAACGTGTAGAATGGTTGAAAAGAATCACACAGCACATTGAACGAACCAACATTGGTTCGGAAACAAAAACATGATCCCCATAAATGCATAGGTTCTAGTGCATTGCATATGCCTATGTAGCAGTAGGTCTTAGAATTGTCTATGTGACTAACATTCGTGGACAAGATATATAGGTCCTAGAATTGTTGCATGCTATGTTGGTTCCTTTTATGCTTGTAGCTCATTTATTGTTTGGAGTCAACATTCGGGGATTCTTTCTATTCTGAGGATGTTTTGAGGGTTAGTTGTTGTAGCTAATGGTAGAATTTTTGCTCAGTGGGTACTTCGATACTTAATTCTATGTAAGCTACATAATTAATTTTTGTGAACATGCTCAACTAAAGAAGCTATGTAATTAATTTTTTTGAAACTCTACAATACTATGTATGGTGCTACTTTCTCTTATCATTATCCTCCTACGCATGTTGTTTGTGATCATTTCCATTTCTATGTAATAAAAAATACATGTACAAAACACCAACCTTTGTCCAAAATCGGACACATGATGAGGTGTAGATGTAAGAGTGTACATTTTCTTGTAAATTTTCTACCTTAATTGCTTCACTTCTATTTTTTTTTTTCACTTGGTGCGCTCATCTAGGAGCACTCACATGTGCTCCATGAGTATTTAGTTCTACACTACAACCGGTGCCTTGTCAAAATCTCATTCCTCACCAAACACGTGTGCCACATTATATACAACTACATATGGAGTTGCTGTGATCCACCATTTCCATTGATAATGTAATGGTAGCTATAATTTATCAAGCACGGTGTTCATAATTTTACCTACCATGTCTAATTTCCTTTAAATGAATTTTATTATGGATGTAAATATTTATGTAAATTTTTTCTGTCCATGTTTGATGGATTTTGATTTAAACAACATGTGATGTGCTGCTTGTGTGGAGGAGTTCATGAAAGGAACTCTGATTCATGTTGTGTATTAACTTGGGTTGTATTTCGGTAAGTTGCCGCCTATTGTAGGTGGTTGTTAGGTGCTTAATTCCACATGAAATGAGTTTACCAAAGGAACTTTCCTTTCATCATTATGGAGTGTTGATTTTCACATTATGGGAGTGTTGATTTAGATGTGCTGCGATTTGTGTAGATTGGTTGAGAAGGATCACACATAGCACATCGAAGGAACAAACAACATTGGTATGCAAATGAAACACAATCACAATAAATGGATAGGTTCTGGCTAGTCCATTGCATACGGCTGTAAATAAATTGTCGGAATTAGCGTACAGGTGACTACGCAAAACTTGGAGAGGACATAGAAACTATAGACTCAAAATTTAAAGTTGTCATTATGAATAGAAGTTTTGGATGACGTTCCATGTAAAAGATGCTTGAAACCAACATACAAAACATATGCATGTTGAAGCTCTTGATACATCATGAGAACAACAGAATGAAATATTACAATATTAAGTTTAACACATAAGAAAGTCCCCTTCCAAAATATGAAGAAAAAAAATAACGTAGAAATATAAGATGAAGCATTTTATTGAACTTTATCCACATCAGCGAACTTAATATTCAAAGGCATGAGCACAACCATTTTGTGAATGCCATCAGTTGCAAACCATGTGCTCTCGCGCTCTGTGTGTGTAGCTCCATGTGTTGCTTAACTGAGTCGTGCGCACAATCGACGCAGCACCGCATCCATGTGGTAGTTGAACACCGCATCCATGTGCTTACGAATTTATAGTTGGAAGCAGATGGAAAGGAGAGAGCTCACAAGGAGATGCTGTGCGGTCAGGCGAGCAAACACATGTGCATAGGCCTCCTTGGGAGAGTGGATGAGCACTAAAATGAGTGGACAGATATCCTCACCAGCACGGCCTTCTCCACCACGACACCGTCTATAGCACACACCGATTTATTTGAATGTTTTATCGGTTAACGTTATAATGCGCAATTGAAGCTCGTCGTAGTTAGAGATGGAATAAGATTTCAGCATTGAAGTAAGCAAATAGACTGACCTTAAAGATTGTTGATTCTACCTTGAGTTGCAAGCACGCCTAAAAGCTCCCAAGACCTCGACGGATTAAGTTGACACAAAATAGATTGACCATACTTCGAGTTGTTTCCAATATATGAGAATATTGAAATCCTATGGAAATCTATCTTCATCTTGGCTAGAACGTTGAAATCAATGGATGCGAGGTTCAGTTGTTGCACTAGTGCCTCTCGTCCATCTTCAGCTTGGCTAGAAAATTGCAATGGCAGTAGTAATTAGATTGGAAAAGAAAATGAAAACGAGCACTAAATATTGAGGAGCTTTCTCATCTTTGGTTAACTACTTGTGGTGCTTCACGTGTGCCATCATACAAGTGTTTTGAGATAGACTTTCTCACTAACAAAGATGTGCGGTGTTTTGTGCTTGCAATGACGTGTGACATCATACCAAGTGTTGTGTGCTTGCATTTAAGCAGCTAAAGTTAACAGTGTCGGCTTGCTCATCAGGGAAAATTAACTTCGTTCATTTTTTTTTGGAGTTATGTGCTATCATATGTTGTCAAGCGGGCAATACTTACTCTCTAAGGTTATTCCCTACTGCTTTATGTACAAAGTCCTCTTCATGTATGTTGGCTCTCGTTAGAATTTTGTTTAAATGTTTTGCTATAAATATGTTAACCGCAAATGTTCTCCATCTCTTTATTTCATTCTCCGTTCCAAGCATGTACCAAACGTGCGATCCCAACTATTCCGCAGTGGGAAAATTTGTCACAATAACTGAACTACTACTATGTAGTTGTTAAGATACCTATCAAGACAAAACAAAAAGATGCACATAGCACACATTCAATGACAGCACATCGCCAAGACATCAATGCACACCAATCCAAGCTGCATGTTAGATGTGCAATGTAATGACCACACATTGCATGTCATGTAGTTGGGAATCGATTGGTGTTCAACTACCACACACCTGTGTTGATATTATCCGATCAGTTGCACATGTACGTTACGCAATGTAATTACATCTTATTGTTTTTCTATGAGTGTTTTGACATCACTTAGCTGTCGATGTTCATGTTCTATACATTTAAATCGGCATTGCAATTCAGAACAGCTCAATGAGCCCTCTATCTGCACGAATTCTAACCATCCTAATTTGAATGATTAAATGAACAATTTCTTACCATTTACGTTGTCCGAAGAAGTTGTAATAATTTCCAGACTAGTAGGTCAAAAGTAACATTTCGTACAACCAAACATGTGAAGCAACATATAAATCAACAAGATGCGGGAAATGCAATTAAATTTCACTACGTAATTTCGGAAAATCACATTATCATCCATGGTGACATGTCAAATACCATTGAAGCAAATCATCAAACCATCGGCTCAACACCATATATAGCTAGTCAAAACCAATGTATTTATTTCATGCAAAAAAAACAAGTTCTAGAACCTTCATCATTAACATTAAGATAGCACCAACAGAATCAAAGTATGACTATGCATCCACAAAAGCTTCGTACATAACGAACTCAACTAATTGCACTTCCAACAAATCCAAAGTCGTATTTCAAATTATAACTGCTCATCCACAAAAAGGTTCCTACGTAACGAACTCGACTGAGTGCGCAACCCAACAAAACCCGAGTTGTACCAAAACTCAACATATTCGTCGTTGCTAACAAAACACTATTCGCAGCTCCTCTTGTAGTGTTATAGTGAAGAGCACGTCATCAACCTACAAGAGTTATATACCCAAAACATCAACAGGATATAGATCACGAACATGCAGCAAGTTCACTAAACATTCAGAAACCCAACTGGCATTCCAAAAAAAAAAAAAAAACCCGACATTCAAATACAATAAATCATTTCCCACATACGGCCCATATCGACGCACACATTACCGTAGACACCAACATGAGCAACAGCACAAGAGGAGGGACACACCAGGGACGGAGGGACACGCCAAGCAGAGGGAGACGTCAGGCTGAGGGGCACGAGTCTCGCAGCCCTCAAAACTCGCTCGGGCAGACGGACACTAGAAGGGGACGAAGATGAACCTCCTCAGCACACGTTGATGCACAGGACGTAGCACATGCGGAGGCATACCCTGAGGGAATGATCCTTTGTCTGGTGGAGGGGCAAAAGTCTCGCAACCATTAGCACTCGCTTCGGCAAAGGAAGACTGGCAGGGGGTGGAGATGAACCTCTTTGGACCTAGCACAAGCTGAGAATGATACTGTGTGCGGTGATGAATGCGGTGATGTGTGCGGTGATGTGTGCGTCGGATGACCGTTAGCGGTAGGAGACTGAGAGAGAAGGGAGGGGAAACAGTAGAAAAAAAATGGATTTAGGGTTTGAGCGGAAGAGCAATGGCGAGAGCTCCCCCTCTTGGTGGTTCAGCGTAGTGGAAAGGTGGATGAAGATGACTGTGGCATATGTGGACATTTACGTGGTTGTGCTGTGTGTTGTGTGGTGACATAAAAAATACCAGCGACACATGTGCTAGCCTGTGTACAGAAGGGGGCCTGGAAGAAGGGGAGTTACCTGAGCAGGAGATGTGCAGCGACCTGTGCTCTGGCGAGAACGGATGCGGAGAAATGGGACCAGGAGCTTGGTCGACGTGTGCTCCGACCAAGGAGCTAAAGTGTGCTGGGAACGGGTGCGGAGCAATGGGACCGGGAGCTCCCAGCTGGCCGTGAAAGGGGTTGTCAGGATGGATGGGGGTGACTTTTGTAGGAGAAAAGGTCGTAGAAAGGGCTTTATGTACACTAATACCCAAAAAAAAGCGCCGCTAGTTATATTTTTGTCTTTTTCCAGCGTGTTGTGGGTGACCTATTTTTTAGTCTTGCTGCATCGGGTTCTGTAGCAGCTGCCAGGGTTTGTGATCGGAGGATTTCTCCTCTTAGGATTCGTGAATGATTGATATTTCTTTCATCTTACCGAGGCATTAGTAGGGATATAAATGTATCGTTGGAGTCGAGTTTTGTTAAATCCATATTTATATTTATATATAAAATATATATCCATATCTTATCTATTTATTCATCGAGTAGAAAAATTTAAATCCATATCCATACTCATCTACCAATCGGATACCCATTAATAAATTGATCTTATAATTAAATAATCATCCTCAAATTAGAATTTTAATTCATTCAAATACATTATACCTTCATTTCTTTTGATACCAAGGTTGTATAATGTTTAGAATGCCAAATACATTTAAGTAAATATAAAATAGAAATTAAAAATGAAGGAAAATTTATCTTTTGTGTACCTTTGAAAGTTCTCGCAAAGGACATAAATAACAAAATAAGTCAAACGATATAATAACCATCCATTCATAATTTAAATTAAACACATAAGGTTTTTTACCAATAAAAAGTAGTAACATGTCATATATAACAAAAAAAATCAGGAAAATTAATAAATATAATGATGTTCCAACACAACTATAATAGAGTTACATTCACTGAGAATGTTCATAAAATATAACTCAGACAGCTACTTAAAAGAAAAATTCATAAAAGATCACTGATGATAAATCCATCTCAAGACACATCTCCATCCTGTATAAACAAAAAAGAAATAACTATAAGGATAACAATAGATTTTTAACGAATATTATCTTGGTTAAAAAATTACCTTTATGATGAAACTTAATTCACTAATATAGAGTCTTCACTTAATTATCCCTATGAGTTTGTTCCTGTAAACCATGATTTTTACATTACATGTACCTTAAGATGGTATAGTAAATTAGTAATAAATCATCTTAGGTTTTTAATCAAAACATCATCAACTATTTACCCCAAGATCTTCATCTGCATCTTCCTCAACATTTTGTAATCCATCGATATCAATGTTCATCCCTATAATACAATTGGATACATCAATATATACAACAATTTATTTTTAGTAATAATAGTAAAAAATATTTTAAAAATGTGTTAGTCCCTAAGATGTCATTCCACAGCCAACTTTGGGAACACATTAATGCTTCCAATGTTGAAGGACGAAGTCTACTGCGATGGGGACTTAAAATCCGACCACTTGTACTAAATGCAGATTCTGAAGCAATAGTAAAGACATGGACAGCAAGTATATCTTCAGCAATCGATTGCAAAATTGGGAATTTCATGCCATTGGTCTTCCACTATATCAGTATGTCAAATTCTGAGGATCTCTACATTAAGCCATCCTCAAGATAGTAATCAAACTCTGACTTCGTACTAACATTTTCACAATTATGACTCACAAATTTGTCAAAGTTGGAAAGGGGGTCTTGATCACCATCAAAAATAAATACATCTTCATTATTAGAGAGAGAGGAAGTGCCTTGAGCACATTGTGTAGCATCATGTTTTGAACTTGTTTGAGATTGATATTCTAACACCAACTCATAGCACATGTTTTGAACTCTACATAACTGATTATGGGAATCATTTCCATAAATCAATGGAAAGTAATACTCTAACAACTTCAACTTAAATCGTGGATCACGAATAACCCCCAAAGCAATGAAATTGCAAACAATTGACCAATACTTGTTAAATTTGTCCGTCATTTTGCTAGCCATGCTCCTAACAACTTCTATTGAATCTTCCAACCAATGATTGAGAGCCACCTTAATCTCGCAAATCTTGGGAAAAAGAAGGTTAACTGTGGGATACTTGGTTCCAAAAAATAATTCCGTTGCACTATAAAATATCTTCAATTTAACACAAACAACTTTAGTCAAATCCCACTCCTCATCTTTAGGCAACGTGAATACCCAACCAAATAACAAAGTAAAATACAAATAGTCCTATAGAGCCAACAAAGATATTCTTAAACTAAGCTTCTATAGGAGTTAGGATGCTTCCCTTTGCAAGAAGTGCATCGACGACGCGGATGTGAGAACTACGCAACGGCGCAACAGTGCTCTCGTAAACTATGGCAGGAGAGCGAGTGCGCAAGTGATCGATGCTCTCTAGATGTAGAACTTAAGCTTGGAGAGCAAGAGCTTCTTCTATAGATCAATTTGACACAAGGATGTGGAAATGCTTGTACTTGGTGTGTGTTTAAGTGGCAAAGGTTCTCCTCTATTTATAGAGGCTCTAGGAAGGCTTTGGAAGGCTTCCATAGCCGTTGGGTGCAAGCTCCAAGAAAATCAGACCGAAATCAGGGTTAATCATTACATTAACAAGGTTGTTAGATGTCTGATTCTGGCATCGAACGTCTGGAAAAACAGTTTAAGACGTCTGGGAATAAAGTAAGACGTCTGATTTTAGGTGGGTTTCCTTCCTGACTTGAATCAGATCTAAACAGGGTTCTAGTGAATTGTCATCAGATAACATACAGAACGTCTGGAGTGATGTCTGGACGTCTGAAAACCTACTTTTCTGAGGGAATAGATTTCCAACAGAGTGCAACGGCTATGAAATCTCTGAGAAGAGATTTTGGGTCAGCCGAGGCAAAACGATCATGTATCAGACGTCCGGTGTCCTCTACGGACGTCTGATATAAGGCAACGGTCATTTTCTTCAGTGCTAACTAAGGCAGCCAACGATCCACTAATTGGATGTCTGGAAAAGTCATCAGATGTCTTCTAAGACGTCTGGACTAATGTCAGGACGTCTAATTTCATCAGACAGAACTAACTAAGTTCAGCCTAAATATTATCGGACGTCTGAGTCAACAGTCAGACATCTTAAAAGTATTTATCAGACGTCTGAATTTCAGATTAGACATCTGAAAAGGCTGTTTGAGCCATATTTTAGTTTTCTAAGTTCCATACGGAAAATCTAAGTATCCTAGGGTTGTACAAGTGTTCCAAGGACTACTGGTAAGGTACTTTGAGGCTCTTTAACATGAATCTAAGTAACAAAATAAAGAGCAACAAAAGAAACAAAAATACATAGAGTACAAGAAAATGAAATCTATCATATTCTTCATCTCCTTCCTTTTTCAAGCCATTGCTCCTTGCGAAGCTCCTCTATTCTCCGTCAAGCTCCTCTAATCCGTCATAGATACGAGCTCGAACTACGTCTAACCACATCTCCATTTGCAATTAACCTAAAATCAAAATAAACGATCTCGGTGCTCTAGCACTAACAGTTATAACCATGTGTCCTCTCTTTTGGTTACTTGAGGTCCACAAATCAGTAGTAATTGCAACTCGACTTTGGTCTCTTGCACACTTTCCATAATCTTGATCTTTTGTTGCGCATAAATCTTTAAAATATCACTTCCAACAGTGGCACGAGAAACCATCTTAAAAAGTGGTTGAAGACCAGAGACAAACTTTTTAAAACCAAAATGGTGCACAATATTCAAAGGATATTCATGTAAAATTATCATGTGTGCAAGATCCCTCCTAGATGTCAATTGATCAAAGTAATGAGTTCCAATGCTTCCATCCAATTTTATGATTTGAAGAAAGAAGTTGTCTGATATCCTTGTTTGTCTTCTTCTTGCAGTTTTTAATATGCTCACTTAAATGAGATGTCCCATGACGAGAAGCACCCGATAATTTTTTAGAATAATGCCGACAAATTGTCTTATCTGCACCGTCGATTTTCTTTTTCTCAAAATGATCCCAAACCCATGATGTTAATTTCATTTTTCTGGTCTCAACTTGAAGAGAGCTAGATGTAGGGTTGTCTGGATTATTTGAGTTGATAAGAATGGATATGACATCTTGGATTTCATTTTTCATGCTACATTCTTGATGTTCATATGACATGTTTTGTATTACTACATCATTTAAAAAAATATTAATATTAATTCTTTTTTTTCTACACCATTTTAAAAATCATATAAATTAAATAAAAGCATGTACAAACAATGAATATATATAAGCAGATATAAATTGGCAGCAAACAATGAACATATATAAGCATATAAAAATTGGCAACAAACAAGAAACAAAATGGTGCACATGCCTGCATAGTTTGCATCAAATATAGAAGACTCCCTACTACTATTAGTAAATTATGTACAAATGAGGTATTAATTTTTCTCTCAAAGAAAGATAATCCTTTTTCCCAAATGAACATACAAAAAGAAAAGGGCAAAGTGAAATCACAATGACGTGCAAAAAGCTCGGAAGGGGGTGTGGGGAACCTGCAATGAAAATCAAAATTTTCGTGTACGAGCTCGCGTCTACGCGCGTACTGCGCGCAAACAATACACGTCCCTCATTTCTCCTTCTCTCTCCTTCCGTCCGACGAAAACCCTAACCCCACACCTTGTATAAACCCCCTCCTCTCCCTCACACCACCCCCACTTCCAGCCACTTCCTTCCTCTACCCTCCAGCGAGAGCAGCCGAGCAAGAGCGACGGAGAGGAGTGTCATGAGAGGAGAGGAGGAGCAGCGTGAGAAGGAGAGGAGAGAAGGCTTGCGAGCTCGCGTGGGAGCTCCCCGGTGAGCTCACGGCCGGTCGGCGCATGCGCAAGGTGGAGGAGTGCGTCGGGGATGTCCTCCCCGACACTGCTGCAGCCGGAGCAACAGGCAAGCGGGGGCGGCGCGACCACGCACGGCGCGAAAAGGCGGAAGAGGGTTTTGGTTCTGGGATTTTCCCAAAATCAGACGTCTGGAGTGACTGCCAGACGACGGTGCAGACGTCTGGAGGTGGTGCCAGATGTCTGAGGAGGAGGCTTCGCGAAGGTATGTCTCTTTTGCGAATACGGCCATGCAGGCCGCTTCGCCGAGACACTATTCCATGCCTTTTTGAGAAGATTTCGGTTGATTCACATAGGTGATGCTTCGGGAAGGCGTAGGACACGTTCTCCCACGCACTTCAGATGTCTGGGCGAGGCACCAGACGATGGGAAGCTTTTCCAGACGTCCGGAGAGGTGGTCGGACATCTGAAACTAGGTCCAGCAGGGTTCCTGGACGTCTGAAGAGTAGCACAAGACTGAGGTATGGCTCTGGATTCTTTTGAGACGTCTGAAAGGTGTTACAGACGTCTAATTTGAGTTAGAATCACTATTTTTGACTCGTTTAGGGTCCGTTTAAGGTTCGATTTTCACAATTGAGATACCGATATTTCCCGTATGATTTCCTCTACTTGTTAGAATACTTTCTATACTGTTCTCAGTATTCTCTTGTGATTGATCCTTGTGATAGGACATTGTTCCGTTGCGGGCTCGGGGCTTGCTGAGGCACGTAAGCCTGCCGTTGAAGCCCCCATTACTCCTAGGTTTACTGGTAGAGTGGCTTCCCCTTAATTTACTTGAAACTAAAATGCATGTGTGAAATGAATGATTAGAACCTAGGGTATGGCATGAATCCTATGATGAGAAACACTTGAAATGTCTGTAATGGATGATTGAATTGCAGTCTTGAATGAGTAGATAGATAACAATTGCATGTAAATAAATAACAGCTGCCTGTGAGATGTAAGGTACTATGCTAGCAAACTGTTACATGTGGATTCCTGTCGTTTACATTAAATGACATACTATGAGCTGCATGTATATAATTTGAAAATGGAAAGGTGAATGATGGAAACACAAGCTATCTGTGAATAAACTGAATATGGAATAAAATTACAATTTAGATGTGTATAACCTGAGAATGGAAATAGAAATGATGAAACCTGGTATGAAATGGCCTGAGGAATATGAGCATGAACCCTACAGGGAATTAGAGATGAGCTCCTGGAAATAAATGGAATGAGTCTGGGATTGTGTTGGGAAGTGTGCTGGCCCTTGAGTACATGGTACCAAGGGGAGCGCATGTTACCTCTTAGTGTAGAGGGGAGCTAGCCACCCTTGGGTTGGGACCCGGGGTTAGGATTAGCCACTTTGCACCAACTCGGTGGCCCTCGTGTACACTATACTAGGGAGAACTACTAGTGTAGGGAGAGAACTAGCCACCCCACGGGACCCGGGGTTCAGCTAGCCACCCTACACCAACTTGTTAGGCTCACTGGGCAAACTAGGTGGTAGGGTTGAGCTACCAGTATGTGTATTTTATTACTCGAAAAATAGAAACTTTTCGAGGTCAAACTCAGGGAGCATGCTAGATTTTAGAAGCGTACAAAATCACAATTTACAATCTGGATATATATATACTGTTTTACAAAAAACACTAATAGAAAGGAAAACTTGTTCTCTTTTTCTTCTCTCTTTCCTCTATCTTTCTCTCTCTAGACGTCTAACTCCAATGTCAAACGACTTAAACTGCCATTTGCTACAGCGCTTCTGCTAGTTCTTCTTCCTCTTGGCTTCTTCTTCTTCTCTTCCTCTCTGCGGCTTCTCTTTCTTCAGCTGTTGCTCCTGTCTTCTTCTTTGCCTTGCATCTGCAGCTTCTTCCTTGGTCTCTCTCTCTGCTCGATCTTCTGGGCTTCTTCTTCTTTCTTTTTCTTGAGCCGCGTCTCTTCTTCTTCTCTGCTGCACTCCCTTGTCTTCCCTTGTCTTCTTCTTCTTCTGACCTTCTCTGTTGTGCCGCCTCCTCTTCTTTCCTTGGTTCCTTCCTCTGCCTTCTTCTTCTTTCCTTGGTTCCTTCCTCTGCCTTCTTCTTCTTCTATCCTTCTTCTTCAGCTTCTGCTCTCAAGTCTTCAACTTCCTTCCCTTAGCTTCCTTCCTTCCTGCAACTTCTTCTTCAGCTTCCCTTCCTTAGCCGCTCCCTACACACACGAGCGCAAAACCTACCCCTACCCTCCCCCACGTGCGCTCTCCCTCTATTTCTCTCTTCGCACTCCCAGAGCCAGCCAATCGGGTATTTGGGTCGGGTTACGCGCACCCGGGTCCAGGCACACCAGTGTGGGTGGTGCGCGAGGAGTGCAGGGTAAACGGGTCGGCCAGGTCCACGTGGCGTGGGTCGCGGACGAGATGGGTGAGTGGGCGAGGGGACCTCATCCCGTGTTCTGAGGCGGTAAGCAAGAAACGCAAAAACAACTTAAGGGACTTACCTGTGTCAAAAACTTCCGAGGCGGGACTAAAGTCCCACCTGCTTCTTCGTGTGTGTGCAGGAGAAACACCTGTGCAATTGATGCAGCTGCGGTCAACGAAGCCCTCGATTGCTAGGTGCGAAGGGGTCTTGGGATGCTTCCGCACACCTGGGGCTCTTTTAGCTAGAGTAGTGCAACCTGGAGAGAGCTCGTGAGCTTCTTCATGCCTGCTCCAATGGCAGAAGAGGGTCAGACCTGAAACTTAGCAATACGTCCTTACGGCCATGTCAGACCATCAGAAAAGCTTGTCCATATCACGATGAAGGTGAGGCGGGGGTTGGCTGGCCACGGGGTGGCCTAGGCGTGCGTGCCTACGTCGCGCTGTGGCAATGAGGATGGGTTAGGTCAGGGGAAGGCAATAGGGGTTGGCGCAATCAGTGGAGGGTCGTAGGGTGATCAGTCGGTGGTGGTGATGCTCAGGGATTGGTTGGCGAGGCGGATGGAGGTGTGGAGCGGTGAGGACGCCTTGCCGGAGGTCTAGCCGGAGGTGGAGATGGCGATGGTGGACAGTGGAATCGAGGGGTGTTTTTCTGAAATAAATTGAGGGGAATTGAAGAAGGGGGAGAGAGGAGTGTTTCTAACCTGATTAAGTGGACGAAGAGAAAGAGACGGCGACTGGCAGTACCTGCTGTCGCCGGGGAAGATGATGTCTAGTGGAGGGAGACGGCGACGATGACAGGGCGAGAAGTGCTCACGCGGGTGCTGCGCGAAGCGAAGGAAGAGGGTGAGGACAGCTCTGCCACTAGTATTGTGGCAGAGCGACGAGAAGGAGGACGGGGGCTCGCCAGAGCTTGCTGGACCACTTGGCCGGAGGAGAAGAGGACGAAATTGGGGAGGAACTCTGGCCAAGACAAGCTTGACCGAAGCGGCAGCCCCTTCCATCCCTTAAATAGGTGCTGGCAGGGAGGTTAACACGAGGAGGAGGAGTGGGCTGATCGCCGGAGACGTGGTCGGAAAAGAGACCCATACTTCTCGCGCGTTCGCACGAGAAGTATGGGTGCCGGCAGGACATGGGAGGAGGTCCATGCGAACGAGGACAACACAGGGGACCCTCCTCTCATTTCTGGGGCTGCCTCCCATGCCCTGTGCGGCGTCATCCTCCGCGCAAAGTCACTGGAAGTATGGCCTGCTGCTGCGGGTGGCAGAGGGACCGGTTCGCTGAAGACGAAGGGAAAGTTGAGGGGGTAAACGCAAGAGTTTGAAAAGTTAAGGGTCAAAAAGTAATTGTTGAGGATCAATTTGTAAAGTAGGTCAAAATGGCCTTCCCTTATGTCCAAATTTTGGTACAAACCTAATTTGAATCTAAGAAATCCAATGGTGAAGTTTGATTTTAGGTTTGACCACGTTTGACAGAGCATTTTTCACAAAAACCTAAATTAGGTCAAAAATTGGGTATGGTTCTCATTCTAGGTCAAGATAGGTTCCAATGGCCAAATTGAAGGTTATAAACCCTAGGGGATTTTTTTCCATGAATTTTAGAGCTTTTAATTGATTTTTATCTTTTCTAGAACTTCATAAATTAAAGTGGATTTGTTTTAAGGTTCTAGATATCATTTAATTCCTAGATGTCGCTATAACCCTTTTCAGACCAAATCACCCCACTTTTTCTCTTATTAGGTTTACTTGACCTTTGTCTTAACCCTTATAATTCCTGTTGATGTACTGAATTGGTAAAATTGTAGTTCTACCCCTTGTGAATTTTTTTTTACTTAAATTTGTAATTCTCTGATTTAGGCTTTCCCTTAGATTTTGTAGGAGCTTTTGTACACTTATTTAGGTTAAAATGTGCTAGTTAGGGTTCATGATGGGGTTCTCCTCATACCCCCATGCCTAGTTTTTGCTAGTCCCTTAGCAAAATTTTAAGGTTTTAACCTCTGTTGTAGACCATGAATTTCTTTCATCAATTTTGATAAGTGCTTTTCCTCTTGTATCCTTGATTAGGTCAGAATGTCAATCATAGGCCTAAAAGGTACTTTAATACCAACCAAGATCCAGATTTGTCTAGCTTTAGCCTCAGTCTTTAGCAAAGTTTTTTAAAGCCTACAGGAACTAACCTAAAGTTTATTGGACTCCGTGGTTAAAGCACCCGTGCTTGAGATATTTTTAGCCTTGGTTCAGTTTGCAATGCATTTTGTAAGAGAGAGACAGAAGGTTTATTTGTTTGGAGAGTTTTCTCTCTTTTCTTTTTAATTCTAGCTTAGGATTGGCTTCACAACACGATCTGCATCGGATTCCTTATCCCCATAATCAATCCTCAAGGGTCCCTCGTAGTCGATGCTTTGAGATAGCTCTACCCATGGTAACCCCCAGAATCCTGGCTTTTGAGATTTCGAGATAACCCCGTCCATGGTGTTCCGTGGTCGAATTCAGACCCTGGCAATTGATACTTTGTGATAATGCCATCCATGGAATCTGAACCAGCAGAGTGCTTACATGCCCCCAGTAGGATATGTAAATATCCTAAGGGACAAGCACCGAGGAGATGATATGTTATTACACATCTTCGAGGGGAATTTCCACCTCTCCACGTCGGGAACTCATCCAAATCAACTTATATTGATCGACCGCTCCAAATCTAGGTAACATTTTCAGAATATTTGAAACTCTTCTGCATGATTTTGATATTTATGCTCACTAAACCAGACTGTGTGTGTGAATTTGGGTGCTTAGGTTACTGAGTCCCGTAAACCGAAGGTCAGTTAACGAGGCTGAATACTTCCTAAGTCTTGGACCTAATACTTAAGCTTTTCATTTTTGTCAACCTCTTGAGGAAAATCTAGATCTTAATGGGTATTAAGAGTCTAGCCAAGAATGCCTAAGGTTCACGTTCTTACTAATCTTGTTGTACACTTTCGCTTTTCTTTTCCTCAATGTGGTCTAGAACTTTGGTTAATTCCTTAATTTCTTACTAATGACTATCCCTTTTCTCTTTCATTTTGTGCTCCTTTTTATCATTCTGCTCTTTTTTTTCTCCTCTTTTTGTAAAGTTTTCCAGCATTGTCTTCCTCCTTCAAAGTTTTTTTTTTCTTTTTGTATATGCAGATTTTTTTGTTGAAACCTTTTCTTGTTATGTCATTTCATTGCACTTTCATCCCCCCCCATGCCTAAGATTTCCAATGTCCTCATTGTACATTAGGTGTTAGGTTGGTTCATGCATTAGGACAGGTGTTTGGTGAGTGGATGGGTCGAGGTGACTATTGCGAACGATTTCTAATCTCAGATATGAGTACTTGAGGTGAAGTTGGCTATCCTAAAGGATCAACCTAAAGTGCAAAAAAATGTCAGAAAAGGTTTCGCGTTTCTCAAACAGAATGACAGGCTGCCTCCCATTAAGCGCTGAGTTTTACACCATCGGCTGGGCGAAATAAGCTCAGGGAGAATGGAGGATAAATGAAGACTCAGCCAAATCTGTAATGGTTACGTCAATGAACGGTTTGAGTCTCTAAACGTTCACGACGAAAGGTTCAGAATCGTGGCTGAGTGGACTGATCTCAACTGCTCCATTTCCAAAGATTTGTCGTACAAGATATGGTCCAACCCACTTGGATCGCAGTTTCCCAAGGAAGAGTTTGAGTCGGGCATCGAAGAGTAGGACCTTCTGACCAGGGTGGAAGATCTTTCTAGATATGTGCTTGTCATGAAAGGCTTTAACCCGCTATTTGTAGATTCGAGAGTTCTTATACGTATCAAGGCGTAATTCATCAATCTCGCTTATCTAAAGCTTTCTTTGGGGTCCAGCCTTAGAAAGATCTAAGTTGCAGCTCCGTACTGCCCAATCGGCTTTGTGCTCCAGTTTGACGGAAAGGTGACACACCTTCCCGTACACCAGTCTAAATGGAGACATACCCACAAAGCTTCTAGAAGTCGAGACGACCAGTCCTTCCTATCAGATCAAACCGTAACCTGCAGGATTTTCTTGATCTCCCGATTTGATAGCTCAGCTAGACCATTAGTCTGGGGGTGGTAAGGAGTAGAGATTCGGTGAGACACCCCGTACTTGGTCATCAGTGACCTGAACTGAGCATTGGTAAAATGGGTCCCTCCATCAGAGATGATCGCACGAAGAATCCCGAACCGTGAGAAGATATTCTAATGAATGAATTTGATGACGATCTTGTGATCACAGGTTCGAGTCGGAATGGCTTCGATCCATTTGGACACGTAGTCCACAGCGAGTAAAATGTACTCGAAGCCGTCTGAAATAGGGATGGGACCCATAAAATCAATCCCCTAAATATCGAAAATCTCGCATACGAGAATCGACTGTAAAGGCATCATGTCGCAATGGCTCATGTTGCCCAAAGTTTGGCAACGACTGCATGCCTTACAGTGACTGTATGCATCCTTAAAGATGGTGGGCCAGTAAAAGCCACACTGGAGGATTTTTGATGCGGTTTTGTGCCCAGAAAAATGGCCACCACATGCCTGGTTATGGCAGAAAGAGAGGATGTCATTGATTTCACCCTCTGGGACACATCGCCGGATGATTTGGTCAGCACCTATGCGGAATACGTATGGGTCTTCCCAGATGTAGTACTTAGCATCGGAGGGCAACTTGTCTTTCTTGGCTTTTGGCCAATCCGACGGGATCTGGTGTGGTGCCAAGTAGTTTACTATATTAGTAAACCATGGAAGCCAGGTACCAATAGTCAAAAGGTGCTCATCAGGAAAATGCTCCATGATGGGTCCAGAAGGGTCGATGATCTCAGAAGGAAGGCGAGACAAATGGTCAACTACCATGTTCTGTCTTCCCGCCTTGTCGCGAATCTCGAGGTCGAATTCTTGCAACAGCAAGATCCATTGGATTAATCGAGGCTTCGCGTCCTTCTTAGCAAGGAGATGCCTCACAGCTGTGTGATCCGAGTATATTATTATGTGGGAACTCAAAAGATAAAATCAAAATTTTTCAAAGGCAAATACTACGGCTAGCACCTCTTTTTCCATAACCGTATAGTTACGCTGAGCCTCGTCAAGTGTCTTGCTAGCGTAGTAAATGACCACGGGTTTCCCGTCAATCTTCTACCCTAGAACCGCTCCTACAGCAAAGTCAGATGCATCGCACATGATCTCAAAGGGTTGAGACCAATCAGGGGACTGTAGGATCGAGGCTTGGGTGACTTGGTCACGAAGGATCTCAAAAGCCTGAGTGCATTCCTTGGAAATCTCAAAGGGTACATCCTTGGAGAGAAGAGTAGTAAGGGGACGTGCGATTTTTAAGAAATCAGGAATGAAAATACTGTAAAAATCGACGTGCCCCAGAAAAGATCGGATGTCCTTAATCGAGCTAGGCATAGGAAGTCTAGAAATCAGATTAACCTTGGCTCGATCCACCTGGATACCTCTCTCAGAAATTAAGTGTCCTAGGATGATCCCCTCAGGCACCACAAAGTGGCTCTTTTCCCAGGAAAGACCAGATTTACGTCAATGCAATGCCTGAGTATGTGAACCAAGTGCTGGAGGCAATCGTCAAATGATGCCTGAAAACTGAGAAGTCATCCATGAAGACTTCCAGATAATCACCTACCATATCAGAGAATATGGCAAGCATGCACTGCTGAAAAGTCGTGGGTGCATTGCAGAGACCGAAAGGCATCCTTCAGAACTCGTATGTCCCGAAGGGGCAGGTGAATGTGGTCTTCTCTTCGTCCTCTGGATGAATTGCCACCTGGTTGTAACCGGAGTACCCATCAAGAAAGCAGAAGAACCTATTTCCCGCTAACTTCTCGAGAATCTGATCAATAAATGGTAGTGGGAAATGATCCTTCTTTGTGGAGGAATTTAGTTTTCGGTAATCTATGCAGACTCTCCACGAGTTGGCTATACAGGTAGGTATGACCTGTCTGATTTCAGTCGTGATGGTGGTGAGCCCTGCCTTCTTAGGCACAACCTGGATTGGGCTCACCCATCGACTGTTGGAGATCGGGTAGATGATCCCTGCATCTAACCACTTAATGATCTCCTTCACGACCTCCTGGAGATTGGGATTCAAACATCTTTGCATTTCACGTGAAGGACGTGCACCCTCTTCAGAATAGATGTGGTGTGTGCAATAAGAGGGACTTATTCCAGTCAAATCATCGAGAGTCCAACCAATGGCTCTGCAATATTGCTGGAGAACAGCAATCAGACGGGATTCCTGATCAGGTGTGAGTTTGGAGTTTATAATCACAGGAAGCGTCTGATTGGAACCTAAAAAGTCCTATTTCAAATGATCGGGAAGGGGTTTGAGTTGAAGAATGGGGTTATCAGCAGCAGCGGGTGGTTCAAAGTGAGTGTGGGGTACAAGGGTAGGAGTTATAGGTTTGTCTAGGTCAAGTTCTGACTCCTCTAATTGCGGTTCGAGATTTTCTTGTGGTTGATGAGGGAGAATCATGATGTCCTCAAGTTGTGGTTCATCAACCACGGCTCTAATGTCACAAACTTGTTCAATGACACCGCAATTGATCCCTTGTTGGGCCTTGAAGATATCAATCTTGAGAGTCGGATTCCCAAATTTCAGCTCTATTTGGCCCTCTTCACAACTTATGTTGGCCCTTGCAGTGGCCAGAAAAGGTCTCCCTAGTATGATTGGTGTATCCCTTGGATTTTCAGGTGCGTCCATATCTAAAACTATGAAATCTACAGGGAAGTAAAAATCCTGCACCCTAACAATAACATCCTCAAGAATTCCCTTAGGTGACTAGATAGATCGATCTACTAATTGCAATGTCACCTCTGTAGGTTTCAGCTCAGATTCTTCTAAATGGTTAAATAGGTATGTGGGTATCAAGTTTATGGAGGCACCTAGGTCCAATAATGCTCTATCAAACTAGGTTTCACCGATCTTACATCATATTAAGAGAGTGCCTGGGTCTTTTGCCTTGGGTGGGAGTCTACTCAGGATTATAGAGATGGCTTGCTCTAACAGTACAATTACACTCCCACTCTTGGTTCGTGCCTTATGCTGAGGTGTACATACGTTCTTCAAGAATCGTGCGTAAGCTAGTACGTGGCGGATCGCATCCATCAAGGGGATGTTTATTTGGACCTGCTCAAAGAGCTTAATCAGGTCCTCCTTAGGAGCCACGAGTTTAGTTATTCGCTTTCCCTTGGTCAAGGCCTCAGGAAATGGAACCTTGGTTGGTTCCGCTAGGATAGGTCCAGGTTTTTGATCTGGGACAGGGATAGGAACATCCTGGATGGCTTCCCTAGGGTTTGGGTCACTACCAGGCTTGGAGTGGTCTGGATAAGGTGGATCTTGGGTCGCTTACCACTACGGGTTGTTACAGAATTTATTCCTGCCTGGTTTTGGTTGGCGGTTGGTAGGATGGGCTGCTGCTATTGATAACCCACATAGGAGGCTGAAGCTTCCATCTCGTCAGGTGAAGGAATAGAAGGGACCTGATAGACCATGTGTGCTTGGCCTGGGTTCGGGTTTATAACGCGCTGCTGGGTTGGCATGCTATTCGGGTTAGGGAGAGGCTGAGAAGGAAGAGTGCCAGGTTGGCGAGAATTTGCCAACTTAGCAAGTTGATTTCGGACCTCTGTGATTTCATCCTTATGTTGCTTTTAGATAGCCGCATTCGTTCTCTGAATGTCAACCAGAGTTTGGAGGATAAGGGACATTTGATCTTGGTTTGGCCCGGATGGATAAGTGGGGTTGGGCCGAGGCTGAGGCAACTGATAAGGACGAGGTGCTTGTGGACGGGACTGAAAGGGTGGTCTTGGATTTTGAGAATTTCCTGCCCACTGGAAATTGGGATGGTTTCGCCATCCAGGATTATAGGTGTTGGAAAATGGGTCATTCTGGATGGCGTTGAGGTCCTCGCAGGTTTGAGGAGCCTCAGAAAAGTTGGAGAATGGGGGAGTAGGGCTCCCCCAGCAGGGATAGAAAGGATCAGATGTCCCTCCGGTCCTGGAGTCAGATGGGGATGGATAAGAGTCCATCCCAGGAGAATGTTCTGTGCAGTTTCCCGTGCGGGAGGGGGTTATGCGAAAGTGTTCTGCACAGAGGTAGCTCGTTGGAAGTGTTGAGTCAGCTCATCCACCTTCTCAAGGATTGAGACCTTGTCCAATCAACTGGCCATTAATTCCAGGTCGACTGCTGCGGACAGGCCCTGCGTCTCATGTGCTCCCCTAAGGTTTGTCGATGCGCGGGTATTCGTCTGGTCGAATAATCCCATGGAGTCATTGTTGATGGAGTTCTTGCAGTTCTCGAGAATCTCCCGCATGGTGTCTTCATGTTGACCCATGATATTTCCTCCGCAAGTTGCATTGACGAACAGTCTAATATCTTCACGAAGTTCCTGGTAAAATGACTGGACTTGTTCCCATTTAGGAACTCTGTGATGGGGGCACTTTCTCATGAGATCCTGAAAACGATCCCATGCCTCATGAAGAGGTTCTCCCATTTGCTGCGTGAAGTAAGTAATCTGGTGGCGTAAGGCATTTGTCCGACCAACAGGGAAGAACTTCTTCAAGAACTCGGACTGAAGTCCTTCCCAAGTGTTGATCGGGCAGGTTTGTGTCTGATACCAATGAGTCACCTTGTCCATAAGGGAGAAAGAGAACATCTTCATGAATAAGATATCCCGATTCTGCGCATCTGACCCGAAAGTCTAGGCCAGATGCTTAAGCGGTTTGATGTGCTGGAAGGGGTCTTCAAAGTTAAGCCCATAGAATTTAGGTATGGCATGAATCATGTTGATTCAATTCGGAATCAAGTCCTCCAGTCGGGATTCTGACTCAAGGCTCAATTGCCACCGCAGCGGGTGATGAGAACCTCATCATGAGCCATAACTAGCTCATTTTGACCTAATACAAAGGATAAAAGCTCCTACATATCTCAAGGAAAGGCTTAACTCAGAGAATCCTGAGTTTGAGAAGAAAATAAGTCATAAGGGGTAAAAATGCAATTTTACCAGTATAATCTGCATACAGGGTAATTCAGGGCCCAAACATAGGTCAAAGCAGCTTAATAAGAATAAGAGTGGGATGAAATGATCTAGCAAGGGCTACAGCAATTCCAAGAAACAAAATGATAATCTGTAACCCTAAAACAACCCACTTCAATTCACAAGGTTCGAGGCAAAGTAAAAATAGAATAAACCCTCTAAAATTCATAGAAAAATAATCTCCAGGGTTTAGAACCTTCAATTTGGCCTTCAGAACCCTTTTTGACCTACATTGAGAACCATGCCCAATTAATAACTTAATTTGGGTTTTTGCGTAAATTGACCGGTCAAACAAGGTTTAATATGGAAATGAAATTCACCATCAGATTCCTTAGGTCCTAATTAGTCATGTATAAAATCTTGAGCCTAAGAAGAAACCTCCTTGACCGACTTTACACTTTGGTCCTCATATATTTACTCTTTGGCCCTCAACTTTTGAACCCTCGCATTTTGGCCCCTAACTCTCCTTCGTTCTTTGCAATCAGGTCCCCCCTGCAAAACCTGCCAGCACCATGCTCCGGCGACCTTGCGCGGAGCATGGCGCCACGCAGGGTGAGGTGGGGGACCTGGCAAGTAAACTGGGGGTGCCCTGCGTCGTCAGCCGTCGCAGGGACACCCCCTGGTCGTTGTAACCCACCATACCGGCCGTGCGAACGCACGGACGGTATGGGTTCTTGTTTCCGGCCATCCTCCGGCGAGGGAGACACGTCGTCTCCCTCCGCCTTCCTCCCTGTTTGATCCCTATAAATACCCCCCGTTGCTCCACCGACCGGGGCAGCCTGGATCTGACGGAGAAAATCCCCAACTTTCCTCTCTTCTCTCTCCGGCAGACGCTCACCAGCTCCGGCGGTTCCTCCCCCTCCACCTCTCCGCTCTGCCGCAATACCAGCAGCAGAGACTTCCTCCCCTGCTCTTCCCGCGCCACGCCGCACCCAGCTGGCGCCTCTCCGGCTCTCTGCTCGCCGCCGCCCCTTTCCCTGAGCATCGTCTTCTCCGGCGACAGTCGATACGACTGTCGCCCTGTTCCTCCCCCTTCGTCCCTGCAAGTAAGCCAGAGCTACTCCCCTTCTTCTCCTCTTTCTTTCCCCGCTTTCAATTTATTCAATTAAGCCCTCGACCGACCCTGACCATCGTCACCCCCTTCATCTCCGGCCACCCTCCGGCGAGCCGCTCCCATCACCTCAGCGACCCACACGGCTCGCCGACCACCGCAGGACCTCCGCCTCCTCACCCTGATCAACCCCCGCCCTGCCACTTCCCCCACATCACCTTCTGCAACCCCACCGAACAGACCCATCCTCCGACCCACAGTCCGACCTAGGGCAGCCCTCGCACGCCGCCCCGCGCCTCGCCACCACCCACACGAGCTTCGCCGCACCCTGGCGAAGCTCCTGGCACTTTCTGATTAGGCCGAGAGGCCGTTTTCTTGTGAACAGACCACCCGACCTCCGCCGCCATTGCCGCGCAGGAGGAACTGCTTCCGCCTACAGCTACAGGCACGCCACGCTCAGCGCCACGCCCAGATTCAACTCCCAGGCCTTGCGAGGCGTTTTGGCAAAACACCAGGCTCGCAGCTAAGGCAGAAAGCTTCGCGTGACGCCGCAATCTCCCGCTGATTTCCCCGCTGCGGGCGCGCAATTGAGGTGGGACATTTAGTCCCACCTCGGAAAAGCCTGAAGAGGCGCAGCGATATAAGATGCAAAAGTGCTGGAGGCTTACTGCCTCAGCACACGGGGTGAGGTCCCCTTCACCCGCCCGGTTGCCCGGTCTCGTCCGCGCTCACGCCCCGCGGACCTGACCCGACCCGACCCGACTTAAGACTGACCTGCACTCCTCGCCCACCACGCATGCCGGTGGGCCTGGACCCGGGCCTGACCCGAACCTGGTTACCCGGCAGCTCTGGGAGAGCTTTCCCAAGAGTGGTTTCAGAGAGAGAGAGAGACGCGGGGGGGGGGGAGGGTAGAATAGGTTTTGCCTCTGACGAAAAACTCTGAAGTGTGCAGGCACAGGTGAAGAAGAAGACCCGCGGAAGAAGAAGGAAGCTGACTGTAGCAACAGGTAGTTAAGTCGTCTGATTTGGAAATCAGACGACGGCCTGAAGGGAAAAGAAGAAAGGAGGGGTGACGTCCCTGGCTGAAAAAGAAAAGAAGAAGCTGACACTTAGCCGCAGGGAGGAGAAACAAGAAGAAACTCTAAAGAAGAGGCTGAGCAAGGCAGAAGAAGAGGAAAAGCTGCAGAGAAGAAGTACAGCAGAGCCAAGGAAGAAGAAACCTTCACAGAAGAGACTGCAGAACAAAGAAGAAGTAGGAGATCTGAAGAAAGAAAGAAAGAAGAACATCACGAGGAGAAAACAAAGAGAACAACAAATTCTTTCCCTCTCTCTTTCTTTATTTTGTAAAAGAAATATGTATATCTCTAGAATACAACCTGCTCCCTGAGTTCGACCTCGGGAACTCTTTTATTTTCCGAGTAAAAAATTTATATATTTGAAATGTTGGTAATAACTGACTATACTACAACGTTATAACAATAAAACCCGGTTGTCCCACACCATTTCAGCGGGATTATGTGATCTCGCATCAAGGGGTGCTGCGGTGGGTTCATGAAGTTTTGGAAGAGATCATTGAGCCGTTGGAGTTGGTGCTCAAGATTATTCTCTTCTTCAACGGGTTGAGCCATTGTGGAAGAAAGGGAATTAGGTTCAGAGTCAGAAGAGATGTCTATGTGAAGTGGTTGTCGCACAAACAAGGGTACCGAGGCTTAGCCTCGGGGAGAGTGAATTTCTAGAGGAGGTTTCAAGGACCTCCTACCGATCATGCACTGATGGATTGGATGAGGTTAGAAGGTGCTGGACCCAATCAAGACACCCAAAATGTTGGGTGACCATAGAGGTTCGGGGAGGATGATACCCCTTAATCAGAAGGTCGTCCACCTAAGAATTACATGGGCAGCCAGAGAGGGTGAGTCCCGCGAAGACCCCTACACGGTAGAGCGCCCCCATGGGTTACAGGATTTCCCCCACCCGACCTCTTTTGTCACTGAGATTCCAGGTAGACCAGAATGGGGACCTTGACCTCTTAAGTCTACCACTTTTAATTAGAATCAAGGTGCTTTAGGGTTTCACTTGAACTTTATCCTTTTGTGTGCAAAAAGTGATCTAATTTAAAGGATGGTTGATCCAAGGGATCAACTTCACCTATTAGTTTCTGTGAGAGCTTATTAGGTCCTTTCTTTTATGGTTCAAGTGACATAAGAACCGGATTGCTTTGGGTTTCTCTTTATTAGGTCTTTTCAAACAATGGCTTAGGCACACTTCCTTTGGGAATTTTCAGTTCTTGATCAGGTGTGTCTCTAAAACCCTAGCGTTGAATCCTAGGTTGGCTCTAATTGGTCCAGTTAGTTGCCTCAGGATTAGGTAACTAGGGCTCAAGCAAGAAGGTTTTAGCCCTAATTACCTTTAGTCGATATGCAGATAGAATGTGTTGAAATCAAAAGCAGGCAACTTTTGTGATTTACTATGTATAAGAGAGGTAATTCCTAGATTGCTTTTCTTTTTCTTCTTTCTCTGTAGAATTTAAGGGGCTTAAAAGAGAGGATAGAAGATTACCTGTCCCTTGGTGTGGTTGTTGTGCAGCTGCTTGTTCCTTCTTGCTTTCCTGTTCCTGCACAACAAAAGAGAGATGAAGTCAGTAGCCAATCAGAAATTGTGATTTAATAGCTTCTAGAATGCCCGTTGCTCCCCGGCAACGGCGCCAAAAATGGTAGGGTTGAGCTACTAGTATGTATATTTTATTACTCGAAAAATAGAAACTTTCCGAGGTCGAACTCAGGGAGCAACACTAGATTTTAGAAGCGTACAAAATCACAATTTACAATCTGGATATATATATATTGTTTTACAGAAAACACTAAAAGAAAGGAAAACTTGTTCTATTTTTCTTCTCTCTTTCTCTCTCCAGACGTCTGACTCCAATGTCAGATGACTTAAACTGCCATTTCCTACAGTGCTTCTGCTGGTTCTTCTTCCTCTTGGCTTCTTCTTCTTCTCTTCCTCTCTGCGGCTTCTCTTTCTTCAGTTGTTGCTCCTGTCTTCTTCGTTGCCTTGCATCTGCAGCTTCTTCTTCCTTGGTCTCTCTCTCTACTCGGCCTTCTGGGCTTCTTCTTCTTTCTTTTTCTTTAGTCGCATATCTTCTTCTCTACTGCACTCCCTTGTCTTCCCTTGTCTTCTTCTTCTTCTGACCTTCTCTGTTACGCCGCCTCCTCTTCTTCCTTGGTTCCTTCCTCTGCCTTCTTCTTCTTCTTTCCTTGGTTCCTTCCTCTGCCTTCTTCTTCTTCTTTCCTTCTTCTTCAGCTTCTGCTCTCAAGTCTTCAACTTCCTTCCCTTAGCTTCCTTCCTTCCCGCAACTTCTTCTTCAGCTTCCCTTCCTTAGCCGCTCCCTGCACATACAAGCGCAAAATCTACTCCTACCCTCCCCCGTGTACGCTCTCTCTATTTCTCTCTTTGCTCTCCCAAAGCCAGCCAATCGGGTATTCAGGTCGGGTTACGCGCACCCGGGTCCAGGCGCACCGGCGTGGGTGGTGCGCGAGGAGTGCAGGATAAACGGGTCAGCCAGGTCCACGTGGCGTGCGTTGCGGACGAGGCGGGTGAGTGGGCGAGGGGACCTCACCCCGTGTTCTGAGGCGGTAAGCAAGAAACACAAAAACAACTTAAAGGACTTACCTGCGTCGAAAACTTCCGAGGTGGGACTAAAGTCCCACCCGCTTCTTCGCGCTCGTGCAGGAGGAACACCTTTGCAATTGATAAAGCTGTGGTCAACGAAGCCCTCGATTACTAGGTGCGAAGGGGTCTTGGGATGCTTCCGCACACCTGGGGCTCTTCTAGCTGGAGTAGCGCAACCTGGAGCGAGCTCGAAAGCTTCTTCATGCCTGCTCCAATGGCGGAAGAGGGTCGGACCTGAAACTTAGCAATACGACCTTGCGGCCTTGTCAAACCATCAGAAAACCTTCACCGTATCACAGCGAAGGTGAGGCGGGGGTTGGCTGGCTGCGGGGAGGCCTAGGCATGCGTTCCTATGTCACACTGTGGCCATGAGGATGGGTTAGGTCGAGGGAAGGCGACAGGGGTTGGCGCGTTCAGTGGAGGGTCGTAGGGTGATCAGTGGGTAGTGGTGATGCTCAGGGATCGGTTGGTGAGGTGGATGGAGGTGTGGAGCGGCGGGGACGCCTCGTCAGAGGTCTGGCCGGAGGTGGAGATGGTGATGGTGGACAGTGGAATCGAGGGGTGTTTTTGTGAAATAAATTGAGGGGAATTGAAGAAGGGGTAGAGAGAAGTGTTTCTAACCTGATTAAGTGGACGAAGGGGGAGAGACGGCAACTAGCAGTACCTGCTATCGCTGGGGAAGATGATCTCCAGTGGAGGGAGACGGCGGCGACGACGGGGGAGAAGTGCTCGTGCGGGTGCTACGCGAAGCGGAAGAAGAGGGTGACAATAGCTCTGCCACTGGTATTGTGGCAAAGCAACGAGAAGGACGGAGGCTCGCCAGAGCTTGCTGAACCACTTGGCTAGAGGAGAAGAGGATGAAATTGGGGAGGAACTCTGGCCAAGACAAGCTTGACCGAAGCGGCAGCCCCTGCCGTCCCTTAAATAGGTGTTGGCAGGGAGGGAAACACGAGGAGGCGTGGGCTGATCGCCGGAGACATGGCTGAAAAAGTGACCCATACTTCTCACGTGTTCGCACAAAAAGTATGGGAGCTGACAGGACATGGGAGGAGGTCCATGCGGAAGAGGCAATGCAGGGGACCCTCCTCTCATTTCTGGGGCCGGCTCCCATACCCTGCGTGGCGCCATCCTCCGCCCAAAGTCGCTGAAGGTATGGCTTGCTTCTGCGAGTGGCAGAGGGACCAGTTCGCAGAAGACGAAGGGAAAGTTGAGGGGGTTAATGCAAGGTTGATTTTATTGCTTTTTGATTACTTTCTAGTTGGACGACTGGGTCTTGGAATCAGTCGAGTCGGTCCGGTCTCGTGTCCTGTAGGGATTCGGGATTCGGGTCGTAACAAGATGGTTTCAGAGTAAGGTCGTCCCGAGAAGTGAACCAACTAGCTGAAAAATAACCAATTCACATGCTTGCAACTAGAGTAACCACCACAACATACCTTTTGATATTTTTTCTGAGGGTCTTTTGCTGAATGTCTATGGAATTGACGTCTTTCTATTTTATGTTCATATCTCCTTGTAAGAGATGCCCCAACGTGGAGTCAATGAGGCGGACCGCGGACGTAGCCGATGTCGAGGTCGGAGGGGCGGACGTGTTGAGCCCGATGTCCCAATGGACCTGCCACTACTTCCAGGCGTTCAGGCCCAGGACCTCGCCCAACTGATATGGGAGATCGTATGAGAGGAGCTCCACCCGCCTCCATGGGCGCCTCTCCCTGGGGCTGCGGAGGGGGAGTCCTCTGTGGGACCGCGAGACAGACACAGCGCTCAACGTGGGGGAGGGGGTGGCTGATGAGAGCCTCATCATGAACCCTAACTAGCACAATTTGATCTAAATAAGTGTGAAAAAGCTCCTACAAAACCTAAAGAGAAACCTAACTCAGATAATTTTGAATTGAAGAATAAAACAAATCATAAGGGGTAAAACTATAATTTTACCAATGAAGTACACAAATAGGGTATTTAAGGGTCTAAACACAGGTCAATTAAGCTTAATAAGGAAGGAAGTGGGATGTTCTGATCTGTAAAGGGTTATAGCAACTTCCAGGAATTAAATGACATTCTGTAACCCTAAAACAAACCTACTTTAATTCACGAGGTTTGAGGCAGGATAAAAATTAAATAAACCCTCTAAAATTCATGGAAAAATATTCCCTAGGGTTTAGAATCTTCAACTTGGCCTTTGCAACCTATTTTGACCTAAATTGAGAACCATGCCCAAATTATGACCTAATTTGGGTTTTTACGCAAATTGACCGGTCAAACGTAGTCAAACCTAAAATCAAATTACACCATTAAATTACTTAGGTTCAAATTAGGCTAGTACAAAAATTTGGGCCTAAGAGAAGACCATCTTGACCGACTTTACAAATTCATCCTCTTGAATTACTTTTTGACCCTTATCTTTTGAAACCCTTACAAATAGCCCCCTATCTTTCCCTTCGTTCTTTGCAGAACGGTCCTCCCTGCCACCCTACGTAGGCACCATACCTTCGACAACCTTGCGCGGAGGATGGCGCCGCGCAGGATATGGCTGCCGCTCTCAGGAACGAACAGTAGGTTCCTTGCGTCGTCCTCTATCGCAGGGACCCTCCCCTGTGGCCTGCGGCTGCCCATGCCTCTCGTGCAAATGCACGAAAGGCATGGGTCTCCATCTCCGACCATCTCCAGCGTGCTCCCCCACGCCGCTCTCTCGAGACTCTCTCCTCGTTAGCGCCTTTATAAGGAGCGGCAGGGGCTGTCGTCTCCTTCAAGCTAGTTCTGGCCAAGAAAATCCCCCTCCTTCATCTCCTCTCTCTCCAGTCAGACTGCCCGAGCTTCCGGCGATCTCTCCTCCTCCTCTTCGTCGCTCTGCTGCCATACCTGCAGCAGAGCCCACTCTGCCTCATCATCCCACGCCAAGCCGCATCAGCTGCCATCTCCAAATCCCTTCCTCGTAGCCGTCACTCTTCATCTGGGCATCTTCGTCCCCAGCTCCTGCAGGCACGTGTCGGGCGGTCTTCATCTCCCTCTTCGTCAATTAAGTAGGTAGAAACTTTCCTCTCCCTCTCCTCTAATTTTTCCCTTCATAAATTGGCACTTTAGACGCATCAACTGCCACGACCACCTCCATCTGCCCCACCACCGGTCACCTTCTCCGGCGAGATCGCTCCACCTCCACAGACCTTTCCACCCCTCACCGACAAGCCCAGAAGCTCTCCCTCACTCCACTCAAACATTTCCCCTACTCCATTCACTGCCCTACACACTCTGAGCACCCCCCAAATACACCCACCTGTATCTCTATCGTGTGCCCTAGGCACGCGGCCACAGCCACTTTCCTGCCATGACGACTCCCGCACCACCTTCGCCATCCTCTGGCGAAGCTCCCTGTGTTGTCTGACATGGCCGTGAGGCCGTCTTCGTCATATCAGGTCTCAGCCCCCTCGCCGCCATTGTCGAACAGCAGGAGTTGCTTGGCGAGTAGCTCCAGGTCCCTGCAGCATCAGGTGAAGTCCTAGGCAGCGCGGAATACTTCTGCGAGGATGCCCAGGCCTTCTATTGAGGTCGCGATCCTTCACTGCTACCTCAATTGCCAGAGACTTCTCGCCTGCGGGCGCGCGGAGCAGAGGTAGGATTTTAGTCCCACCTCGTAAGTGTGTGGCCACACGCCCACACTTAAATTGGAAAAGTGTTATCGACTAGTTGCCTCCGAAAACACTGGGGTGAGGTCCCTCACCTATCACCAGGTCTCGTCCGCAGCACGCCCACGCGGATCTGACCTGACCCGACTTCCCACTCCTGTGCACTCCTCGTGCACCACCCACGCCGATGCGCCTGGACCCGGGCACGCGACCCGACCCGATTACCCGACTCTAGGAGAGCTTACCAAAGAGAGATCCAGAGAAAGAGAGAGACACGGGGAAGGGGTAGGGTAGGTTTTGCACTGACATTCGTGTGTGTGCGCCGGAAAGAAGAAAGAAGAAGAGGAGCAGTGGCCAGGACTTAGCCATAGGGAAGAAGGAAAAAGAAGAGAAGAAGAAGGAAAGAAGCTGAAGGAAAAGAGGAGCAGCACTGTAGCAACCGAGCAGTTAAGGCATCTGAGCGCTAAATCAGACGTCGGCGAAAAAGAAGGAGAGTCAGCAGCAAGAAAAAGAAAAGAAAGAAGAAGAAGGGCCAGAGCAGAAGAAAGAAGAGAAAAGAGAAAGAGGAATCGCAGCTGCTGAGAAGAATAAAGAAGAAGACAGGCTGAAGAAGAAGCAGAGAAGAAGAAAAGAAGAATGAATTAGAAAACGAGCTGAAGAAGAGAGCCGGCTGAAGAAAGAGAAGAATAAATAGCCAATTACCCTCTCTCTCTTTCTCTCTCTCTCTTAATTTTTTGTAAAACCTTATATATATTGTGAATTTATATGCTTCTGGAATTTTAGTTTGCTCCCTGAGTTCGACCTCGGGAAACTTTTCATTCCGAGTAATAAATTGTATTAGACTGGTGACCGTTTTTGTCATATACTACAACGACTATAATAACTACATCAACAAGGACGAAACCAGTTTTTAGTGCCATTGCCGGGGAGCAACGGCTACTCTAGAAGCTATTAATTCACAATTTTTGAGTTTCTATTGACTAATCTCTTCTCTTTTGTTGTGCAAGCACAGGAAATCAAGAGGACAACAAGCAGCCGCACAACAACTACACCAAGGACAGGTAATTTTCTATCCTCTCATTTAAACCCCTAAATTCTAAAGAGAAAGAAAAAGAAAGAAAAGGCAATCTAGGAATAACCTGTCTTCCATACTTAGTAAATCACCAAAGTTGCTTGTTTTCAATTTCAACACAATATATCTGTGTATCCATTAAGGGTATTTAGGGTGAAAACCTTCTTCCTTGAGCCCTAACTACCCAATCTAGCGGCAACTAACTGGACCAATTAGAGCCAATATAAGCGTCAAAGCTAGGGTTTTAGAGACACAATTTTCTAAGCAAGAATGAAAAATTCCCAAAAGAAGTGTGCCTAAGCCATTGCTTGAAAACATCTATCAAGAGAAACCCTAAGAAATTTGGCTCCTGAAAACACTTGAACCTTAAAAGACAAGACCTAATAAGCTCTCAAAGGAACTAATAGGTGAAGTTGATCCCTTGGGTCGACCAACCTTCAACTTAGGTGACTCTTTGCACTCAAAAGGTTAAAGTTCAAGTGAAAACCCTAAGCACCTTGATCCTAATTAAAAGTGGTAGACTTAAGAGGTTAAGGTCCCCATTCTAGCCTACTTGGAATCTCAGTGACAAGAGAGGTCGGGTGGGGGAAACCCTGTAACCCGTGGGGGCACTCTACCGTATAGGGGTCTTCGCGGGACTCACCCTCTCTGGGTGCCCAGGTAATTCTCAGGTGGACGACCTTCTGATCAAGGGGTCCATCCGCCCCGAACCTCTATAGTCACCCAACATTTTGGGTGTCTTGATTGAGTCCAACACCTGCAAACCTCATCCTTTCCATCAGTGTATGTTTGGTAGGAGGTCCTTGAAACCTCCTTTAGAACCCTCGGTACCCTTGCGTGCGCAACCCTCGGTACCCTTGCGTGCGCAACCAACCCTTCACATAGACCTTTCTTCCAATTTCGAACCCAACTCACCTTCTTCTTCCACAATGGCTCAGCCAGTTGAGGAAGAGAACAATCTGGAGCACCAGCTCCAGCGACTCAATGACCTCTTCCAGAACTTCATGCACCCACCGTAGCGTCCCATGATGCGGGATCACTATAATCCTGCTGCGGTGGCTATTGAGCCTCGAATCAGAATCCCGACTGGAGGACCTGATTCTAAACTGAAGCCCAACATGATTCATGTCATTCCTAAATTCGATGGGCTTAATTCTGAAGATCCCTTCCAGCACATTAAACAGCTAAAGCATCTGGCACAGACTTTCGGGTCAGATGCGCAAAATCGGGATATTCTCTTTATGAAGATGTTCTCTTTCTCCCTTATGGACAAGGCCGCCCATTGGTATCAAACACAGACCCGGCCGATCAACAATTGGGAAGAACTTCAGTCCGAGTTCCTAAAGAAGTTCTTCCTCATTGGTCGGACCAATGCCTTGCGCCATCAGATTACTCACTTCACGCAACAGACGGGAGAACCTCTTCATGAGGCATGGGATCGTTTTCAAGATCTCATGAGAAATTGCTTCCATCACTGAGTTCCTAAATGGGAACAAGTCCAATCTTTTTACCAGGGACTCCGTGAGGATATTAGACTTTTCGTCAATGCAACCTGCGGAGGAAATATCATGGGTCAACATGAGGACACCGTGTGGGAGATTCTCGAGAACATGTGCGAGAACACCATCAATAATGACTCCATGGGACTATTCGACAGGACGAATACCCGCGCAGCGACGAACATTAGGGGAGCACACGAGACGTAGGACCTGTCCGCATCAGTCGATCTGGAATTAATGGCCAGTCGATTAGAAAAGGTCTCTATCATTGAGAAGAAGGTGGATGAGCTGACTCAGCACTTGCAGCGAGCCACCTCTACGCAGAATTCCTTTGCACAACCTCCTTCCGCACGAGAGACTGTGCAAAACATTTTCCACCGACCTCCTGGGGTGGACTCGTATCCATCCCCATCTGACTCTAGGACTGGAGGAACCTCCGATCCTTTCTATTCTTATCGGGGGAACCCTACTCCCCCATTCTCTGACTTTTCTGAGGTTCCTCAGACCTGCGAGGACCTCAACGCCATCTAGAATGACCAATTTTCCAATACCTACAATCTTGGATGGAAAAACCATCCCAACTTTCAGTAGGCGGGGAATTCCCTTACTCAAAGACCACCCTTTCAGCCCCGTCCACAAGCACCTCGTCCTTACCAGCCGCCTCAGCCACGGCCCAACCTACTTATCCATCCGGGCCAAACCAAGACCAGATGTCCCTCATCCTTCAGACTCTGGCTGACATTCAGAGAACGAATGCGGCTATTCAAAAGCAACACAAGGACGAAATCACAGAGGTTCGAAACCAACTGGCCCAGTTGGCGAATTCTCACCAACTAAGCACACTTCCCTCTCAGCCTCTTCCTAACCCTAATAACGTGCCGACCCAACGGTGCGTTATGAACCCAAACCCGGGCCAAGCACACATGGTTTATCAGGCCCCCTCTGTTCCTTCACCTGATGGGATGGAGGCCTCAACTTCTTATGTGAGTTATCAGCAACAACCCATCCTATCAACTCCTAACCAGAACCAGGCAGGACTGAATTCTGTGACCACCGGTAGTGGTAAGGAGACCCAAGATCCACCTTATCCACACCACTCCAAGCCTGGCAGTGACCCAAACCCTAGGACAGTAATCCAGGATGTTCCTATCCCTGTCCCAGATAAAAAACCTGGACCTATCCCAGAGGAACCAACCAAGGTTCCATTTCCCGAGGCCTTGACCAAGGGAAAGAAGACAACCAACCCCGTGGCTCCTGAGGAAGACCTGGTCAAGCTCTTTAAGTAGGTCCAAATAAACATCCCCTTGATGGATGCGATTCGCCACGTATCGGCTTATGCACGATTCCTGAAGAATGTGTGTACACCTCAGCATAAGCCGCGAACCAAGAGTGGGAGTCCAATTGTACTGTCAGAGCAAGCCAACTTTGTAATCCTGAGCAGACTCCCACCCAAGGCAAAAGACCCAGGCACTCCCCTAATTTCATGCAAGATAGGTGAAACCCAGTTTGACAGAGCATTGTTAGACTTAGGTGCTTCCATAAACTTGATACCCACATCCTTACTTAACCTCCTAGAAGAATCTGAGCTAAAACCGACTGAGGTGACACTACAGTTAGCAGATCGATCTATAAAGTCACCAAAAGGGATTCTTGAGGATGTTATTGTAAGGGTGCGGGATTTCTATTTCCCTGTAGACTTCATAGTCTTAGACATGGACGCACCTCAAAACCCTAGGGATACACAGATCATTCTAGGGAGACCTTTTTTGGCCACTGCTAGGGCCAACATTAGTTGTGAGGAGGGCCAAATAGAACTAAAATTTGGGAATCAGACTCTAAAAATTGATATCTTTAAGGCCCAACAAGGAATAAATCGCGGTGTCATTGAACAAATCTGTAATATTAGAGCTTTGGTTGATGAAACACAATTTGAGAATAACCTGATTATACCCCATCAACCACAAGAAGATCTTGAACCGCAACTAGATGAGTCAGACCCTGATTCAAACAAACCCATAACTCCTATCCTTGAACCTCACACTCACCCTGAACCACCCGCTGCTGCTGATAACCCCATTCTTGAACTAAAACCCCTTCCCGACCATTTGAAATACATCTTTTTGGGTTCTAATCAGACTTTTCCTGTGATTATAAATTCCAAGCTCACTCCTAATCAGGAATCCCGTCTGGTTGGACTCTCGAGGACTTGACTGGAATAAGTCCCTCTTATTGCACCCACCGTATCTATTCTGAAGAGGGCGCACGACCTTCCCGTGAGATGCAGAGGCGCTTGAATCCCAATCTGCAGGAGGTCGTCAAAAGGAGATCATTAGGTGGTTAAATGCAGGGATCATCTACCCGATCTCCGACAGTCGTTGGGTGAGCCCAATCCAGGTTGTGCCTAAAAAGGCAGGGCTCACCACCATTACGACTGAAATCGGAGAGGTAATACCTACCCGAATAGCCAACTCGTAGAGAGTCTGCGTAGATTACCGAAGACTCAACTCCCCCACGAAGAAGGATATTTCCCACTACCTTTCAGTGATCAAATTCTCGAGAAATTAGCGGGAAATGGGTTCTTCTGCTTTCTTGACGGGTACTCCAGTTATAACCAAGTAGCTATTCATCCTGAGGACCAAGAGAAGACCACGTTCACCTGCCCCTTCGGGACATACGCGTTCCGAAGGATGCCTTTCGGTCTCTACAATGCACCCGCGACTTTTCAGCGGTGCATGCTTGCCATATTCTTAGATATGGAAGGTGATTATCTGGAAGTCTTCATGGATGACTTCTCAGTTTTTGGGGCATCATTTGACAATTGCCTCCAGCACTTGGTTCATATACTCAGGCGTTGCATCGATGTAAATTTGGTCCTTTCCTGGGAAAAGAGCCACTTTATGGTGCCTGAGGGGATTGTCCTAGGTCATCTAATTTCTGAGAAAGGCATCCAAGTGGATCGAGCCAAGGTTGATCTAATTTCTCAACTTCCTTTGCCTAGCTCGATCAGGGACATCCGTTCTTTTCTGGGGCACGTCGATTTTTACCGTCATTTCATTCCTGATTTCTCAAAAATCTCGTGCCTCCTGACTACTCTTCTCTCTAAGGATGTACCCTTTGAGATTTCCAAGGAATGCACTCAAGCCTTTGAGAACCTTCTTGACCGAGCCACCCAGGCCCCGATTCTATAGTCCCCTGATCGGTCTCAACCCTTTGAGATCATGTCCGATGCATCTAATTTCGCTGTAGGAGCGGTTCTGGGTAGAAAGTTGACGGGAAACCCGTGGTCATCTATTACGCTAGCAAGACACTTGACGAGGCTAATCGTAACTATACGGTACAGAGAAAGAGCTGCTAGCCGTAGTATTTGCCCTTGAAAATTTTCGATCTTATCTCCTGGGTTCCCACATCATAATCTACTCGGATCACACAGCTGTGAGGCATCTCCTTGCCAAGAAGGACACTAAGCCTCGATTAATCCGATGGATCTTGCTGTTGTAAGAATCCAACCTCGAGATTCGTGACAAGGTGGGAAGACAGAACGTGGTTGCTGACCACTTGTCTCGCCTTCCTTCTGAGATCATCAACCCTTCTGGAGCAGGAATAGTGGGCCGTATGACTTATGTGACCGACCGTGGCTAGGTCCCTTCTTTGTTTTTTGTTTGTTATAGAAATGTCGTTGAAGTACAGATAGTCATTGCCACTATTACAATTTTACGTGGAAATATTTTTCCCGAGGTCGAACTCAGGGAACTACTAGAATTCTAGAAGTACAATGCATTTATTACAAAAATAAGAGAGAGAGAGAGAGGTGGATTAGTCTCTCTTGCCTTGTCTTCATCTTCTTTCTTCTCTTTGCTTGATCTTCCTCAGTTCTTCTTCTTCTTTATCTTCTTTCTCTTTTCTTCTTCTCTTTGCTTTCAGCTGCGACGCCTGTTCTTCTCTTATTCTCCTTTACTTTGTCTGCAGAGCTTCTTCCGTCATCCGATTTCTCAATCAGACGGCTCAAGTGGCATCTACTACAGTGCTTCCTTTGTGCTCCTTCTTCTTCTTCCTTCTTCTTCTTCTCGCAGTCCTTCTTCTTCTTTTCTTTCTCTTTGAGTGGCCAAGGCTTCAGCCACCTTCTTCCTTCTTCTTCTTCTTCTCTGCCTGCACACTCACACTGCTGGTCAGAGCAAAACCTACCCCTACCCTCCCCGCGTCTCTCTTTCTCAGATTTCTCCCATAGGATCGCTCTCCCAGAGCCGGGTATTCGGGTATGGGTTTCACGCCCGGGACCAGGCCTACCGGCGTGCGGTGGTGGGCGAGGAGTGTAGGTCGGGTATCCGGATCCGACCCAGACCCGCGGGGCGTGAGCGCGGGCGAGGGCAAACGCCTGGGGTGCGGCATGCGTAAGGGACCTGACCCCTGTGTTCGAAGGCGATAAGCCTACAACACTTTTTTCATTTATGCGCGGGTGCTGAGTCGCGTGCTTCCGAGGTGGGACTAAAGTCCCACCTCCAAATCTCGCACCCGCAGCTGAGAGAGCTGCGGTCAATTGCGACTGTGTGCGAGGTTTTCAACCCAGCTGCAGGCCTGGGATGCTTCGCGGGGGTAAACCGCACGTCCTAGAGTGCGAGCTAGGGCGAGGGCGAACCTGTAGCTGCCGGTGAAGGAGCTTCACCTGCTCAGCAATGGCGGCGAAGAGGGCGTGACCTGAAATCAAGCATACGACCTCTCGGCCCAGTCAGAGGATGCAGGGAGCTTCGCCGGAGTGCGGCGAAGCCAATGCGGGTGGTGGCGAGGCGTGAGGCGGCATAAGGTGGCAGCCCTAGGTCGGACTGTGGTCGGAGGAATGGGTTTGTTCGGGGGATCATTAGGTGGCGTGTGGCAGGAAATGAGACGAGGGAAGCTGTGGAGTGGAGTGAGGGGAAGCTTCTGAGGTGATTGGCGAGGAGTGAGGGGGTCTGTGGAGGTGGAATGGGCTCGCCGGAGAGGGTGGTCGGAGACGGAGCAGGTGGAGGTGGAAGTTGTGTGTGGGGGCGCGAAAATACAAATTGACAGGGGGGAAATTTAGAGGAGGAGAGGTAGCTTTTACCTAAGTTTTGGACGAAGGGGGAGGGGCGGAGCCACCGGCTCGTGCCTGCCGAAGCTGAAGAAGAAGAGGCCCTGGAAGGGGAGATCGGCGACGAGGAGGCAGGCGGAGGGTGTCGGCGGGTGCAGCGCGACACAGACGAAAGGGTTAAGGGAACCCTGCTACAGGTAAGGCAACAGAGCGACGAGGAGGAGGAGGAGTTGGTCGCCGGAATCTGCAGGCCGTCTGTCGGAGCTGGAGAGGAGGAAGTGGGGGGGTATTCTCCGTCAGAGACAGCTTATCCTCTTCTGCTGGCGACGGCAGTGTTTACAAAGGCGAAGGCGGAGGGGTGGGTGCAGGGAGGCGACGTGCCTCCCTCGCCAGAGGATGGCCGGAGCAACAACCCATACCTTCTGCGTGTTCGCATGAAAGGTGTGGGCGATGGCAGAGATCGTGGAGGTGTCACTGCGACAGCAGACGTCGCAGGGAACACCCGGTTAAATGGGCAGAGGGCCACCCTCACCCTGCGCGGCGCCATGCTCCGCGCAAAGTCGCCGGAGCATGGCGCTGCTCAGAGTTTTGCAGGGAGGACCTAAGTGCAAAGAACGATGAAGAACCTAGGGGCCAAAATGCGAGGGTTTCAAAAGTTGAGGGTCAAAAAGTAATAGATGAGGACCAAAATGTAAAGTCGGTCAAGAAGGCCTCTTCTTAGGTTCAAGTTTTTATGCATGACTAAATAGGACCTAAGGATTCTAATGGTGAATTTTATTTCTATATCAGACCTTATTTGATGGGTCAATTTACGTAAAAACTCAAATTAAATCATTAATTGGGCATGGTTCTCAATGTTGGTCAAAATGGGTTCCCAAGGCCAAATTGAAGGTTCTAAACCCTAGAGATTATTTTTATATGAATTTTAGAGGGTTTAGTCGATTTTTACTTTGCCTCGAGCCTCGTGAATTAAAGTGGGTTTATTTTAAGGTTATAGGATGTCATTTAATTCCTTGGAGTTGCTGTAGCCCTTGTTGGATCAAATCATCCCACTTTCCTTCTTATTAGGTTAGTTTGACCTATGTTTGGACCCTGAGTTACCCTATTTACTGATTGTGTTGGTGAAATTGCATTTTTACCCCATATGACCTGTTTTCTTCACAAACTCAGAATTCTCTGAGTCAAGCCTTTCTATAAGTTATGTATGAGCTTTTTCCTCGCAAATCTAGGTTAGATTGTGCTAGTTAGGGTTCATGATGAGGTTCTCATCATACCCCCATGCCTAGCTTTTGCTAGTCCCTTAGCAAAAACTTAAGTTTTGACCTTTGTTAAGTACCTCTTCATTTGAACTTAGATTAGGTTAGAATGCTGACCACAGGCCTAAAAGGTACTCTAGTACCAATCAAGATCCAGATCTGTCTAGCCTCAGCCTCAGTCTTTGGCAAAGGTTTTTAAGGCCCACAAGAACTAACCTAAGGTCTATTGGACTTTGTGGTTAAAGCACCCGTGCTTGAAATGATTTTAGCCCTTGTTCAATTCGCAGTGCGTTTTGTAAGAGAGAGAGATAGAAAGTTTTTCTGTTTGGAGAGTTTTCTCTCTTTTTCCTTTTAGTTCTAGCTTTGGATTGGCTTTTCAACACGGTCTGTATCAGATTCCTTGCTCCCATCATCAATCCTCAAGGGTTCCTAGCAATCGATGCTTCGAGATAGCACCGCCCATGGCAACCCCCGGAACCCTGGCTATTGAGATTTCGAGATAATCCCATCCATGGTGTTCTGTGGCCGAATCCAGACCCTGGCAATTGACACTTCATGATAATGCCATCCATGGAATCTGAACCAGCAGAGTGCTTACATGCCCCCAGTAGGATATGTAAATATCCTAAGAGACAAGCACCGAGGAGATGATATTTTGTTACGCATCTTCGAGGGGATTTCCCACCTCTCCGCGCTGGGAACTCGTCCAAATCAACTTGTGTTGTTCGGCCGCTCCTACTCTAGGTGTATTTTTCATAATTTTTTGACGCTTCTGCGTGATTTTTGATTTTTACGCTTACTGAACCAGGCTTTGCGTGAGGTTAGGGTGCTTAGGTTACTGAGTTCCGTAGACCAAAAGTTAGTTAATGAGGTCAAATACTCCCTATGCCTTAGACCTAATACTTCAGCTTTTCATTTTCCTCAACCTCTTGAGGAATGTCTAGATCTTAATGGGTACTAAGAGTCTATCAAGAATGCCTAAAGTTTGCATTTTTCCTAATCTCACCCTGCACTTTTCATTTATTTTCCTGAATGAGGTCTAGAACTTAAGTCATTTCCTTAATTTCTTACTAATGACTATCACTTCTTATATTTTGTGCTCCTTTTTCATTTTGTTTCATTTCCTTCTCCCATAACATTTCCTTTCTCTCCTTTTTTTTTTTTTTTGGCATATGTGAATTTTTTTTGTTTAAAACCTTTTCTTACAAGTTTTACACTTTTAAGCCCCCCCCATGCCTAAGGTATACAATGTCCTCATTGTGACCTAGGGGGTTTTTATTTACTTAGTTCATTCCTTAAGACAGATGCTTTGGTGAGTGAATGGGTCAGGATGAATTTTGCGGACGATTTCTAATCTCAGATGGAAACATCTGAGGTGGAGTCTGCTGTCTATAAGGGCAAACCTTAAGTGCATAAAGGCGTGGAAAAGGTTTTAGATTTTTGAGAAAATAATGGGCTGCCTCCCGTTAAGCACTGAGTTTTACGCCATCAGCTGGGTGCAATAAGCTCAAGGGGAATGGAGGATATAAGATGATTCAGCCAAATTAGTAGAAGTCACATCAATGAATGGCTTGAGTCTTTGACCGTTCACAATGAAAGGTTCAAAATCGTGGCTGAGCAGACTGATTTCGATGGCTCCATTTCCAAAAACCTGTCGGACTAAATATGGTCCGACCCACTTGGATTGCAACTTTCCTGGGAAAAGTTTGAGTCGGGCATCAAAGAGTAGGACCTTCTGACCAGGATGAAAGATCTTTCTCGAGATATGTTTGTCATGGAAGGCTTTAACCCGCTCCTTGTAGATTCGCGAGTTCTCATACGCGTCTAGGCGTAATTCATCGATCTCGCTGATTTGAAGTTTTCTGTGGGTTCCAGCCTTCGAAAGATCTAGATTACAGTTCCGTACTGCCCAATAGGCTTTATACTCCAGTTCTACGAGAAGGTGACACGCCTTTCCGTACACCAGTCTAAAGGGAGACATGCCTAATTGGGCTTTGTGAGCGGTCCTATAGGCCCACAATGCTTTCGGAAGTCGGGACGACTAGTCCTTCCTATCAGGCCGAACAGTGACCTGTAGGATTTTCTTGATCTCCCGATTTGACAGCTCAGCTAGACCATTAGTTTGGGGGTGATAAGGAGTAGAGATTCGGTGAGACAACCCGTATTTGGTCATCAGTGACCTAAACTGAGTGTTTGTGAAATGGGTCCCCCCATCAGAGACTATAGCACGAGGAATCCCGAACCTTGAGAAAAGGTTTTGATGAATGAATTTGAGAACGATTTTGTGATCACAGGTTCGGGTCGGTATGGCTTCGATCCATTTGGACACGTAGTCCACAGCAAGCAGAATGTATTCGAAACCATCCGAAGCAGGAAAGGGGCCCATAAAATCAATCCCCCAAACATCAAAGATTTCGCATACGAGAATCGGCTGCAAAGGCATCATGTCGCGACGGCTCATGTTGCCCAAAGTCTGGCAACGATTGCATGCCTTGCAGTGACTGTATGCGTCTTTGAACAGCGTGGGCCAGTAAAAGCCACACTGGAGGACTTTTGATGCGGTTTTATGCCTAGAGAAATGGCCACCGCATGCCTGGTCATGGCAGAAAAAGAGGATATTGTTGATTTCCTCTTCCAGGACACATCTCCGGATGACTTGATCAACACTTATGCGGAAAAGGTACGGGATTTCCCAGATGTAATACTTGGCATCAGAACGCAATTTATCTTTCTTGGCCTTCGGCCAATCAGATGGGATCTAATGAGATGCCAAGTAGCTTACTATATTAGCAAACCATGGAAGTCTAGTACCAACAGTTAGCAGGTGCTCATCAGGAAAATGTTCCGTGATGGGTCCGGAAGGGCTGATAATTTCAGAAGGAAGACGGGACAGATGGTCGGCTACCACATTCTGCCATCCCGCCTTATCGCGAATTTCAAGATCGAATTCTTGCAACAGCAAGATCCAACGAATTAGTCGGGGCTTCGCGTCCTTCTTGGCAAAGAAATGCCTTACAGCCATGTGATCCGAGTAGATGATGACATGGGAACCCAGGAGATACGATCGGAACTTTTCAAGGGAAAATACTACGGCTAGCAGCTCTTTCTCTATAACCGTATAGTTACGCTGAGCCTCATCAAGTGTCTTGCTAGCGTAGTAGATGACCACGGGTTTCCCGTCAGCTTTCTGCCCCAGGACCACTCCTACAGCGAAATCAGACGCATCGCACATGATCTCAAAGGGTTGAGACTAGTCAGGGGATTGCAGGAGAGGTTCCTGGGTGACTCGGTCACGAAGGTTTTCAAAGGCTAATGTGCATTCCTTGGAGATTTCAAAGGGTACATCCTTAGAGAGAAGAGAAGTCAAGGGGTGCACAATTTTCGAGAAATCCGGAATGAAGCGACGGTAAAAACCGACGTGCCCCAGAAAAGAACGGATGTCCCTGATCGAGCGAGGCATAGGAAGGCGAGAGATCAGATCAACCTTAGCTCGATCCACTTGGATGCCTTTTTCCAAAATTAAGTGTCCCAGGACAATTCCCTCAGGCACCATGAAATGGCTCTTTTCCCAGGAAAGAACCAAATTCACATCGATGCATCGCCTGAGTATCTGGACCAAGTGTTGGAGGCAATCGTCAAATGATGCTCCAAAAACTAAAAAGTCATCCATGAAGACTTCCAAATAGTCACCTACCATATCTAAGAATATGGCAAGTATGCACCGCTGAAAGATAGCAGGTGCATTGCAAAGACCGAAAGGCATCCTTCGGAAAGCGTATGTTCCGAAGGGGCAAGTGAACGTGGTCTTTTCTTGGTCCTCAGGATGGATTGCCACCTGGTTGTAACCGGAGTACCCGTCAAGAAAGCAAAAGAACCAATTCCCGCTAGTTTCTTGAGAATTTGATTAATGAAAGGTAGTGGGAAATGGTCCTTCTTCATGGAGGAATTGAGTCGGCGATAATCTATACAGACTCTCCACGCGTTGGCTAATCGGGTAGGAATGACTTCTCCAGTCTCAGTCGTTATAGTGGTGAGTCCTGCCTTCTTTGGCACAACCTGAATTGGGCTCACCCAACGACTATCGAAAATCGGGTAGATGATTCCAGCATCTAACCACTTGATGATCTCCTTTTTCACGACCTCCTGCAGATTAGGGTTCAAACGTCTCTGCATTTCACGAGAAGGTCGTGCACCCTCTTCTGAATAGATATGATGAGTACAATAAGAGGGACTTATTCCAGTCAGATCATCGAGAGTCCACCCGATGGCTCTGCGATGTTGCTGGAGGACAGTAATCAGACAGGATTCCTGTTCGGGATTGAGGTTGGAATTGATGATCACAGGAAGGGTCTGATTAGAACCCAAAAAGATGTATTTCAAGTGAGCAGGAAGGGGCTTCAGCTCGAGGATGGGGTTATCAGCAGTGGTGGGTGGTTTAGTATAGACGTGAGGTTCAAAGGTAAGAGTTACTAGGTTGTTCAAATCTGGATTCGACTCCTCTGTTTGTGGGTCAAGATCTTTCTGCGGTTGATGAGGTATAATCAGGTCATTCTGGAAGTGTGTTTCATCAACCAAAGCCCTAATGTCACAAATCTGTTCGATGACACCGCAATTTATTCTTTGTTGGGCCTTAAATATATCAATTTTCAGGGTTTGATTTCCAAATTTGAGCTCTATTTGGCCCTCCTCACAGCTAATGTTGGCTCTAGCAGTAGCCAAGAAAGGTCTCCCTAAAATGATTGGTGTATCCCTAGGATTCTTAGGTACGTCCATGTCTAACACTATGAAGTCTACAGGAAAGTAGAAATCCTGTACCCTCACAATAACATCCTCGAGAATCCCTTTTGGTGACTTTATAGATCTATCTGCTAATTGTAATGTCACGTCGGTTCGTTTTAGCTCAGATTCTTCTAGATGGTCAAGTAAGGATGTGGATATCAGATTTATGGAAGCACCCAATTCTAGCAAAGCTCTATCAAATTGGGTATCACCTATCTTGCAGGAAATCAGGGGAGTACCAGGATCTTTAGCCTTGGGTGGGAGTCTGCTTAGGATTACAGAGCTGGCTTGCTCTGACAGAACAATTGGACTCCCACTCTTGGTTCGCGGCTTACGCTGGGGTGTACACACATTCTTTAAGAATCGCGTGTAAGCCGGTACGTGGCGGATTGCATCCATCAAGGGGATGTTTATGTGGACCAGCTCAAAGAGCTTGACCAGGTCCTCCTCAGGTGCCACGGGTTTGGTAGTCTTCTTTCCCTTGGTAAAGGCCTCGGGAAACGGAATCTTGGTTGGTTCTTCTAGGATAGGTCCAGGTCTTGGATCTGGGACAGGGGTAGGAATGTCCTGGATTACCGTCCTAGGCTTGGGATCACTACCAGGCTTGGAGTGGTTTGGGTGAGGTGGATCTTGGGTTTCCTTACCACTACGGGTCGTTATGGAATTAAGTCCTGCCTGGTTTTGGTTGGGATTGGGAAAGATGGGTTACTGCTGGTAACCTGCAAAAGAAGTGGAGGCCTCCATCCCGTCGGGTGAAGGAACAGAGGGGGCCTGATAAATCATATGGGTTTGGCTCGGGTTCATAATGCGCCGCTGGGTTGGGAAGGAAGAGTGCCTGGCTGGTGAGAATTTGCCAACTGGACCAGTTGATTTCGTACCTCTGTAAGCTCGTCCTTGTGTTATTTTTGGATAGCCGCATTCGTTCTCTGAATGTCAGCCAAAGTCTAAGGATAAGGGACATTTGATCCTGATTCGGCCCTGATGGATAAGTAGGGTTGGGCCGAGGCTGAGGCGGCTGGTAAGGACGAAGGGGTTGTGGGCGGGGCTGAAAGGGTGGTCTTTGGGTTTGGGAATTTCCTGCCCACTGAAAGTTGGGATGGTTTCGCGATCCAGGGTTATAGGTGTTGGAGAACGGGTCATTCTGGATGGCGTTGAGGTCCTCGCAGGTCGGAGGAACCTCCAGAGAGTCAGAAAAAGGGGGAATGGAATTCCCCGGGCTGGCTTAGAAAGGATCAGATGGACCTCCGGCCCGAGAATCAGATGATGGATATGGATCCATCCCAGGAGAAGATCGATGGAGAATGTTTTGCACAGTCTCCTTTGTGGAAGGAGGTTGTGCAAAGGAGCTATGCGCAGAGGTGGCTCGTTGCAGGTGCTGAGTCAGCTCATCCACCTTCTTTTTGATAATTGAGACCTTGTCCAATCGACTGGCCATTAATTCCAGGTCGACTAATGCGGACAGGCCCTGCGTCTCGTGTGCTCCCCTAGGATTCGTCGATGCGTGGGTATTCGTCCTGTCGAATAATCCCATGGAGTCAATGTTGATGGAGCTCTCGCACATGTTTTCAAGAATCTCCCACACGGTGTCCTCATGTTGACCCATGATATTTCCTCCGCAGGTTGCATTGACGAAAAGACGGATGTCCTCACGGAGTCCCTGGTAAAAAGATTGGACTTGTTCCCATTTAGGAACTCCGTGATGGGGGCATTTTCTCATGAGATCCTGGAAGCGATCCCATGCCTCATGGAGAGGTTCCCCTATTTGCTGAGTGAAGTGAGTAATCTGATGGCGCAAGGCATTGGTCCGACCAACGGGAAAGAACTTTTTCAAAAACTCGAACTGAAGTTCTTCCCAAGTGTTGATCGGCCGGGTCTGAGTTTGATACCAATGAGCGGCCTTGTCCATAAGAGAAAAGGAGAACATCTTCATGAGAAGAATATCCCGATTTTGCGAATCTGACCCAAAAGTTTGGGCCAGATGTTTAAGCTGTTTGATGTGCTGGAAGGGATCTTCGGAATTAAGCCCATGGAATTTAGGTATAGCATGAATCATATTGGGCTTCAATTCGGAATCAGGTCCTCCAGTCGGGATTCTGACTCGAGGCTCAATGGCCACCGCAGCAGGATTATAATGGTCCCGAATCATAGGACGCTGCGGTGGGTGCACAAAGTTTTGGAAGAGGTCATTGAGCCGCTGGAGCTGATGCTCCAGATTGTTTTCTTCCTCAACTGGCTGAGCCATGATGGGGGAAGAAGAAGAGCTTGGTTCAGAATCAGATGAGAGAATGATGGGGTAGGGTTGCTGTGCAAACACGGGCGTCGAGGCTTGGCCTTGACGAGAGTGAATTCCTAAAGGAGATCTTAAGGGTGGTCTTAAGGATCTCCTACCGTTCATGCACTATTTGAATAGATGAGTTTAGAAGGTGCTGGACCCAATCAAGACACCTAAAAATGTGTTGGGTGACTACAGAGGTGTGGGGCAGATGGACCCCTTAATCAAAAAGATCGTCCACCTGAGAATTACCTGGGCAGCCAGAGAGGGTGAGTCCCGCGAAGACCCCTACATGGTAGAGCGTCCCCACGGGTTATAGGGTTTCCCCACCTGACCTCTCTTGTCACTGCGGTTCCAGGTAGACCAGAATGGGGATCTTAACCTCTTAAGTCTACCTCTTTTACTTTAAGATCAAGGTGCTTAAGGTTTCACTTGAACTCTTAGGTACTTTTGTGAACAAGGTGGCCTAATTTGAAGGTTGGTTGACCCTAGGGGTCAACTTCACCTAGTGATTCCTTTGAGAATTTAGGCCTTGTTGCTTTTTAGGGTTCAAGTGTTTAGAGAGCCAATTGTTTAGGGTTTCTCTGAATAGGTATTTTCAATCAATGGCTTGGGCACACTCCTTTTGGATTTTCTCAATTCTTGATTAAGGGGTGTGTCTCTGAAACCCTAATGTTTGATCTTATGTTAGCTCTACTTGGTCCAGTTAACTCCTTGTTGGATAATTAGGGCTCAGGTAAGAAGGTGTTAGCCCTTAATTACCTTTAATATTGTGTGCAGGAATAGTAGTTTTGAGAACATCCAGCTATTACTACGTATGAAAGACAGGTTATACCTATTTTTTCTTTCTTTTTCTTCCTCTTTAAAATTTTAGGGTTTAATAGGAAGTTACCCGTCCTTGGAGTGGCTGTGGTGCGGCTGTGTCCTAATTTTTTCCTGTACCTGCACAAAAGAGAGAAGAGATTATTAAAAACTCACAAATAGAAATTTTATAACTTCTAGAATAGCCGTTGCTCCCCGGCAACGGCGCCAATGGAATAGTGGGCCGTATGACTTACGTGACCGACCGTGGCTAGGTCTCTTCTTTTTCTTTTGTTTGTTATAGAAATGTCGCTGAAGTACAGATAGTCATTGCCACTATTACAATTTTACTTGGAAATATTTTTCCCAGGGTCGAACTCAGGGAGCTACTAGAATTCTAGAAGTACAATGCGTTTATTACAAAAATAAGAGAGAGAGAGAGGTGGATTGGTCTCCTGGCTTTTTCTTCTTCTCTTCTTTCTCTCTTGCCTTGTCTTCTTCTTCTTTCTTCTCTTTGCTTGATCTTCCTCAGTTCTTCTTCTTCTTTATCTTTTCTTCTTCTCTTTGCTTTCAGCTGCGGCGCCTGTTCTTCTCTTCTTCTCCTTTACTTTGTCTGCAGAGCTTCTTCCGTCGTCTGATTTCTCAATCAGATGGCTTAAGTGGCATCTGCTACAGTGCTTCCTTTGTGCTCCTTCTTCTTCTTGTTCTTCTCGCAGTCCTTCTTCTTCTTTCCCTTCTCTTTGAGCGGCCAAGGCTTCAGCCACCTTCTTCCTTCTTCTTCTTCTTCTCTGCCTGCACACTCACACTGCTAATCAGAGCAAAACCTACCCCTACCCTCCCCCGCGTCTCTCTTTCTCAGATTTCTCCCATAGGATCACTCTCCCAGAGCCGGGTATTCGGGTATGGGTTTCGCGCCCGGGGCCAGGCCCACCAGCATGCGGTGGTGGGCGAGGAGTGCAGGTCGGGTATCCGGATCCAGCCCAGACCCGCGGGGCGTGAGCACGGGCGAGGGCAAGCGCATGGGGCGCGGCGTGCGTAAGGGACCTGACCCCTGTGTTCGAAGGCGATAAGCCTACAACACTTTTTTCATTTATGCGCAGGCGCTGAGCCGTGCGCTTCTGAGGTGGGACTGAAGTCCCACCTCCAAATCTCAGTCCCACCTCCAAATCTCGCACCCGCGGCTGAGAGAGCTGCGGTCAATTGAGGCCGTGTGCGAGGCTTTCAACCCAGCTGCAGGTCTGGGATGCTTCGCGGGTGTAAACCGCACGTCCTGGAGTGCGAGCTAGGGCGAGGGCGAACCTGCAGCTGCAGGTGAAGGAGCTTCACCTGCTCAGCAATGGCGGCGAAGAGGGCGTGACCTGAAATCAAGCATACGGCCTCTCGGCCCAGTCAGAGGATGCAGGGAGCTTCGCCGGAGTGCGGCGAAGCCAGTGCGGGTGGTGGCGAGGAGTGAGGCGACGTATGGTGGCATCCCTAGGTCGGACTATGGTCGGAGGAATGGGTTTGTTCGGGCGATCTTTAGGTGGCGTGTGGCAGGAAATGAGACGGGGGAAGCTGTGGAGTGGAGTGAGGGGAAGCTTCTGAGGTGATTGGCGAGGAGTGAGGGGGTCTGTGGAGGTGGAATGGGCTTGCTGGAGAGGGTGGTCGGAGACGGAGCAGGTGGAGGTGGAAGTTGTGTGTGGGGGCGCGAAAATACAAATTGACAGGGGGGAAATTTAGAGGCGGAGGAGAGGAAGCTTTTACCTAAGTTTTGGACGAAGGGGGAGGGGCGGAGCCACCGGCTCGTGCCTGCCGGAGCTGAAGAAGAAGAGGCCCTGGAAGGGGAGATCGGCGACGAGGAGGCAGGCGGAGGGTGTCAGCGGGTGCAGCGCGACACAAACGAAAGGGTTAGGAGAACCCTGCTGCAGGTAAGGCAATAGAGCGAGGAGGAGGAGGAGGAGTTGGTCGTTGGAAGCTGCAGGCCGTCTGTCAGAGCTGGAGAGGAGGAAGTGGGGGGCTATTCTCCGTCAGAGACAGCTTATCCTCTTCTGCTGGCGACGGCGGTGTTTCTAAAGGCGAAGGCGGAGGGGTGGGCGCAGGGAGGCGACGTGCCTCCCTCGCCGGAGGATGGCCGGAGCAGCAACTCATACCTTCCGCGCGTTCGCACGAAAGGTGTGGGCGATGGCAGAGATTGTGGAGGTGTCCCTGCGACAGCAGACGTCGCAGGGAACACCCGGTTAAATGGGCAGAGGGCCTCCCTCACCCTGCCCAGCGCCATGCTCCGCGCAAAGTCGCCGGAGCATGGCGCTGCTCAGAGTTTTGCAGGGAGGACCTAAGTGCAAAGAATGACGAAGAACCTAGGGGTGAAAATGTGAGGATTTCAAAAGTTGAGGGTCAAAAAGTAATAGATGAGGACCAAAATGTAAAGTCGGTCAAGAAGGCCTCTTCTTAGGTTCAAGTTTTTATGCATGACTAAATAGGACCTAAGGATATTAATGGTGAATTTTATTTCTAGATCAGACCTTGTTTGATGGGTCAATTTACGTAAAAACCTAAATTAAATCATTAATTGGGCATGATTCTCAATGTAGGTTAAAATGGGTTCCCAAGGCTAAATTGAAGGTTCTAAATCCTAGATATTATTTTTATATGAATTTTAGAGGGTTTAGTCGATTTTTACTTTGCCTCGAATCTCGTGAATTGAAGTGGGTTTGTTTTAGGGTTACAGGATGTCATTTAATTTCTTAGAGTTGCTGTAGCCCTTGTTAGATCAAATCATCCTACTTTCCTTCTTATTAGGTTAGTTTAACCTATGTTTGGACCCTGAGTTACCCTGTTTACTGATTGTGTTGGTGAAATTGCATTTTTATCCCTTATGACCTGTTTTCTTCACAAACTCAGAATTCTCTGAGTCAAGCCTTTCTATAAGTTATGTAGGAGCTTTTTTCTCGCAAATCTAGGTTAAATTGTGCTAGTTAGGGTTCATGATGAGGTTCTCATCAGGACCCATCATGGAGCATTTTCCTGATGAGCACCTACTGACTATTGGTGCTAAACTTCCATGGTTTGCTGATATAGTAAACTACTTAGCATCTCATCTGATCCCGTCTGATTGGCCGAAGGCCAAGAAAGATAAATTACGCTCTGATGGCAAGTACTACATCTGGGAAGACCCGTACCTCTTCCGCATATTTGCTTACCAAATCATCCGGCGATGTGTCCTAGAGGGTGAAATCAATGATATTCTCTCCTTCTGCCATGACCAAGCATGCGGTGGTCACTTCTCTGGGCACAAAACCGCAGCAAAAATCCTCCAGTGTGGCTTTTATTGGCCCACTTTATTTAAGGACGCATACAATCACTGTAAGGCATGCAGTCGCTGCCAAACCTTGGGCAACATGAGCCATCGCAACATGACATATGAGGAGACCAACCTGGCCGCACGTGACACTGACAGTGGATAGAAGAGGCCCTACCAGGCAGATTACTCACAGGGCCGACGAGAGAGGAGGCAAACGGTGCCTACAGGAGAGCCATCACGTTTTGCGGGGCTGTCAATGGCCTTTGGGGGCCCCCGACAGGGGCCAGTTGCCAGCACTAGACCCCCGCCCAGCCGTCAGCAGGGACCTACCGAGGGCGGGAGTCGAGTTCCCCTTTGCTACCAGTGTGGCCAGCCGGGCCACATCAAGAGGGACTACCCGTCTAGGGCTGCAGATCAGCAGATGCTCCCCGCGCCGATCACTGGAGGACGAGCAGGAGCCCGCGGTTCCGAAGAGCATGGGGGAGGACAGCAGTCGCGGGGAGGGTACCGACTAGCGGCTACCCTTCTGACGCAGAATGTGGCTGCTTCGTCCGCACCTAGAGCTGAGAGGCATATTAACGCCCTAACACACAGAGACGCCAGGGCTTCAGGTTCAGTGGTAGCAGGTATGGCTACAGTTTCCGGCAGACTAGTTTACACACTTTTTTATTCCGACGCCATGCACTCGTTTGTCGCTGTTAGTTTTGCTGCTAGTTTGGGGCAGGACTGTGTGTTGTTAGAGGATTCGTTTGTGATCAGAGGTCCAGGTGGTCAGCTGTTTGTAGCTGAGGAGGTTTACACAGGCTGTGAGGTCAGTGTTGGGGGACACAGCCTCCCCGCTGATCTAATTGTGATACCGATGGAGGACTTTGGTGTGATTCTGGGGATGGACTGGCTGTCTGCTTACCATGCCTTGGTAGACTGTTTTGAGAGGAAGATCGTTTTCTCCATACCGGAGATGACTTCTTTTGAGTTTCATGGACAGCCAGTGGACAGAAGTTTCAGGTGCATTTCTACACTTCGAGCAACGAGACTTTTGAGCCAGGGGTATGAGGGCTTTCTGGCTTGTGTAATGGCAGAGCCCAGCCCCGTGGCAGACTTTTAGAGTATCCCGGTGGTCAGAGAGTACCTCGACATGTTCCCAGAGGAGCTGCCAGGACTATCGCTCGAGCGTGAGATCGAGTTTGAGATCTCACTGATACCGGGGACCAGGCCCATTTCTACAGCACCTTACAGGATGGCACCACTTGAGCTGCGAGAGCTCAAGTCCCAGTTGCAGGACCTTCTGGAGAAGGGCTTTGTGAGGCCCAGTGCGTCTCCGTGAGGAGCCCCGGTATTATTTGTGAAGAAGAAGGATGGTACCATATGCCTTTGTGTGGACTACAAACAACTGAATAGGGTTACCATCAAGAACAGGTATCCGCTACCGAGGATTGACGACTTGTTTGACCAGTTGCGAGGTGCCATGGTCTTCTCCAAGATAGACTTGAGCTATGGCTACCACCAGTTGAGGATCAAGGAGACCGATGTCTCCAAGACAGCTTTCCGCACCTGGTACGGACACAATGAGTTTTTGGTCATGCCATTTGGGTTGACCAAGGCCTCCACTGCTTTCATGGATTTGATGAATCAGGTGTTCAAACCATATCTGGATCAGTTCGTGGTGGTATTTATTGATGATGTGCTCATCTAATCTCGGGATCGGGCGCAGCACGGACAGCACTTGCGGATGGTTTTGGACACATTGAGACAACGTAGGCTATACGCCAAATACAGCAAGTGCGAGTTCTGGTTGAGGGAGGTGACCTTTCTAGGTCATGTGATATCAGGGGATGGCTTGGCTGTGGATCCAGCCAAGGTTGAGGCAGTGCTCAGGTGGGAGAGATATATCCGCGACGTGGTACGTCTGCACGAAGTTCCGTGGGAGATTGTATCCAACCAGAATACATGTTCTACGTCCCAGTTTTGGGCTGAGTTTCAGCAAGCTTTGGGGACACGATTGAGGTTCAGTACGGCATACCACCCCTAGACGGACAGACAGTCGGAGCGCACGATACAGACGCTTGAGGACCTTTTGCATGCCTGTGTACTGGACTGGAGGGGCTCTTGGGAGGAGCACTTGCCCCTGGTGGAGTTTGCATATAATAACAGCTATCACACAAGCATCGGCATGACACCCTACGAGGCTCCGTACGGACGGAGGTGTACTGCACCCTTGAGTTGGGTTCAGGTGGGGACCAACTGGGAGGTTGGCCCCAGGCTAGTCCGACAGAGTCAGGAGGTGATTGAGTAGATTCACAGGCAACTCCGCACTGTCAGGAGCAGACAGAAGAGCTATGCCGATCGGAAGCGTAGAGAGGTGCAGTTTGAGGTTGGTGATCACATCCTCCTTCGCGTTTCGCCTATGAAGGACCTACAGCGTTTTGGGGTGAAAAGGAAGCTCACGCTGAGGTTTGTGGGGCCCTTTGAGGTCCTGGAGCGGGTTGGATCCGTTGCTTACAGGCTTGCCCTTCCTCCCTAGCTTTCTGGTGTGCACGACGTGTTCCACATGTCCAACCTCAGGAAGTACATCGCCGATCCCAGTCACGTTCTGAGCCATGAGAGCGTCGAGGTAGGTGACGACTTGACCTACCCCGAGCGACCAGTGCAGATACTAGACAGAGCCATCCAGAGTTTGAGACGGAAGCAAGCACCCCTGGTGAAGATCTTATGGAGGAGCCAGAGGTATGAGGAGGCTACCTGGGAGCCTGAGGCGGGATGTGAGAGCGGTACCCGGGAGCTCCTTGAGGGTACGTCTTTTCGGATCGGCTTCGGCCCTCTTTGAGTTTGTTATGAGTATGTTGTTCTTTTTCCGCACCCTAGCTAGCTCAAGTTTCGGGGATGAAACATCCTTTGAGCTTGTTATGTTGTTAAGGCCTGTGTCATTAAGCCTTTTTAAGATGTCTGTACCTTAGTTCAGACGTCTGGTTAGACGTCTGAACTGAGGGTTAGACGTCTTGCAAGATGTCTGGACTCATTCCCAGACGTCTGAAAATCAAAATTTTCGTGTACGAGCTCGCGTCTGCACGTGTACTACGCGCAAACAATACACGTCCCTCATTTCTCTTTCTTCTCTCTCCTTCCTCCCAACGAAAACCCTAACCCCAGACCTTATATAAACCCCTCCTCTCCCTCACACCACCCCCACTTCCGGCCACTTCCTTCATCTACCCTCCAGCGAGAGCAGCCGAGCGAGAGCGGTGGAGAGAAGGAGCGTCGTGAGAGGAGAGGAGGAGCAGCGTGAGAAGGAGAGGAGAGAAGTCTTGCGAGCTCACGTGGGAGCTCTCCGATAAGCTCACGGCCGGTCGGCACGTGCGCAAGGCGAAGGAGTGCATCAGGGAGGTCCTCCCCGACACTGCTGCAGCCGAAGTAGCAGGCGAGCGGGTGCGGCACGACCACTCGCAGCACGAGAAGGGGGAAGCGGGTTCTGGTTCTGGGATTTTCCTAAAATTAGACGTCTGGAGTGACCGCCAGATGACGGTGCGGACGTTTGGAGGTGGTGCCAGACATCTAAGTTGGAGGCTTCGTGAAGGTACGTCTCTTTTGCGGATACGGCCATGCAGGCCGCTCCGCCGAGACACTTTCCTTGCCTTTTTGAGAAGATTTCGGTTGATTCGCGTAAGTGTTGCTTCGGGAAGGCGCAGGACACGCCCTCCCACGCACTTCAGACGTCTAGGCGAGGCACCAGACGATGGGAAGCATTTCCAGACATCCGGAGAGGTGGTCGGACGTTTGAAACTAGGTCCAGACGGTCTAGTGGGGTTCCTGGACGTCTGAAGAGTAGCACAGGACTGAGGTATGGCTCTGGATTCCTTTAAGACATCTGGAAGGTATTCCAAACGTCTGATTTGAGTCAAAATCACTGTTTTTGACCCGTTTAGGGTCCGTTTGAGGTTCGATTTCCGCAATTGAGATACTGATGTTTCTCGTATGATTTCCTCTACTTGTTGGAATATCTTCTATACTGTTCTGAGTATTCTCTTATGATTGATCCTTGTGATAGTACCTTGTTCCGTTGCGGGTTCGGGGCTTGCTGAGGCACGTGAGCCTGCCGTTCAAGCCCCCATTACTCCTGGGTTTACTGGTAGAGTGGCTTCCCCTTAATTTAATTGAAACTAAAATGCATGTGTGAAATGAATGATTAGAACCTAGGGTATGGCATGAATCCTAGGACGAGAAACACTTGAAATGTCTGTAATTGATGATTGAATTGCAGTCTTGAATGAGTAGATAGATAACAATTGCATGTAAATAAAAAACACCTACCTGTGAGATGTAAGGTACTGTGCTAGCAAACTGTTGCATGTGGATTCCTGTCGTTTATGTTAAATGACATACTATGAGCTGCATTTATATAATTTGAAAATGGAAAGGTGAATGATGGAAACACGAGCTATCTGTGAATAAACTGAATATGGAATAGAATTACAAGTTGCATGTGTATAACCTGAGAATGGAAATAGAAATGATGAAACCTGGTATGAAATGGCCTGAGGAATATGAGCATGAACCCTACGGGGAATTAGAGATGAGCTCCTGGAAATAAATGGAATGAATCTGGGATTGTGTTGGGAAGTGTGTTGGCCCTTGAGTACGTGATAGCAAGAGGAGCGCATGTTACCTCTTAGTGTAGAGGGGAGCTAGCCGCCCTTGGGTTGGGACCCAGGGTTAGGATTGGCCACTTTGCATCGACTCGGTGGCCCTCGTGTACACTGTACCGGGGAGAGCTACTAGTGTAGGGAGAGTGCTAGCCACCCCTCAGGGCCTGGGGTTTAGCTAGCCGCCCTACACCGACTTGTCAGGCCCACTGGGCAAACTAGGGTAGTCAGGCAAGGCTGCGCGGACTGTGGAGGGGCAAGACCCCTGTTTTGTTCTTAGGGTCTAGACCCCTATTACTGAGAGGGCTATGCCTTATACTGGTTTCGTGATGTGCTTTGGGCACACCCGCTAACGGAAAAAACTGACCGCGTGCTAATGCGGGGTAGTTACCCGTGCGTTTATCGCACGTGCCATAGTCACCGTTACATCTGTCCGTGACCTTGGGGTGGTTGACTAAGTATAGGACCACCACGGGGGATTCTCCCGGCCAGGAGAGCACCACGTGCTACTTCTACTCTTCGGAAAAGACTGCAATCAAGATAGTTCCCACGAGGAACATTCGAGATCAAGAAGGAAACCTGATAATTAAACCAAGTAGTGAAAGAAAGAATAATTAGTTAAAGAAAGAAAGAATTTGGAGAACAACAACTACTTGTCCACCTTGACTGCTTACTAGTTGGTTGCCACTCTACTCAGCGTGCGCTGACGTTTTGTACTCATAACCTTTTCAGGTCCAGGTGTTGAGCAGCCAGAGCCTACGGCTGCAGAGGGTGCTAGGCCCAGTAGAGCCCAGTAGTTGTAGCTCTTTTTGTACTCGTTTGTGTAGTGAGTAGCTTCTTGCACCTTTATATTCTGTACTCTTTCATTCTGTACTTTATATTCCTGTACCCGTTTACTTTTCTACTGTTGTGGTGGTGTGTACTATAGTAGTTTACTTCTTTACTGCTGTACTTTTGTTACTGTTAGTTGTTAGCATGGTGAATGTGGTTTATTTTACTGCATTTCGGTTACTTTCTCGTTAGATGACTGGGTCTTGGGATTAGTCGAGTCAGTCCGGTCTCGTGTCCTATAGGGATTCGGGGACTGGGTCGTAACATGCGATGAAGAGCTTTAAGCTGCAGCCTGTAGGGGGGATGCACCGCGACGGAGGAGAGGAGGCAGAAGAGGGGCGATAGAGGGGTAAAGAAGGGGAGACCGGGGAAGGAGGAAGTGCCGTCGGATCGCCCCCGTCGTGCGAGGTTGGATAGGTTGCGATTCGCGAGCTCGGGGTGTGGTTGGAGGTTGCGAGATCGACGCAAGCGGCGAGGCGAGGTTGGAGGTCGAGAGTCCTGAGCAATGGCCACAAGGGGGGTCGCGAGTGGCGGCCACGAGGGAGGGTCCTCACGTCGCTACTCACAAGGGAGGGTTGTGAGCGACGCTGGTAGTCTCGACTCGAGAGGGAGGATCGCCGATGACAGTCGTGACTCACAAGCAGGTCGGTGGGAGGGTCGTGAGCTGGTCGGTGGGAGGGTGGTGACCAGTTAAGGCCGAACTTGGGGCCTCGCGAGCTGCTTAGTGGGAGGGTGGTGACCAATGAAGAAGGACAGACTGGTTTCTCACGAGTTGCGCTACTGGCTGCTACGGACCTGCGGTCTCAACAGTTGAAGATTCAAGACTCAACTCCTCCATGCCATTTGGGACCTTTGAGTTCTCACCTTGAAAATGAAAATGTAATAAATGGAGTCATGGAGGATACGTAACGTACGGGAAGTTCAATGCATGCGATTGCAGCCAATGGAAATTGTGTTGAGAATAATACAAATAAATGGAGGGAATTTGATTTGGGTAAGTCCCACCATAGGAAATTAAATATAACGGGTAAATGGGTATTTTTATCGGGTATTCAGGTAGGGTAAATAGGTATAAACTCATACCTATATTCAAACCTGAATCCGATCGGATTTTTCTGATGGAACCCATACCCGAACCTGATCAGGTTCAGGTCAGATTTTACCTATTTTTTTTAGGTCGGATTGAGTCGAATTCAAGTCAAATTTATCAAAATTTACATTCCTAAATGTTAGGAGACACCTTCATGAAGATCGGCTGTCATTTGAAGATCTTCTTCCACTTTTCGAGGGTAAGTTTTTTGTGGGTCAAGGAGGCAAAAGATTATTTTTATATAGTGTTTGATTTGGGTCGATCTTAATCTGATTTTTCACTCTCTCTTTGTTTTTAATGATTTTTCACGATAAAAATTACCATGCATCTCGAACATATTTTTGTAGCATAACGTAGGATTCAACGTGTAGACTGTTCAATTTTGATGAATAAGAATTTCTTTGAAGTCCTATCATCTGGTATCAAGGTATCAAAATTGATAGGAAGAATTTTAGCGCAGGTTGAATGATTAGTGTAAATACAATTAATTAAAATTGTGAAAAAATAAAGTGAAAGAGTTTTTTAATTTTAGAGGCTCTGCATCACTTTATTGTTGGCTTCTAAAAGCACAAATCGAAAAGTGATGAGAAATGGAATCTAAATATGAGCATGTCTGTAGATTTATTAAATTAATGGTTCCATGATGAATAATGTCTACAACATACTTAAAAAATATATATATATACAGATTACATGGATTAAGTCAGAGAATTTGTATGTCTTCAAAATTGGCTGTAACAAGCTTGAGAGATTGATGGAGTTATGATTCAATGAAACTAATTTTAACATAATTCTTGGTGGATAAGAATCAAATTTGAAGATGAGATTTTAGGGTCGTTTGTTACTTACTGGCCTATTGAATACATAGGAGATCTTATACACTTTCTGGGGGGTTATTTGGTAACCGCAAGGGAAAAAAAAAAAAGAAAGAAAGATAAAAGCGAGGAGGAATTACTGAAGGACTTCAATGATTCGAGAAATTAAAGGGAAATTATAAATTCTTTATAGTCAAAGAATTAAACACCAAGTCAATGAATTAAATATTTGAAAAGAATGACTTTAAAAATTAAGAGGACAATTTCAGAATAAATGCCCCCATTCAAACAATGCCTGAAAAAAGAAAAATTATAAAAATGCTGACAGCCTCGTGAAAGGTATGCAAGGAAACGCTGCCCAATGACCGAGAAATCACCCCATAGGTCAACTTTATCAAGGCAAAGCAGATCCTTTAAAAAAAATCAAGGCAAAGCAGACCGGGCCCAATGACTAAAGAATGAGAAAAAAAACGTAAAACAAGTGACATAGAAAAAGAAAATTGGAAAATCTATGGCAAAAAAAAATAAAATTCATAAAATAATCACCCACCCCTGTCGTCAGATCTGAAGAGGCACGTGACCAACGCAACGATGTCCACCCCCTACCCACCTTCTAGAAACTTAGCTTGACCAAAGCCCGCATCTTCCAAAGAGAACCAGCGGCCGAGTACAAGCCGCCGTGTACGTGGTCCACCAGTTGGTCATTTGGCTCTAGTCAATCTGGATCCAATCCACAAAACTAACCAACATATATAAATTCTCGTATTAGCATATCCACCGAGACGAAGAGGAAGAGGAAGAGGAAGAGGAAGAGGAAGAGGAAGAGAAGGAGGGAGCTAAAAGTTCTAACCAACATACATAAATTCTCGTATTAGCATATCCACCGAGACGAAGGGGAAGAGAAGGAGGAGGGAGCTAAAAGTTCTAACTAGCTATACTCCATCATGGCAACCCGATCCGTTGGTGCATACAAAGAAGAGTGCGGCGACTCCGAGTGGTCTTGTTGCGGCATTCAACAGGGCTACCTGGGTATGGAGGAGGACAACGAAGACGAGGAGTCTTGTGTATGCAGAGATGCCCACTATGGATATGGTATGGATCGAGGGATGGAGGAAGAAGAGGAGGTGGAGAGTCAAGAATTGCCCACGAAGGAAGAGGTGTGTGTTAGAGATTTCAAGTGGTTCAAGGAAGATGAGGAGGAGGGAGAGGTGCATTCTGGCAGAGAGTTGGAGAGGAGGGAGAAGGACAGGCTATTCTGGGAGCTTTGCTTGGCTTCGGGGCTCCCATAGGTTTTCAGCCATTTTTTTTTCCTTTCTTTTCTTATTTTAAAGGAATTATTTTCCTCTTTTTCGATTTTTTTTATTTTCTTTCTCGTTTTTTGTGCTTTTATTTAGAAGGTTGAAAAAAATTGTCCCATGCAAGGTTGTGACATGTCGTAATTGTATATGGAGTAAATTTAACATGTGGATAAGAGGGATTTAGCGGTGGCCGGTTATATTAAACTGGGTTTGCGCTGGATGTTAAAATGTGTTTTTCCTCCCTTTTTTTCCTAACTCTTTCGACCCCATATTTCTTGACTCGTGCCATTTGAGACGGAGATCTGAAAGGAGTTTTGACGTGAGTTCGGAAATATTAGTTATGTAAAAGTTAATGTACATAAGTTTAAATATGATTTTTATTTGATATATCTTTTTCATATATAAAAATAATATTAACATATTATATATAAAATTAACAATAAATTACATTTATTTGCATGTAAATCACTCAAATCACCTTTAAAATCACTTTATATGGTAAAAAATCACTTTACACCGTTGCAATCTTCCTTTATATCAGTGCAAAATCACTTTTCACCTTAAAAATAATTTTACACTGATGTAAAGTAAGATTACACCGATATAAAATTAAATTTCAAGTATTTCTTCACCTATAACAAGTGATTTTACACTTAAAAGGTGATTTTTCCACCTTAGGGTTTTCTTTAGTATTTCTAAACACTAAACGATAAATCGTAAATCATAAACCCTAAGTTAAAAAATTCACCTTTTAAGTGAAAAATCACTTCTCATACACTGACTAGGCCTTCCCCTCATCAGCACCAGATCACTTTTTCATAAACCCTTCCTCCGAACACCCTGACTAGGTTTTTCATCCACCCCGAGGACTACTGATATTATATAGGTCATCCGGTCATCGAGTTCAAACTCCCCTTGCGCCTACTTTACTGAACCACTTGCTCCCCTTCCCTAAGGGACATACAGCGAATTCCTACCCCCTTCCCTTGCGCGGTAGGTAAGGTCATAGAATCAGTGCCTAACAACCCCGGGCGAATAGGTAATGCAGGTTGTGTGAGAGATGCTCACTAGGTTCAGTCGAAGGGTAGACTGTCGGGAATAGAGGGATGTGTTAGCTCAGAACACTTGGAAGAGGGATGAGTAGAGCTACCTATAGTAGTATAATCAATCGAGTCTTAGCTGAACTTCTACGGGAGCAGCTTGGAGTCAGAGGGAAGTAGGTAGCGGCGAGGTAATAAGGATGAAGTGATCAGATTAGGAGTTTCGCGGAGAAGAGAGAATCAGACCAGACCCTGTTCACTACGTGGAGCTGGGAGGAGGTCATCAGCGGTCTTAGTCGAAGAGAGTATGAGATCTAATCCAATTCATCAACTGCTAACTTAGGTTATTATCTTCCCCTAGTTCGCAGGCAGGTTAGGAGTCAGCAGGGTGGATACAAGGGATAATAGTCTATGAAAGTCCCATTCCCCATCCTACCTCACTTGAATCAGAGCCCGGTTGTAGTAGGGGTCACTGCTCACTGAGGGAATTCTCTTCCCCTTATGAATCATTCCTACTTGCGCCACTTTACTACAAAGCTCCATGGATTGACTGGAAAGAGTAAAGAAGCATCTCATAGGGGTAGTTCAAAGAATGTCCCTAATTCGCATAATGAACCATTAAGAGAATCAACCCCCCTCAAATAGATGTTCAGCCGTTTCTTCCTGAGTAGCGCATAGGGGGCGGGCAAAGGGGGTCAATAGCTATCCCCCAGTCCCTCAAACGACGCCTCGTCAAAAGCCTCCCTCTTGCTACGAGCCAAGAACAGCAGCGGAATCCACAGCAGGGGGAATGGGGGAGCTCCAGAGATGCTTCCAGACTACGTGCGCGGCTCCTCTTGATCTAACCTCCTCCCCTAGTTAGCAGTTTACCTTCAATAAACCCACTCTTGCTCCTGGGAAACAAAGCTATTCCCTTCCCTGCCTTATATTTCCGAACTCACTGATTCTACCATTCCCTCCCTGATTTTCTTAATGAAACGCTCTGAACTCGTAACCTCCTCCGGAGTGAGGTCTGATTTTCCCCCAGCGTACATCAAGATTCAGCCTGATATAGGCAGGCGTTCTGATAGGGATCTTCTTTCCGCCCCCGGGTTTGTTGCTTAAGCCAATCAGTGTTGTAATTCTACAGACTTGATCCCGGGTTTCATAGATATATATATAGGTATAAGCCTAGGATTGATTGTAAAAAAGAGGTTCCATTCTATTTATATTTCTGATAGAATTAGACCTTATCTTATTGATCAGAATAGTGTGTTGGTTCCTCCCTTGAGGTCGGGTTTCCCATGGGGCCAGGGTGTATCTTTGGTTTGGATTGGACTCACTTACTTACTGCTTCTAGTTAAGTATTAATAAAGATCGACCTAGGGTTTATTTAAGCCCATGGGTTGATACTAAAACCATACCAAGGGATCTACTTTGATATCGATTGAGAGGGTTTTATCACAACCAAACGAGCATAATAGGGCTTGTCTCCAAAGAAACCTATAAGACACTTGTTGGAGGCATCATGTATCTTCATACCTAACCCCCATTATGGAACAGGTTTGAGGTGAACACACATTTCTTCTACAGGGTATTTCAACCAGGTGTATACATAGATGGCTGTGTAGTGTGAGGGTCACTATCTATAATATCAGGTAGGAACCAACAACCTCAGGCAAGGGGGAGAAGAAGTCTGCTGCTCTTGAGCTTGTCCCTAGGGTTGTCCCAGGGTTGGGGAGTGATTTGGTTTACTTAGTGGAATGGAAGTCGTAAGTGTAAACAACTGACTTAAGGGTTGATTCCATACATCAGACTTATAGCATATGGAATGAATATTCTATATATTATGGTATCCCATAGTATATTCTTGTATCCCATAGTGGGGGGATAAGGGTTGATATCTTGTTTGGTTTGATACTGCTTCTAGGGAATCAGATCTGAGAATCGACCTAGGGTTGTTTAAGAGGGTTAGATACCTCACTTTCCCATGGGTCTTGTTCTATCTCGATTTAGATTTATTGAAAACATCGAAACGAGGGTATTGTATTAATACAAATCTACATATAAGCCTAGATTTGGATACCTCATAGCTTATGCTAAACCCTATTTGGAATAGGTTTGAGGAGCCATATACTTTTGAGCTTAGTGTACTCTAAGGAATAGATTGCTATGGGTGGAGTGTGAGGGTATTATGTATGAGCTAAGGTAGGAACCAATTGAGTTGGTTCCCTCTCCCTGTAACCCTCACCCTCCTATTGAACGTGTAACTCGTGCTCAACTCCACTAAGAGCACTTCGTTCACTCTGTATTAGTATAGAGTAGATAACTCATTAGATACATATAACTCATCAAACCATAACTCCATAACTCCTGAACTCCTGAACTCATGAACTCAGAACTCATGACTCAGAGCTAAGGACTCCTAACTCATGAACTCAGAAATCAGGAATCATAGCTCAGGACTAATAACACAATCAAAAGATGGATTGGATCACAAGATACTGGTGAAGGGTGCTCAATCGCCGCACCGGCTCGCCGTTGCACTCGTGCTCACCGGCCAGGTAAGCACTCATTCCACTACCTTAACTGCATAACTCCCTAACTCAACTAACTCCATGAAAAAAGAGATTCTGATAAACAAGATGGTAAGTACCTTGCTCGGCTCAATCGTGCTACCCAGCACTCTTTCACCTCCTCTAACTCCCAGCTCATAACTCCCTAACTCAAGGCTAATTCACTCATGAGATAAAGAAAGAACTAAGGGCTAATAACTCAATACAGAATTATATATGTAACTCAATACAGAATGATATATATGGATCGGCTCGCTTGAGCTCACCTCCACTAACAACAAGAACAAGATGGATTGGATTCAAAGATACTCCCTGCCCAAACCCCCCTATCGTTTCATTCGTGGTAGCCTTAAGGCTGGTTCCCACTCATTCCACTCCTGACCTTATTATATAGATATTACAAGATAGTAGTTTGATACCTCGTTCACTCGTTCTCCATCCCGAATGGATAACTCATTCACTCCTTTCACTCAGATATCTAGATAGATAAAAGAAAGATATATTCTTATCTGGATCGGTTCAATCGTGCTCACCGGCCAGGTAAGCACTCTTTAACCTCCATTGACGCATGCTCCAGGCATGCTCTAACCTTATCGTGTTCACTTCGGGCCATTGAACCCCTCGTTCCACTCCTTTGCTTGAAGCTTATCTGAATCAAACAGGAGAAATCTATCTTCCTCGTTTCACTTCGTTCTCCCCCATTGGAGAACTCGTTCCACTCCTTCCTTATAATATAATAGGAGATATAACATAATATAAGAATATATATGGTGGATCGTTCACTCGTTCTTCCCGACTAGGGAATAACTCGTTCACTCCTTTCATTCACTCAAGGGATATATTAGTCAAAGATGGTAGTTTTGATCGGTTCCCTCGTGCTACCCGACTAGGGTACCACTCACTCTCCTCTGTTATGTACTTTGGCTTATATCAGATATATAGAGAATACAAAGGAAGGATCAGAATTAGATTATTGATCGGCTCCCTCGCTCTCCCTGGCTCGTGAACCTCTATTGCTTCACTCAGATATAGATATAACATAAAGAGGGTTAGATTGGATCTTGATCGTTGCACTCGTTATCTTGAGGATCACTCGTTTTTTACCTGAACTTCGCACTTCGCTCTTCGGGCAAGCAGCTCGCCTGTTTTTTTTGAATAGTCGTTACTCAAAAAAGTAGTTTCTCGCACCGTAGACTCGCAGGAGCGCTTCCGGTTCTGTCCGTGCTTCAAACCCTTTTTCTCCATATTACCATATATCTAGAGTCAATCATTTTCTATGAAGAACTACTGAACTCAATCACTTGCTGCCGTTACTCCACAGTTTTCTGTTGAGGTCTATCCCGTAGAAGTACTCCAATTGGATCAGTGATCGATTTCTAGGTTTCGTCGTAAACCTAATTGGTGACTTCCAATTACGTAAATCCATAGTTCAAACCGCACTCAAAGGTAGTGCGAATAGTGCGAATAGGGCATTTCCCATTGAGATAGGAACTTCTGTACCAGAAACAATGGTATCTCCAATTCTAGCCCCTCTGGGATGTCAAATATATCTCTTCTCACCATCCCCATAGTGTATGAGACAAATGTATGCATTTCGATTCGGGTCGTATTCTATGGTTACGATTCTACCAGATATGTCTTTTTGATTCCAAAATCGATTTGACGGTATAGACGCTTATGACCTCCCCCTCTATGCCTTGCGGTAATGATTCCTCTGGCATTACGAACTTTACCACAACACAACGATGCTGTCCATAAGTCCAATTCTTTTGTGGATTGGATTTCCTGTCTATGGCTCCGTTGCGTGTGCTCGGGGTAGAAGTTTTGTATAAATGTGTCGCCATGTTATTCAGTATTTTGCTTTCCCTTCTTTTCTCTATCAGAGGTGGAATAGAATCCAAAAAGAGGTGGAATAGAATCACCCGGGCGTAATGATCATACGTCTGTAATTGGAATGCATTGTATGTCCCATAATAGGTCCCATTCTTCTACCCTTTCGGGGGAGTCGATGACCCTTTCGGAACGGGGGAGTCGATGACTATTCATAGCTATGACCTTGACACCAAAGAAGAGTTCGACCCAATGCTTGATTTCTGTCCTAGTTGATCCTGATTCGACATGAGAAGTATATTGATTGTTCTGCAATAACCGAAGACTTTTTTCTGTAACTACTGCATATTGGATTCCATCCATAAATCCATTTGATTCCCTATAAGTTCCAGTATCGATAAGAATTCTAGTTCTGATTGTTCCTATGTGATAGTATGAATATACCCTACCAATTCGTTATGTATGGATGATGAGATTCCATCGATCCAAGGCCAATTCCAACTCTTCCTTATACCCTATGTGATATCGCATTGGCCTGCATCCAGCAGGGCCTACGAATTTGCCAATTATGAGTTGGGCGCTTTCACCATTCAACGCTACCATGGATGCATGCTAATGATTTCGCTTTTCATAAAATGGAACCTGACCTACCCATCCATTTCCACTTTGGATTTATGAGCTGAGAGAAGTTTTGAGAGAGATTCAGAAGTATCACTATTTGGTAGATTCATGGATCCAATTCCAGTCCATCGGATCTTTCATTCACATTTGTTTTCACCAAGAACGTTTTCTGAAACTATTCGACCCCCTAATTGTAAGTATCCTACTTTATCCACACGCGATTCGCGGGGTTCAACAAGCAATCCATATTTCACGATCAAACTGCCGCACCAGTCAAGTCAAGGTGTAGTACTGCTTATCAAAGGTGGAGTCCTGGTTGTAGTAGTGGTCCTTCTATCTCGTATTAGCAATCGAAAGATAAAGCCAAAATGGGCCACTATTTGATGCCGGTATTGTTATATAATAGATATATATACGCTTTATCCCTAGAATACGGGGTTTTGTTGAATAAGACACAGTTATCCATATGCAAGGAACAATAAAGAAAGGAATTATGTAGCATTTTGGTTTGATACTTATCGAAACTGCGTTGCTGTGTCAGAGGAAGGATAGCTATACTGATTCGGTATACTCGAAATACACCTTCGGTACAATATTGACGATCTGACGAAGATGAAAGATCAGTAGTTTTCTATTTACTTGACTGATCCCATCTTTTGCCAACAGAATCGATTGGACTTCACTCGGCAATGGGTTTGATAGCGGGCGGCTTTGTTTTGTTTTGTTTTGTAGTAGTTATATTGTAGCGTCAGCCTGCCTGTATGTATATAGGAATGAGGTGTAGCTATATTATTAGCGGTTTCTCAACCTCTCAGTAATCACACTCCTCAATATAAGGGAAGCGTTGAATTCATACAATCAGTTAAGGAGCGAATCAGCGGGGCACCGGTAGGTTCACATCACAAGTGTAGGAGAGGAAGATTGATTCCCTTCATAAATTCACCTCATTCGCAGGGGAGCTAGTCAGTAATAATGATTGAACCTAAGTCAGATATTCAGCCTCCGCTACCCCGGGAAACAAAGCAAAGCTCTTAACTGAGGATTCTCCCCCTTAACCCCCATATTTCACCAAATCCCCAGGGTCAGCTGAAACAAACTTGACTTGCCGGCTGATGAATATATTTGTGCAATTACCCGCTTATTACTGTAGCTCCCCGGGGCAAAGCTTTTCCTTCCTTCTACAAAAACCCGGCTTCTGGAAACAGTTGATAAACTCCTGCTGAAATCAGATAGATCAAACCCCTTGCCTAGTTCAGAAAAGAGATGACCCTGGGTGAATTCACTTGGAGTTGGAATTGGAATCTGGAGTTTGTTATTCAGACTAGTCAATTGTGTTTATTGGATTACTTCAGTCTTCATTCTTGACCCGAGAGAAGGGAGTTTCCATTGTGTGTATCTTATTGGATGACTGATGACTTGTATTCAGTCTTCATTCTATTAATAACCCGGCCCGGTAAATGTGAGTATATACAAGCATGACCACCAGTCCCCGCGCAATCTTCTGTATAAATAGGGAATGATCCGACGAGGATCTGGCCCAGTGTCTCAACTACCTCTGACAACTTCTGGAACCAGGGAATACCCTGGGGCTTTGCTTGAGGCCATAGATTGCCTTCCTGAGCCTGCATACACGCTCCCCCTTAGTTACATAGCAAGGCGGCTCTCTCATATACACCTCCTCTGTAAGATCACCATACAGAAATGCATTATGGATGTCTAATTGAGAAAGGGGCCAACTGTGGTTGACAGCAAAAGACAAGATCATGCGGATAGAGGATACACGTGCCACAGGTGAGAATGTCTCAAGGTCATCAATGCCGTCAGTCTTTGTGAACCCCTTGGCAACCAGACGCGCCTGGAATCGATCCACAGATCCATCTGCCAAGTCTTTGACTGTATACACCCAACGACAGTAAACAAGTGTAGCATCTTGTGGGCAAGGTACAAGCTCCTTTCCTTCCTCACTTATAGTAGTACCGCGATAAGTAAATGCATCCATCTCCTCGAGCTATCCATAGCAGCTCTCCAGCGGGGGTCCTGGGCTGCCTCAATAGGATCTCGGGGAATCTGATTACTGGTCAGAACAGAAGCAAAGTGCTGGACGTCCTGCTGCAGATGAGCGGTAGTGGTATAGTTGGACATCAGATGAAGAGTACATGATCTGCTAGACTTCCGCAGTGCAATCGGGTAGTTCTGTCATCACTCTCATCTGGAGCAACCTGTGGAGAACCTCGTGATGGACGTCGGCAGACTCTGGAGCAGTAGGTAATGGAGTATGTCGCCGGTTATACACAAGTGTCTCCCGAGGAGCAAGATCCAGAATGGCACCCTCCTCAGAGTAGTAGGGAACCTTCTCAAAGGGTAGTGCAGGGTAGTAGGTGGCATTAGCAGTTTTTTGCAGTATTGCCGGTGTACTGGATCGTAGCATCTGTAGCCGGGTACGAGAGTCACCCAATGTAGTATGCACACTTCACTGTCCTGGGGGAAAAGGGGAAAACTGATCCACCTGAACAAAAAAGGTGCATCCGAGAAGTCAAGACGAAGTGGTAGCATAAATGGTATCTCCGAGTCAGTATGTAGCACCTGGTATGGTATGCCTCCATGTAGAACTGAGGACAGAACGCGATTGATCAGATAGGTCGCTTTCAGTACTGCATCGCCCCTTTCATAGAATCACACATTAGCTTCAAGAAGAGAAAACCCATTGCCGAGTGAAGTCCAATCGATTCCCCTTTTTTGACTGTACAAGAATATGTGGAGCTCAGCATGTCTGGAAGCACGGGAGAACGTTCTTTTGCTGATATTATTACCAGTATTCGATATTGGGTGATTCATAGCATTACTATACCTTCCCTATTTATTGCGGGTTGGTTATTCATCAGTACGGGTTTAGCTTACGATGTGTTTGGAAGCCCACGGCCAAATGAGTATTTCACAGAGAGCCGAACTACCAAGGGATTCTACCCTTTCACTGGCCGTTTTGATTCTTTGGAACAACTCGATGAATTTAGTAGATCCTTTTACCCAATGATTTGACCTGTCCAAATTGGATAGGTTCGATCCAGATTGGTTTCTCGGGAGTACCGAAGGCAAGCATGACGTCGTTATGAACATCAAGTCCTAAGGTATGGAATCCCAGAAAGAGGCTGGCCCAACTTCAATGAGATATGATAGCTTCTTTATGGTCTAACATTCTTGCCAATACATTCTCTTCATTCTGTTCCGGATTGTCATCTCTAATGAAAAAGATAGCTCCATGAGCAAAGGCTCCTGTCATGATGAACCCTGCGATGTATTGGTGATGAGTATATAACGCAGCTTGCGTAGTCAAGTCTTGTGCTAAGAATGCATAAGCAGGTAAAGAGTACATATGTTGAGCTACTAAAGAAGTAATAACCCCTAAAGAGGCTAGGGCAAGACCTAATGGAAAATGAATGGAATTATTGATTGTGTCATAAAGACCTTTATGTCCACGTCCTAATCGACCCCCCGGAGGAATATGTGCTTCTAAAAGATCTTTGATACTGTGCCCAATCCCGCCCGAAGTTGGTCCTATACATATGACCGGCTATCAGGAAAAGAAAGGCAATAGCTAAATGATGATGAGCAATATCAGTTAGCCATCCACTTTGCGTTTGTGGCCCCCAGAAGGGTTCAAATAGCAGTTCCCGCCCCTTGAGAGCAAATCAATGACTACCGGAATCCGGGTTTTGTGCATAAAGACTCCACTGACCTGTAAAAAGCGGACCCAACCCTTGAGGATATGGTAATACATCTCAGAAATTGTTCCATCTAACATACTCCCCCCTAGACCCAGGAATAGCGACATGAACTCAATGTCCTGTCCAAGCCAAAGAACTGACTCCGAAAAGTCCTGACAAATTATGATTGAGACGAGATTCGGCATTTTTGAACCAGGAAACGCTTGGTTTCCATTTGGGTTGTAGGTGTAACCAACCCCCTATGAAAGATATAGCAGAAAGAAATAATAGAAAAAGAGCTCCAGTATAAAGATCTTCATTGGTGCGTAATCCAATTGTATACCACCACTGATAAACACCGGAATAAGCAATATTCACTGGTCCAAGAGCACCCCCTCGAGTGAAGGCTTCTACAGCGGGCTAACCAAAATGGGGCAACCAAATTGCATGAGCAATAGGTCTGACGTGTAAAGGGTCCTGTACCCATGATTCCAAATTTCCTTGCCAAGCTACATGAAAGAGGTTTCCAGACGTCCACAGAAAGATGATTGCTAACTGCCCAAAGTGAGAAGCCAAAATGTTCTGATAAAGACGTTCTTCAGTAATATCATCATGACTCTCGAAGTCATGCGCGGTAGCAATACCAAACCAAATATGACGAGTAGTGGGGTCCTGAGCTAAGCCTTGGCTAAACTTTGGAAATCTGAATGCCATAATGCCTTTCCAATCCTCCTAGAAAGACCATTATCCTACTGCAAGAATGATTGCTAAGAAGAATGCCCATGTTGTGTCAATTCCACCCAGAAGTGAAGTCAGGCTATGCCATCCTGCATGCAGTAAGGTGCGTGCTGCGAAAGCGCAGGATCTTATCAACGTCCATGAATGAGAAATCATAGATCGAACTGCCGTTGATTATATTTCAATTGGGTGCTACCCTAGTCATAGTATCGGCTAAGTTCACGGGCTGGAGATAAGCGGACTCGAACCGATAACCATCTTTCGGCTAACCTAGCCTCCTCCGTCCCTCGGGACCAACAAGGGGTAGTACAGGAATATTCACCTGTTGTCCATCGACTACGCCTTTCGGCCTGATCTTAGGTAGCTACCCTCCCTCCGTGGACGAACCTTGCGGAGGAACCCTTAGGTTTTCGGGGCATTGGATTCTAACCAATGTTTGCGTTACTCAAGCCGATCTACCATTCTCGCTTCCGCTTCGTCCACACCTGCTTGCTTAGTGAATTCCCGGGTGAGATCTAGGAGTCTGATATGCGTATATTAGATCTCAACATGAGTGAATGCGTTATAAGCTGATAATAAGAATGGAATTCATATTCAAATCAATCAAACATGCTTCAAGAATCAGATATATAAGTGAGAATCTATATAGCAACACTGATTTCATTATATAATATACACTTCCCGGGCCGTGGAATCAACACCATCTCTGCTTTACCCGATGATAGGAGGGAAGCTCAGCCGGTGTCCTGGCCCCCCGGAAGAGTCAGCAGCATAGCAGGGTATGGATTGTCTTTGAGCTAAACCTCATAGGTGGTTCTTAGGCTGATAGAATGCGTTATCACTTTTTAGGGTAGGAAAACGAGGATCAATCAAGTCGTTTATTCACTCTTAGCCAAGGTAGGCAGGGAAGCACTCAGTCCTACTTTATTATAAAGAAACCTGGAAAGAAAGAAGGTGCCGGGCTTCTAAGTACTAATGCTTAATGCTGATACTTTGAGTTAGGTTGTGAGGAAAGAAAGAGATAAGTAACAACATACCTGCTGGGACACACACCCTATAATACGGGGTTGGATGGGTATTTCTCAGACTGATCTCATACTGCTACCGAATGGAGAGGGCAGTGAAGCTCGACGCTCTTCTACTGTTCAGGAGGGATAGGGAGGAAAGAAGACCACGAGGCTCGTCGACTTGACCAATAGGGTCTTTCTACGACTCGCTTGGCTCGACCCCGGGGTTTCAGGAGTTGAACTACCCATGGGTAGTAGTTTGAGTGGATTCTTTCTTTCATCCAATCCAGCCTGGAATCGAGCTTATTCAGTATACTCGCCCCCTGCGCAGTGGATCCCCTTAATCAATGTCTTTTCCAGCCATCAATCCAGTGCCGAAAGAGGGTAGTGTAGTAAGGAATAGGTCAGGCAGGTGCCGGAATAGTCTGGAATTGGAGTTCCCCCGGGAAGTGGTGTTGATTTATGTTTATACTATCCTTTTTTGAAAGTAAAGTCAAGTCAAGTGCGTAGTTATCCAATTGCAGAAGCGACCCCATAGGGTAAGCTTGTACTTTCACGTCTCTCTCAAATTGCAGTCATGATCCAATCTTGGTGGATTCTTTTTTTCAAAGACTCCCAAGCACACATATTAGCTATAACTATAGCTAGCTAATGAAAGGCTTGTTATTTCACAGTATAACATGGTCTATATATCAATGTCAACCGATAGCAAAGGGTAATAGTTCATCAGAACAAAAAGAAAGAAAGAAAGTGCATGAAGATGGAAATCTTTCCATTTTTCCATTTGTAATATGGGTTGCCCGGGACTCGAACCCGGAACTAATCGGATGGAGTAGATAATCTTTCTTTATTGCAAGAAAGCCAAATCATGCTTGCATTTTTCATTGCACACGACTTTCCCTATGTATACATCGAACACTTCGATTTGGAACAAATATCAGAAAGTGGACTACTCAATGGATTCCACTACTACCGCATGAGCATTTCAGAAGAACAATGAACCCATTTCTTTTGATCTCTAGAACATGTTTAGATTCTTTCTATTCTATTTACACAGTCTCATACCCAATCAGGAATGATTGACCAAGTCATTGATACGAAGAATATCCAAATACCAAATACGTTCTCTATAGAACTCATGTGAGGGAAAAGAGGTTTTTGGCAATATTTGGTTTAGAAAGCACTTTGTCTTTTTCCGTAAAGAATTCTTCGAAAAACCCTGAACCCAATCTTTGCAAAAAAGCGCGTACTGTAGTTTGATGCTTACGAGTTTGTTTGAGTTTCTAGCACATGAAAGTCGAAGTATATACTTTATTTGATACAAACTCTGTTTGTTTAAGGATCCACTATAATAATGAGAAAGATTCCTACATATCCGACCAAATCGATCAATCATATCAGAATCGGAGAAACCCGTCCAAATCGCCTTACTAACAGGATACCCGGATACATTACAAAATGGAGCTTTTGACAAGGATCCAATGAGAGGAATAACTGGGTTTGTTTTACTATAGTCAAACTCGAATTTCTTAGTCACAGTGTCTATTAGAAATGAATACTCTAGCATTTGACTCCGGACTGCCAAAGAATTGATTAATACACTTGAAAGATAACCCCAAAAATAGGTGGTCAAGAATTCTTGGATAATTGGTTGATAGGAATCCTATATGATTGAGACCAAAAGTCACAATGACACTGCCAAAAACGGACAAGGTCACATTTCCATTTCTTCATCAGAAAATAGGTGTCTTTTGATGCAAAAATGGATTTTCCTTGATATCTCACATAATGCATGCAAGGATCCTTGAACAACTGTAAGCTTTTCTGAAAATCATTACGACAAACTACTACAAGATACTCTATTTTTCCATAGAAATGGGTTCGCTCAAGAAAGTCTGATTTTGTTTAGTAAATCAAAGGTTGAGCTGAACCAAAGAAAGAATGACCAAATATCCATCTTTGGATTTGCACATACCCTTTTTTTGATATATCTATTTTGTATATATCTATATAAATAGAAATCCAATCCATAAATATGTCCACAATGCATAGACTTGACCCTTGACATTACAATCTCGCCTATACTATAATGATAGAATGATTGATACACCTAAGAAACAAAGAAGAAACGGAATCTGAATCTCAACAATTCTGAATCTCAATAAGGAAGTCCGGATTGGATTTATGTATGCATATATGACTCCTAGCTAAATCCGGCCGGAATGAGTGAGTGAGGGGGGTGGGTGAATAGCGTTGTGACCCCAAGGGGGCGGGGTTTCATAACGTTGTTACCCCAATCCAAATCACATGTCTGATTCTTTTCAAGAATCCATATTTGTAGCAATGAAAGACTATTGTTCCTCTCCGAAATCATAAATATATGACCAATGATCCATATTGAGAATCCGTCTTATGGATTTGACAAATCATTCTGAACTAGTAAAGTCAAGGCCCGGAAATACCCTGCTTACGTATCATTAGGAAATGCATTAACATAAATACGGAAGTAAGAAGAGGCAATACAAAAGTGTGTCAACTATCAAAACGGGTCAAAGTGGATTTACCCACACTAGCACTCCCACGCAAGAATTCTACCAAGGGCGATTCTATTACAGGAATAGCTTCAGGTACACCTGTGACAATTTTTACTGCTCAATCACACTATACTATAGGCAAGGTAATAACTCAGTAACTCATGTCTATAGGGAGTTAGGGTTACTATTCGGTGACCCATGGGACAGGGTCAGGAATAACCGGTTACACCAAAAGATGCAGTCAATACAGCTAGAACTACACCCGTCACCCAAGTGAATTCGCGGGGTTTGTGAAATCCACCTGAGATATACACGAAATACGTGCAAAATCATCATTAGAACCATCATACTTGCCGACCATCGATGAACTAGCCAACCAAAGTTGGCCTCAGTCATTGTGTATTGAACAGAGGAGGTTGGACGATAGTCAAAAGTCATAGCAAGTAGCTACTTGTACTCAAAAACAAGTGAGTGTGATCCCGCAATCAAAGATGTTGACATGAGGAGGAACATATTGACTAGTTATATCATCTGCAATCGCCTGAATCTCTAGATATACCCTTCTTCAAACCAATCATAGACTTTCTTTAGATAGGTCAAACAAGGAGACTCCCCCCCTTAGAACCGTATATTCAAATGGAATCTCGTACGGCTCAAGCAGAAACACCAAAATACTGGTTTCAACGGATATGTAGTAGAAAATGGGAAACTTATTAGACACTTGATTCCCAAAATCCAAATCCGGAATTGTGTCTTTGTGATGAGAATACCAATATAAAGTCGGCTCATCTGTTTCTCTTTCTATTGTTATATGTGGTTCCTCTTTAGTCTTCTTTTCTCCTATCTATATATTGCTTGTTATTTGTGTCGTTTTTTGCATAAGTCCAATTGACTATTTATGGATTGTTTGACTATGGATAGGAATTCTCTTGTTGAGATCCTAGGAATCCATGAACACTTCAGATTCATACTATAACCACGATGATTTCCCAAAGTCACAAACTCAGTTCAAAGGCTTTTTGAGTCAGAACCCTTTGACCATCACTTATTCCATGACTAGGCTAAATGGAATCACTCAAACAAATCCAGAGAACAAGTTGGCCTTCAGTCAAGGCACACAATTTGGGTTGAGCAGTCAGGTGGCCGAAAAGGTGTTTGATTTAGGCAATTCCCCCTTTCTTTTGTTTTTGTTCATTTCTTGGAATCCGGTTACGAGGTCTGAATAGGTGTCCATAAGTAATAGGTATGAATCATAGTTCCAATCTGTCTTTTCTTGATCTATTTTATATACCCCTTCCGTGCTCCAGATATTCACATAAATATCAATATTCGATGAGGTAGAATCATCTCTATCAAGATGACAGACCTATTTTCTGTACTATCAATAGGATCAATTATAACAAGTCACACACTAATATTCCGGAAATACCAAAACAAAGAAATTCCACGGTCGAACTACCAGAATGTCCTAGAAATCCGAGTTCTAAGAAACTCCATTTTTGGATCGACAAAATAGGACTTCCTAATTCTGAGAAATCAAACCTAGGAATATAATATGCATAAAGAAGACCAAACCCATGAGTGACGCCCCTAGGAGGAATTCAGAGCGTTGTTCGGCTTTCATGGAAATTCCATCCTCGGAATCATTCTCAATTTCCAGAATAATAGATAGGAATATTGCAAATAGAGCCATTGCGACTCCCATAAAGGGAGTCGTCCCCCAGCCCGGAGCTACTTGACCAAGCCGAATTCAACGGTTTCAAGAAATCCCCTACAACAGTTCGTCTTGGTCCAGACCTAGAACTGCCCTCAACGGTTTGTGTAGCCATCAATCTTCTTTCATTCCTTGGTTGAGATCTGTTTACTTTGTATACTATTTGGTTGTAATTGTAAATCAATGATCTTCTTGTAGTTGTAGATCTACCGCGATCTTTCCATTATTTCAGAATGGAAACAGCAACCCTAGTCGCCATCTCCATATCTGGTTTACTTGTCAGTTTGACTGGGTACGCCTTATATACTGCTTTTGGGCAACCCTCTCAACAACTCAGAGATCCATTCGAGGAACACGGAGACTAGTTGATGGAAGTAATGAGCCTCCCAATATGGGAGGCTCATGACTCCCATTGAGATAATGAAAAATCATTTCCTTTTTTGCCTTAGGCGGTTCTCGAAAAAAGATAGCGAAACAAGTGAGTGAAGTGAAACGGAGCGAAACAAGGCTAGCTCGTCTTCGGGAGTAAAGCGCGTCGACTACCAAAACATACGACTTGCACCTACTTTTCAACTCGCACCATGCGTTATTGATCTGGAGTGATATGCTGATATGAGATTACTATTGCCCCAACGCCTATATAACTCCCAGCTCAATCCGGTGAATAATGAGTGAGTTATTGCGCTTATATGAGATGCCCTATGCCCTTACTCCACGGGTTTTGACCCATTTGTTCCGGGTTTTGGGGACCAAGCTGAATTGGCATTTCCCGGATGCTCCAATCTAATATATCAAGGCAGAAAATGGGCCCCTAGGGGAAGGGAAGAGGCAGACGAACAACGTGAGACTTCGTATATTACATTACTCATTCTCCGCTTCACACACTTCAAAGCTCGCGGAGAAATACCATGAAAAACGAATTAGCTAGCTTCGTAGCTCAAGGTAGTGCCTGAGTCGGTGTGTGATCGAGGGGACAGTTGAAGCTGCTATTGACTCTGGTGACGGAGCATCGAGGGACCTGATCAAAGAGAGGTGTATGTAGATTGGTATAATTAGCAAGCAGTATCGTAGTAGTCAGGGATTTGGAGAGATACCATACTCCTTTTTCCATTTCTCTTGATCAATTCAATGGAATAGAGTACTCATATTTCCACCAGTATTACATATCATCTATGTATTTTGTTATTGTACAATGCACAATGAGCATTGAATATAATTCGCTCTACTAAAGACTTTCGAAAGCACCCCCTATGATAGAGATTCTCTCTCAACTACGAATTGGAAACAATCGAATCGGAAATTCTTTGTCTCATTTTCATTCCAATTGCACACGGAATTTTGGATGTATACACGTTAGTACCAATCCAAGGATTGAAGATCCTGAGAAAATCCAAATCCAAGAATGCTCCCTTTTCGTAAATTGGTTTCAATAGGATATCCTTTCTACCGGAATCCAGATTGATTAGACTTTGATGTATTCCAAATGAAATCATCACAAAAAAACTGAGTTTCGAAGGAACTTCACACTTTTGTCTATTTCACCTTTTTTGATTGTTTGGATCCGGAGGCAATAGAATACTGATCATATGATATCTCATCAGATAGTTGGATAGGATAATTGGATATACTATTGACTAAGTAGTATAAGTGACAGTATAAGTGACTAAGTAATATAAGATGTAAATAGTATTCTAATTCTAAGGTGGAAATCCATAATAGAATCCTATTAGGTGGAAGGAAGGAAGGAAGGAAATAGTAGAATCCTATTCCAATGGAATTCTATCCAATGTGAATTGGATTATCGAAAATCCAGAGCGGAAAAGGATGAGAAATTCAATGGGATTCTGGATTGGATCGGGAATCCATTTTTGGTATGGATCAAGGATCTTTCTATATTCGATTCTTCCATTCTCGACGATGAATCGATTGGATAGATCAGATATTGTTATTCATAATATGGATTTCTCCGATTCTGTATCATTAGGATGTCATTCATTCCATGGAATTTCTAAGAGTCCAATTGATCATCTCTATGGGATTAGATCCCGAGTGATTACGAAGCAAAAAAAAAAAAAAAGAACAATGAGATTATGGAAGTCAATATTCTCGCATTTATTGCTACTGCACTCTTGATTCTAGTTCCTACTGCCTTTTGACTTATCATCTACGTAAGTCAGTCAAAATGATGAATTGGACTGAAACTGATTAGTTCTGATCAATGATGGAAGAAATGAAAGGGTCTCAGTCTTAATGAAAGACAGAATTGGACCGGAATTCAGACTATCTAAGCTAAGATAGTATGATAAAAAGAACTAATAGAAAACTCTATTTTTGAATTCTCCTATTCTCATTATTTTGTATAATAGTCCAATTCTTATATTCTATGGAATGATTACATAAGAATGGAATATAATAGAATCCGGAAGTCTAAATGAAATAGAGTATAAATACTATGTCAATCTTTCTACCATACTATCCAGGTATACAGTTGTATACGGATCTAGGCTTGCCATAGATTCATTTACAGTATGTAGATAGATACTATCTATTTTGTATATGGAAACAGTACTCTAATTCTATTTCTCGCTACATCCATTTGTATGAATTTGGACCAATCTCCAAAATCATCGAAGATTCACTGTTCTATTCGAATCTAATTCCTAAGTGTCTGATAATTGGAAGAAAGAAATAGGCTGGGATCCATCGAAAGCATGAATATAGATATATATGAAGATCGATTCTCAAATCGTACCGTGAAAATGAAAAAGAGATGAAACCCAAATATCAATAAGAGAAATGATGAAAAGAAAAGGAAGAAAACAAAACCGAAGAAGAATTCGATTCGAATTCCAAAGAAGTGTTAGTAGTAGACCCACTGTTGCATCATGCTGAAACGTGACATCAAATGAATGGATGAAGCATAAATCACATTTCTAGGAGTCTAAAACGTTAGTGAAATGTGCGATATACAGATCACTCAACGTAAGCAAAATCGGATTGGATTGGATTGGATTTGGATTATGTATGTGTGGGGGGGACCTCTTTGGATAACCAAGCCATTCTACCGAGTTAGTAGCTTCTAGTAGAAAGTATATATTGCCATAGAATAGCAGAACCTCTTTTTCTGCGAACAATCCAAATAAAGAAAGAGAGAATCCAACTCAAGAAAGAAATGGGGACTGACTGTTTCTCACTGGAATATCCATAATTCTAAGCACAATTGATACAATTCGATTACTCCATTAGTAGTATCCTTAAAGTCCACTCCTCCCCCATACTACGAGTGAAAGGGAAAATGTCAAGACTACCATGAAAGCAGCCCAAGCGAGACTGACTATATCCATGTCAATGATGTCCCCTATCTTCTTGACTTTAGGAAAGAAAGGAATTCTTTTATGATTGATCACCAATCATAGTGGAATCAATGAAACGGAGTCCAAATAAATAGGATTTGGACTGAAGGTGATTCTTGATGAAGCAATCCTACGAACCCGCTCGTAACAAATTCCTATATTTATAGTATCCATATCTCTAGTATAATCACTCTAATAGAATTGGAAAGCATGAAATACAAATACGATACACATACAAAATAGGAAAGATCAATGGAATACCCCTACTTAATGAAAGTCTCTTCCGTCCCTACTAGGAAATGGATTGTTTATCAACCTATTAAGTCTAATCCTAGACTGAGTCTTCAGTAGACACTATCTGAGTAGTGTAGGGTCAGAGAATTAGGAAGACTTGAGATCTGAGAACCCCTTCTGGAACGTTAGCGACTCTAATTAGGAATCTTCTAGGAATCGAGATTTCTGATCTAAATAGAACTTCATGAATTCTTGGCTTGACCAACAGGAGCAGAGACAGAGGGCTAGTCAATCTTGTCGATACTTGAGAAACCCGTGGCATAAACCTTACAAAAATGGGATGGATTTCGGGTGTAGCCAAAACCGATACTGGTAGGAAGAACCCTTTTTCAGTTCAAGGTTGGTTTGAACCATTTATTGGATTTCTCGATTCCATCCAATGCATAGTCACAGTTGGCTAGAAGAGTCAGAAAGGAAAAACCCCGAGTCTTTGATTGATCTGATCAGGCGACACCCAGATTTGAACTGGGGATAAAGGATTTGCAGTCCCCTGCCTTACCACTTGGCCATGTCGCCAAAACGATACGAAATGGATATCAATATCCTACATCCTTTACCTACTCCTCATTTTGTAGGAGAGACTGCTGAACTCTTTGTTTTTTTGTTTATTGGATTGATATCTTGAATCTCGCTTTCTTCTCCATTCCAATCCAAAAGGGAATCCCGCTTTTTTTCTGGGATCTGCTTGAGTCTCTTCAATTCCATGTATCTCAATATAGATACGAATTCCAAACTTGGATTTTCCATGGAAAAGAGAAAACATTTCTCTGACTAACACAAATGTATGGCAAATTCGAAACCATTGACTTCATTAGTTAGGAATGAACAGTTTTTCCATGGATATTTCCCATTTGGTAGTTCGGAATGACACAAGAAAACTATTTGAAACCGATGATCAGTATCCACTATTTTCAAGAATCCATCTTTTTGCAATTATAACAAGTGCAATTATAACAAGAATGATGTATCTATGTAAACCCTAGAACAGAAATTGTGACACAAATAGGAGTCAGGGATTTTCTCCACATCTTCTTCTATAGAGAGTTGTTGTGCTTTCATTCTTCATTGAATATAGGAAAGGGAAAAGATCCATTGGGATATAGCACGACTTATGTTGCTTCAAAGGGAACTACCATAAACAAAGTTCGAATCTATCTACGGATAACTATATTGGTATATACTTTATAAATACAATTCCTATTCTCCCTTTCCACCCGGGAATTCTACTACCAAAACAATTGGTCAATAATCCGCGAATCCTTTTTTGAACATTTCGTGTTCCAATCCAAACAAAGTCCATTCTATACTGCCCCTAATTCTTTGCCACTTTTGGATTTTGTCTTTCTCTCATTCCCAGAGAGCGGATTCCATCCGGAATCTCTTTTGGTAACCAATCCGATTGTCATATCCTAATAGGTAGAGATGGAATCCATTTGGATATTCACTCCATAAGTCTAAGTGGTATCATTTGGTTTCTTTATCAATCCATAGGAATGCTTTATCAATCCATTTGTATTTGTCGCAAACAATATAACAATTTGCAACGACAATTCTCTTTCTTCTTCCATTCTGTCTCTGTTCATAGCTATGAAGTGTATAAATAGGGATGGGGTTGTCTCCCATTTCATGTGATTCAGTAAACAGAATATATATATCCCATCATTACTAGATCGATCTATATGGTTATGGTTCGATAAAGAGTGAGCCAATAATGGGATTTGTTCGATAAACAGGAAACTTCAGATGAAGATGCTCTGTGATGGAAATGAGGAAATGTCCACAATACCTGGATTTAGCCAGATACAATTGGAGGGATTTGTGAGGTTCATGAATCAGGGCTTGAGAGAAGAGTTGTCTCAATTTCCAAAAGTGAAAGATTACAAAATGACATTGAAATTCTTTGGGGAAACATATCAATTGGTAGAACCTTTGATAGAAGAAAGAGATGCTGTGTATGAATCACTCACATATTCTTATTCATTATATGTATCTGCGGGATTCATTTGGAAACGTCAAAATATGCAAAAACAAACCGTACTTCTTGGAAACATTCCTCTAATGAATATACCCACTTGGGAACCTTTATAGTCAAATCAGTGGAATTGATCGAATTGTGATCAATCCAATATTGCAAAGCCCGGGTATTTACTACCGTTCCGAATTGGACCAGAAGGGAATTCGTATTTATATAAGCACTATAGTATCAGATCGGGAAAGAAGATCAGACGAGAAGACTCACTAAGGTTAGCAGAGTAAACTAGGTCTTTTTTGCCGGTTCGACGAAGTGGGTCAGACTTCTCCTTCGACTGAGACGTAGACTGAAGGTCAGCACTTCGGGCCGGCCCCCTTTCCCGGGTCCTGATCGTCGCGGGGGACTATCTATCTACTTCTCCAAACACAATATCTTGAGTACCTATGATGGTGACTACATCTGCTAGCATGTGATGTTTGGACATCAAATCGAGTCCTTGTAAATGGGCAGAGCCAGGTGCTCTTATTTTACAACGGTAGGGACGATTGCTTCCATTACTGACCAGAAAGACACCAAATTCTCCTTTGGGTGCTTCCACTGCGGTATAGGTTGAAGAAGCTGGTACGGAAAAACCCTCTGTATAAAGTTCGAAATGGTGAATTAAGGATTCCATGGATAGTTTCATTCGAGATCGTGATGGAGGACATAGCTTACGATCATCGGCTTTGATCATGCCCCCCGGCATTTGCTCCAGACATTGCACAATGATCCGAAGACTTTGTCGCATCTCTTCGATACGAATACAGTAACGATCATAGCAATCTCCCCTGGTACCTACTGGTACGTCAAAATCCAATTGGTCATAAACATCGTAAGGTGCTGCTTTTCTCAAATCCCAGCATACCCCAGAACCTCTTAACATTACACCACTGAATCCCCAATCCTTTGCTTGCTGTGCAGTGACAGTACCAATATCCACTAATCGTTGTTTCCAGATACGGTTGCCGGTTAACATCTCTTCTAATTCGTCGATACGAGAAGAAAATGGTTGTGTGAAGGAATCAATATCTCGACATAAGCCAAGAGGCAGATCTTGTGCCACTCCACCAGGTCGTATGAAACTGGCATGCATCCTGGCTCCCGAGACTCTTTCATAGAATTCCAACAATTTCTCCCGCTCCTCAAAAGCCCAAAGGAACGGAGTGAATGCTCCCACATCCATAGCATGAGTAGTTAAAGCAAGTAAATGATTTAAAATTCGAGTGATTTCACAGAATAAGACTCGTATATATTGAGCTCGTAATGGTACCTCGCAATTCAAAAGTCTCTCTACGGCTAAAGAATAAGCGTGTTCTTGGGCCATCATAGAAACATAGATAGGGTCAACGACGGAACGAACAACGACACTTTACGACAGCTTTTTCGTACACGTTCACTTGCATCACTTAGACAAGTGCTCTCCGAACCGTGCAATAAGGTCACCCATAACACGGCTCTCCCACTTGAGTGACCTGGGACCTAGGCCATGCCCTTGCCATGATATTGGAAAATGGCAGCCTAGGAGGGAAAGCCCCGCAGGGAGAGGTCTGGAGCCCGTCGATACTACCCGGGGGCAGGGTTCTCTTTATTGGAGGGCCGGGCGGGAGGTTCAGGCAAGAAGAAGAAGAGAAGACGGCCTCTCCAGTGGAGGAGAAAAAGGTGCAGTCATCTACCCTCCCGCCACGCACGGTCATGCCAAACTCAGTTCACGATTAGAAAAAAGACTCCTGACCCAACGCGAAGCGGAGAGGCTGCCCGAACCCCGCTGAATCAGAGCTGATCCCCTCGACTATGCTACTATTGGCGTGGCGTGGCGTGGTAAGTTCGAGCCTCTTCAGAGCCTCTCCCAGGGTCCTCACCCAACGCGAAGCGGAGAGGAGAAAAAAGGGGGAAAGACCCTCCAATCCAATGGTAGAGTCAAACCATCGTCTTTGATTCGATCGACCCGACGTCACTTAGCTCCACTCCGCCCTGCTGCAAGTCTTTGGACGCGAAGAAAAAAGACGTGTTAAGTGCGAGTCTGCGAGTCGTAGCAGACGAAGACGAGCTTTATTCCAGCTATTCACTCCAGGCTCATCACTTCCATTACCGGGCCGGTGAAGTCAGTTTCAGAGATACCCTATATACGCATATATTAGTATATCCTCCTCCCGCCCCATCACTCACTAAATCCGGGTTAAGCACTTACGCCACTATATACGCATATATGACCGCTCCGCTTAACCTCGTACCGTGTCGCACCCTCTCCCCATTCTCCAGTCTCCTGCACTGCTCGACGTGTGCGACTCCGTATGAGGACCTCCTTCCCTTCTGCTCTGCCCACTCTCCGTTCACACGGTTATCAAAGCGGAGGAAGGGTGGGCAGCAGGTACCACGAGCCCTCTGTCCCACACATCGGTACAGAAGCGACGTGTGGTTCACCGGTTCCACCGAATGCTCCGGTGTCTCGGCAAAGATCGTTTGAGTGTGCAGTCTTGCTTCGGATGCTTCGCCATGGTCGACCCAGTTCCCGTTCTTTTCCGGTGCACTCGCTTTATATCTCCGACACAGAAGTAGCGCAGGACGCGGTGGTTAGGTAAGGTCCCCCGCCTCTGTCCGGCCGATCATTCCGCTGGCATCTCGCATTCACGCCCCCGTTTGACTGCCGCTCGGGGATGTAGTTGTAGATACGTTCGTCTCCGTGGGTCGTTGGCTCCACCTCTGGTATCCTTCTACGACATGCTGTTGTCGTCGCCATATATAATATATCACTTAGTCATATCTGCCTCGCTGCGGGTCAGCACCTCCGAAAGAAAGGGAGGACTTCATTCAGTGACTCCGCGATCGCCCTCTAAACGATCAAAATAAGGTAAAGCTTGAAGATAAGTTTTGTACTCTATTAATTTCTCAGTCCCTCTATGGAGTAATCCAATATGTGGTTCCGCACGTTCCACCACTTCTCCATTCATTTCCAATACTAATCGTAAAACACCATGAGCAGCAGGATGTTGAGGTCCGAAATTCAAAGTGAAATTGGTGATTTGCCCGTTCCTAGTCGTCATGGGAAAGAAAGGCAGAAAGAAGAAAGAGATTATTCCCCCCGACGCTTGTCCAGTACCCCCCGGGAAGGGTAGAAAGAAAAACGCCCGCGCGCGAGGGACGGCGACCGTCTTGCATGCAAGCGAATTGTTTGGCCCTCGAATAGAACGATGATTGATGCCCGGCGGGACTCGATTGTTTCAGAGAGAGGGATCATGGCTCCCCGGAACCATGACATCCAGCAACAAACAGCATCTCCTTGCTGCGTGCAAGAGACTTCTATGCCGGCCTTCCTTATTCACCCGTACCGTGTTGAAAAAAGCGGCAGCCCCTTGAATTGCTCCACTGCCTTTCACTACGTGTCGCATTTCCGCTCCACTCCGCAAGCTACGTGTCGCTTCTTAGCTCCACTTCGTGCGAAGTGAAGCGATAGCGGTTTCTGAACTCAGTGGAATAAGTGAATCAGTTCGTTTTTGTTTGTCTTGCGAGGATGGAATAGGACACAGCTCGTCTTCGGGGAGTCAGAGAGCTTGTCGACTACAAAAACATACGACTCGTAGACTCGCACTTCACTCGCCTTTGTCCTTAACGAACTTAGTAGTTTCTCGCTGGGTTTTGTCTTTTTTTTTCTTCTGATTTGATTCTTTTCTTTGCCAACCACTTGCAAGCAAGCGGTGGGATGTAGCGCTAAGTCGAAGAATGGTCTCTGATCTCCAAAGTGGTGGTGTCAGACCTCTTTGTCTTGAAAGACAGTGGGGAAGCAGAGAACTAGTTTGGGGAGGACGGGAGAAGAATGAAAGGAATTCCCTGACTGAGAAGACCCACCGGCAGGGCTTGCTGGGAGAGAGGAAGCTTCCGGGCCAAGCCACCTGTTACAGCTTTGAGAAGAAAGCGAGCGATTACTCTTCCGGAATTTTCGTCATTTCCAGTACCTATCCCTTACGGGAATCGAACCCGTGTCTTCGACATGAAAAGACGATGTCCTAACCACTGGACGAAAGGGACAAAAAAGCCTCATATACCTCATCAAAGGGCGATGCGCGAAGTGGTTCGTTTTCTTTCTATACTCCATTTCTGTCTTTTTACGTTCGAAAAAGGATTTCTGATGGACTGATCTAAAAAGCGGGTCGTCCCCCCTACCCCTACCCCCCTTTGTTTCCCCCCCCCCGTCCCCTTCCTTCTCAAAAATAGACGGGGGGCGAAGCGAAGTTCCTACCCACGTACGAAAGAAAGTACATGTTCGGTCAGCTGGTTAAGGAAAGCAGACAGAACATTGTGGAGTAATTCCAATGAATCAAGAAGGGGGAGGGAGGCGTCGGTACGGAGTCAGGTCAGCTGTGGATCCCCCACGGACGGTACGGACTTCATCTCTTCCCTCCCCCCGTCTTCCACGGAGTCGGAAGAGGCTAACTGTGGAACGACACGAAGCGGGTATGGGTATTACAAGTATTACTGGAGTAATATACTATTGAAAAGGCCAGCGTATATCAGATCTAACCCGGAGGGCTGAATCAGATAGTGGGGTCCAGAGGAGAGCAGGCATACTAAGTACCTAGCGAGCCCGCGTACGTAATAGAGCTTAGTTTCGGGTCCTTCCTAGGCAATAGATTCTTAATAGATTCTTACTGAATTTACTTATGAATTATAAGCTGATAATAAGAACTTGAACCCCTATTCCATAGATTCTTAATAGATTCTTACTGAATTGACTTATGAATTATAAGGAAATCCCATGTCTCAATCTCCTCATCCCACATCCCATCTCAGTGGTGTGGTAAAGTCGCATCCCACCGGTACGAGAGTAGGCTATGAGTCTGCTTTTAAGCCTCGAATGACACTTTCGACTAGCCTTACCACTTATAAATGGATTTTTCAGCGAATAGACTTCGCTTCGAACCTGCGAAGTTCAGGTATTTGACGTAACGAGCTCGAGCTTAACTCAACTCACTCGTTCCTGTAGTGCGAGTCGTATGAGCGAGTCTACGGATACGGAGACGAGCATAACTCGTTCCGCTATCTCTTCACTTCGTAGGAGACTGCAAGTCGTATGTTTTGGTAGTCGACGCGCAGGTAGTTTAGTTAGCTCGTTACGCTATCGCTTCACTTCGCTCGTTCCACTGCACTTCGTATCGTAGGGAATTGCGTGATTTAGCCTAGTTCAGAGCTACCAATAGATTCCCGGGAATGTTCTTTCTTGAAGCAGGAGTTTGAGTATTCTTGATTATAGGCCGGCCGGCAACGGAGGGTGTAATCATTACTATCTTCTTGATTGACTTGATTACTTCCCTGGGTAACTAGACACTTTTTCTTACCTGCGTTTCATTAAGACCCTGCAGTTGATTGAAAGAACCCTATTATCTATGCAGATCACATTACTGATTCCGGTCCGGGTAGTCGAACTCACTTCACTGATTATTATCCCTTCGCGGAGACCCCAACGCATATATTAGTTCAGCCCCCGTCCCATTTTCTTTCTTCCCGTATGTCCGTCGCAGTTGCTGCGTGCTATCCTGTACGTACCCGGCTTGATTCCGGGCCAAGCATTGAGACCGTACGGGCGGTTGTTCTTGCCAATCACTCGATCTCTTAGGCATGGGACGTCCCAATCTCGTATAGTCCGGAACAACCAGTGTCCGCCTTCTCGTCCATACTCGGATTCGTTCTTTTGTTAGTCAACCCTTTCGAACACTATATAGGATATTAGGAACAACATAGGAACTACAGTCTTCCTTCCCTCCTTCCTTCCTGATACTAGACCAGACCAGCGAGTGAGTGATCCCCGGGTGGGGAGCACGAACGTACGAGGCTTCGCCGATTGAGAACAAAGAAAGCGGGGCCGTCTATTAGTGGTTTAGTAGTGAGGTATGTATGTTAGTAGTTAGGTGTCTAGTAGTAGGTGTGTAGTTGTTAGATAGGAATAGGAGAAGTAGTAGGTAGAGGGAATCGACGACCTCCTTCCGTATTGCACGATATAGTTTGTTTCCCACTATTCCTAGAAGGAAAGACAGAAATCCATCCACTCTACCATACTCCCCTCTCGCTATTGATTTGACCATTGAGGATAGAGGAGAAAGGGAAGCAGCCAGTCAGAGAGATGGTACTCGTAAACGGCCCGAGGATTTGACTACTCAAAAACCAGGGGGTTCTGAGGTTTGATATGATTATAAATAGTTCTCAAATCATCTTCTTCAATGCAATGATTTGTTGACTGAACAAATTCTCAAAGAATTGGGAAGAAGTCTCTTCATCAATAAGGTTATCATAGATTAGTCTGTTGACATGATAGAGAGGGCCTAACATATTTATCAAGCTATCGGTATATAAAGAGGCTTTTTGCATTGATTGTGTTAGTGATAAAGTGGTCGTGAACAGTGTATATAGGAATCTGATTCAAAACACATCTCATGACTACATTGCATGCAATCTCAGCATCCTTCTGGTGAATTCAATTGGCTGATATAAGGTAAGGTGGCTTTCATGCTCTTTCTTTGATCCCTAGTGGTAGAATGGTGGGCAGTGTGAGAGTCATTTTTCTCCACTTTTGTTTCAACCTATCATAAAGCCATACATATCTTTCTTTTTTCACCATATAATCTTGTATGGTTGTCATGAACCGATTTCTATAAATGACAGGTTGATTTACGGAAGCTGCCAACCACCCTATCTCGTTGATTAAAGACATCCAATTGTAAATGGAGGGGAACATTTTCATCCAAAATGGGATCAATGCCTTAGCAATCTTCAAGCTTTCATTGGATTTGATTATCAAACTCAGAGATTCCTTAATATCTAAAGCTGAGCTATGCAATGACTTTCCATACACAAATGGCATATAGAGTGTTTTCACTAGATTACGAGTCAGGAAATCACGAACAATCTTAGCAATTTGAGCAATAATTGATCGCTCTCATTTTGGATTTGATCTAACATAAATAGGTACAGATCTTGAATCTTATCATCATCAGATTGGATCAAATTGGTCTGTTTTGCCAAGTCAATATTGAAAAGGAAGTAACTCATTATCTGATATGCTGACGAGGAAGCATCTTGAGTGATAGGAATGGTGTGAAATGCATCATCTAATCTGGTTAGATCAATACTAGTGAGATTTGCAATGAACTGAAAAGGTAGTGATGTTTTGCTTCCGATGCTAGCTTAATTAGATTCTCAGCTCCGCTCTTCAATACCATGTATGTATTTCAAACAATGAGTTTTGAACCATTCTAAAGCTTCTAGATCTCTTTTCAATGATTGATAATGGTTAGCTATTGAGCAATACAGCAAATTCAGCAATTCTAAAAAAACATTTGAAGTAGTCTCATTGGTTTGTTGAGGAGTGGAGAAAAGTATCAGACTTCTAGCAAAATCCCTTTCATGAAAATGTCAGATACCAGTTCGGTAAATCCTTCCTCTCAAATCTATAAAAGCTGGTAAGTCAAACTTGTATCCTTCGTAGGCTGAAGCAAGTCTGATAATAAACTGCTCATAGCGAGCTCTTTGTATTCGTTTGTCCATCATATCCACTAAATGGGAAAAATGGAACTTCTTCCTATCCACGTATGAGGTCAGCTCTTCTTTGAGTTTCCCGTATACAAGATGTGGATTCACGCTTGCAAGAAAAGGAGGCATTAGAAGACCCAAAGATGATAAGTCTTCCTGATGTGACTTCAGAAAATGTAACATCTGACTGTTTATCTGGAAAGGCTGATTTGAAAAGTCAGGTATTAATGATCTGACAAAAATGGGAGCAATTCTCTTTATAAATGAATTTGACATCAAAGTGTTCGTAGTTACTACTTGTTAATAATCTATAGCGATGAAACCAATATCCTGTTGGTTGGGATAAGTAACCACCAGTCAAATCAGAGAAGATGGGCTCTCTTTCAGCATCTTCTGAAAGTTCCCAAGCTAATGGTAGAGTGGACAGATCTACCCATTGGTAAGTTCATCTTGATAGGTAAGAGTTTTCAATCAAAGAGGATTTCTACATATAGTTTCTTCACTTTAGCATAACCCCCTTTCTGAATCTTCAGAGTGTCTGACAGTGTTCGATGAATCTCATCAGTGAGTTTGATGAAACCTCGTTCCAAAAGAAATTCCACCATGTAACAAGCAATGATGTGGTAAATGCTAATATCAGTTTTTGGTTTCTGAATTGGAGAGTCATCCTTTTTTACAGTGGATTCATTCACCATGTGCTTTTGATTCATAGCTGATAGCGATTCAATGATTGAATGATGAAAGTGAACAAAATGACTGAGTTGATCTATCAAAGTAGATGCTCTGACAACTGTGGACTCTTCCATTTCGTGAAATAGTAATGCTAGTACATGGATACATATTCCTTCTAACACATATGTTTTCAGATACCGCTTCACCACTTTGATTGTTTCTTCACTCAAGATTGGGTCTCTATGCCAGGTGTTATGCCGGTTCAGGAGGTATTCATGTTTGGCATATGCCTGCCTTGACCGAGATCTTTGGAACCGTACTACCGCAACGCAACGCCAGTTCGGCGGAGGAACTTTGGGACACCCTTGGGCATCCTGGTGCAGTAGCTAATAGGGTGGCTTTATAAGCTTGTGTACAAGCTCGTAATGAAGGGCGTGATCTAGCTAGTGAAGGTAATGAAATGATCCGTGAAGCTTGCAAATGGAGCCCTTAACTTGCCGCTGCTTGTTAAGTGTGGAAGGAAAGACAATTCGAATTCAAACCGTAGGCTGGATACATAAGCGTGCATAATTAAGTAATTCCTGTTTGTTCTCCTAAGTGTAATTCAAGAAACTCGACTCAATCTTTGACAGACCCACACATCATCGAAAACTCTCTTCTCCTTACTGCCCCCATACCAGATAGAAAACCACAACCGTCGAGTCATCTATTGATTGAGGAACCGAAATAAAAAACGCCATGTCTGTCAACGGTGAAAGATAGCCCTACCCTAAAGTGAGGGCCCCGGAGATAGGATTTCTCAACTGTCGATCGACGTGACAATCATGTCTGCTTGACAAAGCCTTTTGACTACCAGTCTCCCAATAAACGAAAAAGGATTGCTGGTGACACGAAAGCTATGCTCGACGCTCTCTTTCCTATTCCACTGCGCTAAGTGGTCTTTCCCTTGCTGCTTTCTATGATTTAGAAAATGGCCTACATGAAAGAAAATATGAGACAAAATGGCAAGAGAAAGATATTGTATATAAATAGAGGAAAGGAAGATGTGGAAAACAAGACAGAGAATCTCTACAATGACACTGTCAAAAAGAAAGGGATGTAGCGCAGCTTGGTAGCGCATTTGGTTTGGGTCAAAAATGTCACGGTACCTTTCCTTTCATCCCTACCCCCCTGGTACGAGGGGCGGGGAAAAGGGATCAATTGAGATCGATGAAAATGGGACAGGAGAAGGGGCCGGTAGGACAAAAAGGATCTGTTTCCTGACATACCTTAAGTGAAGAAAGCGCTCTTAGTTCAGTTCGGTAGAACGTGGGTCTCCAAAACCCGATGTCGTAGGTTCAAATCCTACAGAGCGTGAGTGGTTGAGCTTATCTTGTGTGACCCAAAAAAAACTTGCAAGGCAACCCTCTGATTCCACTTTCCAGTCCGCACTGTCCCCATTCCATTTGAAACTACAATGCATACCCTGGCTCGGTATTCCGGGACAATCTTTCTTCTAAAAACAAAACAACATGATGTTCTCATTTGGTTATATGAACAATTTCCCCCCTAATTATAATCTTCGTTTTCTGAGCAATTCTAATAAGCATCATCATTATACTGAGAAGAGATGGTACGAAAAAGTGATAGAACCACATGCAGGTTTGCTGATTGCATCAGGTTATTATCATTTACCTGATACTTTCAAAGTCAGGTGATATCAGAAGTGTCTTTCAGACTGCTAGCAAGTTCTTGATTCAGAATGTGATTCCTGCTATTGATGGATATGCAAAAATGACTTTGAGTTATACTCTGCATAAGGCAATTTCATCTAGTGATTTGGTCTTCACAATAGGTGAATCTATACCATTAACAGATGATAAAGGAAATTGGTTGAGTCTTTACCAAATCTGTTGTAATTTGTATCACATGATGTCAAGAAGACCTGTGTCCAAGGACTCATCTAATTGAATATATCACAAATGACTCTGAGAGTGTATATGGTGAAAAAGAAGGTTGAGAGGGTCCGATGAGGAAGTGGAAAAGAGGTATCACTCCATATTGATTGACGAACTTACACCAATTCCATCAATACCCACATTACCAATCCTCCATAGAACCAGGTATTGTACTCGTAAAGAATTCATAAGCAAGATCCAATCTAATATCAATCAAAAGAGAGATCCCTTCTTAGTTGCTGATATTGAAACAGTACTTAATGAGAATGAAGAGCATATGAACCACCTTACCTTAAGCTGCTGGAGTGTTTCAAGTGAATCCAGTGCAAGCATTGCCTGACAAAAGCGGGGTTGATTGTTGGTATAGTGAGGATTCTGTTCTATTTGATACCTTTGCAGAAAGAAGTGAGAAGGTTTTGTACCAATTGATTGGAAAAGTGATTGATCTTGCTAAAAATGATGAGAGATGAAAAGTGATTTACGGAAGAAATACCCGGGAGGTCAAAGGCCATCGTCAAGGCCCAACCACCACCACAAGATTCTTTGGAGGTGGAAATGTTGGAAAAGTCAGGTGCAAGCCTTTGGTGCGAGTCGTAGCAGACGAAGACGAGCTTTATTCCAGCTATTCACTCCAGGCTCATCACTTCCATTACCGGGCCGGTGAAGTCAGTTTCAGAGATACCCTATATACATACGCATATATTAGTATATCCTGCCCCCGGCCCCTTGTGAGGAGCTCGTCGAGCTAATGTGAAAAAAAGCCGACGATGAATAACTAAGCTCCACCAACCGACCACCCTCTTCCACCCACTTCTCAACAAGCATCAGATTGATCTCACGGGGTGCTCGTGAGACTGACCACGCTCTCTTTTCCTCCCTCACTCGAGCTATCTCTCGATCCCTGGGGTAGGCTCTACCCTCTCCCTGGGGTATGCTCCTACCTCACTCGATCCCTGACCTACTCCACTCCCGACGTTTCGGTCCATTCGATCCACCATTTGAGCATTATGTATTACCATTAGGGTATTACCTTTAGAGCTGTTTCAGGGCTGTTTCAGGTAGATCTAAGTACCCGTACCTCCGCCTTCAGTTGTACAACATCATGACACTCTCAGCTTTCTTCCGACTGTAATTCCAGAAAAAAGGTGATTGTTGAGCTGCTAGAATATATCGGAGTCCATGCATCTTGAAAGGTACAAGAGTCAATTCACTTCCGATTTCTTTTGTGAAAAGAGCATAAACATTCTTCTTAATGAGACTTTCCCCGGTACCATCAACAGATGAAAGCGGAGGAGAGTACTATTATGATTATGATTCACCGGATTAGATCTAATATACGCTGGGGTAAAAACGTATTCACTACGAGCTCATAACGCGCTACTTAACCACTACGCAGATAAGTAGTAATACCGGGGTTAGGCCTGATATATGCGTACTTGATTCATCCCTCCGGGTTCAGCACTTACGCCACTATATACGCATATATGACCGTCAGCTTCACTTCGTACCTCCCCCGCTGCCCCGCTTCGCTTTGGTGGATCGAAGTCTTTGACGAGGTTCAGTGGTAGAACCTAGTCAAAGAGGCGTACTACTCCAAGGGAGACTGTGATTTGTTCTAAAAAAAGACAGGCACTTATATACATCACTTTGCACGTCGAGGGATTCCCCACTGTGTGGGAATGGTCTGGTATGAGACTATACGTCCCCGCATTCCTGAACACGGACCACGTCGCATCTCATCTGAGATTTGCTCTTTGTGCAAAAGAGACCTACGGCTATGTCAGTACAAGCAGAACCTGCAGCCCCCCCTTTAACCCCCCACCCTCAAAGATCCAATCTTCTCTTTGTTTTTTCCTCCTTCAAAAGAGAGTCTGTCCTGTCCTCCGCCCCATGAAGAGACAAAATGTCCCTTGGTTTCCAGAATACATCTTTTTTTTTGCTCAAGACAGCTTTGATTGATACGCTCCCGAAGCCCCCCCTACCCGGAGACTCTACCGGCGAGGGTTCCAGGGGAGCAGTTTGCAATTATGTCTCCTCTGCCCCAGCAACCAGTCCTTTTGTTGAGGGTAGGAGGAAAAAGAGTCACTCTTTCCGAAAATACTTACAAGTCGACGAAGCGAGGAGAACCAGAACAAGAGGAAAGATCAGCATATGGGGAGGAGGGGGCACTTTGAGGATAGAGTAACGTCACGTGACGGTCAGGCTCCGAGCAGGGGGGTGTATGAGGGGGGCTGCTCGAACGTGATGAATTCTTAAAGCCTACTTCATTGCGTGCGGACGGACGGAATAGAATCCAAATACATACCCGACCCACCCCGGTTGAGTAATATATGCATATATAAGATCTCACCCCGGATTAGGTGAGTTAGTATACGGAGTGAATAGCGTTTTTGAGTTATTATAAGAAATCGACGGTCTTGTCTCTACCCAACTCACTCGAGGGTTCGATTTGGAATCATAAAGGAAACTGGAGAAAGTGGAGGGCCTACCCGGATGTTCCCAAGCAAGCACTCACTTTCATCTCCGCCTTTTCCCCCGCTGCGCTGGGAGGCTTTGCTGGGGGGTCTTGTCGTTTCCAGGCAGCAGCTTTCTGCTCGCTCCTTCAGCTTCGCTTGACCTCTTCCACTAGATCAACCACTGGAGCTTCCCCTGCTTCTGGTGCTGAATGAATAAGAAGGATGGGTACCAGGTTCCGGGATCTTGGTTTTTCAGAAGATGGATCCGATCCCACGCAAGCACAAGCAAGAGGCGGCCTCAGCGAAACACACTACCTTTATGAAGCTCCGCGCCCTTCACTCAGCTCCATTACGCGGGCTCCATGCCGCACCTTCGCTCGCCCTCGCGCTTCTTTACTACACGGCCGTTTTTGTAGAATCCGACTTTGATGTAGACTTCGTTTTTGTCTACCACTGGTATCGTCAGGCGGAACTGTTCTATGTTGTTAGTCATCCTGAACCTACCCACTCACAGCTTTCTCTCCTCCCCAGCAGAGCACGAGTAGGACAAGATCGCAGGACAGCTTTCTTTATAGAGTCGACGGGAGCGGATCCGCTTTCGATGCATATCATATGCTCCATCAGCCACCAATTCCAAGTCGAGACTACTCGTACTCCGACGCTTGTAGTAAGGAAGAGCAGAACTACCTTTTGTTTCCATTCCACACTTTGGCATCTCCGGAACGCCACAGCAAATCTGTCGTTCGGGATTGCCCGCGATTCCCAATAAGTTGTGGGACTCTGATTCCGGATGGTTTTGGGTAGTGGGCCACCCCCACCCCGCAACGGTGTCGTTTGACCGGGGTTGGCACTTGGATCTCCCGGTACATCAGCAAAAGCGAATCAATCGCCCGCCCCGTGCTGGAACTCCCCACTCCATGTTCCTTCCTCAATTCTCGTCCATTCGACCCGAAAGATAGGGAAGGCATTGACACCCCCTGAACAGGTCAATCATGTCGGCTGTGAAAGACCCTCTTTTTCTTCGGCATGATCCTCACATGCTCCCTGCATAGCAAACTGGAGCTTTTTCTCAGCAACTACTTCAAAGCCCCTTGATCTTCCGGTAGCTAATCTTCATTGCTCTTGTGAGATTGGAAGCTCCGCTCTCAACTACCCTTTTGATAAACGGTCAGACGACTACCTATCTGATGCCTTTAGCAGGTATATAGTGATTTCTACTTCTGTCTGATTCTCCTCTTTGAAGACACCTGCCGCTGTACGTAGAAGAACGGTAGCTATCTCAAATAATAAGGTCCCTCGATGCTCCGTCACCAGAGTCAATAGCAGCTTCAACTGTCCCCTCGATCACACACCGACTCAGGCACTACCTTGAGCTACGAAGCTAGCTAATTCGTTTCGCGGAGCGAGCTTTGAAGTGTGTGAAGCGGAGTGTTTGAATAGCGGAGAATGACCATGAAAACTTCGCACCTTTTCCATCTTTTGCTTTTTATTCCTCCACGGTCGGAAATACCAATACGTGGCTTTGCTTAATATCTTATGTCTAAAAAATAGCTCATCTGGGTAGTTCTTTGGCTGGTCGATCTGCGGGGTCGGTCGTCGAGAGGGAGTCGATTCATGCTTGAGGGTCAAAGAAAAGTAGCTGGGCACTCTATTCCCCAATGCTTTTCCCTCATTTTGACAGTCAGGGTCCTTGTTGATCTCTCTCCCTTTCCCAGCATACAAAGATCCGCTTCTCCCCTCATGTGGAATGGGACGGTCTGGTCTCTTTGTGATAAACGTTCCGAAGCGCAAAAGCCGAATCTCATCTGGAGCGGGAAAAGAAAGCAAGGTTTTCATTGGACCTTACCCGCCGTTTCTGGAGCGAGGGAAATACCCTTTCACTCCTCCCCTCCGACGCCCCCCCGAACCCCCCTGTCGAGTTTGATCTTCCAATAACACCACAATATTTGGTTTGGGGTGGAGGCTATCAATGGTGAATCGATCATTCTCCCTCCCTTTTTTTTTGAGAGAACGGAATGGAAGAAAAGTAATGAAACCTGCGATTGCTACTGAATAACCTCCTTTGACTTTATCAAGGATCAAGCCTTTGACCTTACCACACCGGTTCGTTCGCCAAATCTTCTGAAGTTCCATCCAAGCGCGGAACAATCTGAATTTTCGTGGAAGAAGAAGCGGTTCACCAGCCACTACATCCAGGGATCCAAAAAAAGAATGAAATCCGGTGGCTGTTCGCTCTTTGATCAGTGATTGACCATCCCCTACATTCAGGGATCCCACCTGATTCTCAAACCTGGTGGCTCGGTGGATTGGCACTCCTTCCAAAGTAGGCTCATCTTGCATACAAATTCTGGGAGTACCAAGTCCTGCATCCACCAAGAACATTTGTTTCCTCCGGCGTAAGCGTAAAACAGAAGAGAAAAAGGCCTTTCCATTACAGGAGAGGAAACTGGAATTAGATCTTGGAAATGATCGACGGAAGCTCATCATGACGCTTTTTTTTCCTCCTATTCTTCACTATTGATCAGAAGCATCCAACCGTTCTACTACCAGCCGTTACGTTGTTATTGGATTTCTTCGAACTACCCTTTGCTCCTTTGATCTCCTCCTCTTCTCTCCCGTGCAGCACTCCAAGCAAAGCAGTCGCGATTTTACCTACTTTGACCACCCGAAGTGATGCGTTTCATAGCGGAGCGAATCAATAGTACTAATAAACCAACCCGGGAAGTTCTGACGTCAGAGGGGCCAGGGAGATTCGCCCGGTGGATTCAACAGGTTAGCATGCATGTTCGGTTCGGATTCAGGGAAGTCAGAAGTCAGGATAGTGACATTCAACAGTTCTATTGCTGGTGCTGATAATGTGAGTTTATGAGTGAGGGTCCCGGGCACACGGGCACATAGGAATAGGCTGATTCCGGGCAAAGTAGGTCAGTCCAAGGTATGCCCCAAACAAGCACTAGAACAGGCGATTAGTTAGTTAGATGGGTCAACGTTTGAATGCTTGGATCCCCAGAAAGCTATCTTTGAAGCCAACCTCGGGACGGGACCTATTCACTACCCAACCTACCCCGTTGTGGTAAAGTAAAGGGTGCGAAGCTACGAGTCGGATAATCAAAGGGTACGAAGTGAAGCTGCGACGTGAAGCGATAGCGGAACGAGCTAAGCTGCGCGTCTTCCGACTTGCTCATCAAAGTGCAGAGCGTTGTGGATTGAGAACCAAATACCTTGATTAGCTCTACCTCGTATCTGACTCGCTGGCAGGTGTACGAAGTGAAAAGAGCGTAGCTAGGTAAGCTTCCAAACCCCTTCCCTTCACTTTGAAGTGACAAAATGAGGTATTTTCATATTCATTCCATTCTTATTATCAGCTTATAACGCATTCACTCATGTTGAGATCTAATATACGCATATCTGACTCCTAGATCTCACCCGGGAATTCACTAAGCAAGCAGGTGTGGACGAAGCGGAAGCGAGAATGGAAGATCGCTAAGATTTCGTGATCCGCTGCCGAACCTATTCCAATTGAAACAGCTCGGACTCGGATCGTGAGGATGGCCGGAATACTTCGTATCAACAGATACTCGGTATATAAATATCGATGAGATCCGAGATCTGTTATGGAATTGCTCATGGAATGAGCATTCTCCATATTATGCCTTGAAGAGGACTCGAACCTCCACGCTCTTTAGCACGAGATTTTGAGTCTCGCGTGTCTACCATTTCACCATCAAGGCATCTTGAAAGTGAATCCTATTCCATGAATAGGATATCTATATAGTGTGATATATGGAATATATGACAAAGGTGGAGTGTTGGAATATTTCGATCGATCGTCGATCGGTCATATAGGCCCGAGTCAGACATCCAATTGCTTCGATTGGAATGATCCGGAGGATGCCTTAGATATATCCAAAATCTATCAATCAAAAAGATGTACAATCCAATCCTGCTAGATCTACGCCAATATCACATATGTGCAATTGGAATTTGGTGTTCTATAATATATAGAGAAAGAGAAGTCATTTCTCATTTAGATAAGTCATTTCTCATTTCTATATAGAGAAAGAGAAGTCATTTACGATGATTCCTTGGAAGCATGCATCCATGGTAGCGCTGAATGGTGAGCCAACTCCGAATTCCACTCATGGATTCGACCCCCGGGATACATGCGAATGCGATGAATCCATTCTACTCATGGGTTTGAGTCCTTTCTATTTCTCGATTCCATATAGAGATAGAGAATCCAAAATGATTCATACGGATTGGTGCCATTCTAGTCTGATTCGAATCTATGTTTATAGGAAGACTATTCTCAAAAATAGTAGAAAAATGGAATCCATAGAACAATGAATGGATTGCTCTTTCTAAGAATCAAAAAAGGCCCCATTTTGCGCACATTTTTGTCTCAGTTTTTAGTAGATATTCTTATGCTAGTCCAAGAAATCCGAGAATACAAGGATTCTCCATTTATACATTGTAAAAAACAAACATTCCTATCCCTCTTTTCTATTCCAATTCAGAATGTCTATTCTCAAATTCCATTGTATTTCAGACTCATTTCACGATCAATCTGTTAAACAAAGCATTACCTAAGAAGATCCTCTGAAGAATGTATTATTACACACACAAAAGTCAGAAAAAAAGACACTTGCTTGATTGAAACAAGAATGGATGGTCAAATATCCAATATCAGGTATATCCAAAACACGGAATTGGATTTTCAAATTCCCATTTTGGGTGATGAATTCTGCTGGTGCTGGATGCAGGACAATGAGACCGAATCAAGGGTTCGAATCCTGGATCGATGGAATCTCATTATTCATACATAACGAATTGGTCTTTTTCCTTTTTCGTAGAAGTAATAGTGAATTCATACTATTACTCCATTTCATAAACAAATCCCAATAGAGGAGGAACCATATGAATAACCCGTATATCCTGATTATGGGGATGAGGTGAAAAAGCTAAATCCAATCTTTTGAATTTCCATCCATTTTTCGTTGGTCACAGTTACTTTATTCTTTGACTTGAGTAGTTGCAATCGGCGGATACCGCTACCGCTGATTCGTCAAGAATTACAAATCCAGAGGTGTTTTGTCCTGAATAGTGATCACCTATCACTTCACCGTGAAATCATTTGAGATTCTTTATCAAAAACAAATCTACTTAGCGATTCTTCGAATGAATCATCAAGTTCTTCGTTAGAATTGGATAGAAGGTTAGAATCGGATAGAAGAGATAATGAACTTTTTCACGTTCACGCAGCAGACAGAAGGGCACTCAGCGGGCACTTCATCTTTGAAACAGATTCCAAAGAATACAAATTGGTGGATTTGGATTACGGATCCAAAGTACTCAGGTTTTTTTATGGATTTCGAGAATACCTTTGGAGAAGGTTCGGGGTCATTGTTCTTTTTCCTCGAGGAGTGATTTACGATATGTTTTTGGATCCACTTATCCAACAATTTCAGAGAAGATTTGGGAACCGTATTTTTGTTCCTCAAGTCACAATTTACTGGATGGATTTGGATCCACTTATCATAACACTTTGGAGGAGATTTTGGAACCTTGCGAAGTGTACTAAGTTCAGGTATTCCACTTGAATCACGAGTGAGTGAAGCTCGTTTCCTTAACATACAACTCGCTCGTAACGAGCTCGTCGACTACCAAAACATGCGACTCGCAGGAACGATTTACAAGATTCATCCTCCTTTTCGATTCGAAAACGAGTTAGTCGATTCTTTCAAAGATTCTCTCTTTTTTGCCCGAAGATTTCGCGAATGCTCGTTCTTCGGTGATCTCCGATTCTTGGTATGAGAAGTATGAGAAGGGGTTTCCGGTAGAAAAAGATGATATTACATTTATCCGATTTCAGTGGTCCCAGCTCCAATCGGATCAAGGACCCCCCGATCTGAAGCGGGAATTCAAAGAAATGCTATTCCTCTCAAGCCAATTGATACAAAATCGGACAGATTCTACCCTAATTGAGAATCGTTGAATGCGCCAACGAGATTGAGGATATTTCACTCCTCACTTTGCCGTGCGTTAAATATGCTGTGGAAAGTTCTATCAGGGATAATACGATTCGCTTTATAGAGGATTCTTCACTTCACACTTTTTTGAGGGAGGACCTCTTCTCAGTTTCCCACATAGAGAGAAAGTAGTAGTTCTTCGGAGTTTTCGAGGAATATATTGGATCCGGGCTTGGATTCCCGAAGGGGAAAAGCGACATCCAAATAGTATCCGGTTTCTCATCATCGGTTTCATAAAAAGCACCAAAATACTTCCAATTCTTATTGACCATTTCTTGGTTTTTGTTTCTAGATACGGGATCTTGATCCCACAGTCAGTCCTAATTCCAATAAAGTGTGACAATCCTGCGTTTCGGAAAGTAAACAAGTTGTACATCCAATCATTTGTCCGCTCTTTGCTATCAAAAACGGAACTTCTTGCGCTTTTCTACATTATCATTATATACAAAACATGATCCTGCCCGTGACGCACATTATCGGGTAATGCCCTGGCACAACATGCTAACGTAGGGCTGGTTCGACGAGGGGAAGAAGAGGTTCTTAGGTCCCCGCGCTCAGCTCTTCCCTCTTCAAGTGCTTCCGAGCTCACTCCTTGGGAACTGCAATTGGTTATGGATTCCCCTTGGTTGTTTACCTCAGTCTTGTTGAGGGTCCTAGTGGACAAGCGATAGTAATAACAAGCAAAGCTTGGTATGACCCTTGGATAGTTGAGGAAAGACCGGTCAAGGAAAGCGAGTGCAGGGCTCGACCTCTAGGACAGGTCCCCGGTAAAGCCAACCACCGATCCGAGGGTAGGACTGGTAGGCGCTCAGCTGCTCCTGGTCTTGTGAGGTCCCCGCCCCGTCAAACTGTTTAGGGGCCGGCCGGCTGCGTAAACTGTTGATGTGAGGCATGAGACCGCCGCCTTTCTGCTACTTCTTAGGTTAGGTAGGTGCCAGGTGGATTTGCCCGGTCTGCAGCTCATGCCAGCACTGGTGAATGTTTTGTTTACGCTAGGGTATTTCTGTTTACGTCCAACAATTGGAAAGGGACCTCGAGGGGTCAGTCAAAAACTGGGGAATGAGGTCTCAGATTACAGTACAAGGAGTACGCAGTGGGTCCGCAACAGCTTTACCATAGGTAATGCCGGTTGCGGGGAACCCCACCCCGGAAAAGAGGTCAGCCTCCCGAGGCTACCACTGACAAGACAGGTGAGGATGGGCAGCAGTCGGTTGGGTCGAAAGTCAAGGTACAAAAGATGGCTGCGAGATACAATTGCTAGGACTTGGAGACCGGGTACAGGAGCATTGACCGGGCCGGGGTTGATGTATCATTGCCCATTACTAACCGGAATCAGGGAAGAGCAAGAGAGAGAAGCATCTTCCAGCGAAAGACAGAGAGGTTCGCTTTGATAATGATTAGGTGGAGGAAAGGGAATCGAATCAGTGCCCAAGCTTATAGCTCAGAGTCACCCCTTCCGGAAATCAGATCTAACCCGGCTAATTGATGAAGTGAAGGCTGGGCGCCTGCCTAGGAAGAAGGGAATATAGGAGGGAGCGAGTCCGCGGGGAATGGTTCTCACAGGTATGAAGTAGTTCTAAAAGGGTATTACTTAATCAAACAGCGGGAAAACCGGCCGGCGATTATTGAGTTGGGTTCATTCTCGTTTGAGAGATTGGATTCAAAAAAAGCCCTATTTTCAGCCAAGCCAATCCACCTTATGGTATGAATCCATGTTATTAGTCACTTGTACAGTGAACATTCTTTGGCTCTACCCATGAATTAGATAATAATAGGTCTTTTGACAATCACAATCAGAGCTATCCATACAGTGACGGCATTTCATTAGGAAAGTTGGCTAGGTAGCTGACCCTCTTAGTCCGTTATTTCAAGAATAGGAGCATCATTTTGTTGCTTCATCATGCATTTTCCCCGCTTAGTGGATAACCATTGGATTTGCTACCAATGGGGAATTGCTTCTCATCCCAAATCAAGGCGATTGGATTTGCACCAATAGAAACCATAAATTTGCACCAATAGGTCTATAATCTATCTTTCTTTTTGCTTTCATGAACTAGTAAGTAAGTCAAAGAAAGATTGTTTGTGTTTTTACATGCTATCTATCCTATTTGTGAATCTAGCCTATTTATTGATTGAGCCTATTTATTTAGATTGGAAAAAAGATCTCGTTTGTTCGAGTTCATGATCGGAACGAGTCGCACATACACCCTAATACATATTCCTCGACGCTGAGGGCACCCTCGAAGAGCGGGAGATTTGCTAGCATTTCGGATTGGCTGTCTTGCCTTTCTAATAAGTGGTTTCACGGTTGGCATGTGGGATCGTATAGATTATGGAATTCCAATGGACTGGTTGAGATCCATCTGAACCTGATAATAATGATTTCTTCTATTCCATGGAAAGACTCTTGGATTGGTGTCAAATACTCCATATCCAATCCGGGAAAATGGGAATTATGGTTTGTTTTCAATTCATGGGATTTCATCCAAGGATATTGAATCAATAATGCCATAAGTTTTGGCTTCTTCTGCTGACATCAGAATATCCCTTTCTATGTCTTCGTTTATAACGGATGCAGGCTGTTTCGTTCTTTGTTCGTAAATCGATATGATGTTATTGCGTATCATCAACAGTTCGTTCATGTAGAGGGTTTTCTTTCATTCTTTACCCCTTTTCTTCTTGGGAAAAGAAGCACTGGGTTGGTGAAGCATAACCCTAGCGTGGGGAAATGCTATACGTTTGGTAATTGCTCCCCCGGCCAGAATGAGAGATGCCATTGAAGCGGCTATTCCCATGCAGATTGTATATACATCTGGCGGGCTGTTTGATACAACATCATAAATAGCCATTCCTGGTAGTATGAATCCTCCGGGGGAGTTTATAAACAAAAAAAGATCACGATCTTCATCCTCCATAGAAAGATATGTTATAATACCCACAATGATATTTGCGAGCTCATGATCAATCTCTTCTCCTAGGAAAAGGATTCTCTCTCGATAAAGTCGATTATATAAGTCAACCCAAGTTGCATCCTCATCCCCAGGGATTCTAAAGGGCACTTTTGGTACTCCAAGGGGCATTTTCATGGCTGCTGAAATAGCGCATGTATCCCTTGGAGTCCATATCTTCTGAGTTGTGTTTTCTTTTTCTTTTTGTTTGTTTTTCTTTTTTTCTTTTTCTTCATTTTTCTGTCTTTTTTCTCCTTTTTTCATAAGCCTCCTTTTTTTCTTTTTTTCTTTTTCTTCATTTTTCTTTAGTTCTTTATTTGGATTTGTTTGTTCTTTTTTTCGCATTCCACTTATTTCCCTACAATTTGTGAATTCAAAGATCAATCCACTTTTTTCCTACACAAGTTTATTATCCAGTGAAAGAATCATTATCCCCTCCGGACAGAGTGAGTTTTGACTTTCTTTGATCCAGGACCAGGACTTAGCATAGAAGTGTCATACAGGAAGTCAGATAGAAGCATAATCAAAGAAAGGATCTTACCAAGAACAAGAACAAAGCGTCTGATTCAGATGTACGAAGATTCATGAATGAGAAAGATTCGACATTTGTTTCCCAAAAATGAGACCAATCCCATTGCGGATTGCTCTTTGTCGGGTATCAAATAGATCTGCTTTGATTTGTTTGTTCCTACGACGAGAATTGTTGGACGATTTCCAATCCAATAGCTATGCCCACCTCCAATTGGAAGCTCTGAGGGGAGTCCCAGATTTGCTGTCCGGATCGAAGAAGCAAAGATTGTGGAGATTTATGGAAGCTAAGGGGTAGAGGGGTAGAGGTCACACAAGGTGTCTATGCAAAAAACCAACTACAAACCCCATTGGCAGAGGGGTGAGGTTCTGCCTGCCACTATATAGTATAGTCGAGGTTACACTACGCTTGTAGTAAGGTGGCACATAAAGATTCGTTTTCTCAGCTATGTTCCTAACCCCCCTCATTCTCATACGGATACTGATCAGATAAGGTACGAAAAGGTGAGGTGATCGAAGCACATGCTGCTTTGCTTATTGCTTATTGTGATTTTCATTTACCTTATCAAGGCCCGCCCAAAACCAGTCGAAAAGGACCTCATTCTTGTAAGGTTAACCAAAACCATATGGGTTTCTGAATTGATCCACTTTCCTAAACCCTCAACCTGCTGATGCCACTGAAAGGTATTGCAGGAGTGATTGACCTATTTCAGTTAAGGGCCTCATGGGGTCCTTGTGCCGCCATTCCCATCATTGGCTCGTCCAAAAAGAGAGAAAGAGGGAGAAAATCAGGATTCTACTTTTTGCAGTAGTATTGGGAAAGTGAGGGGGCATTTGGCAATAAGGAAAGGCGGCGGGGGGCTCTCGCGCAACTTTAGGACCCGGCGGCGGAAGAACGTGGAGTCACCACGTGGGGGGTGGCGGCTGTAGCAGGCGCGGGGCGCTTCGGGGAGCTTCAAAAGTAGCACAAAGCTGGACCGGTTCGTGTGGGTTCTGGACCCCCTCGCACTGTTTCGAGCGGTTCGGGAACGACCTCCTTCGCAAATCAGATACCTGCATTACCACTAAAAACTGACGACCTTTGCTTTGGAATGCGTACTACGTGTTAGTAGGCCTGATTCCTCCTTTTGGATACTGTTTCACACGTGACAAATGAAAAAGAGTGTTTCAATGCCCTGGTTCTTGGTATGTCTGGTCTAGGGAAGGAACCTACCCGGAGAGTGCATGGATGGATATCGGGGACGACTTGGCACTCATCCCAATCCTGCCTTATGCTCACTGGTCATTGATTCAGTGAAAGGTTACTGACCTCAATCCTGCTATGCACATGGGATATTCGAATCATTGTTAACCAAAGTCCCCCGGGGCTATTCCAAGACAAGTCCAAGCAAGAGGACCCTAAATAAGCAACAAGGCTAGCTAATCCAACGCTATTCCCCTCGTGTAATTACACTATGAAAAGCAAGCTTCCATTCGTACAACTTACCTGACTGCGGTTAGAATGAACAGGGCAAGCAAGAGACTAGACTGGATCTTCCCTCGAATCTACCTTACAACCTTTGCTAAAACCCGGGACAAATGGACAGTCTAATTATACATCAACACCAACGCTCGGATACCTCAAACTCCTGCTTAATTCAAAGCTCTGAACTGATTCAACCCCTTGCTATTACAGTAGTTCGGGGGCATACTCATTCTAATCGGAGCAAATACCCGGGCCAGATGGAAATGCCCAAATCCCCGGCCAGCTGAAACCCAATCTGAACCTGCTTGCTATCTTGACTTGACCTGGACTTCCCTTTCAGAGCAGGGGAACTAGACTGATCCTATCAGCGGGGAATCACTCATTCACTCCAATCAATAGGGGGTTGGGCCGTGTTTGAAACCGGGGGAACTTTAGATTGAGGGTACCGGGATGGAATTGAACCTAGGATTCTACAAAAAAGGGGTGGGTCGTATGCCTTGATATAGTATTGGAATTGCTCCGGTTTTTGTCAATTCATGAAATTACCATTAATAGAATCAGCGTTGTCCCCGGGAGGCGAGGGAGTGAGTTAGGCTGCAAGGGAAGCGGGTTGTTAGTATGAATAACAAAGGGGGAATTTTGGCTGGGAGTGCTTCGGGGGATTAATCAAAGCTTTTCACTTGTACCTAATTTAGCACCGGATTAGCGAGTCGGAGAAGTCGGAGCTATGAATACCCACAGCTGGGAATGGGGAGTCAAGCTTGTGCTGGCCCGGGTCAAGTGAAGTTCGGTGATTTTCCGGGTTTGAGGTCGAGGTCGAGGGAAGCAGCTCTGAACTTAATAGAATCAGGGATGGGTAGTTCGCCTGAGAAGTAAAAGCGGGATTCCGTGGGGTCATTGAGTTAGAGAGAGGTGTCACTATGTTGATTCCCCGGCGGATCGGAGGATGATGTTTCATGATTTGATTCAAATACAGGGGAAGCTATTTCATTCCTAGTCCGGAAGTAAGGTAACCCCAGGGGTTAGTGAAGCTATTGACTTTCATTCCTGGAATGCCTTATAGAGCCGAAGTGAAGCTCCGCGAGGCTAATCCCATCCCGGCCGGAAGTCATACTATTTATTAGGTGTGAAAGCTAGGTGATGAATTGGCGGGGAATAAGTCAGAAGTTGAGTGAGTCTTTCCATAACAATCTCATTCCATTGTTTCAACCCGATTACTGCCCCCGGTAAACGTTGTATAAGCATAGGGTTCATTACTGAAGTTCAGTCATCTAATCGGCCACCCCACGTACGTAGCTTATTCAGCTTTGAAATGACCCGGCGGCTGCTATATGCAATTACCCGGAAAGAGGAGTGGCTGAGTACTACTATGAATCCGTTCGCTCCGACTAGCTGCTTAACGAGCGGACAATGGTAGAGTCAGGGGTCCCGGTAAATCAGATCCCAGGATTGACTGACATCTGAGACGAAGGACCACTTCAAATAAGACCCTACCCCCTAGGGTAGTAAGGAGGGGTTAAACAAAGCTTGATTGGAATCCAATCATTCACATACCACCGGATCAGTAGCAACGTCAGGGAGTGAATACTCGGGTAGTTCGGAGTGAATAGCGTCCCCAGTGGAAAGAAGATCCAATGAATGCATGAGTGAGGTACAAATCCAATGACTCTTGACTTCACCGGCCCGGGCTTATCCTCTTAGTGATTACGGGTACCCCGCCCACTGATATACTACTCCAATTGGGTTATTGTCAGCCTGGTGAATCAAAGAAAGATATTCCCGGCAAAACCTGACCTGAATTCACAGGGGGTTCGGAAAGGGGAGGTAGGCAAAGTCAGGGAAAGTGAGGTCCGGGTCATTTCACTGACTGAAGAATAAGCCGGGTAAATTCAGTAAGAATCTATTAAGAATCTATTGAATAGGGGTTCAAGTCAAGTATGAATTCACTGATCTTCTGCCCGGGGAATAGCGTTTTCTTTTCTTTTCAGTAGTACCGTGAGGGAAAGGTGAAAAGGACCCCCGGCAGGGAGTGAAATAGAACATGAAACCGTGAGCTCCCAAGCAGTGGGAGGAGAATGGGATCTCTGACCGCGTGCCTGTTGAAGAATGAGCCGGCGACTCATAGGCAGTGGCTTGGTTAAGGGAACCCACACGGAGCCGTAGCGAAAGCGAGTCTTCATAGGGCGGTTGTCACTGCTTATGGACCCGAACCTGGGTGATCTATCCATGAACTACCCAGGATGAAGCTTGGATGAAACTCAGTGGAGGTCCGAACCTGTTGAAGAATCAGCGGATGAGTTGTGGTTAGGGGACCACTCGAACCCAGAGCTAGCTGGCCCGAAATGCGTTGAGGCGCAGCAGTTGACTGGCTTTACATCTAGGGGTAAAGCAACTGTTTCGGTGCGGGCTGCAAAAGCGCAAATCGAGGTCAACTCTTAATACTAGATAGGACCCTGGGGTCAAAGTCAGATCGGCCAGTGAGACGATGGGGGATAAGCTTCATCGTCGAGAGGGTCAGTCAGTCTTCACCGGTTTTTTTGATGAGAAGTAAGGTAGGCTCCCTAAATGACCGCTAAGTGATAAAGGATGTGGGAGTGCAGAGACAGCCAGGAGGTTTCCCCAGAAGCAGCTACCCTTCAAAGAGTGCGTAATAGCTTACTGATCGAGCGCTCTTGCGCCGAAGATGAACGGGGCTTAAGCGATCTGCCGAAGCTGTGGGATGTCAAAAAGCATCGGTAGGGGTCGCGAACCTTGTAGTAAGGATAGTTCGGTTTTGGAATATATGGCACCTTTTGTTTTGTAAGTGGTAGAGCTGGAATTACCAATAGTACCGGAGAATCGCAGCCCAATCGGACCAGGGTCAGAGTGATAGCGGATCTGCCTACTGCTTACGGGGAAACAAAAGAAGTGAGAATGGGAAGAGTCAAAGTCACTCCTAGGGGTTCTCTTGCTCGTCTGTCTACGGACCCATTGGAAATGCCCTACCCGGGACGTACCGTTTGATCCCCTTTCTCGGAAAGATCCAAAGAAGGACAGATGATTTATTTATCACCAAGTAGAGATGAATATTATATGATAGCAGCAGGAAATTGGATAGCAACCTTGAATCGGGGTCTTCAGGAAGAACAAGTTGTTCCAGCTCGATACTGTCAAGAATTCCTGCGCTACTATTGCATGGGAACAGATTCATCTTCGAAGCATTTTTCCTTTCCAAGATTTGTTGCTACTATTGGGGCCTCCCTCATTTGCTACCTTTTCTCGAACATAATGATGCAAATCGGGCTTTAATGAGCTCTAATATGCAACGTCAAGCAGTTCCGCTTTCTCGGTCCGAGAAGTGCATTGTTGGAACTGGGCTGGAAGGCCAAGTGGAAATACCCTTGATTCGGGGGTTTCGGCTATAGCCGAACACGCGGGAAAGATCATTTATACTGATACTCACGAGATGATTTGATCAAAGAATGGGAACACTATAAGCATTCCATTAGTTATGTATCAAGGTTCCAACAAAAAGACTGATATGCATCACAAATCTCAGGTTTCACGGGGAAAGAATTGGAGCGGACGGTGCGGCGCTAAGAAAAAGGGGAACTCGCTTTGGGAAACAATGTATTAATAGCTTATATGCCATGGGAAGGCTACAACTAATGGAGTAAGATGCAGTACTTATTAGTGAACGTCTAGTATATGACGATATTGATACTTCTTTTCACATACGGAAGTCTTCAATTCATACTTATATGACACCTTACTTCACTTCCAGGTAATGCCGGAAATCATTACTAAGGAAATCCCACATTTAGAAGATCATTTACTCCGCAATTTAGACAGAAATGGTGGATAATTGTGATGGTGGGAGCTTGGGTAGAAGGGGGTTCTATTTGAGTAGGTAAATGAACGCCTCAGGCGACGAACGAATTACCCTATGTTCCGGGCCGGCGGATAATATATTATTACAAATCATATTTGGGATTCCGGTATCCACTGCGAAAGACACTTCCTTCCGATTACCTATAGCTATAGGTGGAAGGGGCCGAGTTATTGATGTGAGATGGATAAAGAAAAAAAGAGATTTCTGCTTGAATCTAGAAGATCCCAGAGAACTACTAGAAACCATTCGTATATATATTTCACAAAAACGTCAAATCAAAGTAGGTGATAAAGTAGCTGGAAGACATGGGAATCAAGGTGTTATTTCCAAAGTTTTGCCTAGACAAGATATGCATACCCCTATTTGCAAGTTTTGATTTCACCGGTAGATATGGTCTTCAGCTCTTGCCACTACTTGACATTAGTAGTACCCTCACGAATGAATGTGGGGCAGATATTGGAATGCTCGCTCGGGTTAGCGGGGGATCTGCTAAACAGACATTATCGAATAGCCCCTTTTGATGAGAGATATGAAGAAGAGGCTTCCAGAAAACTAGTGTTTTCTTAATTATATGAGGCCAGTAAGCAAACAACAAATCCATGGGTATTTGAACCCGAGTATCCGGGGAAAAGCGCACAGAATATTGGATGGAAGAACAGGCTTTCGAACAACCTGTTCTAATAGGAAAGTCTTATATCCTGAAATTCATTCATCAAGTGGATGATCAAATCCACGGGCGTTCCAGTGGGCCTGACTCCCTTGTGACACAACAACCCCTTAGAGGAAGGAAGAAGCGAGGGGGGCAACGAGTGGGAGAAATGGAAGTTTGGGCTTTAGAGGGATTTGGTGTTGCTCATATCTGACAAGAGATGCTTACTTATAAATCGGATCATATTCAAGCTCGTAAAGAGCTATTCGGTACTATGATGATTGGAGGAAGAATACCTATTTCTTACCCTTCTTTTCGATTGCTCGTTCGAGAACTACGATCTTTAGCTCTAGAACTGAACCATTTCCTTGTATCTGAGAAGAACTTCCAGATTCATAGGAAGGAAGCTTGATCGGAATGAATCCTCACTTCTATTCTATGATCGATTGGTATAAACATCAACAACTTCGAATTGGGCCAGTCTCTCCTGAACAAATCCGTTCTTGGGCCAACCAAATTCTACCTAATGGGGAAGTTGTTGGAGAGGTGAAAAACCCCTTCCCGGACGTTTGGTAAATCATCACGAAACCAATATGTATTACCTTTAGTCAAAATGGTATTTCTGGTTTTGTGAAAGAATCTTTGGACCTATGCAAAGTGGAATTTGTGCTTGTGGAAAGATCAGAAGGTCAAAGTAATACACGAAATTGGGTTTGGTAAAGAATGTGGTGTGGGGTCGTGCGAGTCTGCGAGTCGTATGTTTTTGTAGTCGACAAGCTCTCTGACTCCCCGAAGACGAGCTTAACTCGTTCTACTACAACACAAAAAGCTGCACTTCGTAGGAGGCGAGCGGAGGGAGGACAAGCAAAAAGGTCGTGCTTGTGTGATCAATCTCTATCGTCAAAATCGACTACCGCCGGTGGAGTCCGAAGGGTCCCGACGAATGCTCAAGGTGATCCTAGGCTCAGTGGAGTTATAAAGCCCTGAGAAGGTTCGTTGCATACTCCATGAGTTGGAAGGAGAAGGTGCTGGAAACACTTCCGGTGGTGGGGAAGGGAAGAGGAGGAAGACCAAAAATTCTGTGTCCTTCTCGCCTTGGTTTTCTTGTGTGGCCATTTTGTTGTGGAGGCGCGGGCAGTTCCTTCTCTTTCTTCGTCGACGTCTTTTCTTCCGTCAGAGTTCATCTCCCCCCTGTTCCCTACGCCCCACACGCTTCTTTCGGGATCGGATATCAACCCCCTCCAATCCACCAAAACCGGGTTTAGAGACTCTGGGAATCGAGAGTGAATGGTTCCAAAGGAGCGTCGATATTCTTTCTGTGTTGGGAGGGAGCGGCAAGGGGAGTTCCTGCCCACAGGCGTATGTCTGGGGATCAAATAGCATTTTCATGCTCGACGGGCTAGGTTAGGAGCGTGTACAACAACCTTAAACGCACAATACCCCCTCCATACTGACCTTAGAGGAGCCGTATGAGGCGGAAGCTCCACGTACGGTTTTGAAGCCGAGCCTTTCCAGCAATGGGGCCTAGGGACCGATATTATGATTGGTTTAGGTAGGGCGGCCGGTAAGATCACTGAGATCTTTGGGTTCCTGTGGGTCTCCGTGCGTGAGATTTGTTTCATTGGACTCACCCTCATGTCAAAGGGAAAAATAGCATGTAACAAGAACGAGGCGAGGGAGATTCCCCACTGTGAGAGGGACGCCTCGCGAGCCGGGCTTTTCGAGATGAGGATCTACCTTTTACTGGGACGAAGCCAAGTCCATTTCGGGCAACCAAACCCTGCAACTGATGAGAAGGACCGGGGAAGCGTGTACGTTGTCACACTCCCTGCCTTCCAAAGGTGCCTAGAGGACGGGCCAGACGCAGCAGAGCGACGACCCGGGAGCGGATTCCCCACCGGCAGGGGGACAGGATACGGCCATCTCGAGGCACATCACGACCTACAGGCAAGACCGGCGAGACCCCGGAAGGTATAGCCCGATTGGGAGTCAGAGGATCCATAGTACCTGCAGCCTCCCGGACTGAATATTCATCATTTTGGAAAGCGGGGGTAAGGGATTCTTTTCTGCTACGAAAAAGAAAAAGCGGGGCAGATGTCGACTCGGCACAACCGGAAGATACATCCAATACCAATGATCTGTGCCTACCGATACTGGATTTCATACCTCATACTTTTGCAATCGGGACGAAGGATAAAAAAAAAGGCGGAGTACAGAGAACAGAGAAGAGTGAATCTCCGCTTGGGTTTGTATATATAAATGGCAACCTTTCCCCGAACTACCCCTTTGGAAAGGCACGGAAGAAGAGAGAGGTGCGACACGAAGCCCCCCCGGGCGTAGTTCCGCTGGGACGGAATGGAGTTTGATTAGAGGACTGGGTGCCCAGCCCTGAACGGAATCCCCCTACCCTAGACCCGAATCGTCAGCTCTCTCGTTGGCGCCCGGGACGGGGCCGAAGCCCCCTCCCCTCTGGATGTGGTGATATATCCCTCCCCGAACTAGAATATATACTCCAGACCCCGTTGGGTCCCTCTTTTCACATGGAAAAAAGGAGAGTAGTTGGCGGGATTGGAGTGATGAGGAAGACTTGCTTGCTGCATGGTAGCATATAGGATCTTTCTTTTCTAGCGCTTTTGATTTCAATTGGAAAGAGTCTTTCATGTCGTCTGAGTCTGAGATCTAGTCCTTCTCAGGCATAGGGTCGATTGGGAGTTCGTTTTGCTTTGCTTCGGTCCCAGTTCCCCTCCTCCAGTTGAAGTTGAGCCAATTGTAGTCTCTTAGACAAAGAGCTATTAATATCCCTCTTCCCCATCCAGGAGTTGAGAGGGAGTCGACAGTCTTCAAAGAATCAGAGGTTTCTTGTGAGCAATAAAGTGAGTTTGAAGGAACTACCTTACCCATCCCATAAGTCCCCTGACGGTGCAAGCGAATTCGCTCCACTCCGTACTGGGGGTACTACGTCTCGCATCTCCCCACCCGGAATTCAAAGAAGTAGTAGCACGAGGAACAGCCTCTCTTTGCAAGCCCCCTATACAAATGGGTAGGAAAGCGGGAAGGGCCAAGCATGGAAAGAATGGAATCCACTTCGACAACATCTTGAAGAACCTGGCTAATGCAGAGGAGTGATAGTCGCGCCCAGCAAGCATATGACGAGAACCCCACTTCTCATAATCGCGAACTACCTAAATCAGCTGACTCTGACAAGTTCAACTGCAAGAAGATCTGGAGGCAAAAAGATCTTTGGAAGTGGCTAAAGTGCAGTATTGCAATACCTTTCAAACCCCGTTAAGAAAAGGGCAGCAACAACAATCAGGGAGCTAGAAGACGAGGAAAGGTGGTCTCTGACCCCTCAAATGATCACTTACTCTCTTATCAATCCAAGAGGGTACGAGTCGGATAAGCGAGTCAGTAATCCAATAGATATATTCCCGGTCTTTTTCTATAATAAATATCAATAGAATTTCACCTATTTTTGATTCCAATCCAATCCAATAATAATAGCTCCATTACTTTACTGCCCGGGGATTGGGTCGGAAGTTCAGAGCTTTGAATTAAGCAGGAGTTGCCCCAATGCATATATTACTCCAGTAATACTTGTAATACCCAAAAGAAAGCTAAGTGAAATCAAGGTATTTGGTTCTCAATCCACAACGCTCTGCACTTTGATGAGCAAGTCGGAAGACGCGCAGCTTAGCTCATTCCGCTATCGCTTCACGTCGCAGCTTCACTTCGTACCTTCATTCTTCATTGGAAATCCGCAGGAGTAAAGTAAACTGGATGATTGAGAAGTGTTCTCAGTACCTACAGAAAATGAGTGGGTGACTTCGTCTGCGTGCAAGACCTTCCTCTTCCAAAGATGCGTCATTCGAAGTGCATGGGGGAAGGCCACGCGCTCTGGTGTTTACTTCAGGCAAGAACTGCGCGTCGGGGGTAGGGGGTTGGGGGACCTAGTGTGCACCTCCGGGATCACAGTTTGGATATGGGTTATACCGAAGATAAATAGATCAAGACCGTCCTCCTCATAAACCAAATGCACTTTTGTCTTTGGGAGACTCAAAAAACCAAGAGAATGAGGTGCTCCGTCCCTCCTCCACCCCTTTGTTCTTTCTGCCGGTGAATGTGCATACGCCTCTCACTGAAAACACGGAGTGAGCTTCTCCAGAATGGAGATGACCCTCCGGAGGTTTGTGGAAGTCGGAACAGCGGGAATGCTCTATGTGGGAAATGATCTCATTACACCCTCCGTGGCAAGACTGTGGATGTCACTCTTTGGGAGGAGCGAACAAGTTCACTTGAAAGCCTAGAATGGGAAGGGCACCTTCGCTCCCTTCCCGCACGCCAGGAAGATTGATAATCTCGAGAACATCACTGCTTTGACGATTGACTACATCAGAACTACCCGGGGTTGGCTGGCCCCCCCTTCCTCCAAGCGTGACGCACCGGGAGGGAGGAGGAGATTAAAAAACGATGCTTCCTTGGCCGTGTGGAACATGGATGAGCATTATGTCATTCCTACAAGTCAAAAGACTGGAAGAAGTGCCCTCTGAGGACTTCGAGATCAAATAGAGAATGTTTCTTTCCATTCCTCGTGAGCCACTGATTTCTCCGAAAGAAGAGATCAAAGTGATTTTCCTCTTGTTTCCCAATAAGTCGACGGCCTTACACCATTGGGATACTTCGAAGAAAGTTGAGGACATATAGGAGACACCGGTGCTCAAACCTTTGATCGATACCTCTTCCAATTTCTCTTTTTGGGGAAGGTCGTTGCTCCGGATCTTGTTCCCCCGGTGTGAAAGCAGTTGGTTCCGTAGTTTGAGAATTCTGCCGATCCCAAGTATTCCATCTCTATCATTGCATATAGGAATATAATAAGTAAAGAGTACCAGGCATGACCAGAAGAATTGTGTGAAATAAGTGAATTGATCCAGTTGAGGCATTATTGATTCATCCAAAATTCTTCCCTCCAGACAGAAACCTTCCTGTACGAGTTTTGATTTCAGAACTATAGAGAGCTGTGGTTGGTTGTTGACCGACGGAAAGCATGGGAGAAAGAAAGATGCACCTTCTCCAAAAGAAAGACTCAGACAATTCTCATTCTGAACATTTGGATACTGACACTTTACTGGATTGACTTGCTCGCCATTGAACTATATAGTTAGTGTCGCATTGGAGTGCGAACTCTATAGAATCGAAGACAAATGTCAAGAATGGATTGAATGGAAATCCTTATATATATAGTTAAACTCACTATCATGTCCAAAGTCGAACTTCAGTGAAAGTCCTACAATCATTTGGGAGAAATGCCCCCGTCTTAGTGGATCCAATCTGTTGAAAGCATCGTAGAATAGACCTTCATTCTTGTCCTTTCTTTTAAGGTGAGTAAAGCGATGGGCATAGTGGCGCCCCATACCCCTCTCTATTCCCAGAGGGTTCGACGATGGGAGGAGCAGGATGATCGAAGATTGGGAAATACAAAACCGTGGTGGACCCACATAGAGAAAGATTCCGTGGACTTGGTCTACCAGGGTTTTTTGCACCGATCATCCACATAGATGAAAACAAAGAAAGAACCGAAGAAAATCGAGGAATTTCATCATCCCCCAGGGAGGGGGCACTCATCAGTTCGGGTATCGGAATCGACTACGACGTAGAAAGTTGGAATGAATGTGACCTCTGCTTTACTTGCTTTTCGAGACCGAACTACCCATTTGTCATCCAATGAGAGATCAAACACAAAAAGTCTTCGACTGACTTCATTCACTGTGCTCGAGATGGGTAGAATCATTGGCTTGGTGTGGAGGAGGCTGAACCTCCATCTATCAGACGTCTAGGGGTGCTGGTCGACGTCCTGTGACGCGGACAAGATCTCCACCCTCTCTCGGAACGCTATCAACATGCCTTCGATGAAAGGGTACGAAGTGAAGCGGAGCTACTACTTTTGAGTAGCTCCACGAGTGAGTTCAGTTTTGAATAGCGGAGAATGACCATTCAAACAAGCTCGTCTACTGCTGCGAGTGGAGTGGAACGGCACGAAGCTAGCTCGTCGACTACAAAAACATACGACTCGCAGTGTACGAAGTGAAGCTTTTTTGTAGTAGAACGAGTGAGTTATGCTCGTCAACTACCAACACATACGACTCGCTGCTCCGCGAGTTAGTTCGCCTTCTCTTCGCTACGGCTCACACCTACGAGTTCCGTTTTTTTGGAATAGCGGAGAAATGAAAACGCTCGTCTTTTTTCTTCACGAACTTAGTAGTTTCTCGCTCGCTGGGCTGCGGCAGAGGCAGTTATGGTGATGTCAGCTTATGTACGGAGGCACGTGTTGGCCAGGGGACCCGTCTTAGCGATGATCAGAGGATGGACGAAAACAAAACCATTCCGAGAGGTACCTAGTACGCTTTATTGGTATAATCGGCTCCCCTGATTGTCAAGTGCACACCTACCCTATGAAGCACTTTTCCCTATCTAAGCTATATCAACAAGGCCGAAAACTCAAATGCTTGTCAATTCTTGGTGTCATACTCATTTTTTGGACCTTCACTTTGATCTTTTTTCCGTGTAAGAATTTGGAATTCCTCTTCCAACTTGTCCCAGAATGGGCGTGATGGCAAAGAACAAGAAGAAAATGAAAGAGGAAATTTGTCCAATAGTCACAAATGGTGCCTCCACAGGTTGACATCCGATCCAACCTAGTAGTAAGCAATCCGCCAAAAGCAACCAAAACATTCCTTGGTAAATCGGGCGAAAACTGGAACTACGCACATAGAGATTTTGGAAAAAAGGTAAAGCCAACAGACAGATAAACACTAGTGCTATTGCGGCTACACCCCCCGCTTTGTCAGGTATACTTCGAAGAATGGCATAGATCGGTAGGAAATACCATTCCGGCACAATATGAGGCGGGGTAGACATCGGATTAGTAGGTATATAATTGTCGGGATGCCCCAAAACATTAGGAGCATAAAAAATCCAAATGGAAAAAAAGATAGAAAAGGCTACCCAACCTACTAGATCCTTTACATAAAAATAAGGGTAAAAAGCAATTTGATCCATCTCTGAATGTACACCCAATGGATTATTGGATCCATATTGATGCAATGCGGCCAGATGAAGAAGACTGGCGCCCACTAAAAGAAAGGGGAGTAAATAATGGAGACTAAAAAAACGATTTAAGGTGGCATTGTCCACGGAGAAACCACCCCAAAGCCAAGTCACTATAGTATCTCCTACTACAGGTATGGCGCTAGCTAAGCTTGTAATGACTGTTGCTCCCCAAAAGCTCATCTGACCCCAAGGTAGTACGTATCCTATAAAAGCTGTCACAATCATTAAGAGGAATATGACAACTCCGATACACCAAACCAATTCCCTAGGACTGCTATAACTCGCATAATATAAACCACGAAAAATATGAAGGTAAACCACAATGAAAAACATACTTGCCCCATTAGCATGCATATAACGGAGCAACCAGCCCCCTTCCACATCTCTCATAATGTGTTCTACGCTGTTGAAAGCTAGATCCACATGAGGTGTGTAATGCATAGCTAAAAAAACGCCAGTCACTATCTGAATGGTTAAAAAAAGACCAGCTAACGAACCGAAGCCCCACCAATAACTCAGATTGCTCGGGGTTGGATAATCTATCAAATGCTGGTTAAGTGTAGAGTATATGGGTTGTTTCAAAATAGAGAATCGTTGGTTTCTTATAGTCAGTCATTTCTCCTTTCTATCGTGACAACTCCTCTTCCCCTATTGACCTCCACCACCTGATGCATAGTCATGATCTAGAGTAAAAAAGAGCTCGCTTCAATGACTATGCTCTTCCCGCTTGCTTCGTATACTCCGCTCGCTGGTTTGGCTAAAGTCAAGAGTCTTGGTTCGGATCAATCAATGAACCGCATAACTACCATTCTTTGGCAATAGGATGGAGTTTCCATCTTTTCATATCAGACATCCTCAGTCAATGTGATTTTCCTTAACTACATCCATTCCATAACAACATCAATACTATGAATGAAAAGCGAGTTCTTAATTATTCCTACCTTACCAATCCAAAAAGCATGGCAGAAAGTTTGTGTTTCTTTCAATCCATCTTTCAATTGTTTCCACTTTCTTTGATAATTATGATGAATTCCATGATCTTTGAGACATGTTGGATATCCATTGATTTGACTCACATTGATGATCCAATCAGTATCAGTTTTCATCAGATTAGGAAAATGTTTTTCCCAAGTTGGATTCTGTGATTTGGAAAGGTTCTGAGGTTTGATATGATTATATATTGATAAAAAATCATCTGGATCAATGATTTTGTCATGGAAATGATTCAAGATCAATGTGTCATTCAGAAACACATATTTAGAATTTGGATCAAAAATGGAAGAAGTACTTTCATCCAGAAGGTTATCATAGATTAGTCTGTTGACATGATAGAGAGGGCCTAACATATTTATCAAGCAATCGGTATATAAATTGGGGATCTTTTTGGCATTCAAGGTGTTTGTAATAAAGTGGTCGTGAACAGTGTAGATTGGAATATTATTGAAAACACAACTCATGACTACTAAAAAAAGTATGCAATCTAAGCATATTTCTGGTGAATGAAATTGGCTGATAATTAGTAAGGTAGCTCTCATGCTCTTTCTTTGATCCCTAGGGAAAATGAGACTGCTGAACGATCCCTTGCTTGAGCTATCACTCGATGGTTCTTCATTCGAGACATTAGTACCTTGTTCTCCATTTGCACCTTTTGATCCTCCATTAGCACCTTTCTCTTCATTCGCACCATTCGTACCTTTCTCTTCATTCGCACCTTTGTCACCATTAGGTATTACCATTGGATTCATTTCCACCATTGGATCCTCCATTAGTTATTACCATTGGGTTTCATC